>CM066048.1:119920874-120643035 GCA_033557465.1 Ichthyophis bannanicus
AAAACTTGGGATAATACTGCTCCTAGACCTGTGTCAGATGCGTCCGTTTGGACTATGAATGGTAAGTTAAAATCTACACCGCGTAGTACAGGGGCACTACATAACCGTCCCTTCAAAGCTTCAAACGCGGCCTCTGCCTCCGGAGTCCACTGGACTCGGGTTGGCGCGTTTTTCTTCAACATTGCTGTGAAGATTATGCTCTGCTCTGCAAATCGGGGAATAAAACGTCGGTAATATCCCAGTAGCCCTAAAAAGCTCCGGACCTGTTTCTTTGTACTAGGTGGAGGAAAGTTCCTCACACTTTCTATTTTATTGGCCAGTGGTTTCACCACCCCTTTACCTATCATGTGCCCTAAATATTTTGCCTCTTCTGTGGCAAAAACGCATTTTTCGGGATTGAGGGTGAGGCCAGCCCTCCTTAAAGCCCTTAATACAGCTTCCACTCTGGCCAGATGTTGAGGCCACGTGGTGCTGTGAATAACCACGTCGTCCATATAGGCGAGGGCGTATTCATGGTGTGGCCGCAGGACCTGGTCCACCAGCCGCTGGCATGTGGCGGCGGCTCCGTGCAACCCAAACGGCATCCTTTTAAATTGGAACAGCCCTATTGGTGTTATGAATGCTGTCTTGGGTTTTGATTCTCTGGTTAAGGGAATCTGCCAGTATCCTTTATTAAGGTCAAGCGTGGTCAGATATTTGGCTTGGCCTAACTGGTCTAATAGGTCATCCATGCGGGGCATAGGGTACGCGTCAAACTGTGAGATTGCATTGACCTGACGGAAGTCAATACAAAATCTCAGTGTTCCGTTTGGCTTTGGTACCAGGACAATGGGACTGGACCACGGGCTGTGGGATTCCTCAATTATGCCGGTGTCCAGCATTTCCTTTACCTGTTTTATTACTTCACGTTTTCGGGACTCCGGCATTCTATACGGCCGTTGTCTGATAACACGACCGGGGGTTGTGAGGATTTCGTGGGCTACAAGATGTGTCTCGCCCGGCCGGGTGGTAAGTATATCTTTGAATTTCCCCATCATGTGCATTAACTCTTTTCGCTGTTGGGGCGACAGCTCCGTCCCTATCTTTGGAGTGGGTTGTTCTCCCCAATCCCCGACCTGTGGGCCTAAATCCTCCTCCCTCTTTTCTTCTCCTATAGCCGTTAGGTTTTTTACTTCACGTTCCCCGGTGGAGCCAAACCCCGCCATGCCCCGCTCGGATGGTGGCAAGGAGGGTACCTCCTCGACTTTTGGGAACCCTACCCGTTCGCACAATAATTGCGCAATCCGATCCCCTGCATGTATCTGGAAGTCCTGGCTTCCAAAGTTAAACAGCAGGACTTTTAGAGGGCCTCGGTAATCGGGGTCAATAACCCCCGCTCCCACATCTATAGCATGTTTTACCGCTAGTCCTGACCGGGGTGCGATGCGCCCATAGCAACCTTCCGGTAATTTTACCTGGATCCCTGTATCTATCAGGGCCTGTCCTCTTTTTGGGATCAAGATGTTTTCTATACTGAAAAGATCATACCCGGCGGCTGCCGCCGTAGCCCTTACAGGACCCTTAGCCTGTTCATTACTTTTACAAAATTGTAGTAGGAATTTCGGTCTATCAGGCGTTACTACCGGGCGAGAGGACTGTTTTTGGGACTTCGGCTTATTTTTTCCTTCAAATAAAGGACTTGGGATACTGGCTGCTAAAACGTCAGCGCCTAACTCGGCGGGCTGGTTATTCGTGGGTGTAGGGGCTACTGATTCTGGAGGACCCTTCCTTGTTTCTTGACTAAGGGACGACCAATCCCTTCCCAGGATGACTGTATAGGGTAAATTGGGTACTATCGCTATTGCCATTCGTCGGGTGACCCCAGAACCCTTTATGTCAACCATGTGTAAGGGATAACAGGAAGCTTCTCCATGCACACAACGTATACGCACCTGGCCTACTGCTTGATTCGGGGCCACGGATGGTTGGCCCCCTAGGGTTTCCCAAAACTCTTGGGAAACCATGCTTTGATTGGCGCCTGAATCAAGCAATGCTAGGGCGTCGACCCCCTCCACCTGAACTTCCTGGAGAAAGTTTTCCAGGTCTGGCTCATCATCCCCTGTTACTAACACAGTTCTTACCCTACAAACTTTCTTGTGGTGTCCTATTTTACCACATTTATAACATCCCACATTCTTAGCCACAGCCTCACCAATATTATCACGCACACTTCTTTTACCCATAGCATTCCTGTCCCCTTTTCTCATGCTACCTGGACTTTCTTGTCCATTTATTTTTAACCCGCCAGTCTTTAAGGCCTCAGCCCCTCTGGCTTCAAAATAAGCTTCTGCCATGTTTGCAGCCTCCTCAGGATCATGGCAGTCCTGCAACATGAGAAAAGTTCTCAAATCATCAGATACTGAATGCATGAATTGTTCCATTATAATATCCTTCATAACAGAATCTATGGACCTCCCTTCAGGGTTAAGCCACTTGTACGCGAGGCCTCTTAACCTTTGATACAAGGCTCGGGGAGTCTCCTTGGGTTGTATGCATGCCTCCCTAAATTGGTGCTTATACTGTCTGGGTGTAAAACCCAGCCTATCTTTTATGGCCTTCTTAATCTCTGTATAATTTGTAACTAAATCAGCAGGCATCCCTCTAAAGGCTGACAGAGCATCTCCGGTCAAAGTTAAGGTAAATTGCCTGGCCCAGAGCTCTGGCGGCCATTTGAGGGTGGCTGCCATCCTCTCAAACGATTCAATATGATCATCAATGTCATCATACTGTGTTAACTGTCTTACAGAAAAATTAGAAGCATGGTTCATGGCTACTTGCGTCAGTATTGGCACAGTCATTGCCTCATTGTCCTGAGGTTTGGTAACCAGAGCCTTCAATGCTTCCACCAACGGTTGCTGTTGCTCCTGCATAGCGTCCATATACTGTTTCTGCACTTGTTGCATAAGCTTGGCTTGTTCGTTCCACTGCGTTTGCATCCACGCCTGAACATCACGTACATCCATTCTTCCTGTCATTGGAGGACCTGCGGAAAAAAGAGAAAAAAACACACCAAGTGCGGCACCTTTTTTTTTTTTTTTTTTTTTTTTAAATTCCCACTTAGGAACAGTGCCCTCTTTCTCACTTATCCATCTACGGTTTCTCCCAGGTGACTGTTACCTGAGTTTTGTGTAGATTCCAGCGTGTGAGAAAGTTTTTCCTTTCCTTCCTTTTCTGGCCGACCTGCCAGCGAAAATCCTCTCTCAGCAAGTACTTCCTGGTGAGTCGTCTCTTCCAGCACTGCTCTGTACTTGTCTTTTCCAGGGGAAGTCACGTGGTATCAAAATCCTAAAACACTACGCCATTATGTCACCCCTTTGCTGTGCAGCGCCTCCTGATGGTCACAGTTGGTACTGCACCCGGGTGTAAACTACTGGCCTTTTCAATACTTATAGTCCTTGCCAGTATGTAAAGAAGTTGTGACACCGAAATCGGTTTTAACTGGGTTTTATTCCCCGTCCCGTAGGATTCTTTTCCAAAAGTATAACAGTCAAATAAACATAACCCTTCTCGGGTAAACAAAAGAACTATAACAAAAGTAGCTTTACCTTTCAGCAAACAAAAATAGGAATGAAACAGAAATACAGCTTGTCAGCTTTCCAGATGAAGGCTTCTCAGGAATAGTTCAGCCTTCTATCTGAGAGACTCTATATGGTCAGCTATTATAAAACTACAGTCCATTTGTTCAACAGGCAATTCAGCGTTGTCCTCAATTTCATAAGGCTCACATTGCATGGGAACACTGTCAGATACAGAGGCTTCGTTACTTCTCTTCTGAGGTAACTTGCTTAACAAACTTTCCAGCTTGTGACGTACTTGTCTTTCTATAGCAGGTATCTGTTTGGCTTTACCGTATTCTCTTGAGTTGCTTAGCCAGGAGCCTTTCCTCTGCCTCTGGTAATTAGGCAGAGTAAAGCAATCAGCTGCCCAGCTATCAGAGAGTGGAACCTTTGCACGGGGTTTTGTTTTAACAGGAGCTTTGTAAACAGCTGTTGTCTCCAACGGCAGTTTCTGTGAAGGCTTGTGCCAACTATATTCCTCTGAAGGATTCTCTCCCAAAGGTAACAAGCTTTGTTCCCTATTCTGTTTGTAACCCAGATTCTGGAGCTTTCCTGCTTTCCTTAAATTAGCATTATAAGGCTTTTGTTTTTCATACAAATGCCTCTCATAGATCAGCTTAGCATTTCTCCTATCTGGTTCAGAATAGCTTTTACTAGCTTGTTGCTTGTGTCTTAAGGCATAGCTTCTATCAAGGCTGCTGCATACACTGTCCCTGTCTGAATTCAGCTGCTCGCTTATTTCACTTAAATGTTCATCAGACTCACTCAGACTTTCATTCAGCCAGTGCCTGCCTTGCTGTGGAGACCTGGGATATCTGTATCCTTCCCAGTCTGGATATCTCCTTCGTCTCTGAGGTTCCTCAGCTCCTCTCCTAGCTCCTTCGGCTCTCTCTGCCTTCCCCCGTAGCTCCTCTTGTGAGCTGTGCTGATTATTTACGTAATCCCCAGCTGCACCACACCCTAGCCTATTGGGGTCAGGTGGGACCTTCCTTGCCTCCCTACTGGCTGGGTGATAATTCCTGGCTTGTGACCTCATTCCCTTATACTCCTTCTGATACCCTTGTGTCATGTGCTCTCTCCCTACGTCAGTGTTTACTTGAGGAGTAGTGTTTTTTAGCACCACAGGGGGCTCTAGAGAGTCTGCTCTGTGACACAAGTCATCATGAACCCAAATTCCTTACCATCAATCTCTGCCGCAACACAGCAACCAAGCTGCCAAGAACCTCCAGAGGTCCACCTGATGCCCCTCCCCCCAACTTAGCTAATCCCTCACAGCTCTCTAAAGGCAGAATGAGAGTGCTTAGCACCTGCTGTCTCGCACAAAATACTCAAAACCATGCTGGTTGACTGTATATAGGTTAAAATATGAGGAAGAACTTGGCCAGCATAATTTTGACTGCAATGCGACAGCAAGACATAAGCTACTCTACTCTCTCCAGAGCGAAGGGATAGTGGAAGTGAAAGGTCCTGAAGAGATTGAGGAGTCTGGGTGACCTTTTCACAAACACTTCAAGAATGGATTGTGTACCTCAGGGAGGTGAGTGTCCGAGATGGGATGGAGCAGAGTTGAATCTGGATATAATTACTCACCTTTCCTAACCTCAGTTCAAGGTAAATTATATTTCAGGTAAAGTACAGTAGTTAGGTCCCTGGTCAAGAGAGCTGAAAATGTAACTTTGTACCTGAGGCCAATGAAGAGTGAAGTGACTGCCCAGGGTTACAAGAAGTGACAAAAGGATGTGAACCCTGGATTCTCTGATTCTAAGCATACCACTAAAGCTAATCCACAAATTACATTGTATATAACCCCTTCAAGGTATTTTAAAAAATGCTAAATATTGCAAAAAGTAGGACAAACATAAACAGGGCTCTATATGTAGCTGGTATCCATTATTACACCTAAAAAATTAAACTTTTTGAAAAGGAAAATAAAATACCCATTGTCTTCAATGGCAAAATAAATATTCATTTCATTTTTTAACCTTTGTCACATGCCAGTAATTGTCTGTAGCTATAACTCTTTGCCTCTCACCCCTAGTCTCTAGCTTTGATTCCCTTGTCCAAGTCCTTGTCTCTAGGAGCTTTCACTTTCTTTTTAGCAGTCTCTGTCCCAGAGGCTTCAGTAAAACAAGTCCATCATTTCCTAGGGAATCTCAGGAAACACCTTACAGGTGTGGTGAAGGTATTAAAGAGGAGAACTTAAAATGAGTTTCTAAGATTTTTCCCTTGCTCCTTTACTCCATTACTAATGACCATACCTTGCACAGGAAAATGATAGAATTTGGGTTGGAATTAGTAGCTCTAACTTTTATATAGCCTCCCTTTCTCAGTGGAATTTTACCTAACACCTTAACTCTTAAGCATTTGGAATAGAAAGAGCTTCTGAAGAAATTTCCCAACTTTAGATCCTGTCAGAGAAATAGAAACAAAATCAATCATATGAATTTTAAAAATACATATAGGTCTAAATCACAAAAGAAAACAAAACCATCATGAAAAGCAGAGCCTGATGCATTTGTTATTTGTTTTCACACATGGGAGATATGAAGTGCTTTTGAAGCACTGGAGTTTCTTTTGTGTTTGTGTATCTTTCAGGACCTGACAGGCTTAAGTTGCTGGTGTACAGAAATGCTTGCAACAGCTAAGACCAGGGAGAGGTGTGGCTCCATCAGCCCCTGAATGTGAGGAAAAAGGCCAGTTGAGATTTTTATTTACCTGAAACCTCTAGTAACCTTTCAGCTATGTTTTTCCTTTGGGCAGCAGCCACAGCTACTTCATTAATTAACAAAATTACTCTGAAATGAAAATGTATAGAAACAAAATGAAAAAAAAACTGCAAAGGAAAAGAAACAACATTTCTTTCCTGTACACCCCTAATAATTTTATAAACTTTTTACATGCATACAACCCTGTTGTATAAAACCAAAAATTACCCCAGGGGGTCTGAACATAAAAATAGGTGCAGCACCATGAATGTTCATATTTTTATGCAAGCCACATGCCGGTGTGTTCTGGAGTTAAATATAAAAACATACAATAAAATTCAACAATAAACATTATGCAATAAATATGCAAAGATGCTAACCAAATACTAGGAAGACCTTGGGGAAGAACTATAGATACTGCGACTGGCAAGGATGTGTATGAGAGTAGGCCAGATACTACACCATTCACAGAAGAGCATGCGTGTGAGGAATAAATAAAACAAAGTAGACAATGCCATGGGGCCAGATAAGATACATGCCAGGATGCAACGAAATTCAGACATTTTGGGTGGTCCACTGAAGGATGTATTCAATAGACCTTTGGAGAGAGGAAAGATTCCATGGTATCTGAGAAGGGCAGTTGTAGTATCTCTTTACAAAAGTGGAAACAAAGGAGGTAAGCCTTACCTCAGTGGTAGAAAATCAACGGAGATGCTACTAATGGAGAGATATAGTGAATGTGCTTATTACACAGTTACGAGAACAAGGAGGGGATTGATTACAGGTATTATGATATTTTATTCCATTATTTATGTGCAATTCTGTGTTATGCTAATGTAATTCACTTCCATGCATATTGTTTGTAAAAGGCAGAATACCAAATATATTAAATCTAATCAAATCAAGCACTGTGACTCTAAGAACCAACATCGCTATTATGGATTGAAATACAAACTTACTTTTATAAATAAAGATGTTCTTTGAACCACCTCTGCTGTCGATATTTTATTAGAACAATATTGCTTATCACTGGAAAAAGCAATCACATAGAGCACGTAACCTCTTTCTTCTTCTGTGCCTTCAGTTTATTGCTTGTTATCTATAGCAAGATATCTACGTCTGGGTTTCTTTAGGCTATACTATTTCTGGAGATCTCTCTGAAGATCCACTTAAAAATATCTGGAGAGCTTTAAGTGGATTGAGCTTTGAGGAAAAGCACTTCCTAGATTTCCGCTTTTCAGCCCCCCTGTGTTCTGCTTTCCTTGGGTTTTGTATAATTTGCCTAATTTCTCTTATAGCTATTTACAAAGAAACATTTACAATTGTGTCCCATAGAAAACTGAAAAAGAAAAGAACAGCGTGCATTACACGTGTAGATATCTGGGATCACGGGACGTACACACAACATAAATAATCGATCAGACACATACAGAGTGAAAAATATAGCATAATATTGTGAGGGACAACTTTTGTGCTCCACTATAATCTTATTTATTTATTTAACATTTCTTATATACTGTCTTTCATGATATCAAGGTGGTTTACATTGAACAGGGCATTATAACTTGGAGATAACTATTTTACAGGGAACATGGGCTATGGAGGGTTAAGTGGCTTTCCCAGGACCACAAGGAGCACCTGTGGGACTAGAAACCCCAGTCCTTCTGGCCCAAGGTTGCTGTCCTCTAGTGGAATTTGAACCCCTGACCCTCTGGCCTGAAGTACCTTGCCCCAACCACTAGGCCACTCCTCCACTCCATTAATCATTAATCTAATTAATCTTAATTCACCAGTCATGTTTTTATCAACTTAGAGAGCTAGTTACTAAGGTGTGTTAACTTTAACACATTAATTCACCATTATCATGCCTTATTAGTAAGTAGGTCTCATTGAATAATATGGGACCTGGGCAAAGTAGCACCTGTTAATGATGAATTAACACATGTTAGCACTAGCTCAGCTTAGTAACGAGCCCGCTTAGGGATAAATACAGATTTTAGATTTATTTTGCTTATTCTGTCATATAACATACTAAATGATGGCAGATGAAGGCCTGCATGGTCCACCTAGTTTGTCCAGTGAGGTAGTGATGATTGTACCCACCACCCCATGCAGGTTAACCCCCTCTGGTGGTTTGTTTAGGGATTTACCAACTGCTCTGTGCAAGTTACCACCTTCTGTGCCTTTATCAAGGACTGTACTGGCCACTCCGTTGAATTTACCCCTCTCAAATTTTTGAAGGTGTAAAAGTTATTTAAGTTTGTTTTGATTCCATTCCCTTGCTATAAAAGGGTCCTCTGTGCCTGTCCCATGCCTTCCTGAATTCTGTCACCGATTGCCTTCCCTGGGAGGGCATTCCAGGCATCTAGCACCTTTCCGTGAAAACGTATCTCCTGATGTTGCTTTTGAATTTCCCTCCTTGCAGTTTTATTTTATGTCTTGTTCATTAGTGCCCTTTAAGTATAAAAACCTTGCTTCAGAAAAATTTCCATCTTTTGGTACGTTCCTTCTGCTCTCTCTTAGACACTTGCCAAGTCCTTCACCCATGGGAAATTATTTAATTATTTTTGTGCCTCTGTCCACATAACGGGGCAAAATATCTAAATGATGAGATTTATGCAGGTGAAAACTGATTTTATCTGCATACAACTCTTACAGACCTCAGATTAACCAAACTTGATGTCCAGACAACTGCTTTTGTTTGAGCAACACATTAGTAATCCCACTGTAGACTGCCTGGCATTTCATCTTTACTAGGCCATGACCCTTGTTTCATATTATCCTTCAATTTTTATGAGTAACTCTGTCTGAAGGACCCATAATTTTTCGTGGATCTTTTAGATGGTCTCGAATGAAAGAAGAGTAGATGGGAGGGTTGGATCCATGAGAGCTAAACCCCCACCATTCTGAGGTCCAGTATTTATATCCCATAGCCAGTGCTATAGATGAACTAAAGGGTGCTTGTCAGGGTACAGAGCACACAGCAGAACTCAGAAGTGGGAAACAACCCCCCCCCCTCCCCTCCCTTTCTGATGTCTCTGTTAGATTAAAATTCTCTTGCAAAAGGACCTAGGGGTATGTTTACTAAACGGCGGTAAGGGAGCAGTCTTTTCCATGCATTAATGGCAGCGATAAGCGGTTACCATGTGGTAAGTGTGCTGGGCGTGTCAGAGGGGTGCTAGTGGACATTTAGCATGCGGCAACAGGATAGCACGTGGTAAGTTGACAAGTATGTTACTGTATATATTTGAACATTTAGAAGAAGGTAAAGCTTAATTTTTAAACAGGCTATTAAATGAGTGTAAATGTGTATTCATTTGCATAGGTGTTTTATATGTTTAAATGTCCATTTCTAAATGTTCTAATTAATTTTGTGTGCAGGTACTTCTTCAAAAGTGAGCTATTTGGAGCAGGGAATAAAAGGTGTTTTTTAAACAAACCAATATATTAAAAGATATTAAGGTGAAATAGATAATCATGTCAAAATATGCCAGGACATCAATATGACTAAAACCAGTAATGGATGAGAAAAACACTGGGAGCAGGCTTTAAACCACATAACCATGTAATATAGGAAGACTTGGAGATTCACTGGGCGGGAAGGTGGAGGATGGAGCTTAGTAAAACTTCTCTTTAATCTTTCAATGAGGGATTGTCCAGCATAGATGTTAAGAAAGAGAAGGTTGCTGAAGAGGTGAAAATCAAATTCAATAATTATTCATACACCCCATTGACAAAGATCATAACTAAATGGTAAAGAGCAAATATATGATTTGAATGTTTATTTCTTAGAAACTTCTTCAAGCTTCCCAAAACTTGAATATTAAATATACTTTTGTAACAAAGAGAATTTGTCTAACAAGTATTTGCTATTCAGTCACTCTAGCATGCTATATGTATAAAAGGTTTTCTCCCACATTTAATCTCTGGAAACTATAGTTGGTATATAGCACCTATCTCACTACGTCTCACCTCAAATTCATGGCTCTGTTGCTCTCTCTGAATGGATGGCTTTGAGCAAATAATTTCCGTGCGCTGAGCATTGAAGTCTCTGCAATTCTTTTGCTTTACTGGTTATTTATTATTCCTTCAGTTCCTTCAGGGACTCTTGCTATCAAATCGTCAAAGGAATTATGAAGTCCAAGTGGGATATTTAGTTAATCAAGTGTTTCATTTAGTTTATTAATCGAATTTCCAGTCTTTCATTTGCATAACAGAATAGTTGCAAAAAAATATCAAATGAAAATCCCACTTTCCATGATTTTCTTCCAGTGGGAATATGTCAGTTGCAGGAGATTAACCTCTCCACTACACTCATTTCTAGTGCTATGGGCCTTATACAAACCTGCAGAACCTCTTGTAAAATGCTGGTCTCATTCTCCTCATCCTGAGATGGACGTGGGAATTCTCTATGTCCCTTCTAAAATTCCTCTTCACATAACGGGAATTATATTTCTGTTCCCCTTTTCAGTCCATTGAGCTTGGTAATTGGCGTCCTAGGGGATGCCTTTACCTCCTAGTTCTTCAGGCTATAGATGATGAGCTTCAGCAGTGAGGTCTAGTGGTGTAAATTCCACTCAAGCAGCTCCTGAAATGAGGGGGGCTTGGACAGGAAGGGGTCCAACACAGTGGCGAAGGCAGAAGAGCAAATTTGTCTCCCACCCTTCTTTTTTGTCACTTAGAGTTTTTAGACCCGACAGCTGCCTCTCCCACTGCCGGGCTGAAGTCCTAACCCCTCCCCATCAGCCCATTTCCTGTCCTAGCCCCCCCATAGTCCATTATCAGTCCTAACCCCCCCATAGCCCATTACCAGTCCTAACCCCCCATCAGACCACAGCCCATTACCAGTCCTAACCCCATCAGCCCACCTCCAGTGTTAACCCCCCCATCAGCCCATTTCCAGTCCTAGCCCCCCCCCATAGCCCATTACCAGTCCTAACCCCATCAGCCCACCTCAAGTCCTAACCCCAACCCATCAGCCCATTTCCTGTCCTAGCCCCCCATAGCCCATTATCAGTCCTAACCCCCCCATAGCCCATTACCAGTCCTAACCCCCCATCAGACCACAGCCCATTACCAGTCCTAACCCCATCAGCCCACCTCCAGTGTTAACCCCCCCATCAGCCCATTTCCAGTCCTAGCCCCCCCTAGCCCATTACCAGTCCTAACCCCCCAACAGCCCACAGCCCATTACCAGTCCTAACCCCATCAGCCCACCTCCAGTCTTAACCCCCCATAAGCCCATTTCCAGTCCTAGCCCCCATAGCCCATTACCAGTCCTAACCCCCCCCAACAGCCCACCTCAAGTCCTAACCCCTCCCCATCAGCCCACCTCCAGTCTTAACCCCCCCCAGCCCATTTCCAGTCCTAGCCCCCCCATAACCCATTACCAGTCCTAACCCCCCATCAGACCACAGCCCATTACCAGTCCTAACCCCATCAGCCCAACTCCAGTGTTAACCCCCCCATCAGCCCATTTCCCGTCCTAGCCCCCCCTAGCCCATTACCAGTCCTAACCCCCCAACAGCCCACAGCCCATTACCAGTCCTAACCCCATCTGCCCACCTCCATTCTTAACCCCCCATCAGCCCATTTCCAGTCCTAGCCCCCATAGCCCATTACCAGTCCTAACCCCCCCCAACAGCCCACCTCAAGTCCTAACACCTCCCCATCAGCCCACCTCCAGTCTTAACCCCCCCCAGCCCATTTCCAGTCCTAGCCCCCCCATAGCCCATTACCAGTCCTAACCCCCCATCAGACCACAGCCCATTACCAGTCCTAACCCCATCAGCCCACCTCCAGTGTTAACCCCCCCATCAGCCCATTTCCAGTCCTAGCCCCCCCCAGCCCATTACCAGTCCTAACCCCCCAACAGCCCACAGCCCATTACCAGTCCTAACCCCATCAGCCCACCTCCAGTCTTAACCCCCCCATCAGCCCATTTCCAGTCCTAGCCCCCATAGCCCATTACCAGTCCTAACCCCCCCAACAGCCCACCTCAAGTCCTAACACCTCCCCATCAACCCATTTCCTGTCCTAGCCCCCCATAGACCATTACCAGTCCTAACCCCCCCACCAGCCCACAGCCCATTACCTGTCCTTACCCCATCAGCCCACCTCCTGTGTTAACCCCCCCCGCCCTTTTCCCGTCCTCGCCCCCCCCCCCCCATAGCCCATTACCAGTCCTAACCCCCCCCCCCCATCGGCTCAAGTAAAATTTAAAAAAAAAAAAAAAAAAGCTGGCTGCTACCGCTGCCGCCGCGGCAGAATGGAATGTCCCGCGGGGCCCCCTCTGCCCGGCTGAGTCCCTCCCTCCCTCTGTGACGGCTGAGCCCCTCTGTGCTGGCTTTCAGATTCACGAAGGGAGTGTCTCCCTCGTGTCTCTGTTAAGCCTGCAGGGGCAGATGGGAAATTTCCCATCAGCCCCTGTGGGCTTAACAGAGACGCGAGGGAGACACTCTCCCTTCGCGAATCTGATAGCCGGCACAGAGGGGCTCAGCCGTCGCAGAGGGAGGGAGGGAGGGACTCAGCCGGGCAGAGGGGGCCCCGCGGGACACTCCATTCTGCTGCTGCCGCGGCGGCAGCAGCAGCGGTAGCAGCCACCTTTTTTTTAAAATTTAATTTTGAAAAAAAGCAGAATGATCTTTGCACGGGGCCCCCTGAAACGCGGGGCCCTGTGCAAAAAACATTCTTGCTCAATGGACGGGACGGCCCTGTTAGTGACCAAAGAGAAACATTTGAAGGTTAATAAGGCAGCAAGGCAGCTAATTTAAGCTTATTTTATAAATGCAAATAAATACCTATTTGGCTTTATAAAATACTAGTCCTGGTCGGAATTACAGTGATATAAATTAAACAATAGTTTTAGTAAATAAGACAATCTTTGTCTAAAACTACAAGAATATATAAAAAATTGCAGTTTTATTAACCAATAGCTTAGCTATGGTTCTGGGTGAGATAGAACTAAGTATACATGATAGAACATTCAACATGTTAAACATAAAAAACGCATAATAAAATACAACAATAAACATTATGCAGTAAATATGATTGGCCTAATGAAATAAAACATTCTGAACTTCACCATTACAACCTATCAAGCCATCATGCTCTAAAAGTTTTAGTTGAAAAACAAAAATAACAGAAACCCAGTCAAACAATAAGTCAAACAAAATAAAGCCAGGATATGCAAGAGCCAATCAGCAAAAAAGAATGTAATAAAGCCTCAGTCTTTTTGTTGGAAATGTCATCTGGAGAAGCAAACGCTCCTCTTGGAACAACAGCTTTCTTTTAATTTTTTTCTAATGGCAAGGCTCTTCTCACGATTTACATATATTCCTTGATTGAATTAATTCATTGAAACCTCATATTCAATTTACACTCAAATATCATGGCAGACTGTTTGAATTCCTGGACCTCGTAGTATATCGACAGGGCTCGAAATTGTATACCACCTTATATTGCAAATCAGTCCAAAGGAATAATCTGCTATGATACCATAGCTTTCACCCTTGCTGTTTGCGGAATGGACTGCCCATGGGTCAATTCCTTCAACTACGTCGAATTTGTACCACCTTGCAAGAATTTTCTGTTCATGCATCTGATCTTATTTTTCATTTGAGAGAAAGAGGATATCCTGATCATGTCATCAAGAGAGCTTACACTAGTGCACGTTTTTCCCATTGTGAATGGCTGCTGACTACTCATTATGAGGATTCTACTGGATTGGCCATGGACAATATTATTGGGGTTTTACCTTTCATGACCCATTCTTCAATGGTGGCATCACTCTTGAGGAAACACTGGCATATTTTGACCCTCCATTCTTGTTTTCAAAAGGAACTTATAGTAGCTTTTACTAGGGGCCGCAATATCCGGGATTGGGTCATGTGGACATCTCCTTTAATAGCATCTGACCTGGCCCCTAGTCATACTGTCTGTGGCCACTGCAAATTTTGTCATGAGACTTTGGCTGACCGGGAATGGACTGATCCCCGTACATCAAAGACATATACTACTCAGTGGCATTCTACTTGCGATTCTTCCTTTGTGGTGTATCTACTCATTTACCCTTGCCATTTGTTGTATATGGGCCATATCATCCGTCCTATTAAGATCCGGCTGGCTGAACACTGATCACATTTGTCTAAGAAAATATTATTGGCACCGATTGTGTCTCATTGTATTGAGTATAATCATTCATTTGAACAACTTACTTGGCGGGTTATTGATTTTATCCTGCTTTCTATATGTGGTGATGACAGGATATCAAGCCTTCAGACTTAAGAACAGTGTTGGATCTGTGATGAGGCCAGTGTGAGGGCATTCTCAGTAGGTATTAAGCTAAATATAAGGTATAAGAAGAGAAATACTTTTATCAGATCTCTGGTATCCATGACTAACGTATATGTTTCTGATATAATTGAGCGGAGTAAATGACCATTTGATTGAGAGCAGTTACAGGCTGTGGAAAACAGGTTGATTGAGAGCAGTTAAAACAATTACAATAAAAATTTTGTTGAGATCAGTATCACTAAATATTGCAATATTAAGCTTATAGATATGCTAATTCAAGGCAAGTGAAGGAATTATAGGAACTGAATTGTGTACAGTAATGCAAAACTCAGATTGACGAAAGTCACATAAACTAATGTAAAAATTACCTGTGCTTGAGAATGTGCTATGTTGCAACAGAGTGTGGAAAGTAAGTTTATAAGCTAGAGATTTACCTTCCCAGAATAAATTTTGCATATGCGAAGTAAGAGTGTCATTCATCAAGCATAGGGTTCGAAGGGGCCACTCCTAAGGCCCTCAAACACAGGCATTGGCAGGCCTAAAGAGTCTGAATTTATACAGTTAGGGAAGCCAGAGGTGATGTCAGAGAGGGGCGGGGAAAGGTGCCGCGTGAGAGCAGGTTTACCTTCCCCGGCTCTGAATCAGGCTGCTGCTGCTTTCTTTGTGCTGTCTGATGTCCCACGATGTCTCCGATGTGAAGGGAAACCCCCTGTCCTTCCTTCCCTGAGGGGACACGGCTGCAAGAGTTTGAGTGCCTGAAGCACAGAGGTTTTAAGCAATTAGGGAAGCCGGAGGTGAGGTCAGAGAGGGACGGGGAAAGGTGCCGCGTGAGAGCAGGCTTACCTTCCCCAGTCTCGCGCGAGATAGGAAATGCCTAGATTACCCTCAGCTCCGGCAGGCTCAACTTTGATAGAGCCACGGGAAAGAAGAGAAACGTTGTTCCTTCCCGCGGCTCTGGAAAGGTGAACTGAAGCACCAATTAGGAAATGCAGAGCTCTTCCGTGGGCTTGACTGATAATGAGCTGAGCAGGGCAGGGCAAGGCAGTGCTGGGGGGTGGGTAGCCCTGGAAATGGTCGTATTGAGTGGTAGGACTAGTAATGGGCTGATCAGGGGGTTCAGGACTGGAAATGGGTAGACTGGGGGGGCTAGGACTGGAAATGAACTAATTGGGGGAGTTAGGGCTGGAAATGGGTAGACTTGGGGGGATAGAACTGGAAATGGGTTTATTGGGGGGGTTAGGACTGGTAATGGACTGATGGGGGCTAGCACTGAAAATGGGTTGATCAGGGAGCTAGCACTGGAAATGAGCTAGGACTGGTAATGGGCTGATGGAGGGAACTAGGACTGGAGTGGGCTGATGGGGGAACTAGGACTGGAAATAGGCTGGGACTGGAAATGGGCTGATGGGGGAGTTAGGACTGGAAATGGGCAGACTGGGGGGCTAGGACTGGAAATGAGCTAATTGGGAGAGTTAGGGCTGGAAATGGGTAGACTGGGGGCTAGGACTGGAAATGGGCTTATGGGGGGGTAGGACAGGTAATGGGCTGATGGGGGGCTAGCACTGGAAATGGACTGATGGGGGAGTTAGGACTGGAAATGGGAAGACTGTGGGGGCTAGGATGGGAAATGAGCTAATTGAGGGAGTTAGGGCTGGAACTGGGTAGACTGGGGGCTAGGACCGGAAATGGGCTTATGGGGGGGTTAGAACTGTTAATGGGCTGATGGAGGGCTAGCACTGGAAATGGGCTGATCGGGGGGAGTTAGGACTGGAAATGGGCAGACTGGGGGGGGGGGGGTAGGACTGGAAATGAGCTAATTGGGGGAGTTAGGGACGGAAACGGGTAGACTGGGGGGGCCAGGACTGGAAATGGGCTTATTGGGGGGTTAGGACTGGTAATGGACTGATGGGGGGCTAGCACTTGAAATGGGTTGATCGGGGAGCTAGCACTGGAAATGAGCTAGGACTGGTAATGGGCTGATGGGGGGAGCTAGGACTGGAGTGGGCTGATGGGGGGAACTAGGAATGGAAACAGGCTGGGACTGGAAATGGGCTGATGGGGGTAGGAGAGAGCTGCTGGCACTAGAAAAAGACGTGGCTAGAACTCAAAGTGGACTGATTGGGGGGGGGGGAGAGAGCTGGACCTGAAATAAAACTGGGGGCTAGGGCTACAATGGGCTAATTCAGGGGGATGGTGGAATGGGACTGGAAGGGAACGAATGCTGAGATGGTCTGCCAGGGGAAGACGGGGGAAGGAAAGGAGCTGACATGGGGAGGGGAAGTGGGGTCAGGAAGGAAGCTGACACGGGGGAGGTGGGGGTAAGAAGGGAACTGGCACAGGGGAAGGAAGGGGCTGGAAGTGAGCTGACACCTGGGGATGCTACTGAAGGGGGACTGGAAGGGAGCTGATACTTGGGGATGGGACTGGTAGGTGGCTGGGTAATGGGGAGGAGGCTGGAAGGTTGCTGACACGTGTGGATGGCACTGGAAGGGGATGGACAGAAGGTAGGGTGATTGGAAGGGAACTGGCAGGGGGGTGGCACTGGGAGTGGAAGTGAGCTGATACCTGCAATGGTATTTGGACTAGAAGGGGCTAGACAGTGGGGAAGGAGGGGGACTGGAAGGGAATGGACACCAGAGGCAGTCCTGGAAATGCAAGGCAGTTGACAATGGAAGGTACACGGAGGGGAGGACTGGAAAGGGGGCTGATACTGGGGAGGTTACCAGGACTGGAAATAGGCTGATGGATGGAAGTGAAGAAAACAAAAGAAGAGATAAGAAATGGCAGATGGACCATAGACCACAGAAAGAGAGCTAAGAGAAGACAGGAAAGCAGAAGCCTCAGATCGGGACCAGCATGATCAGGGAAAAAATGGTCAGACAACAAAGGTAGAAAAAATAAATTTATTTCATTTTAGTGACTGGACTTTGGCTATCTTTATATTTTACACTGTATGGGGGAACTGCATATCTTATTTTCTGATGTTGCACTGCCTGAGGAGTCTGGCTTCTTGGGGTTTCAGTTTAAATTTTGTCTACATTTTTTTTTTTATTGTGGTTACTCATTCTGTACTTGATGAGGATCTGTGTTCTGAGTGTGTGACTGAGCCCAGGTGTTCTGTTAACATGGAGTTTGTACATTAAGATCTATACTGTACTGTAGTAATTTGACATGTTCAACATTTCAAATAGATATATGGATGTTTCAGGGCCCACTGTAGTATTTATAGCAATGCTTTTTTTGGATGGGCTCCTTATGTGAGTAGATTTGCTCTGTAGATACTCAGTGACTTTGTTGTAGGATTTTGTATTAGTTCAAAATATGGCTGGTACTGGAAAATGTTTGTTGTTATTGTTTGTGAGATGACCAGAATCAGATCTTTTTTTTATTTATTTAACCAGTTTTGTATACCACCTTATCATTTCAATTAAAGCAGTTTAGATTGTAACTTCAACTTGGTAATGTACATTAAACAGGGACATTGATAACTTGGATTCTTCTGAGGCAATGGAGGGTAAAGTGACTTGCCCAAGATCATAAGGAGTGCCTGTGGGAATTGAACCCTTGATCTTCTAGGCAGGGCCGGCCCGTCCATTGAGCAAGAATGTTTTTTGCACAGGGCCCCGCGTTTCAGGGGGGCCCGCGCAAAAAACATCTTGCATCCCAAAGTTTTAAAAAATCATAAACCGGCTGCGGCTGCCGCTGCCGCCGTGGCAGCGGCAGAATGGAGAATCCCGCGGGGCCCATTTACAGTCCTTACCACCCCCCCCCCCCCCATCAGCCCAGCTAAGTTTAAAAGAAAAAAAAACCAGAAACCGGCTGCTGCTGCCGCCGTGGCAGCAGCAGAATGGAGAATCCCGCGGGGCCCCCCTGTCCTGCAGTCTTCTATGCGGCCTCCGTCGGCTGTCAGAGCTGCGCGAAGAGAGAGAGCTTCTCCTCTCGCAGCTCTGTTAATCACGCCGCGGGGCTGATGGGAAATCCCATCAGCCCCGCGGCGGGATTAACAGAGCCGCGAGAAAGGGAAACTCTCCCTTCGCGCGGCTCTGAAAAGCCCGCGCTGAGGCCGCATAGAAGACTGCAGGACAGGGGGGCCCCGCGGGATTCTCCATTCTGCCGCTGCCACGGCGGCAGCGGCAGCAGCAGCCGGTTTCTGGGTTTTTGTTCTTTTAAACTTAGCTGGGCTGATGGGGGGGGGGGTGGTAAGGACTGTAAATGGGCTGATGGGGGGGGAGGGAGGGAGGGAGGGAGGGAGGGGGGGGTGGTAAGGACTGTAAATGGGCTGATGGGGAGGGAGGGAGGGGTAAGGACTG
Source organism: Ichthyophis bannanicus (assembly GCA_033557465.1). Classification (NCBI taxonomy): domain Eukaryota; kingdom Metazoa; phylum Chordata; class Amphibia; order Gymnophiona; family Ichthyophiidae; genus Ichthyophis; species Ichthyophis bannanicus. The sequence goes on from CM066048.1 coordinate 119,939,781, forward strand.
TAAATGGGCTGATGGGGGGTAAGGACTGTAAATGGGCTGATGGGGAGGGAGGGAGGGAGGGAGGGGGTAAGGACTGTAAATGGGCTGATGGGGAGGGAGGGAGGGGTAAGGACTGTAAATGGGCTGATGGGGGGGTAAGGACTGTAAATGGGCTGATGGGGAGGGAGGGAGGGAGGGGGGGGTAAGGACTGTAAATGGGCTGATAGGGAGGGAGGGGGTAAGGACTGTAAATGGGCTGATGGGGGGGGTTAGGATTGGTAATGGGCTATAGGGGGTTCGGACTGGAAGTGGGCTCATGGGGGGGGTTAATACTGGGAATGGGCTATGGGGGGTTAGAACAGGTAAGAGACTATGGCGGGGCTAAGACTGGAAATGGGCTGATGGGGGAAGTTATGACAGGTAATGGGCCATGGGGGGCCACGCCTACAAGTGGGCTGATGGGGGATTAGGACTGGAAACGGGCTATGGGGCGGTGGGCTAAGACTGGAAATGGGCTGATGGGGGGTGTTAGGATTGGTAATGGGCTGTGGGGGGCATTAGGACTGGTAATGGGCTATGGGGGGTTACAACAGGTAATGGGCTATGGGGTGGTACGACTACAAGTGGGCTGATGGGGGGATTAGGACTGGAAATGGGCTATGGGGGGGTTAGGACAGGTAATGGGCTGATGGGGGTTACAACAGGTAATGGGTTATGGGGGGGCTAAGACTGCAAGTAGGCTGATAGGGGGTTAGGACTGGTAATGGGCTGTGGGGGGCGTTAGGACTGGTAATGGGCTGGGGGGGTTAGGACTGGTACTGGGCTATGTGGGGGTTACAACAGGTAATGGGCTATGGGGAGCCACCACCACAAGTGCGCTAATGGGGGCATTAGGACTGGAAATGGGCTATGGGGGGTTCGGACCGGAACTGGGCTGATGGGGGGGTTACAACAGGTAATGGGCTATGGGGAGCTACGACTACAAGTGGGCTGATGGGGGGATTAGGACTGGAAATGGGCTATGGGGGGGTTAGGACTGGTAATGGGTTGATGGGGGGGTAAGACTGAAAATGGGCTGATGGGAGGGTAAGGACTGGAAGTGGGCTGATGGGGGAGCTAGGACTGGTAATGGGATCGGGGGTTTATAGGACTGGAAATGGGCTGAGTGAAAGTGGGCTTGAATGGCAAATAGCTGATGGGGACAGGGGCTTGGAATGGAAATGGGCTGAGTGGAAAGGGGGCTTGAACTGCAAATAGCTGATGGGGAGGGGGGCTTGGAATGGAAATGGGCTGTGAGGAGAGGGAGCTAGGACTGGAAATGGGCTGAGTGGGGGGGGGGCTAGGACAGGAAATGTGCTGATGGAGGGGCCAGGAAAGTAATGGAAATGGGCTGTTGGGGGTGCTCAGGTTGGAAGTGGGCTGTGGGGGGGGCTTGAATTGAAATGGACTCATGGAGGGGCTAGAACTGGAAGTAGGCTCATGGGGGGCTTGGATTGGAAATGGGCTGAGTGGAGGGGAGCTAGGATTTGACATGGGCTGATGGTGGGGCTAGGAAAGGAATAGAAATGAGCTGATGGGGGGCTGGGATTGGAAATGAGCTGATGGAGGAACTGATAGGACTGGAAATGGGCTGATGAGGGGCTGGGATTGGAAATGAACTGATGGATGGACTCGGATAGGACTGGAAATGGATGGGGGAGCTAGGACTGGAAATGGGTTGATGGTGGGGCTAGGATAGGATTGGAAATGGGCTGATGGGGGACTAGGACTGGAAATGGGCTGATGGTGGGGCTAGGATAGGATTGGAAATGGGCTGATGGGGGACTAGGACTGGAAATGGGCTGATGCAGGGACAAGAAGGGAGCAGATGCTGGGTGGGGCTGGAAATAGAAAGGAGCTGATGTTGGGCGAGGATTAGAATGGGATGGAGCTGGGAGAGTGAAATGGAGAGGGAAAAATATTTTGCGTGGGAGGGAAGACAAATCTACAATTGGCTGGATATTGGGAGAGTAAGTGGGGATTGAGGATGGAGGGATAAAATTTGAGTGGATGAAATAGGAATGAGGAAAGAGCAAAAGGAGAAAGATTAGTATGTTAAAGCAGATGTAGAGAGAGAATGGAAAAAAAAAACAAGACAGAAGAAAGGACAAATGGACAGCAGATGGAGAGTTAGCAGAAGACACGAAGAAACCAGAAGAAAGTGGCTGGAACAATTGCAACTGAAAAAAAATGCACAAAAGGTAGAAAAATATCTCTTTATTTTGAATTTATTAACTGGAATATGTCAGTTCTGGGAAATGTGCATCATTAATTTTTGCGCTTTGTTTAGTACAAGAGGAAATTAATTTATAGTTTTATTTCTACAGTGTTGTTGTATATTCCAAGTTTGGCTTTTGGGGTTCCCAGTTTAATTATTGTCTTCCTGTTTCTAAATTGTGATTCCTTGTTTGGTGATGGTCTATGTTCTGCATGTGTAACTGAGCTGAGGTATTCTGTTTATGTAATTCCTATTTGACATTGCCACTTGTTCTTTCCCCAGTAGGTCATGTATTATTGTTCTCTGAAATGTATTGGTTTAATATTTGCAGTGTTGCCTTTTGATAGTTAGGGTATGGTGCTTTGTGAGTCCTGGTAGTGCTGTTAGGATACGGCGGGTTTGCTATGGGTTCTAAATGGGCAGTGTTTGTAGTAGTTCCTAATGTGCCTGGCGGTTGGTACTGGAGTATAGTAATGTAGAAACCTTTTAGTCTTTCTTTATCCATATACTCATTAAGAGGCATGTTTACTAAAAGTTAGTGTATGGTAACATTATGCAAATATTTATGCAAATGAGGCACCTTATGCAAATGAGGCCCCGCACCGAGTCTCCGCACATGGCCCCGCACCCCCCTTGGGCCGCCCCTGCTTCTAGGTACTAAGCAGCTGCTTTAACCACTAGGCTACTCCTCCACTTTTTAAGATACTGAGTTCTGTGGGTGAATTTCCTGATTCTGCTCTGCACCTACTGTTGAAGGGGGTTCTGTGGTTGCAAAATATATTTTGCAAAAGAAAAAGCAAGAACCATAATGCAGTTTATAACAACAAAATAAAAATGAGTTATAATTTAGAACTCAACAGAGATTTCCAACGTGCAGCAAGACAGGACAAGGAAAAGTACTACAATGACACTTGCAAGGAAATAGAAGCAGAAACTATTAGAGGAAGAACAAGATTGGCTTTCCTAAAGCTGCGAGAGTTAAAGAAAAAGTTCCAGCCTCGAATTGGAATGTTACAAGATGCTCAAGGTTCTATGTTGAATGATGCTGAGAAGATCAAGAAAAGGTGGAAGGAATATACAGAGCTTTTATATGATAAAGATCAAGTGGACCAACAGCCGTTTCAACCTATACCTTATGATCAGGAACCATTGGTGATGAAAGAAGAAGTTGAAGCAGCATTGAAAGCCTTATCAAAGAACAAAGCACCAGGCATTGATAGCATTCCCATAGAAGTATTGCAGCAATCTGATGCAGCTGTTACCGTACTTACAAGGCTCTGCCAAGAAATATGGAAGACAACATCATGGCCAACTGACTGGAAAAGATCTGTGTTTATACCAATACTAAAGAAAGGTGATCCAACTGACTGTGGAAATTATCGCACAATCGCTCTGATCCCACATGCCAGCAAGATTCTACTGAAGATTATTCAAAAGAGACTACAGCCATACCTAGAACAAGAACTACCTGAAGTGCAAGCAGGGTTCAGGAAAGGGCGAGGAACGAGAGACATCATTGCGGATGTGAGATGGATCCTTGAAAAGACTAAAGAATACCAAAAGGATATCTATTTGTGCTTTATCGACTATAGCAAGGCTTTTGACTGTGTAAACCATGAGAAACTCTGGGCCACATTAAGAAGCATGGGTATACCAGAACACCTGATCGTTCTCTTGCGTAATCTGTACATTGATCAAGAAGCAACAGTTCGAACGGAACAAGGAGAAACAGAATGGTTTAAAATAAGCAAAGGTGTAAGACAAGGCTGCATACTTTCCCCCTACCTGTTTAATTTATATGCAGAACAAATCATCAGAGAAGCAGGACTGTATGAAGACAACAGAGGTGTGAAGATTGGTGGAAGACTCATCAACAACCTTCGCTATGCTGATGATACCACATTACTGGCTGAAAACGAAGATGATCTGAAACATTTGCTTCTCACAATCAAAGAACATAGTCTCAAAATGGGCCTGCACCTTAATGTAAAGAAGACAAAGATCATGACAACTGGCATAATCAACAGGTTCATCGTTGAAGGAGAAGAAATTGAAATCGTGAACAACTTTAACCTACTTGGATCAACTATCAATAACGAAGCAACAAGCAGTCAAGAAATCAGACGACGCATTGCTCTTGGCAGAATGGCTATGAAAGACCTAGATAAGATTCTCAAGAGCAGAGATGTCTCTCTCCATACAAAGATTCGACTTGTTCAAGCCATGGTATTTTCAATAACATCATATGGATGTGAAAGCTGGACAGTGAAAAAGACAGACAGGAAGAAAATTGATGCCTTTGAATTATGGTGCTGGCGGCGAATACTGTGTATACCATGGACTGCCCGAAGAACAAACCAGTCAGTACTAGAGGAGATCAAACCTAAGCTTTCTTTAGAAGCTCAGATGACAAGACTTCGACTTTCATACTTCGGACACATCATGCGAAGAGAGAGATCATTAGAGAAAGACATCATGCTTGGCAAGATAGAAGGTCAACGCAAAAGAGGAAGGCCAGCAATGAGATGGATCGCTACAATAACAGCAGCTACGAGTACCAGTCTGTCGTCAATGAGCCGCCTGACTGAAGACCGAACACAATTTAGGATAGCTATCCAGAGGGTCGCCATGAGTCGACTCCGACTCGACGGCACTTAACAACAACAACAACATAATTTAGTTTTATAAACTGCGCTGTGGTTCTCGCTCTCTTTTAGTTCCTTGGTGTACGTCGTCTTGCTTTTCCTCCATATAATCTAATTGACTTTTTGGTTTGGTTCAGTCCCTGACTGGAGTTTTGAGAAAGCCCTGCCAACCTCTATGGGGCGGGGGCACACCAGCTCATCCTTCGCCTAAGGCTGCAGATTGCCTTGAGCCACCCCTGCCTTTAAGCTAAGTGCCATTATTTCTTCGTATTAACTCTTGTGGTTCATCTTGTGGTGTCTCACATTCAGTGACTTGAGGCATCTTATTATTAGAATAAAAAAGAAGCTGTTGTTTCAAGAGGAGCATTTGCTTCCCTAGATAACATTTCCAACAAGAAGATTGAGGCTTTATTGCATTCTTTTTTGCTGATTGGCTCTTGCATATCCTGGCTTTATTTTGTATGACTAAAAGGTTTAGTGGCAACAAAACATGAAGACAGCTTGAGGAAAGACATTAGAGATGAAGATATTGTAGACAAGATTAGTGACCAAAGAGAAAAATTTGAAGGTTAATAAGGCAGCTAATTTAAGCTTATTTTATAAATCCAAATAAATGCCTATTTGGCTCTATAAAATACTAATGCAAATCCTGCTGACATTGCATCTGCTCAAGACCGGGCGTAAATGCCCGTGTGTAGAGTCACAAGCTCATGTATATTTTAAAATCAATGTACATACCTAGTGGCATGTTTACTTAAAATGCACGAAGGGGTCTGTTTACTAAGCAGCGCTAATGGCTTCTGTGCAAAATCAAAGCTGCGGCTCCGATTTCGCACAGAAGCCGCTAAGACCGCTTCATAAACAGACCCCTAAGTTAGTGAGCCATTGATTCAGCCGCAAATCTAACATGAAGACCTGCACTAAACTCGGGATTCGTGCGCATCCGTCCCTCTGTCATTATCACATGGCAGCCGTGCGGCACCAGAATTGGGGATTGATTACAGGTTTCATGCTGTTTTATTCTACTATTTATATGTAATTCTGTGTTATTGTAATGTAATTCACTTTGCTACATATTGTTTCTAAAAGCCAGAAAATCAAATATAATAAATCTAATCAAATCAAACACTGACTCTAAGAACCAACATTGCAACCACGGATTGAAATATAAACTTCAGATATGCAAAAGGGACTATGTAGTCGATTTAGAAAGGCAGACTAGATGTGTCATATGGTCTCTTTCTGCTGTCATGTTTCTATGTTTATAAATAAAGACGTTCTTTGAACCACCTCTGTTTTCAATATTTTATTAGAAAAATATTGTTTATCACTGGAACATAAAATCACATAGAGCACATAGCCTCTTTCTTCGTCTGTGCTTTCAGTTTATTGATTGTCCTCCTCAGGGCTGCCTTCACCTCCTGGTTCCTCAAGCTGTAGATGATGGGGTTCAGCAGTGGGGTCACCACAACATAGATTACTGTCACAACTTTGTCCAGATAATATGTTGCATGGGCTGATGGTCGGACATACATGAATATCACTGTCCCATAATAAACGAAAACCACGGTGAGGTGTGAGGCACAAGTGGTGATGGCGTTCTGCCTTCCTGTAGCAGATGAAATTCTCATGATGGTCGAGATGATGAAAATGTAAGACACCATGATCAATGAGAAACAAGCCAGAATCACAGCCGAAGCAAGAAAGAGAAAGGAGAGTTCACTAAAGGAATTTCTAATGCACGACAATCTCAGAAGAGGTGAAAAGTCACAGAAGATGTGGTCTATTACAAAAGGTCCACAAAGTGATAACTGAGATATAGGAATCACAGGCAGTAGTAGGGCCACACAACTGCTAATCCAGCAGCCACCAACCAACTGGGCACACATCTTATTGTTCATTACAGCAGGATAGCGCAGGGGATAGCAGATAGCGATTAGCCTGTCAAGGGCCATCACGGATAGAAGAAGGTTCTCCATGGTACCAAAGAGGCAACAGAAATAGAACTGCGCAATACATCCATTCTGAGAAATGGATCTTTTGTTACTAAGAAAGTCAACCAGCATTTTGGGTATGATAGTGGAGGTATACCAGATTTCCAAGAAGGAGAAGTTACCCAGGAAGAAGTACATGGGTTTGTGAAGGTATCGATCCACATTCACCAGTATAATGATAAGGATATTGGCCAAGATGGTTAAGATGTAGATGTGTAGGAAGACGATGAAGGCTATGACTCCTTGCTCCTGAGTCATGGGGAACCCAACTAGCTGGAAATCAGTCTTGGCAGTGCCATTCTGCGCCATTAATGATCTTGGTACTAAATCCACCAAATAAATAATGGTAAGAGGAAATGTTACTTCAAAATATTCCACCATTATTCATTCACCATTAATTTGTGTTATTAGTAACTAGGTCCCATTGAATAAATGTTAACTCACCTTAGTAACTAGCCTACCTAGCGATATATACTAATTTTATTCTTATTTTGCTTGTTCTCACACTTATAAAGCCCTTACTTCAGAAAGTTTTTCTGTCTTTCCTGAAAGTAAAGGTTCTTTCTGGTATCTATCACATATACTACTTGGTAGCTCCTTCACCGATGGAAAATTATTTATTTCACTTGATTACATGCTTCACCATACTTCTCCAAAGCATGCTACAAAAGAATTATTTTAAAGTCTTCCACTGTTGGGTGCCTGGTATGACATGAAGGTCATATAAACACATAGTTCACCATAATCTAACACACTATCCACTCACACACAAATTATAATACCTCTTTCACTGCATGAATTACACTACTACTATTTTTGTTTGTATTGTTGTTACACCGCTTTGATTGTATGATAAGGCGGTATAGAAATACTGTTAAATAAATAAGGAAGTATGAATTCAAATTCCAAGTGAAACCTTTGACACTTAAAACTCATTCAGCAGGTTTTGTAGGCAGGACATGCTGAATTAAGGCTGATATTCAAAACGCTGGTGAGGAGTCATTTTTCTGGACAAAACTATCCAGATATCTTTATCTCAATAAGTTTACATCAGTTATTTGTATGGACAAATATATATGAATAAGTCAACATGGTGCTATGAAGCTAACTATTTTAGCCTACGCTTGACACACCTCCAGCAATACTCGCTTTTTGTACCTTTGTCCATATAATGAGAGGAAATATTTAAATAACTAGATTTATGCAAGAAAAATATGATTTTGCCTGCAAAGATTGTTCTGAATGGATTTTATATTAACCAAACTTGACTTTTGTACAACCTCTCGTGTTAGAGCAGCATAAGTAATCCTACTGTAGACTGCCTGACATTTGATCTTTACAGGTACATGACCTACGTTTCATATTACCCTTCAATTTTTATGAATAGCTTTTTCACAGACCTTTAGTTGGTCTTGAGTGAATGGAGAATACGAGGAGAGAGTCAGCTCCATGAGAGCGAAGGGAGTTTCTCGGGGTACATTGCACAAAGCAGAACTGAAAAGTGGGGAAATACCTCCCCCTTTAATCCTCCTTCTTTTCTGATGTCTTTGCTAGATTAAAATTGTCTTGCAGATGAACCTATATATTTAAACATTTAGAAGAAGATAACTAAGAGACTGTTCAAAAGATATGTTCTTGAGTATGACTGTGTATTCATTTTTATGTTTTTTTATCTTTAAATGTCAGTTTCTAAGTGTTTTAATGAATATTATATGCATGTAGTCCTCCAAGAACAGGCTATTTGGATCAGGGAAAAAGACATAGTTTAAACAAATCAGTATATAAAACATATTTGGTTTACATTGATAATAATGTCAAAATGTTCAGGGCGTTAAGACAACTAAAACCAATAGTGGATACCCAGAATTCTTGGAGAAGAGCAGAATATTGGGAAAAGATCATAGCAGCCAAAAATGCATCCTGTGCAACTCTCAAAGCTAGTACCCCTCCATCCAACCCAGCTACACACACTCTTAGCTTACTTCCTGGAAGACCTAGGGGTCAGTTTACTAAATGACGATAGCAGTTTCCATGTGAAATCGGAGCCGCGGCCTGCTCTGATTTTGCACGGAAGCCGCTAGTGCCACTTAGTAAACAGACCCCCTAGTGTTAACATTGACACCCCTTCCATATTGCACCATGGGCAGTCACACTGCTCACACAACCAGATACTGCCTTGATTGGGAACAAGCACCAATAGCCAGATTACAAACCACATAACCATATAATATAGGAAGGCTTGGAAATTCACTGGGCAGGGAGGTGGAGGACAGAGCTTAGTAAAACATCTCTTAACAATTCAATGAAGGATCATCCAGGACAGATGTAAAGAAAGAGTAGCATGTTGAAAAGGTGAAAATCCAATTCAATAATTATAGATACACTCTATTGGCAAAGATCATAACTGAAAGGTAAAGAACAATATGATTTGAATGCTTATTTCTTAGAAACTTCTTCAGGCTTCCCACAACTTGAATATTAAATATAAAGAAGAAAATTTGCCTAACAAGTAGAACAAGTATTTGCTATTCAGTCATTCTAGTGGCCTATATATTGAAGATCTACTCCCACCTTTTGTCTATGGGAAAAATAGCGCCTGCCTGCCTATGTCTCACCTCAAATTCACGGTTCTGTTGCTCTCTTTGATTGGATGGCTTCTTTCATGTTCTCGCTCTCTTTCTGTACTGTTGTAGAATTCAAAGCTGTGCAATTCTTTTGCTTCACTGGGTATTTATCATTCCTTCAGTTTCTTCAGGGACTCTTCTTAGCTAATCGCCAAAGCAATTATGAAGTCTGAATGTGATATTTAGTCATTTGAGTGTTTCATTTAATTTAATTTACGAATTTGATATCTAGCCTTTCATTTGCAAAAATATCAAATAAAAATCCCGCTTTCTCTGCTTTTATTTTGTTGTGGAATATGTCAGTTGCAGTAGACTAACCTCTACCACACTCAGGAGGAGAGTATCCACCCTCCCCATCCCAACCGCTCTGGAAGAAACAACAGTTGGCTTGCATTGATGTTAGATTCTTAATCCCTTTCTATGTTAACTTCATTCTTCAAGCTGATGAATAAGTCTCAGTAACTCTTGACCTTTTTTTACGCTATGAACTTGGCCCACATCACCCAAGTTCACCTGTAATCATCTTATATTACCAGGACAATATAATTTAAAATATATATTAAATAACCCTTTGGGTTATTCATCACAGAATATTTCAGGTGCTATATCCAATATGGTTAAGCCATACCAAAATATTTAGATGGGCTGTTGCCATCTGAAGGATCTAATTAATGATTACATCAAGAAAGGAGATTGGGGAAAAACAACTAGCTTACAGAGTTTTGAATGGCAATCAAAGCAGAAATTTTTCTCACCACACACAATTTTTGGAATGTAGGAAAATGCAAAATACAGCAATACACTCAGATTTTTATAAAAACTTTTTTATCTCTCATATAGAAATGTTTTTATTGTTCAAAAAATGGCACAAGCCAATCCACATAGCGAGGGTTCCAAGGTTCTTGATGTGCACATCGTCATATTTAGATGTCTTTTTTTCAATTTTATAATAGGTCAAGCAATTGTCTACAAGTAAAGTAGCCTTGTAAAGAAAAGAAAAATTAGAAGCAAGAGTAGCAGAGAGAAAAAAACAGAAATAATGTTAATTCATATTTCTGTTTTTAGAACCAACATTTGTAACTAGAAAATTCATATATCTGACATCTCAAAGATTATTCAAAGTTGTTTGCAACACTGGTGCTTCCAACACTATATAAGAGCACTATGTCTTTATTTCTGCTTTCCTTTTCAGTCTGTTGAGCTTGGTTATTTTTATTATTTGAACGTTTTTTCTATACCACCCCTTCCAATGATCGGGGTGGTTTACATCAAACAATTATCAATTACAGAGAACATTTAACTATTTACATACCAGCTTTCCACATATACTAGGGTATAGTGGAAGGTGGTTAATATTTAACTATGTACATGAACCTTTGTAATAATTACCATATTAAGGGTAATAATCATCTTGGGTGTGTAGATGCTAAGGGGAGGTATTTGGTTAAATTAGGGGAGGTCGAATGGATGAAATGAGTATTAGTATTGCTGAAGGTGAGGTTGTCATAGAGCTCAGAGAAGAGTAAAGATTTTAGCTCCTTTTGGAATGTCTGAAGGTCTTTGATTGATCTGATGGGGTCTGGTAGGGAGCTCCAAAGAGTGGGTGCTGTATACGTGAAGTCTCTGTTGCTAGTGTGCATTGAGGATGGTATTGAGAAGAGGTTATGATTACTTTTTCTCCTACTGCTAGTGTCAGTTTGGATGTGTATCCTTGATGTAAGGAAGGAGGGGGAGATGTTGTTGAATAGTTTAAATGTAGTAACTATTGTTTTGTATTTTATCCTACTTGCTATCAGGAACCAGTGAAGATTATAGAGTATGGGAGTGATGTGGTCAGTTAGGCTTGCCTTGGTTATTATCCTGCCTTAAAAAAAAACCAATCGCAGTGGAAAATCTAACGAAACATAACACCTCCACCAACGTTCCAAATCCCACAATGTATATTTTTATATCTTTGTCGGAGCCAACCGAGGGAGGGCTGGAAATAAATGACCAACCCCCACCAGACGGTAACCTCCTTTTATTATATTTTTCACCCCTAAACAATAAATGTATTAAACAGTCACTTATCTTCAATGAAATTTTGTCCTTTCCCAAAAAAATTGCCAAGAATGAAGTTGCACAACTTCATTCTTGGCAACTTCATTCTTGGCAATTGAGGGATTCCCTGTTCTTGGAGGAAGGTGGTTGATGACTCTTGATCAATTTTTACATATTGAAAGCGGTTGGAGAAATATGATTTGAACCATTTGAAGGCTGTTCCATTTATACCTATTTGGGATAGTCTTGCTAGGAGGATGTTATGGTCTACATTATTGAAGGCAGAGATGAGGTCTAAAAATACCAGAACAAAGGCTTGATTAGCATTATCTATGCCACAGATGAGGGTATCGAATAAGATCAGGAGCAAGGTTTCTAGCCATGAAATGGGTGGAACCCATACTGGTGTTCATCAAGAGGTGCATTTAGGTCGATGAAGTCTTGGAGTTGAATTTGGACTATTTTTTCTATGATTTTTGCTAAAAATAGAATGCTGGCAATTGGTCTATATGAGGTTGGATCATCATTGTTAAGGGACCTGTTTTTGAGGATGGGGCGAATGATGGATAGTTTGAGTTCGTTTGGCATTATTCCTAAAAGGAGGGATTGATTGGCAATACTGAGTATAATTGGTGCTAGTTCGATTTTGGTTGCTTTTATCCATGATACAGGACATGGATGAAGATATAAGGTGGTGGTATTGATTTTTGTAATTGTTTCCAGAAGCTGTTTCTCCTTGATGAGATGGAAGGTGTGTCATTTATTGTTGGTAGATTGACATTCATGGGAGTGGGGGGGGGGAATAGTTGAAAGGTTTTTACTTTTTAGTTTTGTTGCAAGGTGGGTTGCTAAAGTTTTGGTTTAAGGGGGTATTAGTCGTAGTATTTAAGTGTGTTTTGGTTAAGGATTTTACAGTTTCATAAGCTGTCTAGGGCGATTGATGGCTTTGTTTAGTATGGTTGTGTGGTGATCCTTCTTTGCTTTGTGTATAGTTTCTTTATGGGTTTTTAATGCTGCAATTTATTTATTTATTTATTTATTAACATCTTTTATATACCGTACTATTCGTTATCAGCGCGGTTTACAGAGAACAAGAAAACTTCAGACAAGTTACATTTATCTGGTTTTTACATATAACAGGAACAATAACTTGGATAACCGGGGTAGTTATTTACAACAAATAGCAGTCAGAGAAATTATTTACTTTCGGAAGACATATTGTCTGAAAAGATCCTTGTTAATATGGGAAAGTGGTGTAATGTGTTGTTGGGTCAGCAGAGGTTACGTGGTCAGAAAGGGGTTGTTGCTATTTGAGTGTGCCTGTGTTTCTATGTCCTCTGGGAAGTAATTGATGAAAAGGTGATGTTTCAAGGCCTTCTTGAACTGGATGAGATCAGAGATGGCCCTAATGTGTGATGGAAGGGTGTTCCAAAGTTTTGGAGCGCATAAACTGAAGGATTGGCTTACTGTTGTAGAGTTGTATCTTAAAGTCTCTTTTGGTACCATTAGCATATTTAATTCTGTGCAATGTAAAGAGCTTTATGTTCAGGGGGTTTCTTGCCCTCCATTTTGTCTCCAGCGTACGGAGTTCCTTCTTAAGGGTGTATATGTCATGTGTGTACCATTTTTTCTAAGGGCCTGCAATTGATTTTCTTGTTAGAAGTAGTGGGTTTTGCAGCTTTATTAATTATAGAGAACCAGTTCTTTATTGCCTCATCAAGATTGTATGTTGATGAGACAAGTTGAGGTGTAACCTTATTCAGGAAGGCTTCTTTGTCAAAGTGCCCTCTCAATGAAGGGTGCCGAGACAGGAATCATTTGTATAATACCTTGACTGGGTGACCTGAAAGTTGGACTGAGGGAACCCTGTCTCTGGTGTACTTTGATTTCAATAATGCCTTTGATACTTCCACACAGATGACTTATAAATACATTAAGTGCCCTAAAGCAGGGACAGATCTACTGTGAAACTAATGAAGCTTACGCTTAAGGGCCCCTAGTCCCGGAAGGGCCCCAGAAATGACAAGTCCACGTTGCTTAAAGCTTTTTTTTTAGTAATATTAATAATATAGTGTAATTCAATACAAAATAATAGTTAAAATAAAAATTAAAATATTCTTAAAGTATCATGTAGGCTAGCCGTAAACAAAAAAATGTTCTGAGATGTAGTGGTTAAAAAATTTGCGGTGATCTGTCGTGGAACAACCCCATTGAAGAAGATAACAATGGTTACCCAGACCTCATTGCTGGTTGCAAAGGGACCCCCATAAGAGTTCAAGCTTCAGGGCCCCAAAGATGTAGGTCCGCCACTGCCCTTGGGATGAACCTTAAAGTGACTGAGTGGACTAAAAATCAGTTGAGTGGGAGGTGACAAAGGGTACAGGTAAATGGAGCCCACTCTGAGGAGAAGGATGTAACCTGTGGTGTGCTGCAGGGATTTGTCCTTGGTCTGATTCTTTTTAACATCTTTGTAAGTGATATTGCAGAAGGGCTATTGGGTAAGTTTTGCCTCTTTGTGGATGATATGGATGATACCAAAATCTGCAATAGAATATACACCCAGGAAAGTATAGATAATATGAGTCAGGATCCAGTGTAACTTGAGAATGGTAGAGAATTTGGCAGATGAGATTTAATGCTAAAAAATGCAAGGTCATGCATTTGGGTTGCAAAAATCCAAGGAAACAGTACATTATTTTTATACTGTGCTCTTTAGAATCAGTGCGGTTTACATGTATACTAACAGGTACTTTCTAATCCCTTGTCCCTGAAGGGTTCACAATCTAAGTGTACCTGAGGCAATGGAGGGTTAAGTGGCTTGCCCAAAGCCACAAGGAGTGGCCATGGGACTAGAGACCCCAGTCACTCCAGTCTGAGGTTGCTTGTCCCCATGTGGGAATTGAACCCCTGGCCTTCTGGCTTGAGGTAACCTGTCCCAACCACTGAACCACTCCTCCCTCTATTATCTATTAAATATTATATGGTATTAAATACTTCTGTCCATGACAGAAGAGTGGGACCTGGGTGTGATCGTTTCTGATGATCTTAAGGTGGCTAAATAGGTAGAAAAGGTGACAGCGAAAGCTAGAAGGATGCTTGAGTACATAGGGAGAGGAATGGCCAGCAGGAAGGAGGAGGTGATAGTTCCTCTGTATAAGTCTTTGGTGAGACCTCATTAAGTGTATTGTGTGCAATTCTGGACATCACAGCTTCAAAAGTATATAAATAGGATGGAGTTGGTGCAGAGGGTGTTCACTAAAATGGTCAGTGGGCTTCATTATACAGCATATGAGGACAGACTTTAAGATCTCAATATGTATACTTTGGAAGAAAGACAGGAAAAGGAAGATATGATAGAGATGTTTAAATACCTCTGTGGGATAAATGCACAGGAGGAGAGCCTCTTTTGACTGAAAGCAAGCTCTGCTACAAGGGGACTTAGCATGAGGGTGAAAGGAGATAGATTCAAGAGTAATTTCTGGAAATATTTCTTCACAGAAATGGTGGTAGATGCTTGGAATAGTCTCTCAAAGGAGGTAGTAGGGACAAAGACTGCATCCTGATTCAAGAAAGAGTGGGAATAACAAAGATCTGTAAAGGAGAAAAAGGGATTGTAGAGCTTAGTAGTTGGTATGGAAGAGCAGAATGGATGGGCCATGTGGTCTGCCATCATGTTTCTATGATTAGTATTAGTAGTACAGGAAGAGGTCCCACACAGCAACGATGATGGCCTAAAAACCTCAATTGAGAGAGAAGAGGGGCAGGAGGCAGCCAGCAAACATTTCAAAATAAGTTTTCTGGGGGAGGAGGTAGCTGCTGACAATGAAAGGCCCTCAGCAAAATTTTGCTTGGGGGTCCCTCATTAGAACTTATGTCACTGGTGAGATCTCTCCAATGCAGGAAACAGGCAGGGCCTTGTCAAGAGGAAATGACTCATGTACCAGGTCTGAGGTCCAGGTAGCGAAGGCATTCTGTCTTCTTACAGCAGAAGGCATCCTTACGGTCAACATAATAAAAATGTAAGACATCATGATAAGCAAGAAGGGGCACAAAATCACAACCCAAGATAACAAGATGAAAGAGATTTCACTAAAGAAATTTCTCCTGCTGGATAATTTCATTATAGGGGAAAATTCACAAAAGATGTAGCCTTTTACAAGAGGATGGCAGAAGACAACTGGTATATGGACTTAGCAGCAGCAACAGCGACACACAGCTAAGCATCCAACAGTTACCAGCCATTTGGATACATGCCCTTTCATTCATAAAAATTAGATAGCACGGTGGATAGCAGATGGCGAGGAACATGTCACGGACTATCACATCCAGTAGGAGGTTCTTCATGGTACCGAAGACAAGGAAGAAGAATTAGCACACAGCCTTTGCACTTACCATGAGCTAATGTAATTTTTGCTCTTAGCATGCAGTAAGTGCTATAACTTACCACCCTTTTGTAAATATGCCCCTATAAGATTTATATTGAATATATTGGACACTTAATAATAATAATAATAATGTCAGTCCAGCTTTTGTCGCCACCCTTGTCTGGAACCTCCCCTTCTGAATCCCATCGCCTTTTGTAACCTTTAGCCAATTCTCTCACTGTAAATTCTTAACGCTGATTGATTAAACCTTTCTTAGTGCCTATTAAGTTATCTATAGTGGAGGAGTAGCCAATGGTTAAAGCAGCTGTCTAGTATCCAGAAGATCAAGGGTTCAGTTCCCTCTGGCACTCCTTGTTTCCTTGGGCAAGTCAGTTTACCCTCCATTGCCTCTGAAGAAAAGGCCTGGCAATCTACTTCTGGTGATACATTGCCAAGAAAACCCAGAGGCAGCTGGGTCGCCAGGAGTCAACACTGACTTGATGGCACTGAAAAAAAAAAAAAAGTTTACTCTGTTACTGTTTTAATGACAGTTCCACGTACAACGTTGTTCCAGTGTTGCTTGTAAATATATGATTTATAAATTCCAAGCATTGCAAATAGAAAATGTAGAAAAAAAATGAAAAGGGCAATCACAAATATCATAAGAAAAGGATTGGAGAGAGGCTCATGTGGTCCCTTTACACAAAAGCGGAAGTAAGGATGTGGTTGAAAACTACAGACCGGTTTGTTTAACTTCGGTGGTGAGTAAATTATTGGAAATGCTGCTGAAAGAGAAAATAGTGAGGTTTCTGGAGTCCAGCGGATTACAGGATCCAAAGCAGCATGGATTCACCAGACGCAGGTCTTGTCAGACAAATCTGATTGATTTCTTTGACTGCATGACCAGGGAGTTGGGACCGAGGGAGAGCCCTAGATGTGGTTTATTTAATTTCAGTAAGGCCTTTGATACTGTTCCTCACAGGCGACTTATAAACAAACTGAGCACCATAGGGATGGACCCTAAACTTACTGCTTGGGTTAGAAATTGGTTGAGTGGGAGGTGACAAAGGGTACAGGTAAGTGGAACTCACTCTGAGAAGGAGGTGGTTACCAGTGGTGTACCCCAGGGATCTGTCCTTGGTCCGATTCTTTTTAACATCTCTGTTAGTGATATAGTGGAAGGGCAGTCGGGTACAGTTTGCCTCTTTGTGGATGATACCAAAATCTGCAATAGAGTAGACACCCAGGAAGGTATAGATAACATGAGGAGGGATCTAGCTAAGCTTGAAGAATGGTCTAGAATTTGGCAGCTTGGATTTAATGTTAAAAAATGCAAGGGCATGCATTTGGGCTGCAGCAATCCAAGGGAGCAATATAGTATTTATTTATTTAGACAAATTTGTATTCCACCTTATCCTTCTATCAAGGTGGTCACGTCACATCACAAATGGGGTTACATTTAACATGAGGGTATTTGTAAACATTTAGACAGAACAATTACTTAACACCATTTAGACAGTACAATTGAAGGGTAACATTTAAGAAGAGGGTGTTTAATAATGTATATGATAATCTTGTGTGTGTAGGTAGAATGAGTGCGTGCCTAGTTGGCGGAGGTGGTTGTGTTTCTGTTTGGGTATGGGATGTTGTCTAAATGTCCGTATGATTCTATAAATAAGAATGTTTTGAGGTCTTTGCAGAAGTCTGTGATGTCAGTGCCCTCAGGCTCGTTGGGAGGGAGTTCCATAGTGTGGACGCCAGTAGTGATGGAGCTCTTTTTGAGGTTGTTTGCTTAGTTTTGTGATAGCCTGCAGGTGTGCCGATCATGTTGTCATTATTGGTTCTTCTTGGTCTGTTGTTGAGATCTCTTGTTATAACATCTTGGAGTATGTCTGCTGAGAGATGGTGAATTGTTTTGAAGATGATTATGAGTGTTTTGTATTTAGCTCTTGCCAGCATTGGGAGCCAGTGTACTTGTTGTAAGATAGGGGTGATGTGCTCTGTCCTTGGAGTGTCTGTAATGATGCGTGCTGTGGTGTTTTGCACCATCTGTAGTGGGTATAGTGTCTGTTGAGGGAGGCCATGGTATAGTGAGTTTCCATAGTCAAGCAGTGGTGTGATGAGTGCTTGGCACACTGTACGGAACTGGTCCTGACGGAGTATTGGTTTGATTTGTCTGATGGTCCTCAAAAGTTGATAGGCCTTGTTTGCAGTTTTGCTGATGTGGGATTTCAGGTTCAGCGCTCTGTCCAATGTGATGCCTATGTACTTGACTTCTTTTTTGACTACTATATGTTTGTCTAAGATGCTGATAGTTTGTGGAGTTATGAAGGTGGGGTTTCTGGTGACGAACATTGCCTCGGTTTTATCATAGTTGACCGTTAAGTTGTTGGCTATGAGCCAGTCATTCATGTCTTCGAGGCATTTAGAAACATAGAAACATGATGACAGAAAAAGACCACAAGGTCCATCTAGTCTGTCCTTCCATAACAACAACTACAACAGTCCACTTTCTACCTTTAGAGATCCTCTGTGTTGGTCCCATGCTTTTTTGAATTCAGTTACTGTCCTCATCTCTACCAACTCCACTGGGAGACTATTCCATGGATCCACTACTCTTTCCATAAAGAAATATTTCCGCATATCACTCCTGAATCTATCTCCCTTCACCCTCATCCCATGTCCCCTCGTAGCAGAACTTGCTTTCAATTGAAAGAGGCTCTCTCCCTGAACATTTATGCCACGGAGGTATTTAAACATCTCAATCATATCACCACTATCCCGCCTTTCCTCTAAGGTGTACATATTAAGATCCTTAAGTCTGTCCTCATATGCTTTATAATGAAGCCCATTAATCATTTTAGTAGCAACCCTCTGCACCGACTCCATCCTGTTCACATCCTTTTGAAGGTGCGGTCTCCAGAATTGCACACCATACTCCAAATGAGGTCGCACCAAAGACTTATACAGAGGTATTATCACCTCCTTTTTTCTGCTAGCCATTCCTCTCCGTATGCACCCAAGCATCCTTCTAACTTTTGCTGTCGCCTTTTCTACCTGTTTAGCTACTTTAAGATCATAAGACACAACCACGCCTAGGTCCCGCTCTTCTTTAGTGGACAAAAGTACTTCACCTCCTATACTGTATTGCTCCCTTGGATTGCTGCAGCCCAAATGCATGACCTTACATTTTTTAACATTAAATCCCAGCTGCCAAATTCTAGACCATTCTTCAAGCTTAGCTAGATCCCTCCTCATGTTATCTACACCTTCCTGGGTGTCTACTCTATTACAGATTTTGGTATCATCCGCAAAGAGGCAAACCTTACCCGACAGCCCTTCCGCTATATCACTAACAAAGATGTTAAAAAGAATCGGACCAAGGACAGATCCCTGGGGCACACCACTGGTAACATCCTTCTCCTCAGAGTGAGCTCCATTTACTTGTACTCTTTGTCGCCTCCCACCCAACTAATTTCTAACCCAAGCAGTAACTTTAGGGTCCATCCCTAGGGTGCTCAGTTTGTTTATAAGTCGCCTGTGAGGAACAGTGTCAAAGGCTTTACTGAAATCTAAATACACCACAACAATGGTTATTGTTGTGATATTTAGTGCTAGTAGGTTGATTGGAGTGTATATCATGATGTCGTCAGCATAAATGTGATAGTGTAGTTTATGGTGCTTGATGATGTTGCATATGGGCTGGATGTAGATGTTAAAGAACATTGACGATAGGGCTGAGCCTTGTGGTATTCCTTGCATGACTGGGAATTGCAGCGATTTCTTTTGGTCGCATTTGATTTGTTGTGTTCGCCCTTCCAAGTATGATGTGAACCAATTCAGGGTGTTCTTACATAGTCCTATCTGTTGTAAGCGATGCAGTAGCTTAGTGTGGGACACAGTGTCGAAGGCCGCCGAAATATCCATAAACACTAGCAGGAAGCCATTTTTTATGTTGTCAATGCCTCTTAGAAGATTGTCAAAGAGGGAGGTGAGTAGAGTTTCCACGCCGTGCTGGGGCTTGAATCCATGCTGATGGATGTCTAGTGGGTCATTTATGTCAATATGGTCTTGAAGTTGTCTTTGCACTGCCTTTTCTATGATTTTAGCAAGGAATGGCAGGCTGGAGATGGGACGGTATGATTTTGGTTCGGATGGGCTCAGATTGCTATTTTTGAGTATTGGTCGTATCATTGAGTGTTTTAGAGGTTGCGGCATGTATCTTTGTTGGAGTGATTCTTTGACGATTTTTTGAATGTGATGAGAGTTGGCTTTTTGTAGCTTTGAGCCATGCCACTGGACATGGGTCTGACGGTGAAGTTGTTGTGTTTAGTCCAGATATAATGTCTTCTACTTGCTGCTTTGTTGGTATTCTGAAGCTTTCCCATGCTTTATTTATCTTGTAATCGTTTGTTTGTGATATATTAGAGCATGTTTGGTTGGTGTTTTTAGACATCATGTAATCTGCATATTTTTGTGGGTCAAGGTGGTGTGTACTTTATTGTGTGTCGTCCTTTGTGAGCTTTTGTTCGATGCTATTAGTAGATTTCATGATTAGGTTGGTATGGTGCTGCTGTTTACGCTCATTTATTAGATTATTATATACAAGTTGCTTGGCTCTGTATTGGGTTAGGAGGTTGTGTGATTTGTTTGGTCTCCATTTTCTTTCCAGTCTTCTGAGTGTGCGCTTTGCATTTCTGATATCATTTGAGTACCATGGGGCATTGGATCTCTTGCATGTTTGTGGTTCTGTGCTCGCTGGGGCAGATGCTGTGTTAGATATTATAGTGTTCCATCTTTCTATGTTTAGGTCAAGGGTGTCATATTCTTGTTGAAGTTGTGGAGTGATTTCGTTTATGAATGAGTCTTGGATGTTTTAAACCATCTGGTTGCTCTTTCATCTTCTTTGCGTTGGGTGGGGTTATTCAGGGTCATGGTGAATTCAATCACATGGTGGGCTGACCAAGGGACTGCCGTGATTGTTGGTTTTGTGGTCTTGTTCTGCTCCACTAATTGTACTGGCATAAAGACCATGTCTGGTGTTGTACCATGCTGGTGCGTTGGGGCGGTGATTGTCTGGCAATATTTTAATGACTCCATGGCTTTTAAGAACATTGCAGTCTCTCTGGTGGGTGCGGATGTTAGGTTGTAGTCTCCTAGTGCCACGAGGGGTTTGTGTCTTCTGCTATGTGCCCATATTGTTTCGATTAGTGTGTAGAGGTGTTCGGTTGTGGTTCCAGGTGGTCTGTATGTGAGGGCTATGCTTAGGTACTTGTTGGCTATAGTGAGTGTGTTGGATTCGATTGTGTTAGTGGTGGCGATTGTTTTGAATCTGTATTCTTTTCTGGTAAGTATTAGTACTCCTCCTCCTCCCTTTTGTTCTCTGATGCAGTTAAACGCTGAGTATCCTGTTGGAGTTACTTGGTTTAATATGACTTGGTCTGAGTCGTCTAGCCAGGTCTCGGTGATACATATTATTACTATTTGCTACTACTATTTAGCACTTGTAAAGCGCCACACACACAGCACTGCACAGCTAACCTACAAGAGGTAGCTAACATACAAAGGACAGTCCCTGCCCGTCAGTCATGCTCATCGGAGCTTACAATCTAAATAGAATAGTACAGAGCATTAGTCAGTTCTGCAGTACGGTGTGGTATAATTTGGTACAGTTTGCTCTATAGTTTGGTCATAAACATTAACGGGGGTTTGGTCATGAACATTGACGGGGGTTAGGGTAAGATGATGATGGAAGTCAGGATCTGAATGTGACGGTGAAGAGGTGGGTCTTGGATGAAGTCAAGGATAGTATTTGGTTTGTTCCTGATGGATCTGGCGTTTAGTAAGGCACACCTGATTTTTGTGGTTATGATTGGGTAGGTGTTTATTATTTGAATGATGAGCGGGTGTTATATGTGTGGCATCGTGTGGTTTGTGAGCTGTATGTTTAGGTTGCTGGCATTCTTTGGATAGGTGTGATGATGTGCATCTGGGTTGGGTGGTATGTAGGTTGATCAAAGGGATTTGCTCGTTGAGTCTGATGCCCTGTGTGCAGGGAGCGAACATGTGGAGGGGTGTGAGGTAGGCCATGCGGTAGTGGGTAGTGGAGTACATTTTGTTATTTGTTATTTGTATTTTGTATTTTACTGACCTGGGATTAAGTTTGTGGTTTACTGACCTGGGCTCAATTTGAGTTGTGGCCTATAGGTGGTGGGTTTTTGGCTCTTTTCTTGATTCTGTGTTTTTGTTTGTTCTTTTTGTGCAGTTTCTTCTTTCCTGCAGTTCTGCTTTGGTAGTGGTGTCTTTAATCCGTATGTTGTATTTGTTGTGGTTTGTTAGCAAATGATCAATGCAGTAGTACTGGTAGTAGTATAGGGGGTGAAGTACTTTTGTCCACTAAAGAAGAGCGGGACCTAGGCGTGGTTGTGTCTGATGATCTTAAAGTAACTAAACAGGTAGAAAAGGCGACGGCAAAAACTAGAAGGATGCTTGGGTGCATACGAAGAGGAATGGCTAGCAGAAAAAAGGAGGTGATAATGCCTCTGTATAAGTCTTTGGTGCGACCTCATTTGGAGTATAGTGTGCAATTCTGGAGACCGCACCTTCAAAAGGATGTGAACAGGATGGAGTCGGTGCAGAGGGTTGCTACTGAAATGGTTAGTGGTCTTCATTATAAAGCATATGAGGACAGACTTAAGGATCTTAATATGTACACCTTAGAGGAAAGGCGGAAAAGAGGTGATATGATTGAAACGTTTAAATTCCTCCGTGACATAAATGTTCAGGGAGAGAGCCTCTTTCGATTGAAAGCAAGCTCTGCTATGAGGGGACCTGGGATGAGGATGAAAGGGGATAGATTCAGGAGTGATATGCGGAAATATTTCTTTACGGATAGAGTGGTGGATCCGTGGAATAGTCTCCCAGTGGAGGTGGTAGAGATGAGGACAGTATCTGAATTCAAAAAAGCATGGGACAAACACAGAGGATCTCTAAAGGAAAAAAGGGGACTGTTGTAGTT
This sequence comes from Ichthyophis bannanicus, assembly GCA_033557465.1. Classification (NCBI taxonomy): domain Eukaryota; kingdom Metazoa; phylum Chordata; class Amphibia; order Gymnophiona; family Ichthyophiidae; genus Ichthyophis; species Ichthyophis bannanicus. Next base: position 119,962,702 of record CM066048.1, read on the forward strand.
ATTGATATGGAAGGACAGACTAGATAGGCCATGTGGTCTTTTTCTGTTGTCATTTTTCTATAGTAACATAGTAAATGACGGCAGATAAAGACCAGCATGGTCCATCTAGTCTGCCCATCTAGTCTGTCCATCTAGGCTGTGGCAGTGAATTCTTCAAGATTTCTGTTCACTGTAAAAGAGGTTGCTTGCTATTCCTACTGAGTGTTTTCTGTTGCGGGCTCAGTTTCTTGGAATAGTTTGATTACCACTGTGAAAGGATTTGGATTATTTAAATTTTTAGAAGAGAGTTAAAACTTCATTGCTTCATGTGTTATAAAATATTTTATTATTTTATACTTGATGATAAATCTGGTCTGTATGTGACCTCATGATTGTTTTAGCTATTGTCTAATGTGATAAGATGACCCACTTGCAAAATATGATGGGAGGAATACAAATTTATTTTAAATAAATGAAAATAAATAAACTTAGATATTTCATACATACTTACAGTATTCCAAAAATAGATGGATAAATATATCTTTATTTTTATTCAGTACTTCATATACTGCCTTAAAAAAACAGAGTATCTGGAGATCTTTAAGCTCTGAAATAACCAGTGATCTCTTTGAAAATCCACTCTAAGAAGTCCAAATAACATATCAGGATATATTTAAGTGAATTAAACCCAATTGAAAATCTGTCACTAAATTTCTTCTTTTTTGGTTCCCCTGTGCTCAGTTTTCCTTTGTTTTTTTTTTTGTTTTGTTTTTTCATTTAAATAATTTTTCTTCTATGTAGTCACAAAACATATATACAGGGGCATATTTGCTATTAACGTGTTAAGTACTGCAGTGCCCATAGAAGTAAATGGACAGTGACAGCACTTAACACGCATTCACCTTCAGTAAACAATGCCCCATAATTTCATTTAATTTATTAAAAATGTATACACCCCCATTTTGGTCACAAGTCAATCACGGCATTTTACAAATTTATAAAAACAATTCAATCACTAACATAATTTTCCTAATTTAAATCCCACATCCCACTTAAAATCCAGAAGAGATAAGAGAATAACACTATGGGGCTTGTTTACAAAGCCGCGGTAGTGGTTCGCGATCGTGATCGCAGCCGCGGCCCCATTGAAATCAATGGGGCCGCAGCTCCGATTACGATCGCAAACCGCTACCGCAGCTTTGTAAACAAGCCCCTATATGGTACATTTTATTTATTTTATTTATTACAGTTTCTTATATACCGCGCTATTTAGAATCAGCGCGGTTTACATCATAACAAAACGACCATTACGACAAACTGTCAGGTTTTACATTGAACAGGAGTACAAACTTGGATAACTGGGTTAACTATATACATAAGGAGATACAAACTTCCCCTTTAAATGGATAAATGTCTTCACATAAATTGGCATATAGCCAAAATTTGTCCAATTTACTTGCAGGGGCACCAGAGGGCATGAAAAAACTGTGTAACAGTGAGGTAGCAGAGAGATGGAGGACTTGCAGGCATTAACCAGTCTGATAGGTTTTCAGAAGCTTTCAAAGACATTTCTATTTAGGGGAGTGTAAGGGGAGGAGTGGGGGTGTAAGAGTGGGTAGGGGGATTGGGGCTATCTGTGTAGGTTGCTAGCATTTTATTGTAAACCCTCTTGATTGATTTTTTTCGGAAAAGGGTTATAAACTTTTATAAATAAACAAATAACTATCCTTGCAAAGAAAAGACAAAATGGTAGTAAGGGTAACAAAGGGAAAAATACAGCAAAGAAACAAATAATGGTAATTCCCTTTTTTCACAGCCAACATTTGTAACCAGAAAATACATAGCTCTGAAATCTGAAATGCTGATTTATTCAAACTTTGTTTTTGCAACACTTCTACCTCCCGCAGTGTATGGAGATGATTTTATGAACCTTACTGTGCATCAAATGCCAATTTGCTCACGGACAAGACTTATGAAATTAGGTCATGCCTAAAAATAGACACGGTGCAAGATGGTGCATAAATGTAGTCTAGGCAGACAAAGGCGAGGAGTTAAGGTGGAGCACTGACGGAGTCATGATATACACACTTATTTTATAAATACATACCTAAGCACATAAAGTAATGTACGTGTTAAGCATTTACATCCGCCCTCAGGGGAATGTAATGTCCATACCTTCAAGCTAGGTGACATTTCTACAGCATTTCATAAAGAAAAATAGGCACCTATGTATTTTTGGCAAAAAATAGGCACCTTCTTACCCTCGTAACCTAGGCACCCTGTTATAAAATTATCCGTCTATAAGAACATTCTGCCTTTATTTCCCTATTTTCCTTTTTTATCCTTTGAACTTGGTTATTGTCCTCCTCAGAGCCACTTTCACCTCGTGGTTCCTCAGGCTGTAGATGATGGGATTCAGCAGTGGAGTTGCCACAATGCAGAAAACAGACAGCACTTTGTCAAAAGCAAATGATTCATGAGCCGACGGTCGGATGTACATGAATATTGCAGTCCCATAATAAATGAAAACCACCATTAGGTGTGAGGCACAGGTGGCAAAGGCATTTTGTCTCCTTGCAGCAGAAGGCATCCTCAGGATGGTCATGATAATGAAAATGTAAGACACCATGGTCAGCAAGAAGCAGCACAAAATCACAGCCCAAGATATGAAGATAAAAGAGATTTCACTTAAGGTATTTCTCTTGCAAGACAATTTCATCAAAGGAGAAAATTCACAAAAGACATGGTTTATTACAAGAGGTTGACAGAAGGTCAACTGATACATGGACACTGCAGGCAACATTATGGACACACAGCAGAATACCCAACAGCCACTGGCCAGTTGGACACACACTCTATCAGTCATTAAAACTGGATAGCGAAGTGGATAGCAAATGGCAAGAAACCTGTCTAGGGCCATCACACCCAGCAGAAGGTTCTCCATGGCACCAAAGACGAAGAAGAAGTAGAACTGGGTAATGCATCCATTGCGAGAAATTAATCTTCTCTTGCTCAAAATATCAGCCAGCATTTTGGGAATGATGGTAGTGATGTACCATATTTCCAAGAAGGAGAAGTTACTGAGGAAGAAGTACATGGGCTTTTGAAGGTTTCGATCCACCCTCACCAATACGATTATCAGGATATTGGCCATTATAGTAAAGATATAGATAAATAGAAAGATGCTGAAGATTATGACCCCTTGATTTTGAGATAAGATGAACCCAACAAGCAGGAAGTCAGTCCCGGCTGTGTCATTCTCTGCCATCATTAATTCTAATTAAAATCAACTAGACAAGGATAGAAAAGAGGAAGATTTCATGCATTTCATTGCATTGAAAACCAAGAAACTACAGGTTTATCCTCCACCATTATGATCAGAGTTCTTTTTTAAATGTTGGCTGTGGTGAGTAATAATATACATATATCTAGTGCCACTATCTGGATAGCGGCTGGCACGGAACAGTAGAGTATGGTCAATACTGGAGTTATTCAGATAGCAGCAGCTTTCAGTCCGCTCTCCAGATAGCTATCCAAATAACTTTAGGACAGGGTTTTTGTTGCCCTAGGTTATACAGATAGCAGACTGAATATCACCATTTCATCCAAATAGTCCCAGGGATGGACCATGCTCTGTCCGTGCTCCTCCCTGACACTATACAGGTGGAGGGTAATTTTATAAAAGGACCCCATAACTAGGCAGCTACCGAGACAGCTGCATGGGCACTGTTTTATAAAGATACTTGCCTTTATCAAATACCGGTGCATGTGGCAGAGAACATGTCTTGAATGTAAGCGTAATCGCTTACACCTGCTTCTGAGCAGTTGTAACTGATTATACATGCTTTACACATCTACACCCATAGATTAAGGTATTTTATAATATGCAAACTCTGACTGTTCGCTATACCAATTGCTATAGTATAGAAACATGATGACAGAAAAAGACCACATTGTCTATCTAGTCTGCCCTTCCATAGCAACCACTACAACAGTCCCCTTTTTTCCTATAGGGAGTCTCTGAGTTTGTTCGCTTCAAATACTGTCCTCATCTCTATCACCTCCACTGGGAGACTATTCCAGAGATCCACCACTTTTTCTGTAAAGAAATATTCCCATCTATCACTCCTGTATCTATCCCTTTTCACCCTCATCCCATGTCCCCTCGTAGAAGAGCTTGCTATCAGTCGAAACAGGCTCTCCTCCTGTGCATTTATGCCACGGAGGTATTTAAGCATCTTAATCATATTGCCTCTATCCCGCATTAACTCTAAGGTGTACATATTAAGATCCTTAAGTCTGACCTCAAATGCTTTATAATGACAACCACTAACCATTTTAGTAGCCACCCTCTGTACTGACTCCAACTTGTTTATATCCTTTTGAAGGTGCGGTCTCCAGAATTGCACCACAATACTCCAAATGAAGTTGCACCGAAGACTTATACAGAGGTACTATCATCTCCTTTCTTCTGCTGGCTATTCCTCTCCCTATGCACCCAAGCATCCTTCTAGCTTTTGCTGTCACCTTTTCCTACCTGTTGAGCTACTTTAAGATCATCAGACACAACCATGCCTAGGTCCCGCTCTTCTTTAGTAGACAAAAGTACTTCACCCCCTATACTATATTTCTCTCCTGGATGGCTGCACCCAAATGCATGACCTTGCATTTTTTAACATTAAATCTCAGCAGCCAAATTCTAGACCATTCTTTAAGCTTAGCTAGATCCCTCCTCATCTTATCTACACCTTTCTGGGTGTCTACTCTATTGCAGATTTTGGTATCATCCACAAAGAGACAAACCTTACCCGACAACCCCTCCGCTATATCAATAACAAAGATGTTAAAAAGAATCGGACCAAGGACAGATCCCTGGGATACACCACTGGTAATCTCCTTCTCAGAGTGAGCTCCACTTACCTGTACCCTTTGTCACCTCCCACTCAACCGATTGCTAACCCAAGCAGTAACCTTAGGGTCCATCCCTAGGGTGCTCAGTTTGTTTATAAGTTGCCTGTGAGGAACAGTGTCAAAGGATTTACTGAAATCTAAATACATCACATCTAGGGCTCTCCCTCGGTCCAACTCGCTGGTCACCCCGTCAAAGAAATCAATCAGATTTGTCTGACAAGACCTGCGTCTGGTGAATTCATGCTGCCTCGGATCCTGTAATCTGTTGAACTTCAGAAACCTCACTATTTTCTCTTTCAGCAGCACTTCTAATAATTTACTTGCCACTGAAATTAAACTAACCGGCCTGTAGTTTTCAACCACATTCTTATTTCTGCTTTTGTGTAAAGGGACCACATGTGCCTCTCTCCAGTCCTTTGGCACCACTCCCGACTCCAACGAGGCATTGAAAAAGCCAGTCAGTAGAGCTGCTAGAATGGCCCAATTTCCTTCAGTATTCTAGGGTGTATCCCATCTAGTCCCATCGCTTTGTCTATTTTAAGTTTAGCTAATTTCTCACGAACACAGTCTTCTGAAAATTGTTCAAGATGTCCCTCGGTTCTGTTCCTGTTTGTGGGTGTTTTCTGAGAACCTGCTCTTTGTTCTTCATCTGTGAACGCAGAACAGAAATATTTGTTAAGCAATTCCGCTTTATCCTCATCAGCTTCTACATATTTCTCCCCTTCATCCTTGAGTCGGACAATACCATTTTGCTCTTCTTCTCACTAACATATCTGAAAAATGTCTTATCCCCCCATTTTATTGCATTGCCTATTTCCTTCTCTTTTTGAATCTTTGCTTTCCTGACTACTTTACTAGCTTCTCAAAGTTTTTCCAAATATAGATGTCTGTCTTCCTCTCTCTGTGATCTCTTGTATTTCATGATGTCCTCCCTCTTTTTCCTCACCTCTTCAGCTAAAATTGCCCAGCTACTTGAAATGTATTGTTTGCATTGTTCCCAATGGACATAAACCTATTCAATACACCAAACCAGGAGAAAACTGCCAATCTAAAAACAATGTATATATTGTATATATAGTTCAAGAAGACGTTGGGCAGGTAATTCTTTAAGGAGTGCATGGAAAGTTATGCACTATTTACGCATAAAGGTGTCTATTTTAAAAGATTTACGAATGTGAAGGGGCACTTACGCATTTGCTTTAGGAAGTCACTATTCTATACTGACACACCTAAGTCCCATCTTGCATATTTTTAGTTAGCGTTTTTACAGGGATGGAGCTTGGGCAAAACATAGGCGGGGTCTAAATTTACACACGTAAATTATAGAATATTGAGAACATAAAAACATAAGAAATTCCATACTGGGTCAGACCAATGGTCCATCAAGCCCAACAGTGGTCAATCCAGGCCGCAAGTACCTGTCAGGTTCCCAGAAGGTAGACAGATTCCATGCTGCTTATCCCAGGGGTAAGCAGTAGATTAGCCCATCCAGTTTAACAATGGTTATGGACTTTACCACAAGAATCATAATATCAGTAGTCTTAGATTTATTTTTTTCCCCACAAAAAATGGACAAACACAAAAATTATAATGATTGTGACAATGTTCATCTTCACTAAAAAAATGCCCAGTATTTTTTTATAATTTTATATAGCTATCTTTTTTTATTATTTTATCCTTTTATATAGACACATACCAGTCAATAATGGAAAAGCTCTATAACATCAACAAAGCCAAAACCTAGAGCTGACTGTGGTACAGATCATCAAGTACTAGTATTTATTTATTTATTTATTATTTTATTTATTTATTTATTTAACTGTATTTATATCCCGCTTTTCACCGGGTCAGTATGCAAACTGACCCGGTGAAAAGTGAGAAGTTTCTAAAAAAGTAAAAAAGCAAAAATGGCCAAAATGGATGACCGAAGAAACTCTGAAAATTGCTCAGAAACACAGAAAAGCTGAAGTCAGAGGAGAAAGAAAGGCAATCACAGAACTCAACAGAGATTTCCAACATGCAGCAAGACAAGATAAGAAGTACTATAATGACGCATTCAATGAAAGAGAAGCAGAAACTATTAGAGGAAGAACAAGATTGACTTTCCTAAAGCTATGAGAGTTAAAGAAAAAATTCCAACCTCAAATTGGAATGTTACAAGATGCTCAAGGATCCAAGTTGAATGAATGCTGAGAAGATCAAGTAAAGGTGGAAAGAATATACAGAGTCATTATACCATAAAGATCAAGTGGACCAACAGCTGTTTCAACCTGTGCCTTATGATCAGGAACCATTGGTGATGAAAGAAGAAGTCAAAGCAACATTGAAAGCCTTACCAAAGAATAAAGCAGCAGGCATTGATGGCATTCCCACTGAAGTCCCTTGAATGAAGCAGAAAAGGAAATCCCATTGAATGAAGCAACCTAGGACTTTGCTTTGAGCTCATCCACAGCCTTTGAGCTCTGCCTCAAGCACCAGTCTCCAAATGGGTTCCTATAGGAGCTCAAAGACAGTGGATGAGCTCGAAACACAGTCCTGGGTTGTTTCATTCAATGGGACTTCCTTTCATGTTCAATCGGATGTTGGTGGTTGTCTTATAGAGCTTGGCGCAGCACCTGACCATTGGACATTTGACTCTGGCTTTTTGTGAATTATGTTTCTGCATTTGTAAGCTAAGATGCAAGATTTTCAAAGTATCATTTATGTTTCACATTTTGATGGGTTTAACACAAACTTGGAATAAATGGAGAGTCTACCCACGAGAGAGGACTTTCTCTTCTCATGGCAAACATTCTAACATATATTTAAGTATTATTTTTGGTGGAAGCTTTAGGCATTTTTGGTTTAGTTGGTCTGACTTGTTTTTGATTATTAATCATGTCCTGGCAATATCCCATTTTTATATTATTTCCAACTATTTCCTTTTATAATTGGTCTGTTTTTATTTGATTATTTTATGTGTCAAATATGTGTGCATATATAGTCCAAAGTCATTTCAGGTGGCCATATAGGGGTCAGTTAATAAAGGACCTTATTTACTTTCTCGTCCTTGTGTGCTCCGTGGTTCTCAGCAAGTTAATAAATGTGCTTTTTGTGGACAACACATATCTTTAGCATGCACCAGACCTATGTTGACAGCTAGCACCTTTTAGTAAAAGACCCCAATAGACACCTATGTTTCTTTATAACGTAGGCTAAAAATAGTCACCTACTTGCCTGCTCAACCTAGGCAACCTGCTTTAAAATTATCCTTGTAAAGATTAAAGTCAATACCGGATTCCAGAACATGCCAGAAGGTTAAGCTGCTAGTTTAAATCCACATATAGTCTAAAAAAAAAAAAACTTGGAAAATTCACTGTGGAATGTTCACGGAGAATAAATTCTTTTGTGAAGGATTCTTTCAGTATAGCAAATCAAGGGAGATAAAATGCAATGTTTAAGTAATTAATATGCACCGGTGGTAATCTAATCAATGAAATATAAAATAGGTTATTCAAATGCTTACACTTGTTTTAGAAAGTTGTTCTTTCTTCCATCTCCTGAAATATTAGTTATTTAGTCCAGAGGAAGTGCACTAGTTGAACAGATTCTGACAGCTTGTTCTGAGATGGCTATATAATCCTTCTGCTTCCAGTACCTCAGAACATTTCCTCCTTGGATAGTTATCATTCCTAAAGATTGCTCAACGTCTCCGAAGATTTAATCCCCAGAGCAGTCACACTTGCATTTGCAAAACTCCAGCATGCTTTCAGTTGATCACATGGCTGAATCAAATGAAAATCCCATCTCCCTCATTTTTATTTTGATTCAGTAGATGTCATATGCAAGGGAGCAGTGGATAGATGGACCAGATCACTATGCACAGGAGACTAGTAATGTCTCCCACTCCCCAGTATAATTCCTTGCTTTATCTGCAAATTCTACAGTCAGTGGCGATTTTCTGCCAGGTCAAGACAAGGTACCTTGTCTTGCTGACCTGGAACATTTTTGAGTTTGCTTCTTGTTGCCCATTGTAGATGGAATGTATACAGGCTTTCGCTCACCACAAACTCTTTCTTTTTTTTTTTTCAGTTCCCATGGCCATGTCCATAAGCTTTTTTAGGGTTAAAGTTTTCTGTTCTCTGGAACTGGATTCACACTTCCTGCCAATTTGAATGAAATTACACCCAGAACTTTATCGTTTCTCCCTATGACCCTGGCCTTTTATCACCCACAATTATCCTGAGTTCCTCTATAATAATCTTCTACAATGAAAGCAATAAGGTTTATCTAGCATGAGATATTCTACAGTAACATAAATCAAAGAACCGCTTAGGTTACTTGATGCTGGTTATTTCTGATGCTATATCCTTTGGCATCAATTGTCAAAAGCCCTTATCCAAGAACCATATAGGTTATCTTGATAAGGGCATTGAGAGAGATATTCAGAAGCACTATCCAAACAGAGCCACTGAACAACTCCCCAGATCACCTTGGGACTCTCCTTTGTTGTTCTCACTCTTACAGTGCAGGCTTCTAAATTGGCACCGATGACTCCTAGTGGTAATCTCATGGTACTACCACAGTGCTGAGCGATTACCGCTAGGATTTATCAGTGCCATTTTTAACCTTGTGCCATAAAACCAGGAGTGACTGGAGATTACTCTTGCACTAGGTAGACACCAGGGACTATTTGATAAGGCTGAGGATAGGAATCATGGGGTGGGGAGTGAGTGTTCTGCTTGGGGGGGCCACAGGAAGGCCTTTTTCCCAGGAGCTTAGTAGGTGGTTTCATGCAAGGAGTGGTCAGGCGCTTCTCTGACCCTTTTTAACATCTTTGTTAGTGATATACCGAAAGGACTGTCGGGTAAGGTTTGCCTCTTTGCAGATGATACCAAAATCTGCAATAGATTGGACACCGAGGAAGGTGTAGATAACATGAGGAGGGATCTAGCTAATCTTGAAGAATGGTCTAGAATTTGGCAGCTGAGATTTAATGTTAAAAAATGAAAGGTCAGCAATATAGTATAGGGGGTGAAGTACTTTTGTCCACTAAAGAAGAGCGGGACCTAGGCGTGATTGTGTCTGATGATCTTAAAGTAGCTAAATGGTATAAAAGGTGACAGCAAAAGCTAGAAGAATATTTGGGTACATACGGAGAGGAATGGCCAGCAGAAGAAAGGAGGTGATAGTGCCTCTGTATAAGTCTTTGGTACAACCTCATTTGGAGTATTGTATGCAATTCTGGATACCGCATCTTCAAAAGGATATAAACAGGCTGGAATCAGTACAGAGGGTGGCTACTAAAATGGTTAGCAATCTTTATTATAAAGCATATGAGGACAGACTTAAGGACGTTTAAATACCTCCATGGCATAAATGCACAGGAGAAGAGCCTCTTTCAATTGAAAGCAAGCTCTGCTATGAGGGGACCTGGGATGAGGATGAAAGGGGATAGATTCAGGAGTGATATGCGGAAATATTTCTTTACGGAAAGAGTGGTGGATCCGTGGAATAGTCTCCCAGTGGAGGTGGTAGAGATGAGGACAGTATCTGAATTCAAAAAAGCATGGGACAAACACAAAGGATCCCTAAAGGAAAAAATGGGGACTGTTGTAGTGGTTGATATGGAAGGACAGACTAGATAGGCCATGTGGTCTTTTTCTGTCATCATTTTTCTGTGTTGCTATGTTTTCAAGTCCAGGTTGAAAACTCACTTCTTCATTGCCACTTTCAGATCTTGACTCACCTGATCTTCTTGTGTTTTCTTACCATTCCCCCTAGATGTATCCCATGTCTACAGCTACTTTGTTGTCTGTCTTGACTAGATTGAAAGCTCTGATGAGCAGGGACCGTCTCTTATATATCTGTGCAGTGTTGTGTACATCTTGTAGCGCTATACAGATGCTCAGTAGTAGTGGTAGTGGTGGCTCTGTGAAGGGGTACGGAGATACTGGCACCACATTCATCGATACATTAGCCAACTACTAATAATCAGATGACTGCTCCCTACCCTAGAGGGAGATGGGATAGACTTTTGGTAAGGAAAGCCTGTATAACAGGCAAGCAACCTCTCCTATGGAAGTGGAGGGAAGACAAGGCACCTACCTTTTGGTAGTTGCTGGGCTGTTTTCATCAACTGATGCTAATGGAAAGACTAGATGCCAGGGGCAATAAAGAAAAATGTGAGGTGTTTTTGTGGCTCTGGGACAGATATATTGCCACCCTGGCACCTAGAGCATGAAATGCATCATTGACTATATAATGGCTGGACATGAGGCAGGGAACACCCGGGAGGGAGAGCCCTCTAACCTAGCAAAGGAAGCAGGCTGCCGGGATGAGAGAGAATATCAAGAGAAGATAGGAGTAAAGAAGATTAAACATCGAACCACCAGGTATGGTAATATGGTGGGGGGGGGGAGCCCTTACCTACGCTACCAGCATAGGGCTAGGTAAGCATGCCCCGTAATTTCCTATGAAATATTTTCGTTTTTTTCTAGTGTCAAGCACATACGTTTGCAAAGGAAAACTGTCCAAAAAAATAGCAGAGGCAGATTTGTGCGGGTAGTTTCTCCAAGTATATTTTCAAAGGCAAAACATTCTGAAAATGGGTGCAAAGGCTCCAGGAAAACTACTTACAGATCTATATACAGGTGGGCAGTTTGAAAGGTTGCCCCCTTGAGGCTGATCATCAACAAATTGCAGCCTGTGTTAGGTGTCTAAGAGACCCTTTTACTAAAGCCTTCCAAGTGGTTAATGCGCGTTAACATGCGGTAACAGCCTGCAGTAAGGTGCAAGCATGACAGCTACCGTATGCTAATACGCTTTAATTACCCATCGTGCGATGAGGCAGGGAATGGGCAGATTGAGACAGAATGCAGTCCTAAAGAGCATATTGCCGTTAGCGCGAGGACCTTCGCTGCTTTTTGTCATTGTGGAAATTAGTGCAACTGCGTGTAGTGATATCTCTATGTGTGGCCTTAAGTGAACCTACATTAATTGCCTCGTGCACTAGGGTATGCATCCACATGGTAACTGCCGGGAACATGCTGGTCGCACCCCTGTCAGTTCCATGGAAGCTTTGGACTTATTGTGCTTTAGTTTCACCACTTAACCTGCATTAGGGAGCAGGTAGACTAAAGGTTGTAACATGCGTTAATGAAGATAACACACATTATGTGTCTGCAACCCTTTTATTTCTATGGTTGCAGCAGCACTTAATGCGCATTAAATTCATTAACACACGTTAACATTTAGCAAACATGCTCCTTAGTGTAAAACCCTAATGGATGTTAGGGCCCCTTCATTTATTTCAGCCAAATGTAGGAGTCTAAGGGGGTCTGTTTACTAAACGGCACTAGCGGCTTCCGTGCGAAATTGGAGTTTTAGTCAATGGGGCCATGGCTCTGATATCGAATGGAAGCCACTAGCTCCACTTAGTAAACAGACCCCTAAGTTTTCTGCTGAAAATTCACCCAAATTTAAGAGCCTAAAAGTTAAGCTGCTAAATATAGGTCTGCCATTCATTTGCCTACATTTAGGAGCCTAAATTAGGTGTCTAGTGCTGCTACATGTTTATTTATTTTATTTATTTGGAGTAAATTTGTATACCGCTACTTCCAGCAGGTACGCTTCAATAACGAAGCGTACCTGCTGGAAGTAGGTGTCCAGCAGTGTCTTCCTGTTGATATGTGTTTATTTTATGTTTATTTAAAACTTTCTATACTGTCCTGTACCAAAGAGTATCAGAGTGGCTTTGCAATGGCTAAAATGTTTGCAAGCATAGAAAAGAACGCCAATTCAAAATATGAAAGAGGAGATAAAGTACATAAAAAGGGGCAAGGGAGTAACCAGTCGAGTGCAACCTCCAACCTAGGTTAAGTAGTCCCAAAAAGCTGTATTGAAAAAGTGGATTTTCAGGAGAGCTTTGAAGTTCTTATAAGAGGATTTCAAATGAACACGAACAGACAGATGTGACATTGTTTTAATTGAGTACGTTTATTTTGAGTAAAGAATTTTCCTTGGAACACCATATTTCTGTGCGATGCAATAATTAAGTATTGACTATCTTATCTTTCCTTTTTTCCAGTAGGGCCTTAAATATATCCTCCCCCCACACCCCCTTTCTTACAGAGGAAAGAGAGGCCGCATGAATAATCATCAAACTAGAAATATATACAATATAATTATATCAAGCACTTCTTTTCTCACACAATGCTCAGTTTTACAATCTGTGTTCAAACATGGAAAAATACATCTCTTAAGATGACAATGTAAACAGATCTTCCAAAAGCTCTTATTATCTCAATCACAAAAATAATTTCCTCCGAACAGGCACTAATCGATCCACGTGCTGGACTCTCAGAGGTTATCATGGTGCATATCACAGTCTTGCAAGGTTATGATGAGATGTGTTTAGCATGATTGAATCATACACCTAAAACAGTGTCTTCCTGGTGAAAAATATGAAACATTTCAACCTGTACCTTATGATCAGGAACCATTGGTGATGAAAGAAGAAGTCGAAGCAGCATTGAAAGCCCTATCAAAAAACAAAGCACCAGGCATTGATGGCATTCCCATTGAAGTATTACAACTGGATGCAGCTGTTACTATACTTACAAGGCTCTGCCAGGAAATTTGGAAGACATCATGGTCAACTGACTGGAAAGGATCTCTGTAGCAATACTGAAGAAATGTAATTGGACTGACTGTGGAACTTAAAGCACAATCACTCTGATCCCACATGCCAGCAAGATTCTACTCAAGATCATTCGGCAGAGACTACAACCATACCTAGAATGAAAACTGCCTGAAGTGCAAGCAGTGTTCAGAAAAGAGTGAGGAACGAGAGACATCATTGTGGATGTGAGATGGATCTTTGAAAAGACTAAAGAATACCAAAAGGATATTTATATGTGTTTTATTGACTACAGTAAGGCTTTTGATTGTGTAAACCATGAGAAACTCTGGGCCACTTTAAGAAGCATGGGTATACCAGAACACCTGATAGTTCTCTTGCACAATCTTTACATTGTTCAAAACACAGTTCAAAGAAAACAAGGAGAAACAGAATGGTTTAAAATCTGCAAATATGTTCAACAAGGCTGCATACTTTCCCCCTACCTGTTTAATTTATATGCAGAACAAATCATCAGAGAAGCAGGACTGTATATAGACAACCGAGGTGTGAATATTAATGGAAGACTCATCAACAACCTTTGATATGCTGATGATACCACATTACTGGCTGAAAGTCAAGACAATCTGAAACATTTGCTTCTCAGGATCAAGGAACATAGTATTAAAATGGGCCTGCACCTTAATGTAAAGAAGACAAAGATCCTGATAACTAGCAAAATCAGTAAGTTAATCATTGATGGAGAAGAAATTGAAATAGTTGACAAGTTAACCTACTTGGATCAACAATCAATAAAGAAACAACAAACAGTCAAGAAATCCAACAACGCATTGCTCTTGGCAGAATGGCTATGAAGGACCTTGACAATATTCTTAAGAGCAGAGATGTCTCTCTCCATACAAAGATTCAATTTGTCCAAGCCATGGTATTTTCAATAGCATCATATGGATGTGAAAGTTGGACAGTGAAAACGATAGGAAGAAAATCAATATATTTGAATTAAGGTGCTGGCGATGAATACTTTGTATACCATAGACTGCTCGAAGAAGAAACCAGTCAGGACTAGAGGAGATCAAATCTAAGTTTTCTTTAGAAGCTAAGATGACAAAACTTTGACTTTCATACTTTGGACACATCATTCAAAGAGAGAGATCGTTAAAGAAAGACATCATGTTTGGGAAGGTTAAAGGTCAATGTAAAAGAGGAAGACCATCAATGAGATGGATCAATACAATAACAGTAGCTATGGGTGCCATTTTAGCAACAATGAGCTGCTTGACTGAAGACCGAACACAATTTAGGTCAGCTATCCAGAAGGTTGCCATGAGTCGACACTGACTCAACGGCACTTAACAACAACAATTTGTATTCCAGCAGAACTGCACCATCAACCAATCAGGAGCTGGAGAACAATGTTCCTACTTGAAAAAAACAGAGCTAGCACAATATAAAAAGTTATGCTCCTGCCATAGGCAAGAAGTATAGGTCAAAGGGGCAGATACTGGCAAAAACTTAAATTTGGAAAGAAGATTTATTGTTTAGCAGAGTTTAGAAAGATTTATTGGCAAAGGAAATTTAGAGAAGGGTTGTCTTGCAATGGAGGAACCTGGGTGGGATTATATTAGCTGGGGTGGGGGGGTCTCAGAGTGCGATATGTTGAGTGTGAGAGTTCAGAAGGATGTGTTGTAAGGGGGAGATAGCTCCAAGGTATTCGGCTATTTAACTTTGGGCAGGATAATGAAGGAGAACCCATAGTATTATCTAAGTCAGGGGTGGGCAATTGTTTTGGCTTGGGGGCCACTTTGAGAGGGCCGTGGTTAGCAGAGAGCCGCACCTTCTAAAACTGATCGTATTCAATAGTTAACATTACATTTCATTTAATGCGAAGTCTAAATTGCATAATAATAAATAAATAAATAAATAAAACTAAAACAATATGCCCATAGCAAAATAAATCTGATGTGCAAACTCTGGCAAAAAAAAGGCACCTCTGAAGATGAGATGGTCCTTCCAACAGAGTTATAGGACTACCTTCTGTGCAATAGCCTCTGCCCAGCTCAAATCCGAAGGGCCTTCCCTGAGGCCCACTGCCTGTCCCAGAGGCGCTACAGTGGCCCACCAAAATCTGGCTATCTACTAACGCCAGTGACAAATTGTCTGAAGCTGCTACCCCCCCCCCGCCTCACTAACCTGCTCTGCCTCACTGTCGCTGAGAAGCAAAAAATAACCTGTGCCAAAAACAGCTCTCCAGCAGCTGTGGCAGCACCAGGCTGTGCTGAGGTAACTTCAACTGCTGGCAAACTGACAGCGATTTGGCACAGCTCTGTCCTGCTGCTTTTGCTGTGTTGGGGTCGGTGGCAGCAGCAGAAGAAAACCGCCAAAGCTGGGAGTTTGAATGAAAAAAAAAGAGAGAGAGAGAGAGAACCAACCAAGCAAAAGCGGGAGCTCGTGCCTCATTCCACTCATGTGAGCAGACCATCCGGCCCCGCCCCCTCTGATGTCACATTAGGGGGCGGGACCAGCCGACTGCTCACAAGAGCGGAATGAGGCACGGGCCCGCTCTTTTGCTTAAATGGTTGTCTCTCTTTTTTTTTTTTTTTTAATTCAAACTCCCAGCTTTGGTGATCTGCTTCTGCTTCTGCTTCTGCTGCTGCCACCGACCCCAACACAGCAATGCAGCAGGGCAGAGCTTTGCTAAATCATAGATCTTCTTGGATTTGGGGATTGTATTTTTTTGGCATTGTGAGGCGGCCGGCGCTGGTGATTTGGCGGCTTTTTATTTGCCCCTGCTTCCGCGAGCCGCAGAAAACTCTGTGGCAGGCCACATGCGGCCCGCAGGCCATAAATTGCCCACACCTGATCTAAGTACATTGAGCTCTAAAGTTCTCTACAGATTGCACCAAAAAAGTAGCCAAAACTATAAGGGGACAGCAGCAGTGGTGAGCGCTACTGAAGCTACCACTTCAAATTAAAATCAGATGTTCAGTGCCAATGCATAGTCGGTGATCAGTGCCGAATATCCAGTTTGCCTGGATCATAGTTTTGCTAATCCAGTCAGCATATTCAGCCGCTGACCAGATTGCAAAAGTGCATAAAGTTAGAACAACCTTTCATCTGTCCTAACTTTATATGGGTTGGGTATCTGTTAGCGGCTAAAAATCACTGCTGACCAGACCATCAGCAATGCTGCCCCTCTCTGCCCCTGGAACACCGCAGCGTTATCTAGATAGCGCTGGGGTGTTTAACACGGTTAAGAGGGGATATTCAGCAGTGGTAACTGGGTTAGTGCATCTCAATATCCCTTTCAGTGGCATTTATCAGTTTTCAGGGCTGAATATCAGCACATAGGCAATCATTTGAAAACATTATGACTTTATTTCTTGGGTTTCCTCTTCGTTTCTTTGAGTTTAGTGATTGTCCTTCTCAGGGCTGCCTTCACCTCCTGGTTCCTTAGACTGTAGATGATGGGGTTCAGCAATGGGGTGGCGAGAATGCAGAAAACGGACAGCAATTTGTCCAGAAGAAAAGAGTCCTGTGCCGACGGACGGATATACGTGAATATTGCAGTCCCATAAAAAATAGAAACCACAATCAGGTGTGAGGCACATGTCGCAAAGGCGTTCTGTCTCCCTGCAGCAGAGGGCATCTTCACGATGGTCAAGATGATGAAAATGTAAGATACCATGATCAGCAAGAAGCAGCTCAGAATCACAGCCCAAGCCATAAAGAGAAAGGAGATTTCACTGAAAGAATGTCTCCTACAGAACAATTTCATCAGAGGCGAAAATTCACAGAAGATGTGATCTATTATGAGAGGTCCACAAAAGGACAACTGAGACATAGAC
This sequence comes from Ichthyophis bannanicus, assembly GCA_033557465.1. NCBI lineage: Eukaryota > Metazoa > Chordata > Amphibia > Gymnophiona > Ichthyophiidae > Ichthyophis > Ichthyophis bannanicus. The sequence continues at coordinate 119,980,057 of CM066048.1, forward strand.
ACTGCAGATAAAAGAGGAAAGAGACAGCTTATAACCCAGCAGCCACTGACCAGCTGGGTACATACTCTATCATTCATGAAAAGAGGATAGCGCAAGGGGTAGCAGATAGCAATGAATCGATCAAGAGCCATCACGGCCAGGAGGAAATTCTCTAAGCAGCCAAAGACAAAAAAGAAATAGAATTGCGTGATGCATTGCCTTTGAGAAATTAATCTTTTCCTACTCAGAATATCAGCCAGCATTCTGGGGATAGTGACGGAGACATACCAAATCTCCAAGAAAGAGAAGTTGCTGAGGAAGAAGTACATAGGCTTGTGGAGACTTCGGTCCACCTTCACCAGTGCTATGATCAGGATATTGGCTGAAATGGTAAAGATGTAAATATGTAGGAAGATGGTGAAGGCGATGATCCCTTGTTTGCGAGTCATTGGGAATCCCACTAAAAGGAAGTCAGTCCCAGTGGTATAATTCTCTGCCATCAATGTGTCTGTTTTATTTCTTCTAGACCAAAAAAAAGGGAAAATGTAAAAAAGAGATTTCATTGCATTGGAAATCAAGAACTCTGATCCATTATACTGTTTGGTGTGCACCAATCTAGCCATGGGTCCTCATGCTCACTGTATGCTTTGCCCAGCCTTTGCATGAACATTCATCCATGCTCTCTCCGTGTAATTCACATGAACCATCTTCTCCTACCCTCTCCCTCTCTCTTACTCATCTTCAATCTACTCGCCATTCAGCATTTTATTTCCTCAGACCCTCCCTTTGAAATAATCTTCCTCCACATCTCCCGTTAGAATCTTCTTTTACAAAGTCCAAAACCCGACTTAAAACCCACCTTTTCGGCACAGTTTTTGACCTCCCACTGGACTTCCTTGTTTCCTAACCACCCCCCCTCCTCCTCCTCCTCGCCCACCAACCTCCTCCAGCCCTGCCTTGTCATGTCTCATTTTCCCATCTGTCCTATACATACTGGCGTTCTTTTCATTTTCTGCTTCAGTTTTTATTGTATTCTATTGTAAATCACTTTGTTGTACCCACATTAAGCGATACTGTATATCAAAACTTAAATAAATAAAATGAAATGAAATGGCTTGTGAGAAAATACTCTTCACATGAATGGGTCAATTTTCAAAAAGATATGCAACACATTATACCCGATTATTTTTATCTGGATTTTTGGCTGCATCTAGCTGGTTAGATTAGTGGTTGACAGTCACGCATTACAAATTTGTTTTGGCCCTTGCAAGATCATAGATGTATTTAAGGATGACTTGCACATATTATCAGCTAAAAACATCAAGGAATACAGGATATTTAAAGTCTAAAATGAACTTCCTGTATTCTGCACATGAAAGAAAGTTAAACTTTGTGTGCAACACGGTAACATTGAGGTTGATTTTCATAGAACCCCATATTCAATGGGCTGTCCAATGACCCATGGTGCTGTCCACAGCATCAAGATATTCGACAGCAATATCCGGATTACTGCTGGACTGAGTGCAGCTATCCGGACAAGGGCTGAAGTTCTCTTGATAACAGAGATTTTCAGCCATCCCTTATCTGGATAGCATCTTTTCATGTGACTAAGTTATAAGCCCAATTCAGGAAGGAGCACATCTGGGCCGTCTGGACAGCCGAAAAATGGATGGTCCCAAATAGTACCGGATTCTACAACCGCGGGAGCTAGAGGTCCCACGGAATGCAGAATTGGGCACCCAGATGGCCCGGCAATGCCCCTGTCCCATGGTGTGGGATGTCCTTGCAACACCCTGTCTATGCCCCTACTGGTGTGTGGCTGCCATGACATCCTGTTGCCATGGCACCAGGATGCCCAGTAGGAGCACCTTTCCCTGCCAGGGCCGGGATCAGTTGGAAGGGCTTCATCTGCCATGGTTGCTGTGCTGCTGGGGGGCTGTCAGGCCAGACTACCGCAATCACTGCTGCTTATTCCACCTCCGATTCTATCTCCGAGGTGGAATAAGCAGCACGGCCATCTTCCACCCACTGGATGTACAGGGCCATGACCTGAACCGGCCCTGTATGTCCAGGTACCTAGATCACTCACTCTTTGCCCCCATGCTGCCCCCATCCACCAGCACTGTGTATGGGGGGGCGGGGCATTTGGGGTGGAATACGGTCCTGGCAGATAGCAGGGCCGGATGTCCTGCCGGGATGTACAGTCCCACTGTTCACCAGTCTAAATCGGGCTCTATACGGATGAGTAGCAGCTGAAAATTGCCACTGTCCAGATAAGATCAGCACTTATCTGAATAGTACTACTGAATATCTCTTTCGGTACCCTTATCTGCAGACCTCCTTCCTCCCCCATGGGCTATCAAGATAAGACTTTAAATATTAGCCTCATAATGGCAGAAACCTCCAGGCCGGAAGGTCAGGGGTTCAAATTCCACTAGAGAACAGAAACCTTGGGCAGGAAGGACTGGGGTTTCTAGTCCCACGGGTGCTCCTTGTATATAAGAAATGTTAAATAAATAGAAGGAAACCAAAGTGATCCATACAGTCTGCCTGGTAAAGATTCATCCTCTTGGTAGACAGATATGCACATAAAATTTCTAAATACATTCCAATACAAACTCTGGTCTTCTCATGTCTTCCACCCAACCTCTCAACCATTTTCTAATATCTGTCCTAAGCATGACCAAGACCCATCACAGTGCTGGCTCTCCCACCCTTTTTTGGAATCCCCGTACAACGATATGTCTGTGGCTAACATTGTAACTACTGCTTCCTGCACATTTTCCCCATGCTTTAAGGCAATCAGTCCGCTGCTGTTCAGAGCTGCAAATATCTCTAGCTGGATTTCAGCCCATGTGGACCATACAAGAAAAGAGATCAGGTCCATTCACTGAGTATATTTTGTGGGAAAGATAACTCTTTCAATAAGGAATCCTTCTAGAGAACCAGAGGCAGTATCTGTTGACATGATGAGATGTAATTATACAGTTCTTAATAAGCCCTGACTGTAAAATAGATGGTGCGAGTACTTACAAAAAACATATCACGAAGTACTTTGCTTTAACATATCCAGGATGCTTTTTATTTTTTGCCTGATGTCTTCTGTAAACTCCTGAATGACTCTCGACCTTCCTGTGCTGCGATTGAAGCTACCAGTTCTGCCCTGGCTGTGGGTAAGTCATTTTGTGTCCCTGATTCAGTTTCTCTCTCTTTCTCTTTCTCTCTCTCTCTCTCTCTCTCCCAGCTTTGGAGCAGAATTAAAAGGCTATGCAGATCTGCTTCTGTACATATATATAGCCTTCCTGCTGTTCCTTGAGTTATTCTCCAAAGCATTCACATTTGCACTTATAAAGCCCAAGAGCCTATACAGTCAACCTCTTACCTGAAAATCCCAGTGGTAGGCCAACATTTGAGACCAAAGGCCAGATGGAGGGGCCAGGGAGGATTAAGCTGTCTCCCCGCAGGTCTAAGTGGTTGCACAGGGAGGAGAGTATCCACAACGCCCAATGGTAAAATCACTTCTGGCACTGCGTGGGAAAAGTTTAATTGCATCCCAAGAATACCTACAAGATTGCTCTTTCTTTTCCGGCTATTTTTCGTACGGGTTACAATTTGCCCAGACAAAATTCAGTCAGTCAGGAAAGCAAAATTTCAATTTGTAATGTTTATCCGGCTAATTCTGAAATTTAGTCAAATAAAATTTTTGAATATCAAATTCTAACATTCTTAAAGTGTGGAGGAGTAGCTTAATGTCTAGAACAGGACGTTGAGTACCAGGGAAGCCAGGGTACAAATCTCACCGACGCTTCTTGTGCTCATGGGCAGGTCATTTAACCCTCTTGTCCCAGCTAAAAAACCTACTGCACAAGAATGTAACTCACTTTGTACTACTACTGAATAAAGAACATAAGCTAAATCCAAAATCCTTTCCTTTCCTGCTAGCTTGATAGAGATGCACTTTCATTGCATGGCAAATGTCTGATTTTACTGGCCAGACTTTGCTTAGTTAAGTATATTTTCAGCTGAACCTAGGCACCTAGATTTGCAGTTGAATATGAGTTTTAATCTGACTGGCCGAAAGCTAAATGGCTACTTCTTAGGCCTACCATTACAGCCAATAGATTTACGTATCTAAGTTAACCAGATAACACTGAAAATTTGTTTTCTTCTGTCTACCTAAGCTTGCTCCCTTATTAAGGTCAACCATTAAACAACCTATGGGAAAACAAGTCAGCTATTGTCACGTCTAGTTTTACCCGCGGGAGCTAACTGGGTAGCAGTGCAATATCACCGCTACCTGGCTTAGGCTCGGTGGTGGTTTCCTCTGTGCTGCAAACCCATATATTTTATGCCATTGCCATGATATTGAATATCCAGGTTTAAGGTCGGTGGGCACAGCTATGCGCCGTAATGACGCATTACCTGCCTAACTGAATATCGGGCCCTAAATGGCTTTGACTATCGGCCCCATAGCATTCCACAAGCATTAATTAATTAATCCTTAATTCCATCCTTGGGAATTGTTCTGCCAAATTTTGCAGGAATAGTTTTGGTTGGTAAACGGTTCACATTCATCCTCCTGCTTACAAGGGATGGGTATTTGTTTTCTAACAAAATGGAAAATTCAGTGAAAACCCTTGTTTCATTTCATTCTGTTAGAAAATGAGATGATATAAAGACCTTTGAAATGCCTGTGGGGGATTTGTTTCCTTTGTATTTCAGTAATTCAAATAACTTCTAACATTAAACGCTGAAAATAAAATCTAGGTTTTCCCCTATGTCTTTGCGCCTCCCCCCCCCCCCCCCCTGCTACCATGCTGGACTGCACTTACCATAAAGACTCTATTGTTGAAATGGGCCAGGAGCGATTCCCGGTCACGCCTGCCTCGTCTAGTGTTCTTTTTCAGAATGGTACCAGTAGGCCCGGAGGCTAGCACTAATTTCCTTTACAGCCATATTACAGTGCACAGGAATACAGGAAAATGGTACTTATCTCAAGGCAGGACAGCCCAAGGGTTTCTGCTACCCTGGACACAAGCCCCAGCAGTGCTGCCCTGCCCCCTGCCTCGTCCCCTGCTGAACTACCGCCCTCGCTGCCGCCAAACAGTATACATGGACAGTTAAAATTCATCACACAGTGTATATGAAAGGAACGGAAAAATTACATATTACATTGCAGAAGAAAAGTAGAACATTTCATAGTGAAGTGTTAGTATAGACAGGGAACAGGAATACACTATAAAGGATTGTTGGATAGGAGGAAAAAACTTCTCATTGCATGAGAAAGAACACCTGACAATGTAGATGGAGCTAATTTCTGGTGTAAATGGACAAGAAGAATATGCAAGACATAGAGGAACCAGAGGAGCACAACACCAAGTGACGTTGTCAATGAGAGACACACCTCTTAGTATAGTTGGACAGGCGGAGTACACCTTCAAGTGTAAGTGAACCAAAGGAGCACACCTCTCAGTGAAGCTACCGCATATGGGAAGAGTATACCTCACAGTGGAGTACAACGCATCGTATAGGAATAGAGGAAGCATATCCGATGCGATCCTCTCTCTGGCCCTGCACAGCTCCCTGGAGGGAGTGTGCTCATCTCCAACCTGGGCCCATCGCCGACGTCCCAGCCAGCTCCTTCTGCCCAATCGGGGCAGTCCTCCACATTTAAAAAGGAGCGGCAAAAGCAGCGATCCTCTCTCCGGCCCTGCACAGCTCCCTGGAGGGAGTGTGCTCATCTCCAACCCGGGCCCATCGCCGACGTCCCAGCCAGCTCCTTCTGCCCAATCGGGGCAGTCCTCCACCTTTAAAAAGGAGCACCAGAGGGCGCACCCGCGCCTTGCGGGCCCGCGCCTGAGGCAGCGGCCCACACCAAGACGACAGAGCAACCTCAAGTAGACCCTCTTCACTCTGCAAAATTCTCGGTAGCTTGAGCTCCCCCTGGGTTGAGCTCGCTCTCACCATCAAGGCATCCAGCCTCCCAACCAACGCAAGTAACACCAGTCTAAACTGACCAAACATAACACCTCACACTGTCGCTCCCATTACCGGTAGCACATTATAACCAGTATTACGTTTACTGCATCTGCCTCAGTACCCTAACATATCTACTGCTCCTCTGACTACTCTTTACTGTCGTCAGCAGCAGATATAACTGTGCCTTTTTACCGTTGCTAATAGCCTGATCTATTTCTGCCAGTAGCCTGATATAGTTGTGCCATCTCACTGTTGTTAGTGGCCGATATAGCTGTACCATTGTATTGTTACCAGTACCACTGTACTGTCGCCAGTAGCCTGATATAGTTGTGCTATTTTACTATTGCCGATAGCCTGATAGTTGTACCATCTCACTGTTGCCAGCGACCTGATATAGTTGTGCCATTTACTGTTACCAGTACCACTCTACTGTTGCCAGTAGCCTGGTATAGTTGTGCTATTTTACTGTCGTCAGTGGCCTGATACGGCTGTACCACTTTACTGTTGCCAGTGGCCTGGTATAGCTGTACCACTTTACTGTTGCCAGTGGCCTGGTATAGTTGTGCTATCTTACTGTTGCCAGTGGCCTGATATAGTTGTGCCATTTTACTGTCGCCAAGTAGCCTGCTACAACAGTGGTATTCTGACCACCCCCGCTACTACCAATAGCCCACCCAATACCCCCTGCACACACGTCCCTACAAACATAGATAAATCACTCATAGAATGGCTCACACCACCACAACAATAATTTGTTGCTACCTTCTCTTGGTGCTGATCAGTAGCTCCTTAGCACTGACCAATACTCACAAACACATACCTATACTACACGGTTCCGGGAGGAGATGGTCAAGGGACCCCACCCACAAGCCAGTAGAGGACTCGCAACCAACCTATCATCATCTACTGCACATTGCGATCCAGCACACCACAAGGGTAAAAAAGTTAACCTACCTCCCCAAGATTTAAAAGCCGCCCTCATAAATGTGCGCTCAGTCCGCAATAAATGGCCCGTCATCACTGACCTACTAACCCTTCACAACCTTGACGTACTCCTCATCACAGAGACGTGGCTATCGAACGATGACATGGTCCTCATCAACCACCTTCTACCCCCCAACTATTCAATCCACAGTTGCCATAGAATCAGCAAAAGGGGCGGAGGAGTCCTCATTCTCACAAAAACCGACCTCAAGTTCCACCTCTCCAATAGCACCAACACGACCAACATCCACATAGTAGTCATAGCAAACGACCAATGCTCCATCAACCTGGTATACAGAGCCCCATCATCATTCCCTGATGACCTAGCTGTGATAATCGATCTAGCCTGTGATCCCCCAAACCTGCGCACCCCAAACTGGATACTAGGTGACTTCAATCTGCCATCCCTGCAAGACTCCCAAGCATCAGCCCTCCAAGATGCACTCAAGGACCTAGGCTATCTGCAACTAATCAAGGAACCAACTCACACAAAGGGAAACATGCTGGACCTGATCTTCGCTCCCCTATCCGCCCACAACTCCACCTACCCCACCTACCTACACCGCAGTTCTGTGGTCCGATCATAAGCTAATCTTATTTCAAATTCCCTTAGATCCACAGCCCAGGAAGCCCCCTGGAAGCATGTCAAAGCCTACAAGCCTACCTCCATGAAGGTTCCAACCTTTTAACAAGGATTCCATCTTACACAACACACAGCCCCTCCTCAACATAACGTCAACCAGCCCAGATGCACTAGTCTCCAGCTGGAATGACAGCCTGGGCTCCATTGCCTTATGCACAGCCCAAAAGAAAGCCCCTAAGAAAAGAGCTCCCGCCCCCTGGTACTCCAAAGATCTACGGACCTCTCTCATCAAACTCAGGAAACTCGAAAGGCGATGGAGGCGATCACGTTCCACAGAGAACCAGGTTGCCTATAACCTCCAGCTATCCATCCACCGCAATGCGATAACTGAGAAAATGAAACAAACTCACACAGACACCCTTATGCGTTCACTACGGAAACCACACGACCTATTTAACCTCGTCAAGAACCTAACAAAAGAACCTGGTTCCGAACAAACACCTGAGATCCACGCCCAGGACTACGCGGACTTCCTACAATCAAAACTATGCCAGACAGACAAGACTGACCCTCCCTCTTACACCGTGGAACCATCAAAAGCAACGACATTAGCAATGTTCACCACCCCATCCAATGAGCAAATCATCGACACCATCTCTGCAATCAACACCACTACCGCGCAGACTGACCCCTGTCCTGCCTTCTGGATAAAGGAATTACGGACAGAATTTAGTCCATTCATAGCTAGATTCTTTGACGCATCTTTCACATCAGGCTATTTCCCACTGAATCCCAAGCACACATCCATCAGATCCCTGCTAAAGAACAACAAATTGGACCCCAAGAAAGTAGAATCGTATAGACCCATTGCCAGCATTCCACTACTGGCAAAGATAATCGAAAAAGATGTTCTACACCAGATTCAACAGCACATCAACAATACCTCTCCGTTAGACCACTGCCAACATGGCTTATCCCCTGTACGGGTAGTGATCATACCCATTCTTTCGGCTAGTCTGGGGTCAACTACCTTGCCTACCTCGGGTAAGGTCTTCTCCCTGACTGTGGTATTCATACTAGCCCTATTCTTAACTAGCATGGGGTCAGCTACCTTGCCTACCTTGGGCAAGGTCTTCTCCTCAGCTAAATCAACTTGCGGAAAGGTAGCGAGTGGGTAGTTTTCCACCTGCAACTCCTTAGCCAGACCTTTCCGAAATTGTGGCCAATCTCGGCCTAAAACTACTTCGTGTGGAAGCCTTGGTACAATGGCCACTTGCATCTGTTTCTTGAGACCCACTCCCTCTATAACCACCGGGTGTATAGGGTAGGTAGAGGCTGCGCCATGGACGCACCGGATCCGAATATGATCCCCAGAGCTTGGCAGCGAGGGTTTTTCTTTTGCCTCTATCTGTTGCCAGAGCTTCCGGGAGATCATAGATTGATTCGCTCCTGAATCTAAGAGTGCCTCAGTTGGTATCCCTTCTACCTCCACTCTCAGTAGGAATCCCTCCCCTGTATCTCGGCGCTGGGTAGTGATTAAAGCCTTCCTGGCCCTACAGTCCCTTTTCACGTGCCCCACTTCTCCACACGAAAAACACTTTCTTAACACATTTCTCTTATACAGTTTCACATTACTATCTGCAAATTCATCCAGCTTAGCTTTCCTTTCTAGTAACTCCACTTTGTTTTTAAAGATGCCTTCTTTCTCCAGGCTCAACTTATTGGCCTCCAGAAAGCGGTCTGTTAAAGCAATTGCTTCTTGCGTGTTCTTACAGCTTTGGAGTACTAGAAAGGTATGCACGCTGCTCGGTACTGCTTCCATGAACTGTTCAAGAATTATTGTGTCTAAGACAGACTCTATATCTTTACCTTCAGGCATCAACCATTTATAAGCCAAATTCTTTACGCGGTAATATAATGCCTGAGGTGTTTCCTCTGACCTCAATTTACATGACCGTAGCTGCCTACGGTAGACCGCTGGATTTAGACCCAAACGATCCTTTACCGCTTGTTTTACATCTTCATAGCTTGTAACTAAACTAGCAGGCATGGCACGGTAAGCTGCTAAGGCTTCGCCTGTAAGCGAGGCAGCAAATCTTAGCGCCCACTGTTCTTTAGGCCATTGTGCTAGAATAGCTATACGCTCAAAAGACTCAATGTAGTCGTCTACATCGTCATCCTTTGTTAGACGACCTCCTGCAAAAATCCCAGTCCCTGACCAGTCCCAGTCCCGACAATCTGCCCTTGCACCTGGCATAGTCCTGGCAGCATCGTCCTTTTTCCCTTGGGCCTCAAGCCAACTGGACATTGCTTGTATAACCGGTGCTTGTTGTGATTGGAACAGCGCCTTCGCCTGTTCCAGGCTCCTCGTGGACAACTCTTGCTGTTGGGCTATCTGATCAGCCGCCCAGTCCAAGATGTCTCGAGACTCCATCTTCTTTCCTGTAAAAAAACAGAAACAAAGCACCAAGTGCGGAACCTTCCACTTCACCCTTGTCTTGGTGATTATCCCAACAGCCACCCTCTTACACCAGTGCTTATCCGGTCCAACCCTCCAGCCTACGGGTTACCTTATACTGGTGCAGAGTCTCACTTCATCAACTCCGTTGCCCTGGACTCGGGTTCCAGTGGTCACTCCGGCTTTCCTTCCGCTCCGCCGACCTTGGAAGTTGATACAGCTGCTCTCCGGGATTCTCTTTCCTGTGTTTGTAGATGACCTCTCCGTTGTCACGTGACTCCAAACAAAAAATCCTGCCAACTACGCCACCTGTGACGCCTTCCACCGCTTTCACCGCACTGCCCCTAGGGGTGGCACGGCAGATTGTCTTTGCTTGAACACTTATAGTGCTATTTAGTATAGACACTTGCCTAATGAGAGACGGTGGATCACCTCCTTAATTGTAGTTGTGGTTTGCTTTTGTTAGCAGTCCGAATAGAAGGAGCACAGGACAATTTATAACATAAATTGCTTTTATTTTTATTTTCTGTAAGGAAATCATTCGTGGCAAAATTCCAGAAAGGGAAAACACATGCAACTAAAGGTATAGGATTCTTCTCCAAAATGTGCAAGGTGAATTTCTTCCATAAACTTCTCAACCTTGATAGCAGTATTTTCTAGTATTTACAAACGCAGTAGAAATATCTTTGTGCATTACTCACAAACTTAGGCACTATGAAAACTTTACTTTCCTTGCTGACTTCAAGTTTAAAACATCACTCAGAGTGCTACCTCTTAGCTTTTACCGCTAGCTTTCTCAACTGACGTTACAGCAGCAATAAAACTAGCTAGGCTTTCACATGAAGTTTCTCTTATCCACTTGTCTGCTTTCCAAGCATACAATGATATCTGAACTCCTGACGTCTTCTTACTTGTTTCATACAGCATACAGGAAAAGCTTTATACATTAGACACACACAGGCTGCAATCCATCGATTCAGCAGAGGACATTGATTTATCAGAGAGACAGTCCACGTCCATTTCCGTTGGGGAATTGTACGGCTCTGAACTTGGGGTAATCTCTGGTTTAACCTGTTGTATGTTCTTCAGAAGCTTACAAAGGTTTCTCCACTTTAGCTCACGGTTCCCCTCTGTAACTGGGTTTGAACCTTTTGCTTTTCTCCCCCTTAATAGTTTCTCATCAGGAAATGCAAAAGCTTCTTGACTAGCAGTAACTCTCCTCCTAACAGGCTTTCTATAATATCTGTGTGGAGGTTCAAGACTAGAACTGCTATATTCTGATTCAGAGGTACAATCCAGGCTTCTCTGCCGGTTCTTTCTATGCCCACACCCTTTGCACTTGCCTTGTAAGTAGTGGTCAGTCCTTCTGGGCTTAGCAGAATTAACAGCCTTGAAATCCTGCTTCCTTCCCTGGTTTACTGGCCTTTTCCTCTGGCTCCTAGCCTGCAACCGGTCCTGCCTTTGAACAGACCTTCTTTGCAGTCTTTCTGGTGTAAAAGCACATACCGTTTGATCAGTACCTGATTCCTCCTCCCACTCAGCTGATTCTTCAAAGAAACTTTGTCCTCGGGGCTTTGCTAGTTTCCCTTTAGCATTGCAATTTCCTTTGCACCGTCCTGTGCCTAGTCCTCGTGTGTGTGAAGCTCTGGAATCAACTCTCAGCTGATTCTCTAGCTCCTGTTCATCTCTCCCCTCACTTCCTGTGTGACGCAGCTTATATGTTCTGTGAACTGTTTGCTTCTCTGACCCCACCCTCTCTCTGCTTGCAGCTGTCCTAGAGGTTGGGTGTGGCTTCAAGCTAACCCTGCTTCTATGTGCCTTAGTTTCATTCTCTCTGTGGGAAATGTGCTTCTGTGATCCCATCCCCCGCTTGTGGGAACAAATCTCAGAGTTTTTTCTACTTTTAAAGGGCTCTGCAGCCTTCACATCATCACATATCCCCCACCTTAAGCAATTGCCAGCTGGCGCACCCACGCGCGCATAGCTGGAAATCCCAACTAATGCTCTTGGGTTATTGTCTGGTCTTGCAGCTACTTTATCGACCCGCTCCTGCCATGGGCGCAAGCTGTCGATGTGGTATGCATGGTACTTCCCCTTCCCTGTCTCCAAGGAATAGTGTAGAGGACCCATCTGTTTTAATACTTTATAAGGGCCTTTCGTGGCAGTTCCAAACTTGGAGCTGGCATTGGTAATTACTAATACCTCATCCCCCATACGTAAGAAATGCGGTCGGGCTCGTCGGGCATAATAAGCCTTCTGACGGGCATGACCATCTTCCTTGGCTAATCTAGGTACCAGTTCGGCTATAACTGGCCCTAGGGGTGCCCTCGGTGGACGACTCGCTGCGCCCCCCTGACAAACCGGGCAAGACGCACAATATCTCGCCGTTTCCGTATATACCCCTGGCCAATAGAACCTAGCCAATACGTGCTCTAGGGTGCCTTGCGCCCCTTTATGCACTCTTCCCGCGTATCCATGTGCTATCCCTAACACCATGCTCCTAAGAGCTTGAGGTATCACTAATTGTTTCTTTTTGCCCCCTAGGCAGATATCTGTACTTTCCCTGTACAAGACATTGTCCTCTAATAGAAATCTTGGTATGGTCTCCGATCCCTTCGTAGCGTACTCATACGCTCGACGGAGAGTAGGATCGGCCCTCTGCTCTGCAGGGAATGAGGGAAATTTTTCCTTTAATTCGGCAGGAACCCAGGGTAGTTCCTGTCCTGTCATTATTTTAACCCTATTTTGTGCCCGGGTCCTCCTCTCCCTTCTCCTTTCAGGTTTTCCCTTCCTAGGAGTGTCTTTGGCCTGAGTAAGCAGGTCTTCCTGGAAGGATGTTCCTGGCACTGGGTCTACTTGTGAACCAATTTCTTCTCCTAAGGGCTTATCCCCTGTACGGGTAGTGATCATACCCATTCTTTCGGCTAGTCTGGGGTCAACTACCTTGCCTACCTCGGGTAAGGTCTTCTCCCTGACTGTGGTATTCATACTAGCCCTATTCTTAACTAGCATGGGGTCAGCTACCTTGCCTACCTTGGGCAAGGTCTTCTCCTCAGCTAAATCAACTTGCGGAAAGGTAGCGAGTGGGTAGTTTTCCACCTGCAACTCCTTAGCCAGACCTTTCCGAAATTGTGGCCAATCTCGGCCTAAAACTACTTCGTGTGGAAGCCTTGGTACAATGGCCACTTGCATCTGTTTCTTGAGACCCACTCCCTCTATAACCACCGGGTGTATAGGGTAGGTAGAGGCTGCGCCATGGACGCACCGGATCCGAATATGATCCCCAGAGCTTGGCAGCGAGGGTTTTTCTTTTGCCTCTATCTGTTGCCAGAGCTTCCGGGAGATCATAGATTGATTCGCTCCTGAATCTAAGAGTGCCTCAGTTGGTATCCCTTCTACCTCCACTCTCAGTAGGAATCCCTCCCCTGTATCTCGGCGCTGGGTAGTGATTAAAGCCTTCCTGGCCCTACAGTCCCTTTTCACGTGCCCCACTTCTCCACACGAAAAACACTTTCTTAACACATTTCTCTTATACAGTTTCACATTACTATCTGCAAATTCATCCAGCTTAGCTTTCCTTTCTAGTAACTCCACTTTGTTTTTAAAGATGCCTTCTTTCTCCAGGCTCAACTTATTGGCCTCCAGAAAGCGGTCTGTTAAAGCAATTGCTTCTTGCGTGTTCTTACAGCTTTGGAGTACTAGAAAGGTATGCACGCTGCTCGGTACTGCTTCCATGAACTGTTCAAGAATTATTGTGTCTAAGACAGACTCTATATCTTTACCTTCAGGCATCAACCATTTATAAGCCAAATTCTTTACGCGGTAATATAATGCCTGAGGTGTTTCCTCTGACCTCAATTTACATGACCGTAGCTGCCTACGGTAGACCGCTGGATTTAGACCCAAACGATCCTTTACCGCTTGTTTTACATCTTCATAGCTTGTAACTAAACTAGCAGGCATGGCACGGTAAGCTGCTAAGGCTTCGCCTGTAAGCGAGGCAGCAAATCTTAGCGCCCACTGTTCTTTAGGCCATTGTGCTAGAATAGCTATACGCTCAAAAGACTCAATGTAGTCGTCTACATCGTCATCCTTTGTTAGACGACCTCCTGCAAAAATCCCAGTCCCTGACCAGTCCCAGTCCCGACAATCTGCCCTTGCACCTGGCATAGTCCTGGCAGCATCGTCCTTTTTCCCTTGGGCCTCAAGCCAACTGGACATTGCTTGTATAACCGGTGCTTGTTGTGATTGGAACAGCGCCTTCGCCTGTTCCAGGCTCCTCGTGGACAACTCTTGCTGTTGGGCTATCTGATCAGCCGCCCAGTCCAAGATGTCTCGAGACTCCATCTTCTTTCCTGTAAAAAAACAGAAACAAAGCACCAAGTGCGGAACCTTCCACTTCACCCTTGTCTTGGTGATTATCCCAACAGCCACCCTCTTACACCAGTGCTTATCCGGTCCAACCCTCCAGCCTACGGGTTACCTTATACTGGTGCAGAGTCTCACTTCATCAACTCCGTTGCCCTGGACTCGGGTTCCAGTGGTCACTCCGGCTTTCCTTCCGCTCCGCCGACCTTGGAAGTTGATACAGCTGCTCTCCGGGATTCTCTTTCCTGTGTTTGTAGATGACCTCTCCGTTGTCACGTGACTCCAAACAAAAAATCCTGCCAACTACGCCACCTGTGACGCCTTCCACCGCTTTCACCGCACTGCCCCTAGGGGTGGCACGGCAGATTGTCTTTGCTTGAACACTTATAGTGCTATTTAGTATAGACACTTGCCTAATGAGAGACGGTGGATCACCTCCTTAATTGTAGTTGTGGTTTGCTTTTGTTAGCAGTCCGAATAGAAGGAGCACAGGACAATTTATAACATAAATTGCTTTTATTTTTATTTTCTGTAAGGAAATCATTCGTGGCAAAATTCCAGAAAGGGAAAACACATGCAACTAAAGGTATAGGATTCTTCTCCAAAATGTGCAAGGTGAATTTCTTCCATAAACTTCTCAACCTTGATAGCAGTATTTTCTAGTATTTACAAACGCAGTAGAAATATCTTTGTGCATTACTCACAAACTTAGGCACTATGAAAACTTTACTTTCCTTGCTGACTTCAAGTTTAAAACATCACTCAGAGTGCTACCTCTTAGCTTTTACCGCTAGCTTTCTCAGCTGACGTTACAGCAGCAATAAAACTAGCTAGGCTTTCACATGAAGTTTCTCTTATCCACTTGTCTGCTTTCCAAGCATACAATGATATCTGAACTCCTGACGTCTTCTTACTTGTTTCATACAGCATACAGGAAAAGCTTTATACATTAGACACACACAGGCTGCAATCCATCGATTCAGCAGAGGACATTGATTTATCAGAGAGACAGTCCACGTCCATTTCCGTTGGGGAATTGTACGGCTCTGAACTTGGGGTAATCTCTGGTTTAACCTGTTGTATGTTCTTCAGAAGCTTACAAAGGTTTCTCCACTTTAGCTCACGGTTCCCCTCTGTAACTGGGTTTGAACCTTTTGCTTTTCTCCCCCTTAATAGTTTCTCATCAGGAAATGCAAAAGCTTCTTGACTAGCAGTAACTCTCCTCCTAACAGGCTTTCTATAATATCTGTGTGGAGGTTCAAGACTAGAACTGCTATATTCTGATTCAGAGGTACAATCCAGGCTTCTCTGCCGGTTCTTTCTATGCCCACACCCTTTGCACTTGCCTTGTAAGTAGTGGTCAGTCCTTCTGGGCTTAGCAGAATTAACAGCCTTGAAATCCTGCTTCCTTCCCTGGTTTACTGGCCTTTTCCTCTGGCTCCTAGCCTGCAACCGGTCCTGCCTTTGAACAGACCTTCTTTGCAGTCTTTCTGGTGTAAAAGCACATACCGTTTGATCAGTACCTGATTCCTCCTCCCACTCAGCTGATTCTTCAAAGAAACTTTGTCCTCGGGGCTTTGCTAGTTTCCCTTTAGCATTGCAATTTCCTTTGCACCGTCCTGTGCCTAGTCCTCGTGTGTGTGAAGCTCTGGAATCAACTCTCAGCTGATTCTCTAGCTCCTGTTCATCTCTCCCCTCACTTCCTGTGTGACGCAGCTTATATGTTCTGTGAACTGTTTGCTTCTCTGACCCCACCCTCTCTCTGCTTGCAGCTGTCCTAGAGGTTGGGTGTGGCTTCAAGCTAACCCTGCTTCTATGTGCCTTAGTTTCATTCTCTCTGTGGGAAATGTGCTTCTGTGATCCCATCCCCCGCTTGTGGGAACAAATCTCAGAGTTTTTTCTACTTTTAAAGGGCTCTGCAGCCTTCACATCATCACAATATGCAGCCAATTTGCAACCTCATACGATCATTCAACGTCGAATGCATGATTTATGCTGATGACGTTCTCATGTACATGCCATTCCAGACCGACCAAACTGACCTCACCCCACTAACTGTTTTAGCTCAGTAGAAAAATGGCTTCTAAACCAGAATCTTCGAATACAGCACAAAAAGACTGAAGTGCTGTTCATCTCCAGAAACCCCAACTTTTCCCCTCCAACCTGCCTAAAAATTGGAAATATAGAACTGCAAACCAAACCCTCAATCCGCTTTCTGGGTGTCACATTGGATCAGAGACTGGATATGAAGACACACGTGGGCAACATAGTAAAATCAACGTACCATAAGATCAGGACACTCAAACATCTACGCCCCCTCCTACAACCAGCCGACTTCAGAACAATCTTCCAAGCACTAACCATCCCATACCTCGATTACACCAACGCAATTCTCCAAGGACTCCCACAATCCACTCTGAGCCCGCTCCAACTCGCTATGAACGCTGCAGCCAGAGTCCTACATGGCGCCTCCAGGAGGGACCATATAACACCCATCCTCAAAAGTCTCCACTGGCTCCCAATCCACAGCAGGATCACCTTCAAGACCCTACTACTAGCATTCAAAACCATCAATGGACTCGCCCCCTCCTCTCTCGCTGACCTCACCCATATTACCCCCCCAAATAGAACCAGACGGTCCACTGCTAGAAACACTCTAGTAATCCCTAAAGCAATGACCCACTGTACTCAGACAACCATAAACAGGGCTTTCAGTCTCTATGCTCCCAGAAACTGGAACGCTCTTCCACCCGACATCCGAGCAATCCCGGAACTAACTAAATTCAGGAGAGCATTGAAACACTACCTCTTCCTCAAATGCTACCCTGATGAACACACACCAACTCCATCACTCGCAATGTAACCCCGACCACATGCAACCTCCCTCATGTATTGTATATAAGTATGGATATCATTCTGTTATCATTACAATTGTAAATAGTTAATACTGTTATCCAAGTTAAGCTACCTGTTATATGTATCACGGTGTTAACCCCCACCGTAAATACCTCATATTCCGTGTAAACCGCACTGACGTTGAAGAGCGCGGTATGTAAACGAATTAAATAAATAAAATAAATAAATCTTTTGCAAAGTGTAGTTGAAAGGAGAAGTAGATCTCAGTGTGTGAATGGACATAGGAGCATGCCTCATTTTGTAGATGGAAGTACAGACACAAAGGGCCCGATTCTGATCCCAAAGTCGATCTCCTTTGTACGTCTGGGCTGACCTGGATGTACAAAGGAGATCATGAGTGCCCCACGGGATCAGAATCGCGAACAGCACTGTACGTGCAGGCCGGGACTGCAATTCAGTCCGAGCCTGCACGTACAGCAAAGCCCGACTAACTCAGTCAGGGTATTTAAATGGAGCCACGTTGCCATGGCGCCATGGCTCTATTTAAATGCCGCAATGCCGGCTGCCTGCTAAAAAGTTAATTCCCCACAGCCCAACCCCCGATCCGGCCTCCTAATGTCAGGATCGGTCTGCGGGGAATTAACTTTTGCCCCCCCCAGCCCCTTCCACACCCTGGAGCTGCCGAAAGAACATGTCCAAGAAAGTTATTCCACCAAGCGGTGGAATAAATTCCCTGGACATTTCGCCGGCCCTGGACGTACAGGGCTGCAGGACCGTACCAAGCCCTGTGCAAGCGGTGCGGCCGCACAGGACGCAGAGACTTAAGGGGTGCATTTTGGGTCTCTGCCGTTGCCTGCCGCCGCCACTTTAGCAGTGGCAGGCAGCGGCAGAGAACCGAAATGCGCCCCTTAAGTCTTCTCATCGGCACACTAAGCAGGTCTGGTCTCTCCGGGAAGGACCAGACCTGCTTAGTGTGCTGGTAACTTGCACATCGGGTGCGCGCCTCTTCTCTCCCACCCCCATAAAGTGGCTATATAGAAGTGCGGGGGGGGGCGCGCGCCTGATGTGCAACTCGCACAGGGTGCATTTCACCATCGGTACAGCCCTGCAGGGCTGATATCAGTATTGACCCTGTATGTACAGGGCCGGTGACCACCCACTGCCTGCCCCTTCCCTGCCCCCTTATAACTTCCCCGCACAACCAGCGGGGAAATTATACAGGGGCAGAAGCCGGCAGAATAACTCCCAAAGAGAAGCACCTTCATGGTGTAGATACTGACTGGTTGAAAGCATATTTTGCCTCTTGAAATCCCACTGGAAAGGAAATTCTACATATCTGGGGGCTCTGGATCCTGGCAGGTATACTGTAGGTTTGCTGAAACTCCTGACTTGGTATATGGTCTTATAACTGGTCTTTGGGTTTAGTGTGTTTCACAGTATTTTCTTCTCCTGAAGTTTTTCTTAAAAGAACTTGTATATGTTATAATTTATGTTCTTTGCTTTATTTATACAGTTCTTTCAGAGCAAGTACAGTCTGCATATCATTATTTTAGTACATCAGTTGTTAAAGTCCAGTATAGTGCACATCTCAACAAAAGTGGACTAACATCAGAAGCTCTGATTTTAAAATGCAGTGTAACAATTAGGCACCTATGTAAGAATATTATGACTTTCTTTCCTTCTCTTTCTCATCGGTCCTCTGAGTTTAGTGATTGTCCTCCTCAGGGCTGCCTTTACTTCCTGGTTTCTCAGGCTATAGATGATTGGATTTAGTAGTGGGGTCACCAATATACAGAAAACAGACAGCACATTGTCCAGAATGGAGGATTCATGTGCTGAAGGACGGATATACGTGAAAATCGCAGTCCCATAAAAAATGAAAACTACCATCAGGTGTGAGGCGCAGGTAGCAAAGGCGTTTTGTCTCCTTGCAGCAGAAGGCATCCTCACAATGGTCAAGATGATGAAAATGTAAGACACCATGATCACTGAGAAGCAGCTCAGAATCACAGTCCAAGCCATAATGAGAAAGGATATTTCACTGAAGGAATTTCTCCTGCAAGACAATTTTATCAGAGGAGAAAAGTCACAAAAGATGCTACTTATTACAAGGGGCCCACAAAAGGACAGCTGAGACATGGAAACTGCAGAAAGCAATGGTAATACACAGCTAATAGTCCAGCAGCCCCCCACCAACTGGACACATGCTCTATGATTCATAACAACTGGATAGCGCAAGGGATAGCAGATGGCGATGAACCTGTCGAGGGACATCACAGCCAGTAAGAAGTTCTCCAAGCAACCAAAGACAAAAAAGAAGTAGAACTGGGTGATGCATTCCTTTCGAGAAATTAATCTTTTCCTGCTCGGAATATCAGCCAGCATTCTGGGGACAGTGATGGAGACATACCAAATCTCCAAGAAGGAAAAGTTGCCAAGAAAGAAGTACATAGGCTTGTGGAGACTTCGGTCCACCTTCACCAGTGCAATGATCAGGATATTGGCTGATATGGTAAATATGTATATATGTAGGAAGATGGTGAAGGCAATAACCCCTTGGTTGCGAGTCATTGGGAATCCCACTAGAAGGAAATCAGTCCCTGTGGTATAATTCTCTGCCATTAATGTGTCTGTTTTATTTCTTCTAGACTAAAAAAAGGAAGAATTAAGAAAGAGATGTCATTGCGCTGGAAATCAAGAACTCTGATCCATTACAAAATCTGTATCACAAGGCTAAGTAGCTTTTCTTCCTAATTTGGGGCCTTATTGTTGCCTAGTTTAGAAGATCATTAGTTCTCTGTCTGTTGCCCTACTCTGGATCACTGCAGACAGCAGGGGCTGTGCTGATGTATCCCCAGTGAAACAAAATGGAAGTTTCCCAGTCATTAACAGCAAGCATTAATCCCAGTTAAGAAAGCTGAGAACTGTTGCCAAGGAAACCAGGCTTCAAGGGTAATAGTCAAGAAGTAAACCAAACCCTACTGGTATCTCCATCAAGGAAACTAAGCTGCAGTGGAAATTCTCACTCAAGAAGTCAAGTTGAACTGGCATATATTTTCAAATTAACTAGATTGCCTATCTCGCTCAAAGTTTAGGAATCCACCTTCAATATACCACAGAATGGCCATCCATAGAAATGGATTTCCAGGAGCAGCCATTGGACAGGAGACAGAGTCTGGGATGCCCTGTTAAAGGATCATATCAGTTAGCAGCAGGAAATGGAAGGATCATTTTGTTTCATTTATTACCCTTTCCATAGAAATAATCAAACTGAAGAACATAAATGATAAAATATACAATAAGTTCTTTTAAGACAAACTTTGGAAGAAGAAAATATTGTGATACACACCGTTCTCAAAGACCACTCATGTCACTATACATACAGTAGTTCATGAGAAAGATACCAAGTCAGGAGTTTCAGCAAACCTATAGTATACCTGTAGGATTCAGAGCCACCGAATATGTAGAATGTCCCTTCCAGTGTGATTTCAAGAGGCAAAATATGCTTTCAACCAGTTAATATCTACATCATGAAGGTGCTTCTTTTTGTGTTCATGGGAACCTGTGTCTGTACTTCCATCTACAAAATGAGGCATTCTCCTTTGTCCATTCACACACTGAGATCTGCTTCTCCTTTCAACTACACTTTGCAAAAGATTTATGCTTCCTCTATCCCTATACCATGCGTTGTGCTCCCCTGTGAGGTATACTCTTCCCATATACGGTAGCTTCACTGAGAGGTGTGCTCCTCGGGTTCATTTACACTTGAAGGTGTACGCCACCTGTCCAACTACACTAACAGGTGTGTCTCCTTACCCAGGAGATAAATAGCAGTATTCTGGATAAGTTAAAGTCTGTGGAGCTGGTATTGGAAAGTCCTGCATAAACAACATTACAATAATCCAGATGGGAGATCACAAGAGTGAGTATTATGATAGTCAAGGCTGAGGAAGAAAAGAGGGGATGAACAGCTCTGATCTGGCACAGCGATTTATGAACAACAGAAGTAATATGGTCATGAAATGTCAAGACCAAATCTAGGATGGTGTCACGGTATTGGAAGGAGGAAACTAAAGGAATAGGAATGCCAAGAAGAAGGTGTGTGGAAGTAGGTGAGAAAGCATGACTAGATAACCGGGTGGCTGAGTTTTTGCTAGGATTAAACACAAGCTGATTTGTGTGGAACCAGGTGGCCACATGGGAAAGGCAAGTGTTGAGAGGAGAGATCAGGTGAGGATGAGTCGGTGTGAAGTACAAACAAGATATCGTCAGCATAATAGCACACAGAGACACAAGATTGCTGAATAAGAAGAGCAAGAGGGAAGAGAAAGACATTGAAAAGAAGCAGAGCAAGAACTGAACCTTACAAAACATCACAGTGTAGAGGGTAAAAAGCTGAAGTTGAAGAATTGGAATGGACCAAGAAAGGTTGATCAGAGAAGAAAGAACCAAACCTGTGAAGGACAGTGCCATGGAAGCCAAGGTGGTGTAAATGGGAAAGAAGGGAGTGACTGACAAGGTCAAAAGCAGAGGAGAGATCAAGGGAAACTACAAGGGTGGCATTGCCTTTATGTAGGGATTCATGAACCTAATTAAGGAGGAATAACAGAATGGTTTTGGTGCTATGTCCTGGTTGAAAGCCAGCCTGATGAGGATGCGTTTGTACTATCCAGATGGGTGACAAGCTCTGAAAAAGCAAGTTTTTCCAAAATCTTGGATAGGAAAGGTAAATTAGAAACTGGTCTGTAGTTAGTTGGACAAGTCTAATGAAGGACTCTTAAGAACAGTGTGAATGAGGACATGTTTCCAGCCTGGGGGAAGATCCTGGAAGACAGGCTAGTATTGACAATGGACAAAGCAGGAGGAAGAAAGGCAAGAGCTCACCGGGTGCTGTGCCCCTCCTCTGCATAACACTCATCCATGCTGAAGTGTGCATGGCTTGTAGGACAATCCTCTTCACATGAATGGGTCAATTTTCAAAAAGATATGCAGGCAATTATGCCCGATTTATTTTTATCTGTATTTCCGGCTGCATCTAGCTGGCTAGATTAGTGATTGAAAATCACGTACTACAAATTTCTTTAGCCCTTGAAATGGTTTTGCAATCTCAGAAAGACTCCATAGAAGTATTTAAGGATAAATTAGACATGCAATAAGCTAAAAACATTAGGGAGCACAGGATATATGAAGTCTTGTCTGTAACATGGTAACACAGGGGCTGACTTTCATAGAGGCCTACATTCAACAGGCTGTCCAGTGACTCATGGATATTCAGAGGCAGGGTCTGGATGACTGCTGCACTGAGCGCAGCTAAGAGGATAACGGCAATTTTCAGCCAGCCCTTATCCACATAGGCCCACGTTTCATATCAACTAAGCAATATGGATAAGTAGCAGCTGAATATCGCCACTCTCCGGATAAGATCGGCACTTATCTGAATATACTGCTGAATATCTCTCTCAGTGCCCTTATCTTCAGAGCCCCCCTCCATGGGCTACCCAGATAAGATTTTGAATATCAGCCTCCTAGTATATAACGGCAGAGAGAAACTGAAGTGACCCATCCAGGCTGCCTGGTATAGATTTATCCTCTTGGTCGATAGATATGCACATAAAATTTCTAAATACATTCCAATGAGAAAACCTTGCCCTTCTCATGTCTTCCACCCAACATCTCAACCCTCTTCTGATATCTGTCCTAAGCATGACCAAGACCCATCACAGTGCTGGCTCTCCCATGCTTTTTTTGGAATCCCCGTACAACGATATGTCTGTGGCTAGTGTTGTAACTACTGCTAACTGCACATTTTCCCCATCCTTTACGGCAATCAGTCCGCTGCTGTTCAGAACTGCAGATATCTGTAGATGGATTTCAGCCCATGTGGACCATACAAGAAAAGAGATCAGGTCCATTCACTGAGCATATTTTGTGGGACAGATAACTCTTTCAATAAGGAATCCTTGTAGAGAACCAGAGGCAGTATCTGTTGACATGATGAAATGTAATTATACAGTTCTTAATAAGCCCTGACTGTAAAATAGATGGTGCGAGTACTTACAAAAACCATATCACGAAGTACATTGCTTTAATATATTCTGGAGGTTTTTTATTTTTTGTCTGATGTCTTCTGTAAACTTCTGAATGACTCTCGACCTTCCTGTGCTGCCATTGAAGCTACCAGTTCTTCCCTGGCTGTGGGTATCATCTTGAGTATGTCACTAAGTGTCCCTGATTCAGTTTCTCTCTCTCTCTCTTTCCCACCCTCTCTCCCTGCTTTGGAGCAGAATTAAAAGGCTAAGCAGATCTGCTTCTGTACATATATATAGCCTTCCTGCTGTTCCTTGAGTTATTCTCCAAAGCATTCACATTTGCACTTATAAAGCCCAAGAGTCTATTCAGTCAACCTCTTACCTGAAAATCCCAGTGGTAGGCCAACATTTGAGACCAAAGGCCAGATGGAGGGGCCAAGGAGGATTAAGCTGTCTCCCCGCAGGTCTAAGTGGTTGCACAGGGAGGAGAGTATCCACAACGCCCAATGGTAAAATCACTTCTGGCACTGCGTGGGAAAAGTTTAATTGCATCCCAAGAATACCCACAAGGTTGCTCTTTCTTTTCCGGCTATTTTTTGTACGGGTTACAATTTGCCCAAACAAAATTCAGTCAGTCAGGAAAGCAAAATTTCAATTTGTAATGTTTATCCGGCTAATTCTGAAATTTAGTCAAATAAAATTGTTGAATATTGAATCCTAACAGTCTTAAAGTGTGGAGGAGTAGCTTAATTTATTTAACAGTTTTTTTATACTGCTTTATCATTTCAATCAAAGCAGTTTACATTGTAACTTAAACTTGGTAAACATACATTAAACAGGGACATTGATAACTTGGATTTTTCTGAGCAATGGAGTGATTTGCCCAAGGCCACAAGGGAATTGAACTCTGGTGCTAGTGGGAAATGAACTCTGGTTTCTTGGTTTCTAAGCCAGTGCTCTAACCACTAGGCTACTCCTCCACTCCTAATGGTTGGAGCATGATGTTGAGCACCAGGGAAGCCAGGGTACAAATCTCACCAAAGCTCCTTGTGCTCCTGGGCAAGTCACTTAACCCTCTTGTCCCAGCTACAAACCTACTGCACAAGAATGTAACTCACTTTGAACTACTACTGAATAAAAAACATGAGCTAAATCCAAAATCCCTTTTCTCTAGCTTTGTAGAGATGCACTTTCATTGCATGGCAGAATATCTGATTTCACTGGCCAGACTTTGCTTAGTTAAGCATATTTTCAGCCGAAGCTAGTACCTATATTTGCAGCGGAAAATGGATTTAAATCTGGCTGGCCAAAATCTAAGTGACTATTTTTTAGGCCTATCATTACAGCCAATAGGTTTACATATCTAAGTTAACCACGTAACACTGAAAATTAGCTTCCTTCTGTCAACCTAAGCTTGCCCCCTTGACCATCCAGTTTTTAAAACTAAGTGGCTATATTCAAAGATACTAATATAGTCACCTAATTCCAGTGTTAGATACCTAAGTGGCTTTGACTATCAGCCCATAGCACTCCACAACAAGTATTAATCCTTAATTCCATCCTTAGGAATTTTTCTACCAAATCCTGCAGGAACCGTTTTGGATGGTGAACGGTTCACATTCATCCTCCTGCTTACGGGGAACAGGTATTTGTATTCTAGCAAAATAGAAAATTCAATGAAAACTTCTGTTTTGTTTCATTTTGTCAGAAAATGAATTTTAAAAAACGACCTGAACGTCAATGGGGCATTTGTTTCCTTTGCATTTCAGTAGCTCAAACATTCAAAGCTGGAAAAAAATATCTAGGTTTTCATCAATATCCCAACCTAAACCACTCTGGACTCTACTTACCATATCCATAGGGACTCCATTGTTGAAATGGGCCAGGAGTGATTCCCGATCACTCCTGCCTCGTCCAGTGTTCTCTTCAGAATGACACCAGTAGGCCCAGAGGCCAGCTCAAAGAAAGTAGCACTTTGTGTGTGTGATTGTGTTCTGTATTACTCTCTGCCTGTTTCTCACTGCTTGAGGGACCAGAGACTGAATGAGCCATGGTATTGTGGCCAGATCACGGGGTTTTCTTCATGCCGCAGTATTGACGCGACGGGGCAGGGTGTGTGTCACTTCTAGGATCAGGGCCCAGCCTAAGTCCACCTCATTTCCCCCCTTTGATGCCAAGCAGTCACCACAGAGAGGGCGATCCAATACTGACAGAGCTTGCAAAAGGAGTGTCCTGAAGCACGCAGCTCAGACAGACCGGGCTCTGTACTGTTGCTCACTTCCCCTTCGTCTGAACTAGGAGGGGAAGGCAGAATGGCTGACCGGGAGGAACCTGAGAGGGAATGGAGACAGAAAAAAGAAACCTGGTTCGGTTCCCTCCTCTTTTTTTTTTTTACAACCAATTACTCCCAAAATAAATTAAAGGCATAGAGCATAAAAGAAAACTTTAACCTATCTACCATACTCCTTATCTGTTCCACTAGTGAGCCCAGCACCTAGGCTCACTACAACCTCCTGCTGCATGGAGACTGGACACACTGGAGGATGATGGGAGAAGGCCAGCAAGATATATCCAGTGATGTCATGAATTTGACTTGTCCAGTCTCCATGCTGCAGGAGGAGGTGCACTACCCAGTGGTGGAGGACTAAACTGGAGGAATGATAAGGAACTACCTATTTGTTCTAAGTCCCCCCTTAGGCCCTAGACAATGGGTGGAGGTCGACCGTACAGAACTTCATAAGCGGAGATGCCCAGAGTCCGAGTGTGGGAAACCATATGCGGAAGAGGGCAATGGGTAAGGCCTGGTCCCACTTAAGGCAAGCTTTCTGGTAGAGTTTGGACAACTGGAATTTTAGGGTTCGATTCATTCTTTCCACTTTCCCTGAGCTCTGGGGGTGGTAGGCAGTATGGAGTTTCCAGGTTATCTGTAGGACCTTGAAAAAGTCCTGAAGGCACTTGGCAGCAAATACGGGGCCGTTATCTGACCCTGTGGTGAGATGCAGGCCAAACCTAGGGATGATCTCCATTAGTAGGGCCCTGGTGACCTCTCGGGCAGCTTCAGTTCTACAGGGGTAGGCCTCAACCCAACCTGAGAATGTGCAGATTATTACTAACAGGGGGCAGTTCTGTGAAGTCACCTACAATATTCTTCATGGGGGCAGCTTCGACTGCCTGTATGGAGGGTGGAGGCAAAGGACCCTGACGGGGATTATTCCTAGCACACTGAAGGCAGCGCTGGGATGTGGCGGCAGTTAAAGCGGACAGGTGAGGGACGTAGAAGTGGGACTGCAAAATGGTCTGCATGGAGGTCTTGACTAGGTGGGTGGTCTCATGAAATTGTCGGACAAAAGCTGGTGCCAGGCTCTCAGGAATAACATACCGGGGTGGCTCCCTGGGTAGGTGCAGCCACCCAGAAGTGGTGAGGGTAGCCCCTTCCTGGGTGAAAAAATCCATCTCCTTCTTGGTGTACTGGGAGTCCCATTCAGACATGGGAGTTGGAAACAGGGGAGCTTGGACAGTGGCTGTGGCTATCTCCTGCTGGGCAGCTAACTTGGCCTCCCTATCCGCCCTACGGTTGCCTCGTATGATCAGAGTGTCTCCTTGCTGGTGGGCCTTGCAGTGGATCGCAGTCACGGCTTTCGGTGCCCACACAGACTCTAGTAACTCCAGGATCTCTCTCCCATACTTTATAGACTTCCTACTGGAATTTATGAGTCCCTTTTCACGATATAGGGCCCCATGGGCATGGAGGGTAGTAAAAGCATACTTAGAATCAGTGTAAATGTTTGCCTTCAGACCCGTGGACAACTGGAGGGCTCGAGTGAGGGCAATGAGTTCAGCTTTCTGGGCAGAAGACCCTGTGGGCAAAGTCCAAGCCTCTATGATAGCCTTAGGATTGACCACAGCATACCCAGCTTTCCGCTGCCCATTTTCCACAAAACTGCTGCCATCGGTGAAAAACTGAATGTCAGGAGAGGCCAGTGGTACATCCTTCAGGTTGGGGCAGCTGGAATATACCTCATCCATTACCTGGATACAATCGTGCTCGGGTGGTCCAGGTGCAACAGGAAGCAGAGTGACAGGGTTGAGTGTCTGCACCGTCTCCAGATGAATGCAGGGATTCTCGCACAGCATGCTTTGGTACTTTGTCATTCGAGCATTGGTAAACCAGTAATTGCCCTTGTATTCCATTAGAGTTAATACAGCAAGCGGCACTTTAACATACAGTTCTTGCCCAAGGGATAGTTTATCGGCCTCTATCGCCAGGAGGGCTGTCGCTGCTACTGTATGAATACAGGAAGGCCAGTCCCTCACTACTGGGTCCAACTGTTTGGATAAGTAGGTTACTGGTCGCTGCCAAGAACCCAGGCTCTGATTAAGGACGCCAACTGCCATCTCTTTTTCTTCATGCACATACAGATTGAATGGTTTTTCTTCATCCGGTAGTCCCAGACTGGGAGCCGATAACAAGGCTTTTTTCATATCCTTAAAGGCCTTTTTCTGATTCGGGCCCCACTTGAAAGGTTCGCATTCTCCCCCATCATGGCCTCATACATGGGCTTCGCTAACACAGCAAAATTGAGGATCCAGATCCGAGAGAAACCGGCAGCCCCAAGGAAACCTCGCAATTGTCTTCGGTTCTGTGGCTCAGGAATGGAATAGACAGCCTCCCGCTGCTCAGATCCCAGCCTCCGTAGTCCTTGAGCGATGTGAAACCCCAGGTACCTGACTTCAGGTTGGCACAGTTGGGCCTTGCTTCTGGACACCCGGTATCCGGACACCCAAAGCAGCCGCAAGAGTTCTGACTTGGCGGCTAGTCACTCTTCCTGGGAAACAGCTGCAATGAGAAGGTCATCCACATATTACAGTAATACACGCTGGGTAGGGCATGACTGAAATTGATGCAAGTCTTGGCTGAGGACGTCACCGAACAACGTAGGGGAGTTCTTGAACCCTTGGGGTAACCATGTCCATGTCAGCTGTCCCTTACTGCCGGTTACAGAGCCCTCCCATTCAAATGCAAACAGCGGTTGGCTTGGAATGGCCAACCTCAAACAGAAAAAGGCATCCTTTAAATCCAAAACAGTAAAGTATGTGACTTGTGCAGGAATCAAGCTCAATAAATTGTAAGGGTACGGTACAACAGGGTGAATAGTAACAACAGCTTCATTGACTCTCCGTAGGTCCTGTACAGATCGATAATTGTTAGTGCCTGGCTTTTGGATTGACAACAGGGGGGTATTCCAGGGCGTTTGACATGGTTTCAGGAGCCCAAACTTGAGTAGTCATTGGAGATGTTTATGAATGCCCTCAACAGCTCTTTGGGGCAGGGAGTATTGTCTGATGCAGATGGGGCAGGCATCTGGCTTCAACTCAACTAGAATTGGTTGGATATTCCGGGCAAGGCCAGGAGGTTACCTTCCACCCATACTCCAGGAAGGTCTGGCAATTCAGGTGGTAGAGGTTGTCGTGGGCTAACCTGACAGTACAGTCTCTGCTCTTCTTCTCACGGAATTGTTAGGGAGAACAATCCCGATGCTGGCGGCTCCATAACCATCTGGGCTTCTCTGGTGGGGGTGAAGGAGATCTGGGCGCGCAGTTTCAACAGGAGATCCCGGCCTAAAAGCGGGACCAGACATTCAGGCATATATAGGAACTGGTGGGCGATTTGCTGTCCTCCCACCTCACAGACACGAGTTCTGAGAAAGGGCCGAACTGTCCGATTTCCGGTTGCCCCCACCACCGTAACTGTTCTTCCAGATGCACTCGCCAGGGGTTGGGACACAACAGAATGCTCCACCCCTGTATCAACCATGAATTGTATTTGCTGGCCTCCGATTTTAATTGTGACCATGAGCTCATGGGGGCCAAGGGGAATCTTCGAGCCCGGTCTGTCCTATTCATCATCACTCTGGTATTGGTCAATGGCAGTCAGTCCAATGAACTCCTGGGACCCTCATATTCATCATCGCCATCCTCATTCATTCTCCGGCTATACCTCCCTCCTTCGACCCGCCCTCGGAGCGTCGGTTGGCCGCGGTTTCCTCTTCCCGCGGCGCTTCGCCTGCCTTTGGGACATTTGTTTTCCAGTGGCCCATTTCTTTACAATAGGCACACTGATCTCTTTCCAATGGACCCCTCCGGGTCCCTCTACTTCAGCCTCAGCTGCTTGGTTCCCTCATCGACTTTCCATGCCCTCTTTCGACCAACGCTGCTGCTAACTTATCAACCACCTTCTTCATCTTCCGATCACACTCACGCTTCTTCTCCTGTTCTCTATTCAGGAACATCTTCATAGCGACTTCCATCACTGAGTCATATTCATTACAGCAAAGCCATCGAACTTCTAGAGTTTCCTTCAAATGTCCCCTTGTGATTGTCCCATGAATGCTGCATTCACCATCCATTGGTTCTTGGGCGCTTCAGGGTCAAAGGGAGTATAAACATGGAAAGCTTCACAGAGTCTTTCATAAAACTGGCCGGGACTTTCTTCGGGGGTTTGGAGGACTTCCAATATCTTCCCCACATTCATCGCTTTCTGCCCTCCCCCCTTTTAAGACCTTCAAGGAGGGCCTGCTGATAACGACTGAGGGCTGTACAACCAACTTCATTGTTCGCATCCCAGTTAGGCTGTAGGTCAGGAAAGTCCCTCAAGGACGATTGTCGGGGGTCTTGGCCTACCGGAGGGTTCTCTTCCAGTCACCTCATTGCTGCTCTGGTCACTTGGTATCTTTCTTCCCGTACTGAGTAAGGTTAGAAGGAGTTGGCGGCAGTCTGCCCAAGTCAGGCGATGGGTTTGAATGATAGATGAAAACAAATCTTTCATAGCCTGAGGTTTATCCATATACGAGGGATAATGAGTTTTCCAATTTAATAGGTCAGTGGTCGAGAAGGGCACATATACAAATGCCCGAGGCCCCTCGACAAGTTGTCCCTGGGCATCAAAGGCAGCTGGTCCTCGAGCCTCTCGGAGGGGTAGATGAAAGCTGACATCCTGAGTCTGGTATTTGGTTCGTAGCATACTGTGGCCCTTCCTGAGGTCATAAGGCTTTGAAACTCGGAAGGGGGGTGTGCGGGACTGAGGCTGGCCTCCCTCAGCCCCAGAAGACCTCCAGGAATCTTCTGAGGCATTGGGATGGTCTGTATCTGAAGATGTCCTCCTACCACACTGTCCTCCTGACTATCAAGGGAAGTCTCAGCCAAGGGTGGGAGGGAACCTGGGGCCGCCTGTCTAATAGTCTGTGGCATGGCCGGAGCCCCTATAGGACTGGGAGGAGGCTGAACTGGAGCTATTGGTACCCGTCTGAGAACATGAGGAGGAGGGAGTTCCACCGCCTCTGACTCTTGTATCAGGACGAGAGATTTTGGTTTTATTTTGGGCTGCATTTCCTACAGGCTACAGGATAGGAGTACACGGTATTGTTCCTCATAGCATTTCCAGACCCATTGGGGTCTCCGGCAGCATACATCCAGCCAGGAATCAATGTGAGGGAATTGGTCAGGATGATTAGTCGTCACTATTTGATGAATGCGACTAACCAGGTCACAATCGAAGGTTCCTTCTGGGGGCCAGTCAGTATTGAAACTCGGCCATTCATTCTGATAGTATTTCTTTAACAGGGACGGGGTCATGCGAATCCCGTAGTCTGCTGATTACCCTTTCCAGAAATGCTTTACCATATGCTCTAGGGGGATGATTCTCAACTCTGATCCACCCATGGCGAAACAAATAAATTCTCATTTAGAATATCCCAGTCCCTGAGAGCACAAAACAAGTGGACAACAAGGGAAAGGGGATTTGGACAGCAGGTAAGGCGTCCTACTGCTTGACACAAGAGGGTGACCGACAGTCAATCACTTCTTCCTTTTTGCAACTTGGGCGCAGTCGCCCGGACATGAACTGCGCTACTCAGTAGTCTGCTCTCACTCTGCAATCCTCCGATTATGCCACACACACAGTCCTGTCATTTATTATCACTCAGACAACCTCCCGAACCTAGAAAACCATCTTACTAAAGGGAACGCGGTTTCACCCAAACATATTGGGCTACTATGGCGTCCCTCGGGAGGTGATCGGGCTCCCCTTCTTTTGGGAGGAAGGACAGATTTCTCCTTAATTGCAGGTACAGAGACAGACTTCCCCTTTCCCCCCCCAAATCCACTTACCCCCCCCCCCCACCCCAAATCCACTTACTCCATTCAGGCATCTTCCAAGAGACAAGTGGGTTGAATCCTGAACTCCTTTGGGGTTCACGGGTGCTGGCAGATTGGGCCCTCACACTCGAGGGATGTTCCCGGAGTGCCTCCCAGAAACTGTCTGGTGGCACCGAGGCCCCTCTGGGGACCGCAGCAAGGGGAGCCCTGAGCCGCTTGGAGCCAGAGGTGGTCAACACTGTCACTGATCCCGGACGAGCCCCCAGAACTGTTGTGGGAATTTCAGGGATTGGAGGACTCAGACAAAGATCAGGACACCCGGAGTCTCTTAGGAAAACAAGCCTTTATTATGCTAGTATAGACTCAGCCGAATAACTTCCAAAGACTGAGCCCTGGGCACGGGACTCTTACACATTATATAGACATTACATCAGCTTACTGAATATCTCTCTGATAGGTTACCTACTGCCGCAGCGCTCTTCTGATTGAGGAATATTTGCTGCAGTATTGACGTGGCAGGGCAGGGCCCAGCCTAAGTCCACTTCAAAATGAGTGGGGATCACTGCTGATCCATTTCAGCTATATCATCCCATGGAGATGGTAAGGGAGGTCCTTACTTTTACTAGCTTTGCTTTTTTGTTTTTGTTCTCGTTTTATTTTTGTGCAAGAACTGAGAAATTCAGTGGCTTTGTGGGAAAGAGAAAGAAAAAACGAGGAATAAACCCAAAGGAGCAGAAACACTGCCTATAAAAATCTGATATTTGAACTGATATTCAAAGGAAGTTATGTATTGGCTACTGAAGGGCCAACACATAACGCCACTATATATTCATTTTTAAAAATCATATTGATAATATTGGGTCATTAACCCTGCAATTACTGAGATTTTTTGCACACACTGAATACCGTTGGGGTCATAAATGACCCCATGACGAATTTTAATTGTTAACCATGAAAATTTTAAAATAAACAGACAAAATATTATTCCGAATTAATTATTTATTACATGAAGGTTAAATGTTTTGAAATTTAATGCTTTATCATAGAATCACATGAAGAAGAGTTGCCATGAAAGCAGTTTTTGCATGCACTTGATGAACACAGTAAAGTAATTGTGAGTCTGTCTCCCCATATTTGTCTTTTTTTCTAATTGTCTTCAGTGGTGGGTTCCTTACCTTACTCCATTGCTGTTAAAGTTTTAAGGTTTTAAACTTTCTCTTAACCTACCTGCAGGGGCTACCCCTCCCCCACCCCCTGCAGAGTTACTGTTGTAAACCTCCATTTTTCTGAGCTGCACGTGGGTTTGCTTACATTGCCTTCTGTTCTGTAAGAGGAGGAGTGCTGTTTTAGAGCTCTCCCAAAAGGAGATTTTTGCTGTGCTTGCTGCATAACTGAGTCTGTCTAAAAATAATTGTGAGTCTGTCTCCCCATATTGGTCTTTTTTTCTAATTGTCCTCAGTGGTGGGTTCCTTACCTTACTCCATTGCTGTTAAAGTTTTAAGGTTTTAAACTTTCTCTTAACCTATCTGCAGGGGCTACCCCTCCCCCACCCCCTGCAGAGTTACTGTTGTAAACCTCCATTTTTCTGAGCTGCACGTGGGTTTGCTTACATTGCCTTCTGTTCTGTAAGAGGAGGAGTGCTGTTTTAGAGCTCTCCCAAAAGGAGATTTTTGCTGTGTTTGCTGCATAACTGAGTCTGTCTCCAAATAATTGTGAGTCTGTCTCCCCATATTTGTCTTTTTTTCTGATTGTCCTCAGTGGTGGGTTCCTTACCTTACTCCATTGCTGTTAAAGTTTTAAGGTTTTAAACTTTCTCTTAACCTATCTGCAGGGGCTACCCCTCCCCCACCCCCTGCAGAGTTACTGTTGTAAACCTCCATTTTTCTGAGCTGCACGTGGGTTTGCTTACATTGCCTTCTGCTCTGTAAGAGGAGGAGTGCTGTTTTAGAGCTCTCCCAAAAGGAGATTTTTGCTGTGTTTGCTGCATAACTGAGTCTGTCTCCAAATAATTGTGAGTCTGTCTCCCCATATTTGTCTTTTTTTCTAATTGTCCTCAGTGGTGGGTTCCTTACCTTACTCCATTGCTGTTAAAGTTTTAAGGTTTTAAACTTTCTCTTAACCTATCTGCAGGGGCTACCCCTCCCCCACCCCCTGCAGAGTTACTGTTGTAAACCTCCATTTTTCTGAGCTGCACGTGGGTTTGCTTACATTGCCTTCTGTTCTGTAAGAGGAGGAGTGCTGTTTTAGAGCTCTCCCAAAAGGAGATTTTTGCTGTGTTTGCTGCATAACTGAGTCTGTCTCCAAATAATTGTGAGTCTGTCTCCCCATATTTGTCTTTTTTTCTGATTGTCCTCAGTGGTGGGTTCCTTACCTTACTCCATTGCTGTTAAAGTTTTAAGGTTTTAAACTTTCAACCTATCTGCAGGGGCTACCCCTCCCCCACCCCCTGCAGAGTTACTGTTGTAAACCTCCATTTTTCTGAGCTGCACGTGGGTTTGCTTACATTGCCTTCTGTTCTGTAAGAGGAGGAGTGCTGTTTTAGAGCTCTCCCAAAAGGAGATTTTTGCTGTGTTTGCTGCATAACTGATTCTGTCTCCAAATAATTGTGAGTCTGTCTCCCCATATTTGTCTTTTTTTTCTAATTGTCCTCAGTGGTGGGTTCCTTACCTTACTCCATTGCTGTTAAAGTTTTAAGGTTTTAAACTTTCTCTTAACCTATCTGCAGGGGCTACCCCTCCCCCACCCCCTGCAGAGTTACTGTTGTAAACCTCCATTTTTCTGAGCTGCACGTGTTTTTGCTTACATTGCCTTGTGTTCTGTTTGAGGAGGAGTGCTTTTTTAGAGCTCTAACTTAATGAGATTTTTGCTGTGTTTGCTGCATAACTGAGTCTGTCTCCAAATAATTGTGAGTCTGTCTCCCCATATTTGTCTTTTTTTCTGATTGTCCTCAGTGGTGGGTTCCTTACCTTACTCCATTGCTGTTAAAGTTTTAAGGTTTTAAACTTTCTCTTAACCTATCTGCAGGGGCTACCCCTCCCCCACCCCCAGCAGAGTTACTGTTGTAAACCTCCATTTTTCTGAGCTGCACGTGGGTTTGCTTACATTGCCTTCTGTTCTGTAAGAGGAGGAGTGCTGTTTTAGAGCTCTCCCAAAAGGAGATTTTTGCTGTGTTTGCTGCATAACTGAGTCTGTCTCCAAATAATTGTGAGTCTGTCTCCCCATATTTGTCTTTTTTTCTAATTGTCCTCAGTGGTGGGTTCCTTACCTTACTCCATTGCTGTTAAAGTTTTAAGGTTTTAAACTTTCTCTTAACCTATCTGCAGGGGCTACCCCTCCCCCACCCCCTGCAGAGTTACTGTTGTAAACCTCCATTTTTCTGAGCTGCACGTGGGTTTGCTTACATTGCCTTCTGTTCTGTAAGAGGAGGAGTGCTGTTTTAGAGCTCTCCCAAAAGGAGATTTTTGCTGTGTTTGCTGCATAACTGAGTCTGTCTCCCAATAATTGTGAGTCTGTCTCCCCATATTTGTCTTTTTTTCTAATTGTCCTCAGTGGTGGGTTCCTTACCTTACTCCATTGCTGTTAAAGTTTTAAGGTTTTAAACTTTCTCTTAACCTATCTGCAGGGGCTACCCCTCCCCCACCCCCTGCAGAGTTACTGTTGTAAACCTCCATTTTTCTGAGCTGCACGTGGGTTTGCTTACATTGCCTTCTGTTCTGTAAGAGGAGGAGTGCTGTTTTAGAGCTCTCCCAAAAGGAGATTTTTGCTGTGTTTGCTGCATAACTGAGTCTGTCTCCAAATAATTGTGAGTCTGTCTCCCCATATTTGTCTTTTTTTCTGATTGTCCTCAGTGGTGGGTTCCTTACCTTACTCCATTGCTGTTAAAGTTTTAAGGTTTTAAACTTTCTCTTAACCTATCTGCAGGGGCTACCCCTCCCCCACCCCCAGCAGAGTTACTGTTGTAAACCTCCATTTTTCTGAGCTGCACGTGGGTTTGCTTACATTGCCTTCTGTTCTGTAAGAGGAGGAGTGCTGTTTTAGAGCTCTCCCAAAAGGAGATTTTTGCTGTGTTTGCTGCATAACTGAGTCTGTCTCCAAATAATTGTGAGTCTGTCTCCCCATATTTGTCTTTTTTTCTAATTGTCCTCAGTGGTGGGTTCCTTACCTTACTCCATTGCTGTTAAAGTTTTAAGGTTTTAAACTTTCTCTTAACCTATCTGCAGGGGCTACCCCTCCCCCACCCCCTGCAGAGTTACTGTTGTAAACCTCCATTTTTCTGAGCTGCACGTGGGTTTGCTTACATTGCCTTCTGTTCTGTAAGAGGAGGAGTGCTGTTTTAGAGCTCTCCCAAAAGGAGATTTTTGCTGTGTTTGCTGCATAACTGAGTCTGTCTCCAAATAATTGTGAGTCTGTCTCCCCATATTTGTCTTTTTTTCTGATTGTCCTCAGTGGTGGGTTCCTTACCTTACTCCATTGCTGTTAAAGTTTTAAGGTTTTAAACTTTCTCTTAACCTATCTGCAGGGGCTACCCCTCCCCCACCCCCTGCAGAGTTACTGTTGTAAACCTCCATTTTTCTGAGCTGCACGTGGGTTTGCTTACATTGCCTTCTGTTCTGTAAGAGGAGGAGTGCTGTTTTAGAGCTCTCCCAAAAGGAGATTTTTGCTGTGTTTGCTGCATAACTGAGTCTGTCGCCAAATAATTGTGAGTCTGTCTCCCCATATTTGTCTTTTTTTCTGATTGTCCTCAGTGGTGGGTTCCTTACCTTACTCCATTGCTGTTAAAGTTTTAAGGTTTTAAACTTTCTCTTAACCTATCTGCAGGGGCTACCCCTCCCCCACCCCCTGCAGAGTTACTGTTGTAAACCTCCATTTTTCTGAGCTGCACGTGGGTTTGCTTACATTGCCTTCTGTTCTGTAAGAGGAGGAGTGCTGTTTTAGAGCTCTCCCAAAAGGAGATTTTTGCTGTGTTTGCTGCATAACTGAGTCTGTCTCCAAATAATTGTGAGTCTAACTGAGTCTGTCTCCAAATAATTGTGAGTCTGTCTCCCCATATTTGTCTTTTTTTCTAATTGTCCTCAGTGGTGGGTTCCTTACCTTACTCCATTGCTGTTAAAGTTTTAAGGTTTTAAACTTTCCCTTAACCTATCTGCAGGGGCTACCCCTCCCCCACCCCCTGCAGAGTTACTGTTGTAAACCTCCATTTTTCTGAGCTGCACGTGGGTTTGCTTACATTGCCTTCTGTTCTGTAAGAGGAGGAGTGCTGTTTTAGAGCTCTCCCAAAAGGAGATTTTTGCTGTGTTTGCTGCATAACTGAGTCTGTCTCCAAATAATTGTGAGTCTGTCTCCCCATATTTGTCTTTTTTTTAATTGTCCTCAGTGGTGGGTTCCTTACCTTACTCCAATGCTGTTAAAGTTTTAAGGTTTTAAACTTTCTCTTAACCTATCTGCAGGGGCTACCCCTCCCCCACCCCCTGCAGAGTTACTGTTGTAAACCTCCATTTTTCTGAGCTGCACGTGGGTTTGCTTACATTGCCTTCTGTTCTGTAAGAGGAGGAGTGCTGTTTTAGAGCTCTCCCAAAAGGAGATTTTTGCTGTGTTTGCTGCATAACTGAGTCTGTCTCCAAATAATTGTGAGTCTGTCTCCCCATATTTGTCTTTTTTTCTAATTGTCCTCAGTGGTGGGTTCCTTACCTTACTCCATTGCTGTTAAAGTTTTAAGGTTTTAAACTTTCTCTTAACCTATCTGCAGGGGCTACCCCTCCCCCACCCCCTGCAGAGTTACTGTTGTAAACCTCCATTTTTCTGAGCTGCACGTGGGTTTGCTTACATTGCCTTCTGTTCTGTAAGAGGAGGAGTGCTGTTTTAGAGCTCTCCCAAAAGGAGATTTTTGCTGTGTTTGCTGCATAACTGAGTCTGTCTCCAAATAATTGTGAGTCTGTCTCCCCATATTTGTCTTTTTTTCTAATTGTCCTCAGTGGTGGGTTCCTTACCTTACTCCATTGCTGTTAAAGTTTTAAGGTTTTAAACTTTCTCTTAACCTATCTGCAGGGGCTACCCCTCCCCCACCCCCTGCAGAGTTACTGTTGTAAACCTCCATTTTTCTGAGCTGCACGTGGGTTTGCTTACATTGCCTTCTGTTCTGTAAGAGGAGGAGTGCTGTTTTAGAGCTCTCCCAAAAGGAGATTTTTGCTGTGTTTGCTGCATAACTGAGTCTGTCTCCAAATAATTGTGAGTCTGTCTCCCCATATTTGTCTTTTTTTCTAATTGTCCTCAGTGGTGGGTTCCTTACCTTACTCCATTGCTGTTAAAGTTTTAAGGTTTTAAACTTTCTCTTAACCTATCTGCAGGGGCTACCCCTCCCCCACCCCCTGCAGAGTTACTGTTGTAAACCTCCATTTTTCTGAGCTGCACGTGGGTTTGCTTACATTGCCTTCTGTTCTGTAAGAGGAGGAGTGCTGTTTTAGAGCTCTCCCAAAAGGAGATTTTTGCTGTGTTTGCTGCATAACTGAGTCTGTCTCCAAATAATTGTGAGTCTGTCTCCCCATATTTGTCTTTTTTTCTGATTGTCCTCGGTGGTGGGTTCCTTACCTTACTCCATTGCTGTTAAAGTTTTAAGGTTTTAAACTTTCTCTTAACCTATCTGCAGGGGCTACCCCTCCCCCACCCCCTGCAGAGTTACTGTTGTAAACCTCCATTTTTCTGAGCTGCACGTGGGTTTGCTTACATTGCCTTCTGTTCTGTAAGAGGAGGAGTGCTGTTTTAGAGCTCTCCCAAAAGGAGATTTTTGCTGTGTTTGCTGCATAACTGAGTCTGTCTCCAAATAATTGTGAGTCTGTCTCCCCATATTTGTCTTTTTTTCTGATTGTCCTCAGTGGTGGGTTCCTTACCTTACTCCATTGCTGTTAAAGTTTTAAGGTTTTAAACTTTCTCTTAACCTATCTGCAGGTGCTACCCCACCCCCACCCCCAGCAGAGTTACTGTTGTAAACCTCCATTTTTCTGAGCTGCACGTGGGTTTGCTTACATTGCCTTCTGTTCTGTAAGAGGAGGAGTGCTGTTTTAGAGCTCTCCCAAAAGGAGATTTTTGCTGTGTTTGCTGCATAACTGAGTCTGTCTCCAAATAATTGTGAGTCTGTCTCCCCATATTTGTCTTTTTTTCTAATTGTCCTCAGTGGTGGGTTCCTTACCTTACTCCATTGCTGTTAAAGTTTTAAGGTTTTAAACTTTCTCTTAACCTATCTGCAGGGGCTACCCCTCCCCCACCCCCTGCAGAGTTACTGTTGTAAACCTCCATTTTTCTGAGCTGCACGTGGGTTTGCTTACATTGCCTTCTGTTCTGTAAGAGGAGGAGTGCTGTTTTAGAGCTCTCCCAAAAGGAGATTTTTGCTGTGTTTGCTGCATAACTGAGTCTGTCTCCAAATAATTGTGAGTCTGTCTCCCCATATTTGTCTTTTTTTCTGATTGTCCTCAGTGGTGGGTTCCTTACCTTACTCCATTGCTGTTAAAGTTTTAAGGTTTTAAACTTTCTCTTAACCTATCTGCAGGGGCTACCCCTCCCCCACCCCCTGCAGAGTTACTGTTGTAAACCTCCATTTTTCTGATTTGCACGTGGGTTTGCTTACATTGCCTTCTGTTCTGTAAGAGGAGGAGTGCTGTTTTAGAGCTCTCCCAAAAGGAGATTTTTGCTGTGTTTGCTGCATAACTGAGTCTGTCTCCAAATAATTGTGAGACTGTCTCCCCATATTTGTCTTTTTTTCTGATTGTCCTCAGTGGTGGGTTCCTTACCTTACTCCATTGCTGTTAAAGTTTTAAGGTTTTAAACTTTCTCTTAACCTATCTGCAGGGGCTACCCCTCCCCCACCCCCTGCAGAGTTACTGTTGTAAACCTCCATTTTTCTGAGCTGCACGTGGGTTTGCTTACATTGCCTTCTGTTCTGTAAGAGGAGGAGTGCTGTTTTAGAGCTCTCCCAAAAGGAGATTTTTGCTGTGTTTGCTGCATAACTGAGTCTGTCTCCAAATAATTGTGAGTCTAACTGAGTCTGTCTCCAAATAATTGTGAGTCTGTCTCCCCATATTTGTCTTTTTTTCTAATTGTCCTCAGTGGTGGGTTCCTTACCTTACTCCATTGCTGTTAAAGTTTTAAGGTTTTAAACTTTCTCTTAACCTATCTGCAGGGGCTACCCCTCCCCCACCCCCTGCAGAGTTACTGTTGTAAACCTCCATTTTTCTGAGCTGCACGTGGGTTTGCTTACATTGCCTTCTGTTCTGTAAGAGGAGGAGTGCTGTTTTAGAGCTCTCCCAAAAGGAGATTTTTGCTGTGTTTGCTGCATAACTGAGTCTGTCTCCAAATAATTGTGTCTGTCTCACCATATTTGTCTTTTTTTCTAATTGTACTCAGTGGTGGGTTCCTTACCTTACTCCATTGCTGTTAAGGTTTTAAGGTTTTAAACTTTCTCTTAACCTATCTGCAGGGGCTACCCCTCCCCCACCCCCTGCAGAGTTACTGTTGTAAACCTCCATTTTTCTGAGCTGCACGTGGGTTTGCTTACATTGCCTTCTGTTCTGTAAGAGGAGGAGTGCTGTTTTAGAGCTCTCCCAAAAGGAGATTTTTGCTGTGTTTGCTGCATAACTGAGTCTGTCTCCAAATAATTGTGAGTCTGTCTCCCCATATTTGTCTTTTTTTCTGATTGTCCTCAGTGGTGGGTTCCTTACCTTACTCCATTGCTGTTAAAGTTTTAAGGTTTTAAACTTTCTCTTAACCTATCTGCAGGGGCTACCCCTCCCCCACCCCCTGCAGAGTTACTGTTGTAAACCTCCATTTTTCTGAGCTGCACGTGGGTTTGCTTACATTGCCTTCTGTTCTGTAAGAGGAGGAGTGCTGTTTTAGAGCTCTCCCAAAAGGAGATTTTTGCTGTGTTTGCTGCATAACTGAGTCTGTCTCCAAATAATTGTGAGTCTGTCTCCCCATATTTGTCTTTTTTTCTGATTGTCCTCGGTGGTGGGTTCCTTACCTTACTCCATTGCTGTTAAAGTTTTAAGGTTTTAAACTTTCTCTTAACCTATCTGCAGGGGCTACCCCTCCCCCACCCCCTGCAGAGTTACTGTTGTAAACCTCCATTTTTCTGAGCTGCACGTGGGTTTGCTTACATTGCCTTCTGTTCTGTAAGAGGAGGAGTGCTGTTTTAGAGCTCTCCCAAAAGGAGATTTTTGCTGTGTTTGCTGCATAACTGAGTCTGTCTCCAAATAATTGTGAGTCTGTCTCCCCATATTTGTCTTTTTTTCTGATTGTCCTCAGTGGTGGGTTCCTTACCTTACTCCATTGCTGTTAAAGTTTTAAGGTTTTAAACTTTCTCTTAACCTATCTGCAGGTGCTACCCCTCCCCCACCCCCTGCAGAGTTACTGTTGTAAACCTCCATTTTTCTGAGCTGCACGTGGGTTTGCTTACATTGCCTTCTGTTCTGTAAGAGGAGGAGTGCTGTTTTAGAGCTCTCCCAAAAGGAGATTTTTGCTGTGTTTGCTGCATAACTGAGTCTGTCTCCAAATAATTGTGAGTCTGTCTCCCCATATTTGTCTTTTTTTCTAATTGTCCTCAGTGGTGGGTTCCTTACCTTACTCCATTGCTGTTAAAGTTTTAAGGTTTTAAACTTTCTCTTAACCTATCTGCAGGGGCTACCCCTCCCCCACCCCCTGCAGAGTTACTGTTGTAAACCTCCATTTTTCTGAGCTGCACGTGGGTTTGCTTACATTGCCTTCTGTTCTGTAAGAGGAGGAGTGCTGTTTTAGAGCTCTCCCAAAAGGAGATTTTTGCTGTGTTTGCTGCATAACTGAGTCTGTCTCCAAATAATTGTGAGTCTGTCTCCCCATATTTGTCTTTTTTTCTAATTGTCCTCAGTGGTGGGTTCCTTACCTTACTCCATTGCTGTTAAAGTTTTAAGGTTTTAAACTTTCTCTTAACCTATCTGCAGGGGCTACCCCTCCCCCACCCCCTGCAGAGTTACTGTTGTAAACCTCCATTTTTCTGAGCTGCACGTGGGTTTGCTTACATTGCCTTCTGTTCTGTAAGAGGAGGAGTGCTGTTTTAGAGCTCTCCCAAAAGGAGATTTTTGCTGTGTTTGCTGCATAACTGAGTCTGTCTCCAAATAATTGTGAGTCTGTCTCCCCATATTTGTCTTTTTTTCTGATTGTCCTCAGTGGTGGGTTCCTTACCTTACTCCATTGCTGTTAAAGTTTTAAGGTTTTAAACTTTCTCTTAACCTATCTGCAGGGGCTACCCCTCCCCCACCCCCTGCAGAGTTACTGTTGTAAACCTCCATTTTTCTGATTTGCACGTGGGTTTGCTTACATTGCCTTCTGTTCTGTAAGAGGAGGAGTGCTGTTTTAGAGCTCTCCCAAAAGGAGATTTTTGCTGTGTTTGCTGCATAACTGAGTCTGTCTCCAAATAATTGTGAGTCTGTCTCCCCATATTTGTCTTTTTTTCTGATTGTCCTCAGTGGTGGGTTCCTTACCTTACTCCATTGCTGTTAAAGTTTTAAGGTTTTAAACTTTCTCTTAACCTATCTGCAGGGGCTACCCCTCCCCCACCCCCTGCAGAGTTACTGTTGTAAACCTCCATTTTTCTGAGCTGCACGTGGGTTTGCTTACATTGCCTTCTGTTCTGTAAGAGGAGGAGTGCTGTTTTAGAGCTCTCCCAAAAGGAGATTTTTGCTGTGTTTGCTGCATAACTGAGTCTGTCTCCAAATAATTGTGAGTCTAACTGAGTCTGTCTCCAAATAATTGTGAGTCTGTCTCCCCATATTTGTCTTTTTTTCTAATTGTCCTCAGTGGTGGGTTCCTTACCTTACTCCATTGCTGTTAAAGTTTTAAGGTTTTAAACTTTCTCTTAACCTATCTGCAGGGGCTACCCCTCCCCCACCCCCTGCAGAGTTACTGTTGTAAACCTCCATTTTTCTGAGCTGCACGTGGGTTTGCTTACATTGCCTTCTGTTCTGTAAGAGGAGGAGTGCTGTTTTAGAGCTCTCCCAAAAGGAGATTTTTGCTGTGTTTGCTGCATAACTGAGTCTGTCTCCAAATAATTGTGAGTCTGTCTCCCCATATTTGTCTTTTTTTCTAATTGTACTCAGTGGTGGGTTCCTTACCTTACTCCATTGCTGTTAAGGTTTTAAGGTTTTAAACTTTCTCTTAACCTATCTGCAGGGGCTACCCCTCCCCCACCCCCTGCAGAGTTACTGTTGTAAACCTCCATTTTTCTGAGCTGCACGTGGGTTTGCTTACATTGCCTTCTGTTCTGTAAGAGGAGGAGTGCTGTTTTAGAGCTCTCCCAAAAGGAGATTTTTGCTGTGTTTGCTGCATAACTGAGTCTGTCTCCAAATAATTGTGAGTCTGTCTCCCCATATTTGTCTTTTTTTCTGATTGTCCTCAGTGGTGGGTTCCTTACCTTACTCCATTGCTGTTAAAGTTTTAAGGTTTTAAACTTTCTCTTAACCTATCTGCAGGGGCTACCCCTCCCCCACCCCCAGCAGAGTTACTGTTGTAAACCTCCATTTTTCTGAGCTGCACGTGGGTTTGCTTACATTGCCTTCTGTTCTGTAAGAGGAGGAGTGCTGTTTTAGAGCTCTCCCAAAAGGAGATTTTTGCTGTGTTTGCTGCATAACTGAGTCTGTCTCCAAATAATTGTGAGTCTGTCTCCCCATATTTGTCTTTTTTTCTAATTGTCCTCAGTGGTGGGTTCCTTACCTTACTCCATTGCTGTTAAAGTTTTAAGGTTTTAAACTTTCTCTTAACCTATCTGCAGGGGCTACCCCTCCCCCACCCCCTGCAGAGTTACTGTTGTAAACCTCCATTTTTCTGAGCTGCACGTGGGTTTGCTTACATTGCCTTCTGTTCTGTAAGAGGAGGAGTGCTGTTTTAGAGCTCTCCCAAAAGGAGATTTTTGCTGTGTTTGCTGCATAACTGAGTCTGTCTCCAAATAATTGTGAGTCTGTCTCCCCATATTTGTCTTTTTTTCTGATTGTCCTCAGTGGTGGGTTCCTTACCTTACTCCATTGCTGTTAAAGTTTTAAGGTTTTAAACTTTCTCTTAACCTATCTGCAGGGGCTACCCCTCCCCCACCCCCTGCAGAGTTACTGTTGTAAACCTCCATTTTTCTGAGCTGCACGTGGGTTTGCTTACATTGCCTTCTGTTCTGTAAGAGGAGGAGTGCTGTTTTAGAGCTCTCCCAAAAGGAGATTTTTGCTGTGTTTGCTGCATAACTGAGTCTGTCTCCAAATAATTGTGAGTCTGTCTCCCCATATTTGTCTTTTTTTCTGATTGTCCTCAGTGGTGGGTTCCTTACCTTACTCCATTGCTGTTAAAGTTTTAAGGTTTTAAACTTTCTCTTAACCTATCTGCAGTGGCTACCCCTCCCCCTCCCACTGCAGAGTTACTGTTGTATACATCCATTTTTCTGAGCTGCACGTGGGTTTGCTTACATTGCCTTCTGTTCTGTAAGAGGAGGAGTGCTGTTTTAGAGCTCTCCCAAAAGGAGA
The DNA here is from genome assembly GCA_033557465.1 of Ichthyophis bannanicus. Classification (NCBI taxonomy): domain Eukaryota; kingdom Metazoa; phylum Chordata; class Amphibia; order Gymnophiona; family Ichthyophiidae; genus Ichthyophis; species Ichthyophis bannanicus. The sequence continues at coordinate 120,023,968 of CM066048.1, forward strand.
TTTTTGCTGTGTTTGCTGCATAACTGAGTCTGTCTCCAAATAATTGTGAGTCTGTCTCCCCATATTTGTCTTTTTTTCTAATTGTCCTCAGTGGTGGGTTCCTTACCTTACTCCATTGCTGTTAAAGTTTTAAGGTTTTAAACTTTCTCTTAACCTATCTGCAGGGGCTACCCCTCCCCCACCCCCTGCAGAGTTACTGTTGTAAACCTCCATTTTTCTGAGCTGCACGTGGGTTTGCTTACATTACCTTCTGTTCTGTAAGAGGAGGAGTGCTGTTTTAGAGCTCTCCCAAAAGGAGATTTTTGCTGTGTTTGCTGCATAACTGAGTCTGTCTCCAAATAATTGTGAGTCTGTCTCCCATATTTGTCTTTTTTTCTGATTGTCCTCAGTGGTGGGTTCCTTACCTTACTCCATTGCTGTTAAAGTTTTAAGGTTTTAAACTTTCTCTTAACCTATCTGCAGGGGCTACCCCTCCCCCAGCCCCTGCAGAGTTACTGTTGTAAACCTCCATTTTTCTGAGCTGCACGTGGGTTTGCTTACATTGCCTTCTGTTCTGTAAGAGGAGGAGTGCTGTTTTAGAGCTCTCCCAAAAGGAGATTTTTGCTGTGTTTGCTGCATAACTGAGTCTGTCTCCAAATAATTGTGAGTCTGTCTCCCCATATTTGTCTTTTTTTCTAATTGTCCTCAGTGGTGGGTTCCTTACCTTACTCCATTGCTGTTAAAGTTTTAAGGTTTTAAACTTTCTCTTAACCTATCTGCAGGGGCTACCCCTCCCCCACCCCCTGCAGAGTTACTGTTGTAAACCTTCATTTTTCTGAGCTGCACGTGGGTTTGCTTACATTGCCTTCTGTTCTGTAAGAGGAGGAGTGCTGTTTTAGAGCTCTCCCAAAAGGAGATTTTTGCTGTGTTTGCTGCATAACTGAGTCTGTCTCCAAATAATTGTGAGTCTGTCTCCCCATATTTGTCTTTTTTTCTAATTGTCCTCAGTGGTGGGTTCCTTACCTTACTCCATTGCTGTTAAAGTTTTAAGGTTTTAAACTTTCTCTTAACCTATCTGCAGGGGCTACCCCTCCCCCACCCCCTGCAGAGTTACTGTTGTAAACCTCCATTTTTCTGAGCTGCACGTGGGTTTGCTTACATTGCCTTCTGTTCTGTAAGAGGAGGAGTGCTGTTTTAGAGCTCTCCCAAAAGGAGATTTTTGCTGTGTTTGCTGCATAACTGAGTCTGTCTCCAAATAATTGTGAGTCTGTCTCCCCATATTTGTCTTTTTTTCTAATTGTCCTCAGTGGTGGGTTCCTTACTTTACTCCATTGTGTGTGCCAATAGTTCAGGAACAGCCTACTAGCTAGTGACACTTAGGTTCCCGCCCACCCTACCCCTCTCCCCACCCACCCCAGGGGCTACATTGCCTATATAGTGGTCACAGACGTGCCATCTATCATTCCAAACTTGGGTTAAAAGCCACATCGTATTCTTCTTTTCTCTTCTTCTTCCTCTTCTGGGACTGCATAAACATGTCGTGTATTCAGTGCAATAACTGCGGTACGTTCATTCAAAGACAAATCATTTGGAAACTAAGAGCTTGTCCTATATGTCTAAAGTCAGCTGCCATGCATGAAGAACTAACTCTACTAAGGAAAGACCTAGCTGCCATGCATATAGAAGTATCTCTACTGAGGGAGGAACTGGCTGCAATGAAGCGCACCTCTCCTAGGATACAAACGGAACAAACTCCACCACCGCTCCCACAAAGAACCAAACGCCCCAGGAACAAATGGATCACAGTGGGTTCTGGTAGATTGCGACCTGTAACACAAATACATCCTATACATCAAGAGATATCCCTGCACAATGCCTTCTCTGCCTTGGCTAATGAGGATGCCCAATTCAAAGAACCTGAAGGGCCTTTAAATGAGTCAGACAATGCCCAATCCCCTGCTAAAGCACTAAATATGAAGAAAACCTCACCAAACAGAAAACTACTACTAATTGGAGATTCCATCATCAGAGGCACCAACTTGGGAACACAGTTCAAAGGAGAGAAGATAGTCATGTGCCTACCAGGCTCTTCAGCCAGCAGGAATACAAACCAAGTTGTTGATTTACTTAGTGCAAAAAGTGAACATTCCAAACTTGATGTTATTATCCACCTAGGCACAAACGACTTGGCTAGGAACAGTGCCTCTACAGCCCAAAAGGACTTCCAATCTCTGGGGGAGAAACTCAAGCACGTTGTTAACACTGTTGCATTCTCAGAGGTTCTACCTGTTCTTGGTAAGGGGACAAAAAGACTGCATCGCATTAACAGCTTTAATACATGGCTCCAGACCTGGTGCAGAAAAGAAGGATTCAGATTTATTGGCAACTGGGACAACAGATGGATCAACAAGAGACTATACTGTGCTGATGGACTACATCTCTCTTCCACAGGGAAAAGAATCCTAAGTGAAAAATTCAGGCAGTATGTGGACATGCATTTAAACTAGGAAAAGGGGGTGACAGATGTGGAAGGTCAACATCTGCATGCCACCCCCAACAAAAGCAGAACAACATCAGAAACAGCCACACTTTTAAACCACACATCAAAAACATATGGGAGGAAGTGGGCAGAACAAAATCAATGCAAAATACACACAAGCCAGGAAAGTGCTGGAAAGCAATGAGCACAAATGCTCGAAGCTTAGCCAACAAAATTCCAGACCTGGAAGCCCTAACGGTGGAAACAGACGTGGACATTGTGGCCATTACAGAAACATGGTTTAATGAATCACATGATTTGGATATAGCCATGCAAAATGCAATGTGTGCCTTCGAGTCAGCCCTGACTCCTGGCGACCCAGAAGCTCCTGGGTTTTCTTGGCAGTGTCACCGGAAGTAGATTGCCAGGCCTTTCTTCCGAGGCAATGGAGGGTTAAGTGACTTGCCCAAGGCCACAAGGAGTGCTAGCGGGAATCGAACCCTGGTTGCTTGGTTACCAAGCCATTGCTCTAACCACTAGGCTACTCCTCCACTCCTGGCTATAATCTATTCAGGAGGGACCGAGAAAATGGAAAAGGAGGAGGAGTAGCCTTGTATGTCAAAAGCAATATTAAAGCTACTGAAATGCAGGGGACATGGGGAAAAGAAGAAGCGCTCTGGATTGCGTTGGAGAGAGGAGATGGCACTGTCATCCATATTGCTGTAGTCTATAGACCTCTGTAGGGTTTAAGTGCTTGTAGAGGTAGAGGTTAAGTATGATAGATTTGGGGTTTAGTATTATAGATTTGCTTTTAATTTTTAAGTGCTAAGGATTAATAATGTTCCTGATTCATAATCACTTACTGGCTACCCTGAACCTCACAAAATAGCCACCGAAGAACAGCATGCTGCTATGACATGTGAGCCAGTATTCAGGTCTTTGCAAGAAGAGATCCAAGAACCAGATAAGGAGATATCATGAGCCTTGTAAGGTGCCAGTTTGGGCTGAAGAGTCTAAACTTTGACCTACATGGAGATATCAGATAAAGGCTGGGTGCAAAGAAATGCATACACAGGAAACCACAAAGCTACTAACATATATGCTAGACCCGGCTCTGAAGAAAAGCAGCTAGCCAGGTCATGGTGAGTATGAGGAGGAGGGGGGCCAGGAGGGATTTTGCAACAGGAACTAAGGGGAGCAAAAAGGCAACGATAGGAAATAAGGTGGGGAGGGGGAGAGAACACAGAGGAATAGCTCTGGGGACTGGACTGCATGTAATAATACGGAAGGAAAAAAGGTATAAAACGTAACATGCTTTCTATATTCAGGGGGAGAGTTGCATTCTTGAGGTGCCTAGTGCCCGATAGAACTCTCTTCCCCACTTTGCTACCTGTATTTGGTCATCAGTTATCTAATAAACAGAGACTCTGATTGCACCTGTACTGACCTTTTGGATCTGATCATTTCAGGTACATAGTAATAATAATTAGGTTGTGGTTCATTTTTGTACGAAACAGGGCCGTACACCTCCGACTCAAATTGAAGAGAGAGACAATGAATTGATTAGAGATATTGCCAAGATAGCATCAAAGGGGGAAGCAATCATATTGGGTGACTTTAATCTACCTGATGTGGATTGGATTACTCCTTCTGCACATCTGGAAAGAAGCAAAAGAATTGTGGATGCTCTCCAAGATGCATTATTTAGACAAATGGTGATGGAACCAACCAGGGAAAGCTCAACGCTGGATGTAGTGCTCACCAACGGTGATAGTGTGTCAAATGTCTGCGTGAGTGCCCCTGTGAGCAACAGCGACCATCACACGGTGTGGTTTGAAATAAAAGCCATGGCACAGGCCAATCATAGCAAGCTCAGAGTCCTAAACTTCAAATACACTAACTTCAATCAAATGGCAGAGTATGTAAAGGAGGAGATGACGGGGTGGGAAGAGATAAAGGAAGTGGAATTGCAATGGGCTAAACTAAAGGAGGCATTAAAAGGAGCAACAGATAAATATGTAAGAAAAGTAAATAAAAGCAAGAGGAGAAGGAAACCTATTTGGTTTTCCAAAGAGGTGGCTGCTCATATAAAGGCAAAAAACACAGCTTTTGCAAAATTCAAAAGCTTGCAGACCGAAGAACACAGAAATGAATACAGGATCAAACTCAAAGAGACAAAACGAGAAATAAGGATAGCAAAATCAAAGGCAGAGGAAAAGATGGCTAAAGATGTTAAGGGTGGCAACAAAAATTTCTTCAGGTATATTCGGGAAAGGAAAAAGATCAGAGTTGGAATTGCAGGACTCAGAAGTGCTGGGAAAGGACTCGTGGAAAGTGACACTGAAAAAGCAAAATTGCTAAACAATTACTTCTGCTCTGTGTTTACTAAAGAAGATCCTGGGGATGGACCAGCTGTGACTCCCAAATATAAAAATGGGAATGAGGTAGATACCACACCATTCACAGCAGAAGAGGTGTTAGAACAACTTGCTAAACTGAAAGTGGACAAAGCCATGGGACCGGATGGGATACATCCCAGGATACTGAAAGAGCTCAGAGAGGTTCTTGCAGGACCGTTAAAGGATGTCTTCAACAGATCCTTGGAAACAGGAGAGGTTCCTCAGGACTGGAGAATGGCTGATGTCGTACCTCTACACAAAAGTGGTGACAGGGAAGAAGTGTCAAACTATAGACCCGTGAGCCTTACCTCGGTGGCAGGAAAAGTAATGGAGGCGCTCCTGAAAGAGCGAATAGTGAACTTTCTGAAAACCAACAGCTTGCAAGACCCGAGGCAACATGGTTTTTAACCGAAGGACGATCTTGCCAGACAAATCTGATCGAGTTCTTTGACTGCGTGACGAGGGAACTAGATCAGGGGCATGCAATGGATGTCATCTACCTGGATTTCAGCAAAGCCTTTGATACTGTTCCTCATAGGAGGCTTATCAACAAACTCAGTAGCTTGGGGATGGGTCCCAAGATGGTAAACTGGATTAGAAATTGGCTGACTGACAGACGACAGAAGGTGATTGTACATGGAGCTCACTCGGATGAGAGGAAGGTGATTAGCGGGGTGCCCCAGGGTTCGGTCCTGGGCCCGGCACTGTTCAATGTATTTGTGAGTGATATTGCTGAAGGATTGAATGGAAAGGTCTGTCTTTTTGCAGACGACACAAAAATTTGCAACAGAGTGGACTCCCCTGAGGGAGTGGTTAACATGAAGAAAGATCTACAAAAGCTGGAAGACTGGTCTAAAGCTTGGCAACTACGATTTAATGCAAAAAGTGCAGTGTCATGCACTTGGGTAGCAGAAATCCAAGAGAAATGTACAAGATAGGGGGAGAAAGGTTGGTATGCACAGTTCAGGAAAAAAGACCTTGGTGTGATTATCTCTGCTGATCTCAAGGTGGCAAAACAGTGCGACAAGGCGGTGGCAAAAGCCAGGAGGATGTTGGGCTGCATACAAAGAGGGATTACCATCAGAAAAGAAGAGGTACTTATGCCACTGTATAGGTCACTGGTGAGGCCTCACTTGGAATACTGCGTTCAGTTTTGGAGACCATATCTTGCAAAGGATGTAAAAAGACTGGAGACTGTTCAGAGGAAGGCGACCAAAATGATTTGGAGCCTGCGTCGGAAGCCTTATGAGGAGAGACTTGAAGACCTAAATATGTATACCTTGGAGGAAAGGAGGCACAGGGGAGATATGATTCAGACCTTTAAATACTTAAAGAGAAATGATGAACAAACAAACCTCTTCCAAAGACGGGGAACCTGTAAAACTAGAGGGCATAACATGAAACTGCAAGGGGGTAAATTGAAAGGCAATGTCAGGAAATATTTTTTCACTGAAAGGGTGGTGGATGCTTGGAATGCCCTCCCAATGGAAGTGGTAGGGGCGAACACGGTGACGGAATTCAAAAAGGCATGGGACAAACACAGAGGATCCCTTTACAGAAATAGGAAAAAAAACAAAATAAACGGTACCATCTAACTTCCGAACCATATAACGTCTCAACAAATAGGGGTGTCCTATATGGAGTGGTGGGTTTACCCCTGAACAAGGATATGGAGAGGGGTGGCCTGCGCAGAGCGACAGGTGCACCTACTCTTGCCATCTCGCTGGGCAGACTGGATGGACCATGCTGGTCTTTATCTGCCGTCAACTACTATGTTACTATGTTACTATGTTACTACAGTCATTTGCATGAGACACAGACAATTTCTGAATGTTCTTTGCAAACATTGCACTTGCAGGAGGTGCAAACTATGTTGCTTTTCTTGTCTTTTTCTCTGGAACAGCAGTGACACCTTGCCCTTTTCTTTGGGATCCCGACATTGCAAACAGCATCAGTGGCTTCTTCAATGCTGGAAGAAGTCTCACTGCAATTACTCTGAAGCAGCTGTTTTCCTAATTCCAAGAGGAATAGACGACGTCTGTGCTTTGACTTGGACTGCCATTCTGGATTTAGTGACATCCAAACAATGAAGGCGTTCAAAGCACTGATGTCCAACATGTTGTAGAAGATTGTCACTGGCCAGCATCTTGTCATTTGTTTTGTAGTATACATGCTCAACATTTGATCTGCTGTATCTACTCCACCTTTACTTGAATTATAGTCCAAGATCATGCGCAGTTTTTTATCTGGACGTGTGTTATCTACTTCTTCTTGATCATGCAAACTGCTCAGAAGAACAACCACTTTTCCTTTCTTCGGGCAATAGGAAACCAGAGTGGCGTCATCGCGAAAGGCAAACAGTGAAGTGAATACCTCTCAGCCCTTTGCTGTTACAAATTCTGGAGGTAATTATTTTCTGTTCTTTCGAATTGTCCCCAAAAGTGTCATTTGTTTTTCTAGCAAGTTCCGTGGCAGGGATAAACTGCAGAAGAAATTGTCAACAGTAACATTTCTGCCAGATCGCGTCAATCCTTCAGTGAGTTGCAGCACGACCCTTTCACCCTGATTCTGTTCCCTGTTTTGTCTGAGCTCCCTTCCTGTATATACTTGAAGACTCAGAACATATGACATTGCACTGTCACACAACATCCATAGCTTTATGCCATATTTCCCAGGTTTGCTGGGAATATTTTCTGAACGGAACACGGCCACGAAATGTAAGCAGTTGCTCATCCACGGTAACATTTTCACCAGGAACAAAGGCGTCACTTAGAATTGCTTCCCAGGTATCAAAAACGTGTCTGATTGGAGCAAGCTTATCCACGCCTCGTTGTTCACGTCTGTTGGTTGCATCATCAAATCTGAGAGCACAAGAAATTTGCTGAAAACTGTTACGGGCTATATTTTTGCCAAAAACAGAATGACCATCTTCAAGGTTCCACAACTGAACTATGGATTCATTTTGTGACTTGTACACGCCTGAGAGGATCAGAAGTCCAAGAAAACGTTGAAATTCTCTGTCTGTCAAATCTTTCTAGGTGTCGTCATAAATGTGTCTTCCTTGTTTGCTCGTCCACATCATGATTTCATTCAATAAGTTCTTCCTCATGAACAAGTGGAATGCTGCGAGAGGGCCATCAACATTTCGTACAGCATACCTTGTAGGACCTTGTTGTACGGGCATGACATTAGCTCTGGAGTATCTTCCAGCAGCTTGCTTTATAGGTTTCCTGTTCCATGATGTGGCATCCTTAGATACATAGGCTTCAATGGCAACATTTGTGCTTATAGTTGAAGACCTCTTAGCTCCTCTATGACCACAACTAAGATTCCTCACAGATGATATTGACACTGAGGACTCCTGCCTTCTTCCCCATCCATCACAGCCTCGACCTTTGCCTCGACCTGTAACTTGACTCTTTGCTGCAGGTGATGTTACCAGCTCAACATCAATCTCACATTCACTTGGCGACCAACTGCTGCCGCCATCTGAATCATGACTGTCATCATCAGATTTATCGCCCAAACTTGGCTGATATGCTTCTTTGCTTGCTGAATATGCTGCATCATCAGACAACTCAGAGCCGTCACTGTCAGCATCTCATTGCAATATTTCTCTTACTTGGGCAGCTGAATACTTTCGTTTTGACATCATAAACAATAACCTAAAATAAATAAACAAAGATAAAGTTGAATAAAACGCAAAGTAGTTTTACTATAGGTCTACAATAATCGTGATGAATGAGCTGAAAGCCTTTAGATTTCATCAGAAATAATGAGAGAACGTATGATATCAATTACAGAAAATGTGTAATTTTCATAAAATAAGAGTACAAAAAATAAATGATACATAATTAATGATAAATACCTTTGTCAGATCAAAAAATTCACAAAACTGCAAACTGTATCACAATCCAAACCGGACGTAAGCAACTGGGGTCAAAAATAGAAACATAGAAACATAGAAATATGACGACAGAAAAAGACCACATGGCCTATCTAGTCTGTCCTTCCATAACAACTACAACAGTCCACTTTTTGCCTTTAGAGATCCTCTGTGTTGGTCCCATGCTTTCTTGAATTCAGTTACTGTCCTCATCTCTACCACCTCCACTGGGAGACTATTCCACGGATCCACTACTCTTTCCGTAAAGAAATATTTCCGCATATCACTCCTGAATCTATCTCCCTTCACCCTCATCCCATGTCCCCTCGTAGCAGAACTTGCTTTCAATTGAAAGAGGCTCTCTCCCTGAACATTTATGCCACGGAGGTATTTAAACATCTCAATCATATCACCTCTATCCCGCCTTTCCTCTAAGGTGTACATATTAAGATCCTTAAGTCTGTCCTCATATGCTTTATAATGAAGCCCATTAATCATTTTGGTAGCAACCCTCTGCACCGACTCCATCCTGTTCACATCCTTTTGAAGGTGCGGTCTCCAGAATTGCACACCATACTCCAAATGAGGTCGCACCAAAGACTTATACAGAGGCATTATCACCTCCTTTTTTCTGCTAGCCATTCCTCTCCGTATGCACCCAAGCATCCTTCTAGCTTTTGCTGTCGCCTTTTCCACCTGTTTAGCTACTTTAAGATCATCAGACACAACCACGCCTAGGTCCCGCTCTTCTTTAGTGGACAAAAGTACTTCACCTCCTATACTGTATTGCTCCCTTGGATTGCTGCAGCCCAAATGCATGACCTTACATTTTTTAACATTAAATCCCAGCTGCCAAATTCTAGACCATTCTTCAAGCTTAGCTAGATCCCTCCTCATGTTATCTACCCCTTCCTGGGTGTCTACTCTATTGCAGATTTTGGTATCATCCGCAAAGAGGCAAACCTTACCCGACAGCCCTTCCGCTATATCACTAACAAAGATGTTAAAAAGAATCGGACCAAGGACAGATCCCTGGGGCACACCACTGGTAACATCCTTCTCCTCAGAGTGAGCTCCATTTACTTGTACTCTTTGTCGCCTCCCACCCAACCAATTTCTAACCCAAGCAGTAACTTTAGGGTCCATCCCTAGGGTGCTCAGTTTGTTTATAAGTCGCCTGTGAGGAACAGTGTCAAAGGCTTTACGGAAATCTAAATACACCACATCTAGAGCTCTCCCTCGGTCCAACTCCCTGGTCACCCAGTCAAAAAAATCAATCAGATTTGTCTGACAAGACCTGCCTCTGGTGAATCCATGCTGCCTCGGATCCTGTAATCCGCTGGACTCCAGAAACCTCACTATTTTCTCTTTCAGCAGCGTTTCCAATAATTTACTCACCACCGAAGTTAAACTAACCGGCCTGTAGTTTTCAACCACATCCTTACTTCCGCTTTTGTGTAAAGGCACCACATGAGCCTCTCTCCAGTCCTTTGGCACCACTCCTGACTCCAACGAGGCATTGAAAAGGTCAGTCAGTGGAGTTGCTAGAACGTCCCCAAGTTCCCTCAGTATTCTAGGGTGTATCCCATCCGGTCCCATCGCTTTGTCTACTTTAAGTTGAGCTAGTTCTCACGAACACAGTCTTCTGAAAATAGTTCAAGATGTCCCTCGCTTCTGTTCTTATTTGTGGGTGTTTTCTGAGGTCCTGCTCCTGGTTCTTCATCTGTGAACACAGAACAAAAATATTTGTTAAGCAATTCCGCTTTATCCTTATCAGCTTCTACATATTCCCCCCCTGCACCCTTGAGTCTGACAATACCACTTTTGCTCTTCCTCTTCTCACTAATATATCTGAAAAATGTCTTATCCCCCCATTTTATTGCATTGGCTATTTCCTCCTCCTTTTGAATCTTTGCCTTCTTGACTACTTTGCTAGCTTCTCTATATGACCCCACTGGTACTCTGTGCTGCAATTCATCACTAGCGTCACCTAGCGGATGAAAATTATTCCTCTCATGGCGCAATATAAAGAGAATATTGACATGTGAAAAGTCATAAAAAGATTGCATTCTTGAACAACTAGGTTCCGAGATACGCATTGTGAAACTTGCAATGGGGTCACTTTTGACCCCATCGGTACTCCCAGGGTTAAGGGGCTAGATCATAGTATGCATTAAGAGAATAAAGCATAATTTTTGCTTCTTATTGCCTGCTCAAAGCTGGTGCTATTTTTTCCGCCCAGGAGCACTGGGCTTGTAACATGTGGCTTGATGCTCCCAGTAGCCTAGTGGTTAGAGCAGCAGCATGGGACCAGCAAGACTAAGGTTACCAGATTTTTTGCAGGCAAATCTAGGACAATTATCTGAAGTGTGATAGTGGGAGAAAGGGGGGAAGGTCCAGGTTTGAGCAGCAAGGCGTGGAGGAGGAAAGAGAAGTCATTACCCTGCCCCTCCCCCCCAATCCATCCTATGACAGCAACAATATCACTTTGAAGCAGACTAATCAATGGCGAAAGAGAAACAGTGAGCTCCCCCGCCCCCACTACTGTGCAAAATATAAACATAAAAAATGTGGGGGGGGTTGTTTTAAGTGCCTTCAAGTCAATACTGACCCAGCAGCTCCTGGGTTTTCTTGGCTAGGTATAACCAGAAGTAGATTGCCAGGCCTTTTCTTCCAAGGCAATGGAGGGTAAAGTGACGTGCTCAAGGTCACAAGAAGTGCCAGGGGGAATTAAACCCTGATCTCCTGGGTTCCAGGCTACTCCTCCACTTGTAATAGATGTACTGTACATAATAAAAATTGACAGATTCAAATTACTAAATTGAAAAAAAAAAAAAAAATTATCCCTTTGTCCCCTGATAAAAGGCTGCCAAATAGGTGAGAGTCGGAGACATGGCTCTTAAATTGGGGACAATCCCTGAAAATTGGGGACATCTGGTAACCTTAAGCAAGACCAGGGTTCAAATTCCACTGGCACTCCTTATGGACTTGTGCAAATCACTTAATCTCCTATTGCCTCAAATACAAACAGATTATTCTTGGAACAAACGTCTTGTATTTTTAAATCAAGTCTGTTCTCTCCAGCTCTTCAAATCCATGCTTAAAGCTTACCTCTTTGAGGCTGCTTTTGGATCCTAATTCCTTGTTCTCCTTGTGTCTCCTACCTATTTGGACCCTCTTGTTTCTCTTGTATTGCTCTGTCTTGATTAGATTGTAAGCTCTATGAGCAGGGTCTGTCTTCTATATGTATTTATACAGCACTGTGTACACCTTGTAGCGCTTCAAGGTGTGACAAAAAAGAAACAAGACTGTCCCATAAATGTGTATTACAAAATCTACAGAGAAATTACTCATTGTTCCCTTCAAATTATTCCCCCCCCCCCCCGAGTTAATGCACTTCTGCATTCGTTTCTGCCAAGTACGGAAGCACTCGGTAAAGTCCTCCTTGAGGTCCCTCAGCTCCCTCGTCAAAGTGGCCTTGATCTCTTCTATAGAGATGAAATGAGTTCCTTTGAGCACAGTCTTCAGCCTGGGGAAGAGCCAGAAGTCTCATGGTGCGAGATCTGGGGATTAAGGAGGGTGGTCGAGAGCTGTGATCTGTTTGTTGGCCAAGAACTACCTCACACTGAGCGCAGTGTGCGCGGGTGCGTTGTCGTGTTGGAGTAGCCACGACTTGTCAGTTATGGAGGCGATTGAGGACCTGCTAGTAGAAGTGCTGGTTGACTGTCTGACCCTCAGGCACAAACTCATGATGGACCACTCCCTTCTGCGATCAGCATGACCTTGATCCTTGATTTGGATATGTGCACCTTCTTGGGTCTGGGTGACTGTCGAGTCTTCCACTGCAGGCTCTGTCTCTTGCTTTCAGGGTCGTATTGGAAGACCCAAGTTTCATCTCCTGTGATGACTCAGCCAATGAACTCTGGATCTTCTCCGATCTTCTCTAGCAAATCTCAACAAACATTGACCCGGTGCTCCTTCTGCTTGTCCGATAAAAGCCTGGGCACCATCTTGGCACACACCTTCCACATCCCCAGCTCCTGCACTAAGATGGTCCGCACCTACTCCCTGTTCAGGCTGAGCTCCTCAGCTATCATCCGCACCGTCAATCTGCAATCACTCCGCACCAGCTGGTTCACTCTGTCAATGTTCTCAGCCATCTTTGTCGTGGAAGGCCGTCCTGACTTGGGGTCATCCTCCACCTCCTCGTGGCCAGTCTTGAAGCATTTGTGCCACTCGAAGACTCGCAGTCTTGACATTGCATCTTCTCCATAAGCCTTTTGGAGGAGTTGGAGACACTCAGTTGGGCCCTACTCCAACTTAACCAGAAATTTCAAGTTGATTCTTTGTTCCATATTTCTGCCACCTCCTGTTGCGTGACAAAGCGATGGAGCAGTGTGCTACAAAAAAACCTGAAAAAGAATAACAGAGTGAGAGAGATGAAAAATATTATAGCAGAATAGTGGCAAGATGTTGCACAACACAGTGACATAAGCGGTTAGCCAATTGGCATTGAGTCATGGGCATGGTTGCCACAGTCTCGTTTCTTTTTTGTCACACCTCGTATATAAATTATTAATAGGAGTAGTAGTAGATTGTAAGCCGTCTGGGGACAGGGAAATGCCTACTGTACCTGAATGTAACTCACCTTGATCCTCTACTGGAAAGGTCATGAGCAAAATACTACTAATAAAAAATACATAAGTTGATATATCATGGTCTCTATATCTGCTTCATAGACATTTGGAAATGACCTCTTGGAAAATCCTAAGAGGTAAAACTCATATTGCTTCTTTTTTAACTTTGTCTCCAGGGTTGGCCCAACCAGTAGGCAAACTAGGCAGTTACCTACAGTAGCAGTGTCTTGGGAGGGCAGCAAAGATCAGCTACAGTCCAAGCAAAGCAGCCACATAAATTCAGAGTCCTCAGTGCATTTATTTATTTAGCAATGCTTATCTTTACCTGCAGGAAGAATGGGTAATATGCAGATAGTTCATTTACTCTTTTAAATGAACTGTTTGAAATCTCTCTCATTACGCCTATATTTATAGAAGTGTGATGGCCAAATACACATTTTTAGAGGACTGCTCTAGGAGGGATGGTGTTAAGATGATTACAACTGAGTTCAAAAATCAAAATTATTGAGGGCGCTAGGAGTGTAAGGAGCACAAGGCTGAAGTTTTGCCCAGGGCATCTAAAACTCCTGCACCAGTCCTGTTTGTCCCAAGACCAGTTTGGTTCTTCTGTGTCCAACCCTCTACCAGGCCTGAGAGTCCTACAGCTGAGCTCTCAGTCTGCAGTCTGCTTCTGGGAGGCAGAAAAAAGACAAAAGACTATAGCCCACTCATTTTTCCTAGATAAAGGTACTAGTCCTGCAACCAGGATCCAATCTCTCAGGAGCTCCTTGCTCCCTCTTGAGCTGTGTTCATTGAAAGAAGAAGGACTACAACTACCACAATGCACTGGGATGAAAGTTTGAAACCTATGGTAAGGGGAAATTTTTGCTGTAGTGGCTGCTAATATCAGCTTCTGTAGGATGCCCTCCTGCATGTGCCTCGTAGAAATTCTTCTGCATGAGCCCTACCCAGGAAATCAGGATCTGTGGCCCAATATAATGGAGAGAAAAGATATCAGATTCTGTCATAGTACCCTTGTAGAAATTGAAGCAAGAAAGAAAATTATCTAAGGAGGAATCATCCACCTGCCTACCTAATTAGGAAAGAGAGAGATTTTCAGCTAATGACTGGCTGAATCCTCTTCAGGGATTTGTCATAAATATAAGTGTAATTGCTTTAGAATTTATCCCTTCAAACATCTAAGAAAGCTTCAGGAATCATGTGAATCTCAGGAGAAGATATTTGGTGCACAAGAGGCACTTCTAACTCTACTGACATGCAACGAGGGAGAGAGAGAGAAAAAGGGACAGAGAGAGGGGCTGAGGGAGACATAAACACGATGTAGGAACAAAGTCACACAGAGTCAGTAGGAGAAGATGCTTTTGAGTTTCTGCTCTTCCTTTCCACATACAAGGATCCGGAAACGCCAACAGCTTTCTGAGAATTGTAAGTATTCACACGGTATCTGATGGGATTTCAGTCTTCTAATACCCTCTTGCTGCTGGGTTATAAAGAGTAAGCTGAAGATATCTTCTCAAGTCTCTAGATTATAAGCAGGTTCCTATAAGACAAACGAACCCCTGAAGCAAACGGAACTATCCATTTGCATGTGCTAAATCAGGATATTTCTTGTTATTACACTATTTCGTGGTTTTAGGCTTTAAAACTATTTTTTCTGCATCTCATGTAGCTTTCCTCAATGCTCAGTTTTCTTTACTGGGAAAATGATCAGACCGTCTGTGCTGTTTTTATCCATTACTCAATATGCAACGTGCTTACGGACTCCCTGCACCTACTCTGTCTCTGAATAATTTTTTGTTTTGATGGAAAATGACATTTTTATTTATTTATTTATTTATTTAGACAGTTTTGTATACCGCCTTATCCTTCAATCAAAGAGGTCAGCTTGTGAAAGACAATCTATGCGCCTCATTTTCCTGGACCTAAAAAACACTCCAGGAAAGCTTTCTCATAATGTGCCTAACAGAGCATATGTCGGGGATACCCTTGCATACATTTAGCCAGGTTAAATGTGGGTAAATCTCAAACAGCCCTTTTACTTACACAGGCTTTTGAATACTATCCTCTTTGATCGTATATCTATAATAAAGCTTTTTCCAAGTGTAAAGCATGTTCTACAGGTAGAAAATAATTCTTATGCAATTGTGCTCCCAAATACCCGTGTGCATTAGTATATGTGTTGAGAAGACAGTGAGCATTTAGATGCACACCCCTTGTGTGTGATTTGGAAGGAGCTAAGGTGAAGTTGTGATTTGTATGTATTGCATAATATAAAGTGCTTACACACATTTTACACCTTCTTTGGAGCAAATGTAAATTTCTGTGATAGAATTTGTTCACTAGAGGGAGTCAATGTATGAGCCTATTTTATAGAGGTGCATAGGCGCTAATATTGGCTTTACAATATAGGCATCTTTTGGAGCTTTTTACATAGGCACCCTGTTATAAAATTACGCTCTGAAATCATTGGTTGCACCTGTATCTAATTCACTTTGAAATGCCTTAGAGGAAGGTTCCGGAATTCTATCCTGAACTCTCTCCTGCCCCTTTTGGCCATCACCACTCATTGCCTCACGCCAACTCCTAGACAGCACAACATAAGCATAGCAAGACCACAGCCACAAATCATGAGTAAAGCAGCTTTCAAGTAGAAGTACTGAGCCACCCGGAAACAGCAACAGGGAACATGATGAAAAATCCACTCAGAAATGGCAATGATCTATTAGAAACATGACGGCAAAAATAACCCCTATGGCCTATCTAGTCTGCCCTTCCATATCAACTACTACAATAGTCCCCTCTTTTCCTTTAGAGATCCTCTGTGTTTGTCCCATGCTTCTTTGAATTCAGATACTGTCCTCATCTCTACCACCTACACTGGGAGATATTCCATACATCTACCACTCTTTCCATAAAGAAATATTTCCACATATTACTACTGAGTCTATCCCCTTCCATCCTCATCCTACGTCCCCTCATAGTAGAGCTTGCTTCCAATTGAAAGAGGCTCTCCTTCTGTGCATTTATGACACAGAGATATTTAAACATCTCTATCATGTCTCCTCTATTCTGCCTTTCCTATAAAGTATACATATTAAAGTCCTTAAGTCTGTCCTCATATTCTTTATAACGAAGACCACTAACCATTTTAGTAGCCACCCTCTGTACCAACACCAACCTTTTTATATCCTTTTGAAGGTGCGGTCTCCAGAATTCCGCACAATACTCCAAATGAGGTCGCACCAAAGACTTATACAGAGGCACTATCATCTCCTTTGTTCTGCTGGCCATTTCTTTTCTTATGCAACCAAGCATCCTAGCTTTTGCCATCGTCTTTTCTACCTGTTTAGCTACTTTAAGATTGTCAGACACAATTACGCCCAGGTCCCGCTCTTCTTTTGTGGACAGAAGTACTTCACCCTCTACACTGTACCACTCCCTCGGATTTTTGCAGCCCAAATGCATGACCAGGACCATACCGAGCCCTGTGCGAGCAGTGTGGCCGCACAGGGCGCAAAGACTTCAGGGGCGCATTTTGACTCTCTGCCGACCTGCTCACTCATTAAAAGGGACCCTAAGAGAGAGAATGAGATCAAGAGAGAGAAGAAGGGAGATGAGTATCAAACACAGTCTAGTAAAAGTTGATCAGCACATATTATTATTTAAAACATGTTTGATCTGTGGTCAGGTTAGTGGGGTGGGGGTGAGTCTTCTTGGTTGATTTTATGTATATTATACACCACTTGGAAGGGTTCTTGGGCCCAATTTAATCATTTATAAATTGCTAAAAGAACTTTACTACCCGCTAAAAGAAGCAAGAAGTCTGTCCTAACTTTTGCCGCTGAAGTTAACTGGCAAGTGACTGAATATCGCAGCTGCCTGACTAGCTTCAACGCTAACTGGCCAACCTGGAAATCCAATGCCACTGAATAGCGGGCCCATAATGCCTACAACACACTAATGCACTTTAGTAAATATATCCCTAAAATTTACTTCTGTCAACTGAAAAAATGTACAGATGAGTCTGGATGAAATATAATGCGTGTTTGAGTGTTTTATGATTTTACCTCATCATAAAATATAATAGAACCAAGAGACATCCTATAAGGTCTGGGGGAAAAAGTGGGAAATCTCTACAGTACAAAAATAAGTAAAGGAAGAAGATTCTGGAAATCACAGACTGAAGGCACCAGACACACTAATTATATACAGAATATGGACACCGATCCAAGCACATAACAAAACTTACACAATGCCAAAAAATTGGAAAACATGAAAAGGCCAATTTTCATCATGTTACTCCATTGACATGGGCTCTTTGAAAATTGCCCACCCTCTGAGGGCGAGAAAGCGGTTGTACAATTTAGAAGTTAGAGAAGATGGGCAGACTAAGTAGACCATAGGGTCTTCATCTGCCATCATTTTCTATGTTTCTGTGTTTCAATGTGAATAAAAATTGCAATGCATACCATTTTGTTTGCAGGTAGTTTTGCCCAGAAAAAGTACTCACAGAGAATTGCACCACCATTTTCCATAGGTTCTCTCTCCAAGAGCATAATCAAAGCAGAATTACCCATAAAGTTCGCACCAATAGGGGCAGTTTGACTATTGCTCCATAGTACTTAGTACCAAAACACAAAAGCACAGACAAAACCTATGAAGACCTAAGCTGGACACCCATCATGCATACGTCTCGGTACAAAAATAATCAAATACTTAAAGGTTCCAATGTACTAAAGCTATGAATAAGACTAAAAGCTTAACCCATATGCTCTAAAGCATATGTCCTTTGATGTTTTCTAATACATCAATAATTCTTATCTCTATCCTAGGTCAAATTTCTTGGCTGTTTTGAATAAAGTAGAATTGTGGCCATGTTAGACTGCAAAATCTTGCAGGTGATGACCTCTTTATTGTACTAACTAGATCATTGCATCCATGCCCTTAACATCAGGATACTAAGAGGAAACGTCATATCTACCCAGGAACATAAGACATTGGGAATTAAAATGGACACTTTGCAACAAAGACAAGGAACCTTACAGGACACTGGCTTTCTTACCCATTACCAGTCACAGAACTAGAGTTAGTAAAGTGTTCTCTCATGTTAAAGCACATTAATATGTGTTATTTACTGCAAATCCTAATTTATGCAGTGGGGGATTATATAGTTATTTGCATTAATGGTGTTAGGAAGCTCTATTATGGTAGTATACTGACTAACACTAGTCCTCTTCTATCTGTAAATTCTGCTCTTTCTATCCCTCAGTTTTCTCCTCTCCTGCAAACCCATAAATACATTCCCCCCTCATTTATTTTGCTTTATAACACCTTTCAAGTTTCAAAAACAAAGAGAACCGAGGTGTGAAGATTGGTGGAAGACTCATCAACAACCTTTTGTTATGCTGATGATACCACATTGCTGACTGAAAGTGAAGACAATCTGAAACATTTGCTTCTCAAGATCAAGGAACATAGTCTTAAAATGGGCCTGCACCTTAATGTAAAGAAGACAAAGATCCTGACAACTTGTAAAATCAATAAGTTCATAGTTGATGGAGAAGAAAATGAAATAAATGACAACTTTAACCTACTTGGATGAACTATCAATAAAGAAACGACAAGCAGTCAAGAAATCCGATGACGCGTTGCTCTTTGCAGAATGGCTATGAAGGACCTAGACAATATTCTCAAGAGCAGAGATTTCTCTCTCCATACAAAGATTCAACTCATTCAAGCCATGGTATTTTCAATAGCATCATATGGATGCGAAAGCTGGACAGTGAAAAAGATAGGAAGAAAATCAGTGCATTTGCATTATGGTGCTGGTGACAAATACTGTGTATTCATAGACTGCCCAAAGAACAAATCAGTCAGAACTAGAGAAGATCAAACCTAAGCTTTCTTTAGAAGCTCAGATAACAAGACTTCAACTTTCATACTCTGGACACATCATGCGAAGAGAGAGATTATTGAAAAAGACATCATGCTTGGCAAGTAGAAGGTCAACGCAAAAAAAGAAGGCCAGCAATGAGATGGATCGATACAATGACAGCAGTTATGGGTTGCCACTCTGTCAACAATGAGCCGCCTGACTAAAGAAAGAACACAGTTTAGGACAGCTATCCAGAGGGTCTCCATGAGTCAACACCGAAATGATGGCACTTAACAATAAAAACAATGTATTATACATTCACTCAACATCAACCACAGTTCATTCTGCCCGTTCTACAAATGTCTTGTTAGCTGAACCCAAAGAACACACTTAGGGGCTTATTTACTAAGCTGCAGTAGCGGCTTCCAACCGGTCGGAAGCCGCTACTGCTGCTTAGTAAACAAGCCCCTTAGAGTTTGTTATTGACCTTTGTGCATCATAATGAAATTAGAAGTTTTAATTGAATTGTTAATTCTCTGTTTTTGTCCAGCAGATGTAAAGCAAAACATTGATGGCTGATAATGACACCACAGAGCTTGAATTTTTGCTAGTGGGGTTCAACATGACCTGGGAACAGGGGGTCATAGTCTTCACTTTCTTCTTATGCATCTATCTCTTAACCATCTCAGCCAATATCCTAATAATCACTCTGGTGAGGGTAAACAGACGTCTCCAAAAACCCATGTACTTCTTCCTCAGCAACTTCTCCTTCTTAGAAATCTGCTACACCTCCGTCACTGTTCCCAAAATGCTGTCAGACTTTTTGAACAAGAAAAGCTCCATTTCTCGAAATGGATGCATTCTCCAGTTCTATTTTTTCTTCTTCTTCGGTGCCATGGAGAACTACCTGTTGGCTGTGATGTCCCTTGACAGGTTCATCGCCATCTGCTATCCCCTGCGCTATCCAGCTGTTATGAATGATAGAATATGTGCCCAGCTGGCTGGTGGTGCATGGATTGCCAGTTGTGTTTCCCCACTGCTACCTGCAATATCAATGTCTCAGCTGTCTTTTTGTGGACCTCATGTAATAGATCACATCTTCTGTGACTTTTCTCCACTGATGGAATTATCATGTATGAGAAATTCCATTAGCGAAATTTCCTTTATGCTTTTAGCTCGATTTGTAATTTTGGGTTGCTTCACACTGATAATGGTGTCTTACATTTTTATCATTTTGACCATTGTGAAGATGCCCTCTTCTGCTGGGAGAAAGAATGCCTTCACAACCTGCGCCTCACACCTCACTGTGGTTTTCATTTATTACGGGACAGTGATTTTCATATATGTCTGCCCATCAGTCCATCAGTCACTTTATCTGAACAAAGTGGTGTCTGTTTTCTATGCTGTGGTAACCCCACTGCTGAACCCCATCATCTACAGCCTGAGGAACCATGAGGTGAAGACAGCCCTGAGGAGGACAGTAATTAAACTCAAAGGATTGGAAAGAGTAATTGTAAAATAAATCTCTGGTTGATACTGGAATAATGTTTTATTAGCATGTTAATTGCAGAAGTATTTCAAATTGCTTTTTCAAAGGAGAGGGACATTTTAAATGTCTCTTTTGGAAGATTCTCTGAGCTTCCATTTGACTCAGAACCAGGGATGGGATCCCAGCACTATGAGTCTTCATTGTGCAGCTCTCTGAGGATTCTTCCCTCCCCTGTCCACTTCCCCAAATCCTTCCTAACTCATCTTCATTGTTATGACAGTCCTTGGATAGTGGTGAGGGGGGGGGGGGGTAACAGTGGCTCTTAATCAGGTCACTGGGTGTCACTATTTCTTCATCTTCCCCATGGAATGTAAACTCTGCCTCTGCAGCAATCCATCTAAATGCAACTATAGGATCCCACAAACAATACGGTATTTTACACCTATGAAGGTAGCTTCCAAAACCAAATTTAATGCCTTCCAAAATACTGCAGCTCCCCCAGAGCGGCAGAAATAGCATATTCAAATTTGGGTAAATCAAGGTGATGAATGGAGTATCTCTGGCCAAAAAAAATTCTTAATATCAAAATAAAAGACTGAAATCCATCAAGAAACCATGTGCTTTATCTTACTAATGCACTGGGAAAATGTGTTGTAGCGCAGTACCATAGTAAATGATGGCATATAAAGCCCAAACCTACTTCTACTACTACTATTATTTATTTATTTATTTAGACATATTTGTATACCACCTTATCCTACAATCAAAGTGGTTGCATCACATCACAATTGGGTTACATTTAACATGTGGGTACTTTACAACATTTAACATGAGGATATTTAACAACATTAAGACAACACAATTTGAGGGTTACATTTATCATGAAGGTGTCGTGAGTCTAGCTGGGTTGGTTAAGTATTGAGTTTGTAGTGGAGTTTACGTTGCAATCCTGCTCGGGTGGAGGGCTGTTGTGTATCTGGTGGGGACTGTTGTCTATCTGCTCGTAAGTTTCTGTGAAGAGCAGGGTTTTAAGGGCCTTGCGGAAGTCTGTGATGTCCTCTAATTCCCTTAGGCTCATTGGGAGGGAGTTCCATAGTGTGGATGCCATTAGTGATGGAGCTCTTCTTGACATATTTTGTTTAGTCTTGTGATATCCTGAAGGTGTGCTGATCATGTTGTCATAATTGTTCCTTCTTGGTCTATTACTGATGTTCCTTGTTACAATTTCTTGTAGTACTTCTGCTGAAAGATGGTGGATGATCTTGAAGATGATCAAGATTATTTTAAATTTTGCTCTGGCTACCAATGGGAGCCAGTGTAGTTGCTGTAAGATAGGGGTGATGTGTTCTGATCTTGGGGTGTCAGTGATGATGCGTGCTGTAGTGTTTTGCACCATTTGGAGTGGGTGTAAGGTCTGCTGGGGGAGGCCTTGCTATAAAGAATTTCCGTAATCAAGCAGAGTTGTGATGAGTGCTTGGCATATTGTGCGGAAGTGGTCCTGGCAGAGTAGTGGTTTTATCTTTCTTATGGTCCTCAAACGTTGATAGGCCTTGTTTGCGGTTTTGGTGATATGAGATTTCATGTTCAGAGTTCTGTCCATTGTGATGCCCAAGTACCTAACTTCATTTTTGACTATTATAAGTTTGTTTAGAATGCTGATATTCTGTGGTGGAATGAAGCTAGGGTTTCTGGTGATGAACATTGCCTCCGTTTTATCGTAGTTGACCGTCAGGTTATTGTCTGCAAGCCAGACATTCATGTCTTCAAGGCATTTCGTTATTGTTGTGGTGTTAAGTGCTAGTAGATTGATTGGAGCATACACCATGATGTCGTCAGCATATATGTGATAGTGGAGTTTGTGTCATTTGATGACGTTGCATATGAGTTGGATGTGAATATTGAAGAGCATTGATGACAGGGCAGATCCCTGAGGTATTCCTTGCATTGCGGGGAACTTGTAAACGGGGGCGCTGGATGAGAATGTCCACAGTCTTGGCAAAGGCAAATATTAATATGACTTGCAAAGGATTGTGGGAAATGTAGTCCATTCATACCAGAATCAGCCGTTCACAATAAATTAGTTGTGCTTGCACGAGTGTAAAGCCAAGAAAAGATATTTTATTTATGGGGTTATTTCTCCCAACACAGATTTGCTTGGTAGCACAGAAAAGGATACTTGCTTTCAGTATTATACTTAGAAAAACAAAATCAGGAAAAACAACAACTGAACTTCTTAAGCACTCAAATCAAATCATAAAGACCTTGATGGGAACAGAAAGGTCTTTTCTGTAGGCTCCTGCTAATATCTTTTTAGCAGTGCTTCAAAAACAAACATAACCCACAAAGTAATGAAAAACTGTTCTTTTTCAAGGCTAACTTCTGGTATTTTCACACACACCCAGAAGTGTCTCTTCAGAGCTCACAGGCAATTAGGCAAGGCTCAATTGCTAACAATTAACCAGCTGTAAACCTCTTGGCTGGTTTACTTTCTAAACGTGGCTCAAATCCTGCTCAAAAGCTTTTCTGAGTAGATCAAAGAACAAGTTTATATTTCTTTGTGATGGTTGTTGTATTTTGTAAAAGTATATTACCACAGAAGTTTAGACAGAGAGCAATCCATGTATTCACACTGTTCATTTACAATATCTCCTGCTTCTTCAATTATCATAGAATCAATATCATGGATTGGCACAGAGGAATTTCTTAATGGAGCATTCTCAGAACAATACTTGTTTCCCTGCTGTCTTCCAAGTGAATAGCTAGGGCATAGATCAGTGTTCATACCTGAGCTTCCATTGCTGTTAGGGTTCCTCTCTAAATATCCTGGCCAGTATGTAGTCCAGTTTTTTATGTCCAGCCTTCCAATCAAGATCCCTGGACACTGGGTCTCTCTTCACATACCTTCTTGCACTGGTCTTAGGGC
The DNA here is from genome assembly GCA_033557465.1 of Ichthyophis bannanicus. Lineage (NCBI taxonomy): Eukaryota > Metazoa > Chordata > Amphibia > Gymnophiona > Ichthyophiidae > Ichthyophis > Ichthyophis bannanicus. The sequence goes on from CM066048.1 coordinate 120,047,635, forward strand.
CCCTTCCAAATGCAGCCGTCTCCCTCACAGGTCCCGTCCGGGGATTCCTGGCTCTGCAACCCCACTCCTCTGGTTTTCCCCAGTCCAATGGAGTATGCATGCCTCTGGAATGCCTCCCAGCACACGTACTGCTATGGACTCCTTTAGACCTCCAAGATGCTTTTCTCTTCTTTCTTCCAAAGTGTTTCTTGCTCTCTCTGTCCGTGAGCTCTGGCTTCTGCTGCCTCTGCTCCTGCTGATGATGATCATGAAGATGATTCTGCTGTGTAGAATAAGCTTTACTTTTAACCTGTTTAGAGGGCTGCTCCACACTAGCACAGCGCAACTGTGCTGAATCAAGCCCTGCCCTTGGAGATGAGTGCTTGGGGATTACCTCATAGCTCTCCTGATTGAACACACGTTTCCCCACTTCATCTCTTCTAGTGGCTGTTGGAAACCTGGTGCATTCTGGGACTGGTAGTCTTTTATGGAAACATTCTGTTTTATTATTTCTACCAGAAAAGACAGGTTGCTTGTTCAGAGTCAATTCACCTCTATTATAGCTCCTTCCTGAACTATGATAAGCTTCCTTATCACAAACTGCAATGATTTCTTTTGGGTGCATTTGACTTGCTGTGTTCGATCTTCCAGGTACGATGTGAACCATTTCAGAGTGTTCTTGCGCAATCCTATCTGTTGCAGGCGCTGTAGTAGTCTAGTGTGGGACACTGTGTCAAAGGCTGCCGAAATATCTATGAATACTAGCAGGAATCCATTCTTTATATTATCTATACCTCTTATGAGTTTGTCAAAGAGTGATGTGAGTAGCGTTTCCACACCGTGCCGGGGTTTAAATCCATGCTGATGAATGTTCAGCGGGGCATTCATGTCAATGTGGTCCTGAAGTTGTTTTTACACTGTCTTTTCAACTATTTTCACAAGGAACGGTAAACTGGAGATGGGACGGTATGATTTTGGTTCAGATGGGCTTAGGTTATTGCCTTTAAGTATTGGTTGCATCATGGCGTGCTTGAGGGACTGCGGTATGTATCCTTGTTGGAGTGAATCTTTAACAATTTTATGAATGTGCCGTGATAGCTGGCTTCTTGTGACTTTTATCCAAGCCACTGGGAAAGGGTCTGATGGTGATGTTGTTGCGTTGAGCCCATGTATTATGTCCTCTACTTGATGTTCTGATGGTATGCTGAAATCCTTCCAGTTATGATGTTGCTCTTTCATTTCATAGTCATCTATTTGTCTTGTGCTGGAGCATGTCTGGGTATGGTTTTTCGCTCTCATGTAGTCGGCAAATTCCTGTGGATCAAGATGATGGGTACATTGCTGTGTGGTATCCCTAGTGAGCTTTTGGACAATGCTGAATAGTTCTCTTGGTTTGTTGACAGACTTCATGATTAGATTGGTGTGGTGCTGTTGTTTGCGCTCATTTATCAGATTATTATATTCCAGTAGTGTAGATCTATATAGAGTCAGGGAGTTATGCGATTTGTCCCACCTCCATTTTCTCTCCAGTCTTCGGAGAGTGCACTTTACATCTCGATATCATTTGAGTACCATGGGGTGTTGAGTCTCCTACGTGCTTGTAGCTTTATGCTCGTAGGGGCTGATACTGCATTAGATATTATGGAGTTCCATTTCTCTATGCTTAGGTCCAGGGTGTCGCATTCTTGCTGGAGTTGTGGGATGATTTCATCTATGAATGAGTCTTTATTGAAGGCTCTATATCGTCTGGTGATACTCTCATCTTCTATGTGTTGGGTGGAATTGTTTAGGGCCAGTGTGAATTCTATCACATAATGATTTGACCAAGGGACTGGTGTGATTGTTGGTGTTGTGGATTTGCCCTTTTCCACCAAGTGCATTGGAATGAAGACCACATCCAATACTGTACCATGCTGGTTCGTTGAGGCGTTGATTGTTTGGCTATACAGCGCCACGCACGCAGCGCTGTACAGACGTACATACAAGAGACAGTCCCTGTTCGTCCGAGCTTACAATCTAGTCAAGACAGTACAAACATTAATCAATTCGATGGGTTTTACAGTTCGGTCATGAAAATGATGGGGTTAGGTTAAGATGATGGATAGAAGTCAGGATCTGAATGCGACAGTGAAGAGATGGGTTTTTAACCTGGATTTGAAGAGGGCTAGGGAGGGTGCCTGACGTATAGACACAGGTAAGCTCTTCCAGGCATAGGGTGCAGCAAGGTGAAAGGAGGGAAGTCAGGAGTTAGCGGTACGAGTGAAAGGCCTAGATAGAAGTAATTTGTTAGCGGAGCGAAGTTCCCAAGCTGGGATGTGGGGAGAAATAAGAGATGAGAGGTGTTGAAGGGCCGCAGAGTGAATGCACCTATAGGTGAGTAGGAGAAGTTTGAATTGGATGGGGAGCCAATGAAGCGACTTGAGAAGAAGAGTAATGTGGGCATGGCGGGACTGGCGGAAGATTAGTCGAGTAGCAGATGATTAGTCGAAATTATCCATTCAGTCGGCACAGTAGCGATACTATATTGCACCTAGAGCCAGAGGTGGTGTCTGTCACAGGGCATGGTGCACCATACATTACTTATACTTCTGTCTCTGGGCTTCAGAGAACTCTTGGTGTAAGAATTGATAAGGTACAGGTGTGCACATCAGCACACATCTGCATCCTGCCTGGAACAGTACATACACACAACAGACATTTATGAGATTCCCTGACATTAGAGATCATTAGGTGGCCCCTGCATGCTAATTTTCATATCTTCTCCAGCTGTAAGAAGTTCTGGAACATTTAATCAAAGGTACATTTGTACGTCTGTAGGGGGAGGAGATCCTGTCTTCGTGTAGAACAATGGGTGAAGAAGACATATGCTTCAGCTTGAGATGGTGAAGTACTTGAGCTTGGCTCGTGACAGGGTCAGCCCTACCACTTGGCAGACTAGGCATCCACCTGTGGTTGCACAATTTCAAGAGCAGCCTAGGTGCGGCAGAAATCAGCAGTAGTAAAATGCCAGCACTACTGACCTCTCACGTTTGTCACTGCTGTCATCGATGGTGTTGCTACCCACCTGGGCAGCCTTAAAGATGACTCAGGGCTGCCAGCACGGGGTCTCTGAGCACATCCGCATGCTTTAGACCCAGCACTTTCAAAACAGAAAGTTTGGAGGGGCAGGGTTTGAGCCTGCACATGTGCTAAGAGGCCCTTGTCGGCTGCCCTGAGTCATATCTATGCTCCCGAAGGAAGTAGCTAAAGCATTTGCGATGGCAGCAGCAGAGGTAATCCCGATAACAGGAAGGGAAAAGAGGGGATGCTGGACACCATGGCAGAGGTAATGAAAGAAGGGAGAGATGCTGGACATGTGGAGGGGAGTAGGGAAGAAGAAGGGAGATGCTGGACACAGGGTGTAGTAGAGAAGATGAGGCGAGATGCTGGACCCTTGAGGGGTGTGGAAGGGAAAGGGTGATACTAGGCTGGGGGTGTGACCTTGAGCTGTGGTATCAGATACCCTTGGGTCAACCCTGGCTGGAGACACAATAAAATTGGAACTAGGTGTGGGACACATAACTTTAAGAATGACTCTGGTGTTGAAAAGGCAATTAGGAGAATGACTGCTAGAGACAGAGACAGGATTGGGAGAGAGGGAGGGAGAGAATGAACAAGGAGCAGGAAAGTGACTGTAGGGGTTGAGGGAGGATTGAAAGAGAATGTTGAGCTTGTGTTTGTGACTGATTGATTGATTGATTGACTTAGCAAGGTTTATATACCGCTTTTCACTAAGGTCAAGGCGGTTTACAGGAAACAGTTGTTATACAAAGTTACATTGCAATGAATTAAAAAACTATGTACATTTAACTAGTTAGTTCTAAACATTGTTCGTTATTTACATATGAAAAATAAATTTATATACAATACAATTTATGCTCAGTTTGTTTGGAGATTGATTGAGTGCGGTCTGTGGGCTACTTGGGAGGGCCAAAGTGATGGATGAATAGATGTGTTTTTTAAGTGTTTTCAGAATGTTGGTAGTTCTATGATGTCTCTTATTGAGTCTGAGAGTGTGTTTCATGTTAAGTGAGCATATAGCTCAAAGGATCGTGCACAGATTTGTTGAGTTGACTTTGTTTTTGCATGGGGGACGGTTAGGGTGTTCTTTGTGGATTGTCATCTCTCTTGGCTGTGTTGCGGGGTTTGTAGTGAGATGCAAAGATATGGGTGGCTGTTGAGGGTTTTGTGTATTAAAAGGAGCATTTTGTACCTAATTTGGCAGGTTAGGAGAAGCCAGTGTAGCTGTTTCAAGGTGGGAGTTATGTGTTTGTATTTTGAGGATCTAGTCAGTGTACATGCAGCTGTGTGAAGAGCAGTGTTTAGGGGAAGTAGGGTGGATTGATAAAGGCCTTGGTAAATTGAGTTGCAGTAGTCAATATGTGGTAGAGTGATGGCTTGGAATGCTGAAAGGAAGTCCGGTGCACAGTCATTGAAGGGTTTTAATTTTGTGTTAAATTGTTCTTGTGGTGTTTTGTATTTGTGATTTGAAGGAGAGGTGTTGATCCAGAGTGATCCCTAGGTACTTTATTTCTGGCTGTACCTTTATTGGGGTGTTGTTTAGGGTGAAGGAGGCTGGTGTGGTGAAGGGTGGTATTCTTTGTGATGAAGAAAGCTTCAGTCTTCTTGTAGATGATTGTTAAATTGTTGTTTGTCAACCATTGTGAGACTTCTGTGAAGCATTGGATGAGGTTGGTGTTTGTGGGACAGCTAGAGTTGAATGGTCCATAGAGCATAATATCATCTGCGTATATATGGAAGTTGATATTGTGGTTTCTGATGATTTTGCAGAGTGGGTATAGGTAGATGTTGAAGAGTAGAGGACATAGGGTGGATCTCTGTGGTACACCTTGTATTTGATGGTATGGCGTGGATATGTTGGGTCCAATTTTTATTGTTGTTTCCTGTTTGTGAGGTAGAAGTTGAACTATTGTAGTACAGTGTTCTGAATTTCAGTGGATTGTAGGCATTGAAGGGAAATGTCATGGTTAACCATATCAGAGGCAGCAGATATGTCTAGGAACATCATTCTGCAAGACCAATGATCTATTCATCTCAAACACCTTTTTGCAGCAACACAAGCACCAACTGTACAGTTTGACTTCATCCAATGGATTGTACAGAAATCAAATTGACTATACCTGTGGAAAACAATGATGAAAAAGCTCGGTAACTTCAACAAAGATAAAACTTGGAGCCGACTGTGGTACAGATCACCAACTACTAGTACGCAAACTCAAGCTAAAGTTGAAAAAGAGCGTCACTCATAAATGTAGCAAAATATGACCTTCAGAATATACCACTGGACTTTAAAGACTGCCTGAAAAATCAATTAGCTGCTTTAGATACAAATGACAGAGTCCCAGAAGAGTTATGGGATGACATCAAGAAGGTTGTGTTGGAAGAAAGCGAGAAGTCTCTACATAAGGTGAAAAAGAAAAAAGGCCAAAATGGATGACTGAAGAAACTCTGAAAATTGTCCAGAAATGCAGAGAAGCTAAAGTCAGAGGAGAAAGAGAGTCAATCACAGAACTCAGAGAATTCCAGCATGCAGCAAAACAAGACAAGGAGAAGTACTACAATAACACATGCAAGGAAATAGAATCAGAAGCTATTAGAGGAAGAACAAGATTGGCTTTTCTAAAGCTACAAAAATTAAAGAAAAAATTCTAGCCTCAAATTGGAATGCTACAAAATTCTCAAGGATCCATGTTGAATGATGCTGAGAAGATCAAGAAAAGGTGGAAAGAATATACAGAGTATTATACCATAAAGATCAAGTGGACTAACAGCCATTTCAACCTGCACCTTATGATCAGGAACCATTGGTGATGAAAGAAAAAGTCGAAGCAGCATTGAAAGCCTTATCAAAGAACAAAGCATCAGGCATTGATGACATTCCTATTGAAGTATTACAGCAATCGGATGAAGCTGTTACCATACTTTCAAGGCTCTTCCAGGAAATTTGGAAGACAAATGGCTAACTGACTGGAAAAGATCTGTGTTTATACCAATACTGAAGAAAGGCGATCCGACTGACTGTGGAAATTATCGCACAATCGCTCTGATCTCACATGCCACCAAGATTCTACTCAAGATCATTCAGCAGAGACTACAATTATACCTGGAATGAGAACTGCCTGATGTGCAAGTAAGGGTCAGGAAAGGGCAAGGAATGAGAGACATTATCGCGGATGTGAAATGGATCCTTGAAAAGACAAAAGAATACCAAAAGGATATTTATATGTGTTTATTGACTACAGCAGTGCTTTTGACTGTGTAAATCATGAGAAACTCTGGGCCACATTAAGAAGCAGGGATGTACCAGAACACCTGATAGTTATCTTGCACAACCTTTACATTGATCAAGAAGCAACAGTTCAAACAGGAGAAACAGAATGGTTTAAAATTGGCAAAGGTGTATGACAAGGCTACCTCTTTAATTTATATGCAGAACAAATCACCAGAGAAGCAAGACTATATGAAGACATCCGAAGTGTGAAGATCGGTGGAGGACTCATCAACAACCTTCACTATGCTGATGATACCACAATACTGGCTGAAAATGAAGATGATTTGAAACATTTGTTTCTCAAGATCAAGGAATATAGTCTTAAATGGGTCTGCACCTTAACGTTAAGAAGACAAAGATCCTGACAACTGTCAAAATTAATAAGTTCATCATTGACGGAGAAGACATCGAAATAGTTGACAGCTTTAACTTACTTGGATCAATAACAAAAAGGACTAGCAGTCAAGAAATCTGACGACGCATTGCTTTTGGTAGAATGGCTATGAAGGACCTAGACAAGATCCTCAAGAACAGAGATGTCTCTCTCTATACAAAGATTCAACTTGTCCAGGCCATGGTAAGTTGGATAGTGAAAAAGATAGGAAGAAAATTGATGCCTTTGAATTATGGTGCTGGCAACGAATACTGTGTATACCGTGGACTGCCTGAAAAACAAACCAGTCAGTACTAGAGGAGATCAAACCTAAACTTTCCTTAGAAGCTCAGATGACAAGACTTCGACTTTCATACTTTGGACATATCATGCGAAGAGAGGGATCAATAGAGAAAGACATAATACTTGGCAAGGTAGAAAGTCACCGTAAAAGAGGAAGGCTGGCAATGAGATGGATCGATACAATAACAGCAGTTATGGATACCATTCTATTCTATCAACAATGAGCCACTTGACTAAAGACTGAACAAAGTTTAAGTCAACTATCCAGAAGGTCGCCAGGAGATGACACCGACTCGACGGCACTTAACAACAACAACATCATGATGTATTCCTATGTCTTGTATTGGGTTCCCTTTATTAATGTGTTTATGAGTGAGACCATCAATGTTTCTACATGGTGGAGTTAGCGAAAACCATGTTGTTGGGGGTCGAGGAGGGTATTTTCTGTCAATGTGTTCCTGGAGTTGATATAGAACAGCTTTCTCAATGATTTTTGTTAGGAATGGTGATTGGTCTGTAGGATGATGGGTCCATCAGGTTGAGGGTGGGTTTCTTTAGGGTGGAACATATGGAGGATAGTTTCAGGGATTTGGGCATTTGTCCTTGTACTATGGATTGGGTAAATTTTGTGATTATGGGGCTAAGTTTTTATTTTGTTGATTTGATCCAGCTAACTGGGCATGGATCAAGTGGAGATGTTGTGGTGTTGAGTGAAGTAATTATGGTTTCGATGTTAGCCTCGCTAATGGAGTCAAAAGTGGACCATGAGGTATAAGGGGGGGAGTTGGTGGGGAGAGGGTGAGGGTGAGGTTGGGCTGAGGGTGGAGTTGCTTGTAGTGGTTTGCTAATATCTGATGGCTTATGTTGAGGTCAGAGGGGGTGCTGAAAATGGGTTTTGTGAGTTACCTAGTGATATCAAATAGTTTTCTAGGTCTGTTTAGTGAGTTGGTGATTAGTTGAATGTGGTAGGCATGTTTTGAGTTATCAGTAAGTCCATGTAGATGTTTCTGTCCAATTGGAGGGTGGATTTTTGTTATTTTCATTCCAATCATCTGAGGACTGGATGATGAGGGTGGGGTCCAATTTTTAGAACAGAGAAGATGCTGCTACCATACTGTGTGAGGTTTTTGTCTATTCTTTGGTTCTGATGACTTGCTGTTTCATCTGGGCCGACCTGAGCAGGCTGAACCAGTCCTGATTGAGCACCCACTGAGTGAATGGTATTGTAGTGCTAATTTCCATGAGAAAATTAGAAGTGTCCTGTCATTTAAAAATGAATTCAAAACACCAGAACATTTGGTGTTTTCCTTTGTGTCATTTTCAGATGAAAGGACAGAAAACAAAACTAAATTATTTATTTTTGTTTCTTTTCTTGTCTTAGCATGCACTAAACAAATGATTTTAACATGTATGTAGCCAAAAAATAGGAAAAAGCACAAAACAGCATAAAACAAAAATTTTATCATTCACACCTCTATATTCTATGAATGCACTAGGGGTATAACTAGGGCTGTCTCAGCCTCTACGGGTTAACCTAAGTAAGATAACATCCTTAAATACATCGGTCCTTTCTTTAGCTCACGTACTGCAACATATTTTTGTAGCTTTAGTGAAAGACATTACATCCCGCACAGATTTCAGTTTTTCCATGGTATGGCTACTCTTCATTCGGAACCCCTACCAACCATTCAATCATCATTTCATTAAATTGAGCATAGCATGAGAATTTAAAAAAATATGGCTTCTTCTTTACCCATGATTTAAGATAGACAGAGATTCAGTGAATAAGATAGTGCCATGGTGATCTGAACACAATACAAATGAGCTTCATGTATTCTAATCCCCTCAAGCGTTGAAAGGTCAATATTCTGGTAGGTTTGAGTTCCTATGAACCTATTGGAGATATAGCCACAAGGTTCCTGTGTCAACCAACTTCAGTTTATTAATGCTGTATTTGTCCTGATTTCTATCATTTACAACAAATTAGTTCAAAGAAAGCCAACTCCGTGCATCATCAAGTTTGGGTTTTAAACTTGTATGGAGGGACTGTGGTTAAAACTCAAACTTCAATGAATATTGAGAAGCCAGATCTGTTTTACAAGAGCAGCACCAACCTCAGTAGCTGTGGACATGATTGCAAAGCTTGATGGTAAGAAATGAAAGGGACCTGGACATTGCCTTGGGTATTGGTTTTGTGGGATGCAAAGTTAAATATGGCAGGGCCTGAAATGGCCTAATCATGAAAGAGGTGAAGGCCACCACTCATGCAAGTTTTGGATATGCTTGGAATTCATGTGGATGAGTTGTGGTAAAGGGGTTAGAGAGCAGATAGAAGACTTGTGGGAGAAAAGTGTTGGTGTTAGGTTGCATAAGGAACTTTATGTGTGCATGTACCTTAGGGATGAATCTCTACTGGGCAGACCAGATTGGCTATTTTGGTCTTTATCTGCCATCACTGACTATCCCATTATCCTACTTTGAAGTTAACAGACCTTCGAAGACACAACCTTTCAAAAGCATTATAGCCTCTCCCCCAGGTAGCGAAAGTGTTACTACTACTACTATTTAGCACTTATAAAGCGCCACGCACGCAGCGCTGCACAGCTGATCTACCAGAGGTGGCTAACAAACAAGAGACAATCCCTGCCCGTCAGAGTCCTGCTCATCGGAGCTTACAATCTATTTCGAACAGTACAGAGCATTAGTCAGTTCTGGGGAAGATACGGTGTGGTACCGTTTGGTACAGTTTGGTCTATAGTTTGGTCAAAAACGTTAACGGGGGTTAGGGTAAGAGGAGGATGGAAGTCAGGATCTGAATGCAATGGTGAAGAGGTGGGACTTCAGCCTGGATTTGAAGAGGGCCAGGGAGGGTGCCTGGCGCACAGACACAGGTAGGCCATTCCAGGCGTGTGGCGCAGCAAAGTGAAAGGAGCGCAGTCGGGAGTTCGCAGTGTGGGTGAAAGGCATTGAAAGAAACGATTTGTTAGCGGAGCGCAAATTTCAAGAGGGGGCATAGGGAGAGATAAGAGATGTGAGGTATTGAGGGGCCATAGAGTGAATGCATTTATAGGTCAGCAGGAGAAGTTTGAATTGGATGCGGAATTGGACAGGGAGCCAGTGAAGTGACTTGAGGAGGGGAGTAATGTGGGTATGACGAGGCTGGCAGAAGATTAGTTGAGCAGCGTGATTTTGTATAGATTGAAGGGGAAGGAGGTGGCTCATGGGGAGACCGGCGAGGAGTAGGTTGCAGTAATCAAGGCGAGAGGAGATTAAGGAGTGGATAAACGTTTTGGTAGTGTGTTCAGAGAGGAAGGGGCGGATATTGTTGATGTTATAGAGGAAAAAGCGGCAGGTCTTGGCTGCAAGCTGGATATGGGCGGAGAGGGAGAGAGAGGTGTCAAAGATAACCCCTAGATTGCGGGCAGAGGGAACAGGAAGGATAGTAGATCCATCCACATGGACTGAGAGAGGGGGACGTGGGGGGGGGAGGAGTTGGGTGGAAAGACAAGGAGTTCAGTCTTGGCCATGTTCAGTTTCAGTCAGTGATGAGACATCCAGGCAGTGATGTCCGAAAGACAAGCAGAGATCTTGGACTGGGTTGCCAGAGAAATATTAGGTGTAGAGAGGTAGATTTGGGAGTCATCGGCATAGAGATGGTACTGAAAGCCATGGGAAGAGATAAGCGTGCCAAGGCCTTGGGTATAGAGGGAGAAAAGAAGGGGTCCCAAGACAGATCCCTGGGGAACACCTACCTGAAGCGGGGTAGGGGAGGAGGAGAGGCCGCCAGAGCATACACTGAATGAGCGATGGGAGAAGTAGGAGGAGAACCAGGATAGTACGGAGTCCTTGAAGGCCAGCGAGGAGAGAATGGTGAGGAGAAGGTCATGGTCAATGGTGTCAAAGGCAGCAGAAAGGTCAAGAAGGATGAGGATAGAATAGAGACCCTTAGATTTAGCCAGGAATAGGTCATTGGTGACGTTTGTGAGTGCCGTTTCAGTGGAGTGTAGGGGGTGGAAGCCTGATTGTAGTGGGTCCAGGAGGGCCTGGGAGGTGAGGAAGTTGAGGCATTGATGGTGAATTGCTTGTTCTAATAGTTTGGATATGAAGGGTAGGAGGGAAATGGGTCGATAGTTAGAAGGGCATGTGGGATCAAGTGAGGGTTTCTTGAGGAGGGGTGTGACAACAGCATGTTTGAAGTCAACGGGGACAGTTGCAGTGGAGAGTGAAAGGTTGAGAATATGAGTGATAGAGGGGACAATGGTGAGGGAGATGGAACGTAGGAGATGGGTGGGGATAGGGTCTGATGAGTAGGTGGTGGGTTTGGAGGAGGAAAGAAGAAGTGTGGTTTCTTCTTCAGAGATTGGGGGGAAGGAGGAGAGGGTGGCAGGGGGAGTATGGGTGGGGGAGGAGAAATGGGGGGAGGGAAGGTAGATGAGGGAGTAGGGAACTGGAGGGTAATTTTGAGGATTTTGTCATGGAAGTAATCGGCTAGGGTTTGGGCAGAGAGGGAGGGCGGGATCGGGGGCGGGGGGACCTTGAGAAGAGAATTGAGGGTGTTAAAGAGATGGCGAGGATCAGAGGCAAGGGAATTAGTCAGATGGATGTAATAATCTGTTTTGGCAAGTGCTAAGGCTGACTGGAAGGAGCCAAGCATGAATTTGAAGTGTAGAAGGTCTTCTGGGGAGTGGGATTTGGACCAGGGTCGTTCGGCAGAACGGGCGCAGATGCGTAGGTAACGTATTGTGGGTGAAAGCCAGGGTTGGGGAGTAGATCGTTTTACAGGATGTGAGGTGGGAGGGGCAAGAGTGTCAAGGGCAGAGGATAGTGTAGCATTGTATGAGGATAATGCTTCATCGACGGACTCAGAGTATAAAATGGAGGAAAGAGATGGAGAAATGGTGGAGGAGAGAGTCAGGGGGTCAATATTATGGAGGTTTCTAAATAGGTTGGGGGAGACAGGACAGGGTTGGGATGGCGGGAGCTGAAGAGCAAATGTTAAGAGGTGATGGTCAGATGAGGGAAGGATTGAATTGTGGAAATTTGAAGGAGAGGAATTGGAGAAGAGTATTGGGTCAAGGCAGTGGCCGTGTTGGTGTGTGGGGGCAGTGGAGCAAAGTTGGAGGTCAAACGAGGAGGTAAGAGTGAGTAACTTTGAGGCATGGGGGTTGGAGGGGTTGTCGATGTGCCCATAAAGGCAGAAAGCCAGGAGTCGAAGTCGGTGAGGATGGTTGATTTGGGGTTTTCGGGTGGGCAATAAATAACAGCTACTCGGAGGGGAAGTGGTGTGAGGAGGCGAATGGAGTGGACTTCAAAGGAGAGGGGGGAGTGTGAATGGGATGACAGGAGGGGTTGGAATTGGCAGGAGGGGGAGAGTAGGAGGCCAACGCCACCACGGTGACCAGTAGATCGAGGTGTATGGGAGAAATGGTAGCCCCCATAGCAGAGAGAGGCAATGGATGTGGTGTCATCTGGGGGGAGCCAGGTCTCGGTCAGGGCAAGAAGGTGTAGGGCATTGGAGATAAAGAGATCGTGAATAAAAGTATTTTTTTTATGACTGAGCATGTGTTCCATAGGGCGCATGAAAACGGGAGGAGGGGGAGGAGAGGGATCTGGATAAGGTTGGATAAGTTACGTGTGGATTTCTTATCAGAGTAGCGTGGGAGTCCATTTCATGTGGGTTTCTTATCAGAGTAGTGTGGGGGTCCATTTCATGTGGATTTCTTATCAGAGTAGCATGGGGGTCTATCTTTAACACTCATCCACTTTGTAAAGGTAGCACCTCTAGTCAACTATTTGATTCAGGGATTTTTAATTTATTTTATTTTATTGTTTGACAGACTGATACTCCCTTTCTACTCTCAAAAATAAGGTGATAGAAGAAAAAGCTAATCTGAGCTCATAAAATATCAGACTTTAGTTTGCAAGAGCAATGCACTTCTTGTCTGATCTTGATTCACAGGGGTTCACATCAGGCCTTCAACTCTAGAAGACAAGGTAATGGAGAATGCTTCAAGAGCTCAGCACTGAGGATAGCAACCTCTTTTTCTTGGGTACTACACTGTGGGACATGTTTACTAAGATTCAAGTCAGTAGCACACAATCAGCCCTGAAAATGATGATGGGATGGTGCTCGACCCACACTATACAATGGGGACATGCCCACCATATCCCCATGTTTTGTGCCACCCCCATGCTCCTTCTGTTTGGTGTGATCAGTGCAGGTAACTTAATACTATCCAGTCAGATGGCGGTAAGTGCACCTGCTCTAAGTGCAAAATTGCCGGGGAGTGCACACCTAAAATGCCTGGCTACCCACAATGTGCACATCCCAACTTAGAATTGCCAGACTCTGCCCTGATCTGCTCTACTCAAGGAGCGTGGATTTTTAATGTGGCCATATTTTTAGTGCACAGTACTTTTTACCGTGGTGCACTTGGCATGCACTGAACCCCATGCTATCCAGTTGCAAATACCCCTGTGTAATGGGGGTCATTCCAGAATATGAATAAGGGGTTGTCCATGCAGCAGGGACGTTTATGTGCCAAAACCATCCCAGACCGTATTCTGAAACACTGCTGAAATGAACATCCACGGCGATCTCAGAACATGGGCAGAAGAGGGTGGAATGTGGGCATTTTCAGCTGCAAAGATGGAGAAAGTGCATTCAGGAAAGGCTCGTGTACATATTAAATGTTTTCTGGAAACGTCCATGTTATTCCTACTGAAACGTGGTAAAAGGCAAGGCCTTAGAAAATATTCTGCTGTGCTCTGCAATTCATCCCATATAGAAGAATGGTTGTGACAAGTATGTTTTGAACTGGTGTGACTGCAGTCTGGAAAAATACAAGATGCAGTCTTAAGGTACCGGGAGCAGAGGTGAGGGAAACATTTATAAACACCCTTACAGAAATATTAAGAAGAGCAATAGTGTTTATTCAGGCTATGCACTTATGTGCTGTTTATGCTAAAGGAGCCAATCTAGGGGACCCTAACAATTCCCATGTTCAGAAAAATGGGACTGTTGATGTAGGGATAGTATGAGCATGAGTAGGGAAAGGATTCTTGTCTGGGTGATAAATCGAGATCATATTTGTAGTCCTGGTACCCTATGCTATTATGTTATGTCACAGCTGTTATGTATAGGTTCAGAGCATCGTTTTGGCAGAATCATGTTTTTGTGACAGAAAGTGAGTGTGGGTGTGTGGTTTGAGGGGTGCACAGGGGGATCTGTTGTGCTCTTCTGCAATTCAAGGGGGCATGAAAGCCTGGCCAGTACCTGGACTGTATGGATTACCACAGCATCACCAGGTGCCAGTGTGATTGGGAAGACAAAATCAGAGAGGGTTCACTACAGCTACATGTCAGAACATATCCCCATCAGTAATAAAGGACTCTCAGAATAAGGGCACTCAACACTGAAAACAGCACTAATGCATGCCCATAAAGCACATTTTGTGGGACCAATGGTGTTGCTGTTGAGCATGTATTAGTGCTGTTGCACTGCTGAATGCCCTTATTCTGAGGGTCCCTATTATTGGGACCCTTAAATATATAGCCATAGGGAATCTGTGCTGATTCCTTCTGGATTAACTCACATAGGGTACTCTAATTAGATAAGATATTGTTGGCAGTGTGATAGGGAAGCCATATATCTGCTGTGCCAGGCACTGGGAGGCATTACTGATATTGTGCCAACATTCTCTGGATTGTATCGTGCGGCCTACATCCCTACCCAGTCCAGGATCTATGAGAGCTATGAGAGTGGTGATATATATGAAGTCTGGCTACTTGGTGTGATGGCACAGGGATCTCCCCTCCCTTGCCCCCACAGGCCTGACCAGGGGAGCAGTGCCACAAAGCAGACTGTGGGAAGGCAGAAAGAGTTGCCTCACAGATAGCAGATGTGTACAGACCAACATACGCCAAGGTGGGACAGGTGTAACGGCTGTGAGAAATGCCAGTACCCAGATACATGGGCCTCAGAGTCCATAGTCAGAAGGCCCTACTACAACTACAACTACTACTTTTTTTTTTTTTAAACTTTTATTTTCGTTTTACAACAAACAAAAGTAACAACACACCAAAAGAAACAAATGCACACATACAATAAAGAAAGCAACCCCGATTACCCCCCACCCCAATGCTTCTTCTCTAAGCTGAATATTGTGTGCAATGGCACCTTGAATATTGTGTGCAATTCTGGTCGCCATATCTTAAAAAGGATATAGCAATTTTAGAAAAGGTTCAGAGAAGAGCCACCAAAATGGTAAAGGGGATGGAAGGCTACTCCTATGAAGAAAGGCTAAAAAGGTTGGGGCTCTTTAACCTGGAAAAGAGACGGCTGAGGGGAGATATGATAGAAGTCTATAAATTAATGAACGGAGTGGAACGGGTAAACGTAGATCGATTGTTTACCTTATCAGAATATAGAAAGACTAGGGGACATGCAATGAAGCTACAGGGTAAACTATTTAAGACTAATAAAAGAAAATATTTTTTCACTCAACGTGTAATCAAACTCTGGAATTTGTTACCGGAGGATGTAGTAAAGGCTGTTATTGTAGCTGGGTTTAAAAAAGGTTTGGACAAGTTCCTGGAGGAAAGGTCCATAAACCATTATTAAGAAGGGACCCAGGATATCAATGCTTGAACCAATACAAGCATTGTGGAACCTGTGTCCCTTGGGGAAACTGCTAGGTACGTATGACCTAGATTGGCCACTGTTGGAAACAGAATACTGGGCTTGATGGACCTTGGTCTGACCCAGTATGGCATATCTTATGTTCTTATGTTCTTATAGGAATCATCATATAAGCGCTTACATACAACAATTACTGTACATCAAACAAACAGAAGTAGAATCTATGATACCGGCTGAGCATGTGACAGAGATTAATGCAGAATCAAACAGTCAACTGAGAGCATTGAATAGTTTGAACATAATCGTTGAGCGTCTTCTAGCAAGACCAATAGTGAATGGTTTGAACGGAAGAGGCTGACATACAAGGTATTTGCGCATATTTACAATAAAGACAGATATGATTCACCTTTCAGTAGAGCTCAAAAAAGAGCTATTTTCCCAATATTTCGTGATTAAGGAAATAGGAAATAGCAATGCCCAGCATAAAGGTCAAAAGGAAGTAAGCCAATTTAGGAAGAGAGGGGATCCCCGCAGCTGAGCGGAGCCCCACAATCTTCCAAGAGAGGGGTTCCGGAAAATATAAAATAGAATGAAGACGACCCCAGACCCGACTCCAGTAATACTGTAATGCGGGACAATCATACTTAACAGGAGTTTAGTAAACCAAAGGCCACATGGCATGTCCAGCATCAAGTGCCCTGGATGGCATTCCAATTGGCTAAACTATCAGGAGTATATGTCCACTTGGGATAGCAGTACTGAGGAGATAAGAAAAAATCTGATCTAGATTGTAAGTGATGGGGGGACTATCAGGAGTATATGTCCACTTGGGATAGCAGTACTGAGGAGATAAGAAAAAATCTGATCTAGATTGTAAGTGATGGGGGGAACTACAACTACTACTGAACATGTCTATAGCGTTACAAAATGTATGCAGCACTGTACAGACACACATAATAGATGGTCCCTGCTGAGCAGAGCTTACAATCTAGTTGGGACAGATAACACAGCAGCTGTGAACAGGATACATCCAGGGAGGATGTCAGAAAACACAAGGGAGGGGGGCGGAGCTTGCCACACTGTGAAATGGCTGCCTAAGGGAATCGCTCCCGCCACGAGTGCAGAGTCCTAGCCCTTTCTCTCTTTTCAGATAAAAGTTAGCAAACTTGCAAGAGACGTAGGAGAAGAGGAAGATGTCATCTTTAAAGCCAACTAAACCTGAGTTTTAACAAGCTACAGGTTTGGTGGCAAAACGTGCAAAACAAGAAGCACTGTCTCCACAGAAAATGGCGTCGGATAAAGAAGCGGCGGATGGCCTTCATGAAATTCTCGGTGAACTGAGGCAGGTAAAGGAGTTAATAACTACCAATGCAGTGACGCTAAGTCAAATGTAAGAAGATTTAAAGGAGGTAAAAGGAAAGCTGGAGGATATGAACAGGCACTTGAACAAAGTAGAGGCACAAACACAAAAGCATGAGAATATGCTGAATCAAGTGGGCCCACTTGCCAAGTGTCTAGCAGCGTTAGAAGCTCAAATGGAAGACCAGAGCAATCAGGCAAGAAGAAATAATGTCCGAATTACAGGTATCCCGGAAGGAATGGAAGGGGCAGATCCGATTGCGTACTTAGAAAAATTGATATCAGAATTATTGCAAACTACATTCCTTAAGCCTCTAGAACTGGAACGTGCACATCGAGTTCCCTCGCACACAACCAATCATGCTAGACATCTGAGACCATTTGTGATTAAAGTGCTGCGATACCCAAAAGCGTTGCAAATTCTTCAAACGGCCAAGCAGAAAACTTCAATGCAACTTCATGGCCATAGAATTGCCTTCTACCTGGACCTTAGTAAAAGAACGGTTGAGCAAAGAAAAGAACTATTAGCATGCAGACCGCTGATGCAGAAGCTGCAGGCAAGATATGGCCTCTTCTACCCGACTAAAATGCGAGTAACAATAGACAATACTACACGCACCTTTGACAACGCCTCAGCACTTCGTACTTTTCTGCAAGACTATGCTCATATGGAAACAGGAAGCTGAGTTGAAATGGCGGCAAAGCAACTGGATAGTAGGAAGCTAGAGGTAGTACGGCTTGGAGAGATGAGACAATCGAATCCTAAGTTTGGACTTAAAATTTGATACAAGGTATATGGGTTTTACAGGAGCTGTATAGTGCACATATATGATGAATGCAAAATGTAATATAACCAAGAGCTAAAAATGTAGTTCAATGTATATTATTAAGAATGTTGCTAACGGTATCGGTTAAGAGGGGGGAGAGGCGAGTAAGTGACTTGTTTAAGTAGTAGTTGGGGGGAGGGGGTCTTGGGGATCCTGCTCGCATAGTTTGTGGTATGGACTCCACCACACAAGAGTTAATAGTTAATATGGTTATGAAGATCTGGCTATATAAATTGAATGGTAAAAGTAGAGTACAAAGAAATATGAAGCTCCAAGTAACAAATATTACTATTAAAAGGCATAACAACGGAAGGCATAAAGGAAACAATATCATTCAATGATTCTAAAAAGATCACTGAATAAAACACACGACCTATTTAATATAGTAAAATCACTAACAGGTGACCCTTCACCAGCAAGCCCACACATGCCTCAACCACAGGATTATTCGGACTACTTACAATACAAAATGATACAATCCAACATGACCTCATCTAACGGCAGCTCGTCCAATATACTTAGTACACCAAAACCTACAACACTACTTAAATTTTCTGCAGTATCTACTAAAGAAATTGAAGACACTATTGCCTCCATCAATCTCACCACAGCTCCCAATGACCCCTGTCCAGCAAGTTGGATAAAGGAACTTCGACATGAACTAAGCCATGCATTATGTAAAATAACTAACCAATCACTATCAAGGGGCATCTTCCCCCAAAGTTTAAAACATACATCGATCAGACCCCTGCTAAAGAATAGTCGCCTTGATACATCCAAAGTTGAATCGTACAGACCCATATCAAGCATTCCACTGCTTGCTAAGATCATCGAGAAAATAGTCCAGCGTCAGATCCATCAGCACATCGATGACAAGGCACCCCTCGATCCAGCCCAACATGGCTTCAGGGAATCGCATGGAGTAGATACCATCTTAACTACCCTATTCAACAAGCTAATCACAGGAATTGACAACATACACCAAGGTTTCGTCCTCATCTTTCTTGACATTGCTGCCGCATTTGACTCTGTGAATCATAATATACTATTACAACGCCTCCAAGAAAAAGGATTACTGGGAACTGCATTACAATGGTGTGAATCATACTTAACTAACAGATGGCAGCAAGTAAAAGCAGGTAACACGTCCTCTGAACCATTCTTACAGAAGCAGGGAGTGCCACAGGGATCATCCCTGTCTGCTCTATTATTTAACATTTATATGCAGCCTATCTGCTCCCTGATACGCTCATTAAATGTAGAATGTCTCGTGTATGCTGACGACATACTACTATACATTCCATTTACCATAGAACAACCTGATTTTTCCCCTATCATCAGATGCTTTGATGCAGTGGCTGAATGGCTTCTCACACAAAACCTGAGGATTAATCATAGCAAAACTGATGTCCTATTTGTCACAAGGAATCAGAAATTCACCCCACCACCCAACCTGCAAGTTAAAAACGCTGAACTAAAGACAAAAGACACAATTCGCTACCTAGGCATCACCCTAGATCAGCGATTGGCTATGACAACCCACGTAAAGACCGTTACCAAAGCAATATACCACAAAATACGAACCCTTCGCCACCTCCGCCCACTACTGGACTTTTCAGACTATCGAACCATATTTCAAGCCCTAGTGATCCCACACATAGATTTCGCGAACACCATCCTCCATGGTCTTCCACAAGCAACCCTCAACCCACTTCGGCTGGCCATGAACTCAGCTGCTAGGGTTCTCACAGGGACATCAAGATTAGAACATATAACCCCAGTAATGAAAAACCTACATTGGCTGCCACTACAAGCCCGAACTCAATACAAGGTACTGGTCATGACCTTCAAGGCACTGAATAATCAATCTCCCACACCAATCAGTAAACTGCTCAACAACATACCCAATACCAGAGTCAGAAGACCTACACTACTGAACATGCTAACTGTACCTAAGCTCACCACAAGATGTACAAAGGCAACTACCAATAGAGCTTTTTCAATTTATGCCCCAACAGCCTGGAATGAACTTCCCGCTAGTATAAGATCCATAACCAACCTCACCTCCTTCAGAAAGGCAATAAAACACCACCTTTTTCTAATTCACTATCCTGAAACCATGCCCGAAAAACATAAGTCATTTGCACTCACACCACACACTAACTGCCCTATCACTCAACATGAAAATGGCTAGATGCTCCTCTCCTTTAGATATACACATCATAAATCTACTACCTGACCTATAAATACCCACGGTTTACGAGAATAGATAACTCTATGTAAATACTTGTATATACCATGTGAATAGTTTTCCCTGTTATCCCAGTTTGATTATGCCATTAATTTAATTAATTTAATTTAATTAACAGATTATTTATATACCGCTCCTTCCATTGATCAGGTGCGGTTTCCATATAACAACAATAAACAGTGTGGTCTGTTTTTACATATAACATTTGTAGCTAGGTAAATACAGTTAACAATTAACAATTAACAATTAGTAAACTATGTACAGTTGAACATAATTAAACTATATACATAGTTTTGTTTTTCATTTACTTATTCGCTTTGTTTTAGGGTGTATCACTTCATTCTTTTGATGAGTTGTGTATTACTCGGGGTGGGATTATCCTTTATCCAGTTGGGGGGTGTGTGGTGTGCTGGTCAAAGATCCATAATGCTTTGTGAATAAGTGTGTTTTGAGTTTTTTTCTGAACTCCATTATGTCGGGTAATTGTCTTAGTTCTATTGGGATTGTGTTCCACAAGATAGGTGCTGCATGGGAGAAGGCTTTTTTGTTAGTGGATTTATTGGCCCTAATGAATTCTTTTGGAGTGGTTAGTTTATTGAGCTGGTCTCTCCTTTGTAGATTGTGTGTAGGTTCTATTTTGATAAGGTTATTTATGGGCAGGGGTGCTGTTTTTGTTATGGCTTTGTAGGTGGTTAATATAGTTTTATATTCTATGCGGCTTTGAATCGGGAGCCAGTGTAGATATTCTAAAATTGGGGTTATATGTTGGAAAGGTGGGGCTTTCGTTATGGTCCTTGCTGCTGCGTTTTGTGCTAATTGAAGTTTTTTTATGGCTTCCTTGCTTACGCCAAGTAAGGTTAGGTTTGCGAAGTCGAAATGTGGGGTTATGATTGCTTGTATGACGCGTTGTTCTATGTAAGCACATGTTCCATGTAAGCCATGTTCTATGTAAGCACATTGTGATATTTATGCATTGTTGCTTGTTCAGTTTTAATGTAAACCGCGCTGATTTCAATAGCGCGGTATATAAAAAATAAAAATAAATATAAATAAAATAAATAAATAACAACCGTCAATATGGCTAGTAATAAGTTAAATGTATTGACTCTAAATGTAAAGGGTATCACAAATCCAATTAAGCGAAACAAATTTTGACATATTGCCAACAGCAGAATGCTGACATAATATACATACAGGAAACCCACCTCTCATTGTTCGAATCATGCAAAGTTGGATCGGGAGCATATCAAAATATATTAGCTGCGCCAGCAACAACAAAAAAAAGGCGGTGTGATTATATTTGTGCGGAAAGTGCTGGCACTGATAATTAAAGAAACTAGGATAGACCCTTGCGGGAGATGGGCCAAAGTCATAATACAGTTAGGTCAAGAAACTATACATTAATGGCGGTGTATGGCCCTAATCAGGAAGAACCAAAGTTTTTTTGAACAGTTGACAATGGAATTAGTGGAGGCGGCATCAACACACATAATCCTTGGAGGAGACTTTAATATTATACAAGATCCCCTAGTTGATTGGACTCCATACAAACAACAATCTAAACCTAGATCGAGTAGAGTATTACAGAATATGATAGAATCAATGGGATTGATAGATCCATGGAGACTGTTACATCCGAGAGCTAGAGAATACTCATTCTACTCTCTCCCTCATAACTCTCAGATGAGAATTGAATTCTTTTTAATATCAAAGACGCTGGTACCACAAGTGTTGGCTGCAGAAATGTACACAAAAACAGTTTCGGATCATGCAGCAGTGATGCTCACTCTGGACATGAAGTCGACACGACGGACCCAGACGAGATGGCAATTTGACAAAGCATGGTTGACTGATAAGACCTTTCTTAGTCACATACAAAAAGAAATCTCAACTTATTTTGAACATAACTTAGAATCAGAAACATCAACTTGGGCTTGGTGGGAAGCCTTTAAAGCTGCTATTCGAGCACATATAACAACATTTTCCCTACAACAGAAGAAAGCCAAGAAGAAAGAATTGCATGAAATAAATCTACAAATACGCGCTGGAGAAAGGCTTTTAATTAAGCAAATGGACCCGATGATTTTGATAAAGCTGCAAAAATTACGTTATCAATATAATTCAATACTAAATTGTGAAGCACAACAGCAAATTAAATCACAACAAAGTGGGTACTATCATGAGGGCAGCCATGCGAGCACGCTTCTCTCCCACACATTGAAGGCTAAGCAGGCAGTATCACGTATTGCAGGTATACAGAATTCAAAAGGCGAGTTAGTTACAAAGGATGAAGAAATATTAGAGCAGTGCAGAGAATTTTATGCAAAATTATATCAATCAGAGGTTGAATGGGATGAAGGAGCTTTTGAAAAATTAGTCTCCACCGTCGTCGGACCAAAACTCTCTGAAAGACAAGCATCATCATTGGAAGAAGACATTACTAACAAGGAGATACAGCAGGCTATAAGTCAACTGGCTAAGGGCAAAGCGAGCGGACCAGATGGATTGCCATTAGAATTCTATGTTGCATTTGCAGAGCAGTTGGTGCCTGAACTCCAGACGTATTACAGTCGGCTGTATGAAGAACATCCTGACGTTGGGGCACTGGCAGAAGCTATCATTGTTATACACCCTAAGCCAGGGAGAGATCCCCAGAAAGTGGAGAATTATCGGCCTATATCACTACTAAATGTAGATTAGAAAATATATGCTAAAGTGCTAGCCAATAGGCTAGGGAAAATCCTTGATGTGCTAATCCATCCAGATCAGTGTGGGTTCATGTCTGGTAGGTCTATTACGGATAATGGTCGGCTATTAGCCCATGTTCTGACACAGGCACAGCAAACAGTTGACCCAGTGGTCGGATTAGCACTAGACGTCGAAAAGGCATTTGATAGGTTAGAATGGTCATTTTATTTAGAACATTGAGATGGTTGGGAATGAAAGATAAATTTTGTGGTACCGAAAGCATTCCTGAGCAGACAGAAGGGGAAAAGGGCGAGCACTGCACCTTTAAAAGCCAGAGCAAGCCAGGTTTCCATGACAGCAGGAAGCTTTCAGAGAGAATGCAGCTCAGTCAGACTCATGACGTAAGAGCTGGAAGCAGCCCTAACGAGGTGCACCTGGATAGTCAGAAGGGCGTGCCTGAACAAGGAAGTCGTTTTAAACCAGCTTCAGGGCTAGTCTTGCAGAACAGCACGCAGTACCAGAACAGCCGACAGGATTGTCAGCAGAGAAGGAAACTGGACAGACAAGAAGGCAGGGAAAAGCCTTTACAAGTGTCTAAACCACTTCAACAAGGAAGGCAGCAACTGAGGAAGTCTTGGAACCCAGCTCCAGGCAAGAGGGATTCTGGTGGGTCCAATCCCAGTTACCTTAAAGCTAAGTCAACGCCGTCGTGGGAGCTACCTGAAGACAGGGACAAGCATTTTACCTGTGGAAGGGAAGAGAGCTCCAAGCACAGACCGGGCAGTGATAGCAGACAAGATACGTTGGATTTTCTGCCTAATCAGAGTCTTGTTGAAGACATTGTAAAACAACTAAAAGCCAGTGCTAACAAGTGCCACGATAGCACGGCTGTAAAACCACCTAGCAGAAACACTTGGAATAAATGGTTTAATGCAGATGTAGAAACCATAAAGAGAAGCTTACGTACTAACCAAACTTCTGAGCTAGAGGACGTCATGGCTAGTAGAGGAGGGAATCTTCTAGAGCAGCTGCAAAAGGCTATTCCAGAATGCCAGCCTAGAAGTTCTCCTAGGCAGAGCTGTGAGAATGAAAGCGAGGACATGATCATTGACGCAGCAGATGTTCCTGAGTCCTCTGGTTCTTTTGAGATGGACTGTTCTATGTGTAATAGAGTGGACATGAACTTATGTTAAACAAGCTTTGGTAAGAAGAATTACAAAGTTGTTTGGAAGTTTTGTGCTGCTGTGAGGAAACAGTTTTTCCACTTTTATTTGATGCTTTTCATTTGCTCCTGTTTTTCTGTTTATTCTGGAAAAGAATTATATTGCTTTGCTTATTTGCCTGAGAACCTCTGTGAGGGGAAAAACCCAACAATAATAATAAATTTATCTGTTCCAAAAGACCCTTGTGCCACAACACATTTTTGTGAGAGTGAAACCAAAAGCTACATATCCCAGCAACCCTTGCTGCTAGATAGGATAAAGGACACTCAGAAGCAAAACAGCGGTCACCCCTACTATAAAGCCTTCGGCCAGTAGCAGGGGAGCGTGACAATTTGTGAAGAGAATTATTATGTTATACACCAAACCTTCAGCACGGGTGGCAGCAAACGCAACATTGTCAACGGCCTTTAATTTATTCAGAGGAACGAGACAAGGATGTCCTTTGTCACTGTTGCTTTTCAATTTAGCACTGGAGCCATTAGCATTAAAAATTCGACAACATAACAATATCATAGGCATAGATATTAAGGGCTGCCAATGCAAGCTATCAGCCTATGCTGACGACCTGGTTCTGTTTTTGAAACCCAGTTCATTGGCAGTGGTGCTAAAAGTTATAGCTGAATACTCAGAAATATCGAGATACAAAGTGAATTCAGCAAAGACTACCATAATACCTCTTAACTGTCATGTTCCGTTGTCAATAATGAGTCATTACCCATTTCGGGTGGAACAGTCCTCCTTCAAATATTTAGGTATCATATATGGGATTACCATGCAAGAGACTGTAACTCAAAATATGGTACTGTGTGAAAGAATTGTCAGGGACTATGTGACTAAATGGTCCCCGTTAAATTTGACCTGGTGGGGAAGATTAGAAACCATAAAAATTGTTATTGTCCCACAATAAACTATATCTTAAGTATGATACCGACTCTATTTGTCCAAAGCTTTTATAAGAAATTAGGCAAGTTGATATTATCTTTTCTATGACGTAATAAAACACCTAGAATAGCAGCATGGAAAAGCAAGCTACCCAAAACAAGAGGGAGCGTGCACTTCCCAGATTTCTGTTGGTTTCATGTAGCCGCATTACTTCAACAAGGAATCCACTGGACTGAAGAGGAGGCATTAGAGGATAGCCCGCAGTAGCTACAGATAGAGCTGGCCATAAGTAAACCAATACCACTAAGAATTCTTGTGGTCTATTTAATCCCCAGTTATCCAAGTTCATTCCCTGTTACCTGTAAACTTAACATATGTTCATGCTTAAGTACAATTTGTTAAAATGTAAACCGCGCTGATGACGAAGAGTGCGGTATATAAAAGATGTTAAATAAATAAATAAATAAATAAATAAATCAGGGCCACTCAGCAAGCTTATCAAATGATAATACCATATGTAGAAGGTGCTCAGAAATACACACAGGACACACCCATTTGGCTAAACCCGAAACTCAGAATCGACGGTCAAAGTATTGTATGGAACACATGGATGAGTCATGGCATATACAATTTGGGCCAACTGATTTGCAATAATTCTTTTAAATCCTTCCAGATGCTGCAACAGGAATATAGTCTACTGGATAAATGTATGTACCAATGGTGTTAGCTATGGCATTGTCTAGATAAGGCTGGGGTCTCGCCGATTTCAATGTGCCCTGGTTGGCCGCTGTTTCAGAAGATGCAAGAAATGAAAATGGGATCTCAACTAATATCTAGGTTTGTGGCTTTAATACGAGAAGGGGAGACGAGAAGATGCAAAGACACGCAATTAATTTGGGAAACAGAAGTTGGTGAATTGGAGAATACTAGAATGTGGGATGCCTTTTGGGGATCACAGATAAGGATTACGCGGGCAGCTTCTCTTACACAAACGCTGTATTTCCTGGCCCATCGAGCATACTTAACTCCCTTGAAAATAGCGAAATGGCAATCCCAAATAGGGAATCGATGCTGGTCTTGTGAGAATGATATCGGTACGCTGTCACATATGATATATTATTCTCCAAAATTGAAGAGACACTGGCAGCAAGTATGGCAACGAGTGACCCAACCATTGAAAATGCATACACCACTCACGTATCGCATAGTAGTATACAAGTCGCAAGCCGAAATTCCTGACTTAGAGAAACAGGACTGTTTGATTTTTGACTTGATGCTAAGTTTAGCTTTAAAAGCAGTCCTTGGTCATTGGAAGGACATTTCAAATTTGAATGTGGAATATTGGTGGAATTTACTGTGTATTCACCAGACATATGAAAGAGCATATGTGGGCCAAAATCCGTATCTTCAAAACATGCTAAAAAAGTGGGATACCCTTAATATACAATTACTACACAAGTAGTTATAGCAAGTGACAGTTGGATGAGGTAATATTTGTTACCAATTGAATTAATAAAGGTAATAGTCCAATGGGAGCAGTTAGGTAGAAATGGAGCTCTGAACAATACATGTAGTAACTAAAGAATCCATTGATCATGGCCAGTAATGTTTGTAATATTTTGTAGTGTATTTTTGTTTCATTTACTTTTCTGTTTCTGCTGTTTTAATTGTTCACTTGTTTCAAAATATTAAATTAAAAATTAAAAAAAAAAAAAAGAAAACACAAGGTTGCTTAGGCAGATCTGATCCAACAGCAGCACCGATGAGTTGAGCACTCAGCCTGGATTTGAGAGGGTCCAGAGATGAAGCCTGGTGTATGGATTCAGGCAGTTTGTTCCAAGCATACAGAGCACCAAGGTGAAGGGAGCGACTTCTGGATTTGGCAGTAGAAGAAAAGGGCACCGATAAAAGCAATCTAACAGAAGAGTGGAGCTCCTGGGGAGGGGTGTAGGGAGAGATAAGAGGGGAAAGGTAGTGTGGAGCAGCAGAGTGAGTGCACTTATAGGCCAGAGGCATGAAAAGGGCATACCTTTGTTGTTCAGCAATATTATGAATCCTTTGGGGAACTGTGAAGTCAGTTTGTGGTTTTGTGGACTTGATGAGGGTCCATTCCTAGACGTTTCAGGAGTGTTTGTAGAGATGACCAGGGCAGGAATCACTGAGGCCGGTTCCTAATGCCAGGTACCATTTGATGCAAGGTATGTCCTGACATGCATGTTCAATTTACATTCTGGTATATCATTCTGGAAGTCCAAAAAACTGCCAGCATGGTTTAAAGGTGAGGTCAGAGAGGCTGTTGTTGCCAAAAAAGCATCTTTCAGGAAATGGAAAAAAGAGCCAAACGACGAAACCTGGAAACAACACAAGCACTGGCAAGTCAAATGCAAGGCATTGATAAGGCAGGCAAAGGGAGAATTTGAGAAGAAGCTTGCTGCGGAAGCAAAAACGCGAAGTAAAGACCTTTTCAAGTACATTTGTAGCAAAAAACCTGTGAGAGAGTCAGTTGGTCCATTAGATGATAAAGGGGTTAAAGGAGCACTAAGAGGCGACAAGGCGATAGCGGAGAGACTGAATGAATTCTTTGCTTCAGTCTTTACTGAGGAAGATGTAGGGATGTTACCCATGACTGAAGTGGTATTTAAAGGTGCGGAAGAATTGAAGGAAATATCGATACATTGGGAAGATGTATTACAACTATTAGATAAACTAAAGAGTAGCAAATCACCTGGGCCGGATGGTATACATCCAAGGGTGTTGAAAGAACTGAAATACGAGATTGCAGACCTGCTATTAGTAATCTGTGAACTATCATTAAAATCATCTCTAATACCTGAAGATTGGAGGATCGCCAATGTAACACCAATTTTTAAAAAAGGTTCCAGGGGTGATCCGGGAAACTACAGACCGGTGAGCCTGACATCAGTACCGGTAAAAATGGTAGAAACCATCATAAAGAATAAAATTACTCAGCATGTAGATAGTCATGACCTAATGGGAGACAGCCAACATGGCTTTAGACAAGGAAGATCTTGTCTTACTAATCTGTTATGTTTTTTTGAAGGAGTGAATAATCAGGTGGACAAAGGTGAGTCGGTTGATATTGTGTATCTGGACTTTCAGAAAGCCTTTGACAAGGTCCCTCATCAGAGACGTTTGGCAAAACTAAAGAGTCAGGGGATAGGAGGCAGTGTACTATTGTGGATCAGGAACTGGTTAAAAGATAGAAAGCAGAGGGTAGGGCTAAATGGCCAATTTTCCCAATGGAGAAAGGTGAATAGTGGTGTACCCCAGGGATCTGTGCTGGGTCCGCTGCTTTTTGACATATTCATAAATGACCTGGAAAGTGGAATAACGAGTGAGGTTATCAAATTTGCAGATGATACAAAACTATTTAAAGTTGTTAAAACCCCAGAGGATTGTGGAAAATTGCAAGAGGATCTTGATAAATTGGAAGACTGGGCATCAAAATGACAGATGAAATTTAATGTGGACAAGTGCAAGGTTATGCTCCTAGGGAAGAACAACCCAAACTATGGTTACACGATGCAAGGTTCCACATTAGGAACCACCACCCAGGAAAAAGATTTAGGCGTCATTGTGGATACCATGTTAAAACCCTCGGCCCAGTGTGCAGCGGCGGCCAGAGAGCAAATAGAATGCTAGGTATGATAAGGAAAGGAATGGAAAATAAAACAAAAGATATTATAATGCCTCTATATCGTTCCATGGTGAGACCGCACCTTGAATATTGTGTGCAATTCTGGTCACCGTATCTTAAAAAGGATACAGCGATTTTAGAAAAGGTTCAGAGAAGAGCCACCAAAATGGTAAAGGGGATGGAAGGATACTCCTATGAAGAAAGGCTAAAAAGGTTAGGGCTTGTGATAAGCAAGCTTATCATAGCTCAGGAAGGAGCTATAGAAAAGGTGAAGTGACTCTGAACAAGCAACCTGCCAGTTCTGGCAGAAATAAGAAAACAGAATTTTTCTATAAAAGACTACCAGTCCCAGAATGCACCAGGTTTCCAACAGCCATTAGAGGAGCTGAAGTGGGGAAACGTGTGTTCAATCAGGAGGGCTATGAGGTAATCCCCAAGCACTCATCTCAAAGGGCAGGGCCTGATTCAGCACAGCTGCGCTGTGCTAGGGTGGAACACTCATCTAAGCAGAATAAAGGTAGAGTTTATTCTACAGAGAATCATCCTCAGTTTCATCTGGGAGATCCTCATCCTCAGAATCAGCTTGGATATCTTCATGATCTTAGACAGCTTCATCATCTGGAGGATCATCAGAAGCAGAAGCCAGAGCGGACGGACAGAGAGGGCAAGAAACCTTTTGGAAGAAAGAAGAGAAAAGCATTTGGGAGGTCTAAAGGAGTCCAGAGCAGTACGTATACTGGAAGGCATTCCAAAGGCAAGCTTACACCATTGGACTGGGGAAAGCCAGAGGAATGGTGCTGCAGAGCTAAGAACCTCCAGACGGTACCTGTGAGGGAGACGGCTGCACTTGGAAGGGACCCTAGGACCCGTGCCAGAAGGTATGTGAAGAGAGACCCAGTGTCCAGGGATCTGGATTGGAAGGCTGGACATAAGAACTGGACTACATACTGGCCAGGCTATTTAGAGAGGAACTCTAACAGCAATGGAAGCTCAGGTATGAACACTGATCTATGCCCTAGCTATACCCTTGAAAGACAGCAGGGAAACAAGTATTCTCCTGAGAGTGCTCCATTGAGAAATTCCTCTGTACCAATCCATGATATTGAACCCATGATTGTTGAAGAAGGGGGAGGGGTTGCAGATGCAGGCTGTGAATACATGGATTGCTCTTTGTCTAAACTCCTTTGGTAATTTACTGTTACAAAGTACAACAACCATCACAAAGAAATACAAACTTGTTCTTTAATCTACTCAGAAAAGCTCCTGAGTAGGATTTGAGCCATGCAGTAGAAAGCAAGCCAGCTAAGGGGTTTCAGCTGGGTAACTGCTAGCAATTGAGCCTTACCTAATTGCTTGTGAGCTCTGAGGGAATCACTTCTGAGTCTATGTGTGAAGATATAAGAAGTTAACCTGAAAAGAACAGTTTTTCCCTACTTTGTGGGTTTTGTTTGTTGATTGAGGCACTGCTAAGAAAATATTAGCTAAAGCCTACAGAAAAGACCATTCTGTTACCAACCAGGTCTTTATTCTTTTGATTTGATTGCCTGACAAGTTCAGCTGTTGTTTTCCTGACTTTGTTTTTCTAAGTTTAACACTGAAAGCAAGTATCCTGTTTTATGTGCTACCAAGCATATCTGTGTTGGGAGAAATAACCCCATAAATAAATATATTATTGGCTTTACACTCAAGCACAACTAATTATTGTGAACGGCTGTGTCTGGTGTGAATGGACTACATTTCCCACAATCCCTTGCAAATCATATTGATATATGCCTTTGCCAAGACTGTGAACATTCTCACCCAGGCACCCGTCTGACAAATGGCGTAGTTTTTCGGATTGCTTTTGCGCAAAGGGATTTACTTGCTAAGGATTACAACTCAAGTCTGAAGGAAAAGAAAGTTCAAGCTTAAAAACTGAAAGGAAAGATTTTCCCTCAACTGCACTTTGGAGGAGAGGTGGCTGTTCCAGGTAGCTGTCCCAGGAGGAAAAGACCCTGTGCAGAGCTGGATTCATCACTGGCATAAGGTAACAAGTACCTGGGCATGTCTAGTGGTGGATGGGAGTAAGGCACAGGGGTAATTAAAAAAAAAAAGTAGAAAAAAACACCTGTTTGGAAGGTGGTGCACTGTGGGGGTTTTTTTGTCTTCTTGCAGGGATCAATATGGATCCGAGGGAGATGGCTAGCTGGATGGCAGCCCAGTTTAGCAGGCAACAGGAGCTAGCACAGCAGGCTCAGGACACTGCTATGAAAGCCTTAATGGACCCTCAGAAGCCAGTGCTTGATCTGGTGCAAGCCCTAGTTAAACTGCAGAACCAAAGTGGACCAGGTGCAAGACCAGCAGTAAATACTGGTACACCACATGTGGACAGTGTGGGACTCAATCAAGGAATTGGGGCATTTAGTTTTTGGAAGCTAACTCCAGATGATAATGTTGATGATTTTCTAGAGTCTTTTGAAAGAGTGGCACAAGCGTTAGCATGGCCAGAGACCCAGTGGGCAGTAAGGCTGGCAGCCTCATTAACTGGAGAGGCGCTTGCAGCTTATAGAGCAATGCCAGCAGCCCCGGCTTTGAATTATAAGGATGTAAAGGCTGCTATTAGAGATCGCCTAGGGTTGTCTATTTCAGAGTATAGGCAAATGTTTAGAGCTACTACATTGAGAGTGGGTGAAACACCCAGGGCTCTGAGTCAGAGAATCAGAGGATTAGCTGTAAAATGGTTGGAGCCTGAGCAAAAGATGGTAGAAATGTTATTAGACATTATTATGCTTGAACAATTTATGTCTGCTGTGCCTAAAGATGTGCACACTTTCCTTATACAGCAAAATTGCCAAAATTTTGGAGAGGCAACCATGCTGGCAGAGAGATTCTTGGAAGCCACGCAGGCTTGCCATAGAATGGGTGGCCCTCTGAAGATTGGTGTTGAGGCAAGCTGTGCTGTATCAGAAAAGAAAATGCTTAAAAGTGTTTCTGAAAATAAATGTACTGTGCCAAACCAGATGACACAGTGGAGTAGAAAGAAATGTTTCAAGTCTGGAAAATGGGGACATTTAGAAAAGGGATGCTAGACACACACTAGCTTAATGGGTGTGGATTTAAAACAGCCCAAAGAAGGATTTCTTTTGATGGTTGATGTGCAAGGAATTACCACAAATGCTTTGTTAGACTCTGGGGCAGACCAGAGTATGATGTCAAAAAGGCTTTGGAAGAGAATAGAGGCCCAAGAAGGATTTGTACCTAGAACCCCTGAAAGCCAAGTTCACATCAGATGCATTCATGGTGCTGCAACATCATATCCCACCCATAGGCTAAAGGTTAAGTGCCTGGGGGAACAAGAGGAAGTCCTGTTAGCAGTGGTGCCTAGGCTACCCTTTGATTTGGTTCTAGGAAAGGACTGGCCAAGATTTAAGCAGGGTCTAATGGAAGGGCTAGGAAAGAAGGAGGGAGAAGGAATAATGGAAATAGCTCCCGGGCCTTTCTTTGGAAGTCCTCAGTCCCTAGCTAAAAAGATGGTTAAGCTTCCAGAAGGCCAAACTATAGGTAATAAGAGGGGCCTTGTATCCACCTGCTCGCAGGCTAAGGTAGAGAGCCAGCAGAAGGAGGAGGGGGAGCAGGCAGAGTTATTAGGAGACTTACCCTCTCATGATGATTTAATAACCCCATCATCTGGTAAAGTAAGAAAGTTGAAAGCACAAAAGCGGCGTGAGAGACTTTGCAGAGCACAGGGTAGGGCTGAGATATTAGCTGGTCAAAGTTTACCCTGGGTGCAAGCTGAGTTAGTGGCAAAGTTTCCTCACTTTCCACAAGAGCAGCGAGCTGATCAAGCTCTCACCCGAGCTTTTAAGTATGCTCATGAGGTCAGGGAGGAGTTGCCCAGATTCAGACTAGATAATGAAATATTATATAGAGAGAGTCAGGACCCCAGAAATGGGACCATACGTAAACAATTGGTGGTACCCACAACTTTCAAAGGGCTAGTACTTAGATTAGCACATGATCATCCAGTTGGAGGTCATAAAGGGATGCAAGGAACGCTGGATCAAATACTTATGCGTTTTTACTGGCCAGGTATTTTTAAAGAAACTGCCCAGTTTTGTGATGCATGTCCAGCGTGTCAGTGAGTTACAGCGGCTCACCCACCGGTGGTGCCTTTGATTCCCATGCCAATTATCACAGACCCAATTGGTCGCATTGCCATGGATATTGTAGGCCCATTAGTCAAAACGCCCCGAGGTTTCCAATACATCCTACTTATGGTAGATCAGGCAACAAGGTTTCCCTGGGCCATACCATTGAGGAATGTTTCTGCAAAAACAATAGCTTTAGAGCTAGTAAAATTGTTTTGTGAAGTGGGATTCCCAAGAGAGGTGTTGACTCACCGAGGGTCCAATTTTGTATCCAAATATTTGGCCCAGGTCTGGGATGCCTTTGGCATTCATCACGTGAAAACCTCAGCCTACCATCCACAATCAAACGGTTTGGTGGAGAGATTCAACCAAACTCTCAAACAAATGTTGAGAAGGGGGTTAGCAGGAGAGGTAAAAGAATGGGATATGTTATTGCCCTTTGCCTTATATGCCTGCAGGGAAAGAATTCAGGTGTCCCTAGGTGTAACTCCATATGAATTGATGTATGGTAGGGCTCCATGGGGTTTGTTAGATATTTTGAGGGAACAATGGATTGATACTGAACCAGGAAGTCAGGAAGTGCCACAGTTTCTACGTGACTTGAGAGCACGTTTGAAAAGGACCTCGCAGCTTGCTGAGAGGAACCTGCAGGACAGTCAAGTGCGCCAGAAAGGGTGGTATGATAGGAAGGCCAAAAGCCGCCGATTAAGCATTGGTGAAAAGGTTTTGGTTCAAGTAGCAGGTACAGCCCCAAAATTTGAAGTACAGTGGAAAGGGCCATGGACGGTTGTTAAACAAGTGAGCCCAGTGTCTTATATGGTAGAAAATGCAAGAGGGCGTAGACAGACCTACCATATTAATGTACTTAAGTCTTGGAAGGAGAGCCCTGTAAATAATAATGACCCTGAAACCAGTCAGGAAGTAAGTGAGCTTCAAAAAGATAACACTCTCGTAGGTATTACGGACTGTAGGAAAGAAGTTTCACCAGTAAAACCAGTCCGTAATAACTTAAGCAGGGGGGTATGTGATAAGGAAGCTTATCATAGCTCAGGAAGGAGCTATAGAAAAGGTAAAGTGACTCTGAACAAGCAACCTGTCAGTTCTGGTAGAAATAAGAAAACAGAATTTTTTTATAAAAGACTACCAGTCCCAGAATGCACCAGGTTTCCAACAGCCATTAGAGGAGCTGAAGTGGGGAAACGTGTGTTTAATCAGAAGGGCTATGAGGTAATCCCCAAGCACTCATCTCAAAGGGCAGGGCCTGATTCAGCACAGCTGCGCTGTGCTAGGGTAGAGCACTCATCTAAGCAGAATAAAGGTAGAGTTTATTCTACAGAGAATCATCCTCAGTTTCATCTGGGAGATCCTCATCCTCAGAATCAGCTTGGATATCTTCATGATCTTGGACAGCTTCATCATCTGGAGGATCATCAGAAGCAGAAGCCAGAGCGGACGGACAGAGAGGGCAAGAAACATTTTGGAAGAAAGAAGAGAAAAGCATTTGGGAGGTCTAAAGGAGTCCAGAGCAGTACGTATACTGGAAGGCATTCCAAAGGCAAGCTTACACCATTGGACTGGGGAAAGCCAGAGGAATGGTGCTGCAGAGCTAGGAACCTCCAGACGGTACCTGTGAGGGAGACGGCTGCACTTGGAAGGGACCCTAGGACCCGTGCCAGAAGGTATGTGAAGAGAGACCCAGTGTCCAGGGATCTGGATTGGAAGGCTGGACATAAGAACTGGACTACATACTGGCCAGGCTATTTAGAGAGGAATTCTAACAGCAATGGAAGCTCAGGTATGAACACTGATCTATGCCCTAGCTATACCCTTGAAAGACAGCAGGGAAACAAGTATTCTCCTGAGAGTGCTCCATTGAGAAATTCCTCTGTACCAATCCATGATATTGAACCCATGATTGTTGAAGAAGGGGGAGGGGTTGCAGATGCAGGCTGTGAATACATGGATTGCTCTTTGTCTAAACTCCTTTGGTAATTTACTGTTACAAAGTACAACAACCATCACAAAGAAATACAAACTTGTTCTTTAATCTACTCAGAAAAGCTCCTGAGTAGGATTTGAGCCACGCAGTAGAAAGCAAGCCAGCTAAGGGGTTTCAGCTGGGTAACTGCTAGCAATTGAGCCTTACCTAATTGCTTGTGAGCTCTGAGGGAATCACTTCTGAGTCTATGTGTGAAGATATAAGAAGTTAACCTGAAAAGAACAGTTTTTCCCTACTTTGTGGGTTTTGTTTGTTGATTGAGGCACTGCTAAGAAAATATTAGCTAAAGCCTACAGAAAAGACCATTCTGTTACCAACCAGGTCTTTATTCTTTTGATTTGATTGCCTGACAAGTTCAGCTGTTGTTTTCCTGACTTTGTTTTTCTAAGTTTAACACTGAAAGCAAGTATCCTGTTTTATGTGCTACCAAGCATATCTGTGTTGGGAGAAATAACCCCATAAATAAATATATTATTGGCTTTACACTCAAGCACAACTAATTATTGTGAACGGCTGTGTCTGGTGTGAATGGACTACATTTCCCACAATCCCTTGCAAATCATATTGATATATGCCTTTGCCATGACTGTGAACATTCTCACCCAGGCACCCGTCTGACAGGCTCTTTAACCTGGAAAAGAGACGGCTGAGGGGAGATATGATAGAAGTCTATAAATTAATGAACGGAGTGGAACGGGTAAACGTAGATCGATTGTTTACCTTATCAGAATATAGAAAGACTAGGGGACATGCAATGAAGCTACAGGGTAAACTATTTAAGACTAATAAAAGAAAATATTTTTTCACTCAACGTGTAATCAAACTCTGGAATTTGTTACCAGAGGATGTAGTAAAGGCTCTTAATGTAGCTGGGTTTAAAAAAGGTTTGGACAAGTTCCTGGAGGAAAGGTCCATAAACCATTATTAAGAAGGGACCCAGGATATCAATGCTTGAACAAATACAAGCATTGTGGAACCTGTGTCCCTTGGGGAAACTGCTAGGTACATATGACCTAGATTGGCCACTGTTGGAAACAGAATACTGGGCTTGATGGACCTTGGTCTGACCCAGTATGGCATATCTTATGTTCTTATATCTTATGTTCATATTAGGGCACACTGGGATTACTTGGCACTTTTCAGGGGCTGTGGCAGACTGGTAGATGGTCTAGGTTACAGCAGCAGTCATTTCTCATTGGTGTTTGTCTAGTTTGCATCAGCACACTACTGCCAGTGTGAAGAGCAGCTTAGGAGATGCACGTTTTACCGATGAGGCATGGCTCTGCAAGTACATCCTGGAAATGAGCAGGATCCAAAATGTGTAATGTTTCAGAATATGGTGGGCGTGGGGATGTCCAAAACATTTACCTATGTCCGAGGCATGGGGCCAGCTGAATATCACTTGCACGTGCCTACCGAACACATCTATCTCCCCGATTTCAGCTCCGCGGGCACATCCAGACCCTCGGATGTAGAATTAGGTTCAAAGGAGGCCTGTTTCTGATTTAGATGTTTCGCGGGCCAGATGTACATGTTTTGGAATCGTGCTCCATGTGTTTAATTATCCAAAAGGTTATTTGCTTTTAATGATTATAGCTTGTCTTCCTGCATCTCTTAGAGGTCCTATAGAATTCTATTTTTAAAAGCTCCTCAATGCCCAAACTAAGTGGTCCAGTTTTGGCTTAACTTGCGTGGTTAGGTTTGTGATTTAAAATTTTCCTAATTTAGGAAGACAAAATCAAGTAGCCTATTACAGTACCTATGTGTGGGGTACCTGAATTAGCAGCCTAGCACAGAAAACTAGCGCTAGGCATCTAAGTTTCTGCCCTTAACCTAATCCTGCTCCCTACACTGCCCCACTCTTCCATCATCTTAATTTAGCTGTCAAGAGGGAGTACATTCCCCCCCCCCCCCCGCACAAGGTCTGTTGCCTAACTCCTTAATGAGGTGCCTAGATCCGAATGAAAATTTACCTCACTGTGTATGAGTCTTACCAAGGAAATCAAAAAAATCGAAAGAATTGCAGTTTAACATCCTAAGAGTAGCCCAGTAGCTACAGCAGAGGACTGAGAACCAAGGTAGTCAAGGTTCAAATTCCATTAACTCTCCTTGTGACCTTGGGTAAATAATTTTGCTTTTGATAGACTCAGGTACAAACTGCTAATGTTATTTACTAGCCTCCATCAACTGATGTTATCTAATACAAGCCCCATTGTTTTCAGTGGGTCCTATTTACTAAGAGATGCATTAATGTCCGTTATTTACCTCAGGGCCCATTTTAACTAATGACACATGGTAACAGAGTGCACAAATGCAGTAGCACAGTTCAAAGAAGCGTGTTTACTGTGATATGTGAGTCACATCACTAGTATGGGAGGTCAGCCAGTGGTGGGATTCGGCCAGTTTGGCCCGGTTCCGCGCAAACCAGTTCCTGCCATAGGCTGTGTTCACTGAACCAGGCTGAAAATGGCATCCCGATGCCAGCTCTGCAATGTCGGGAATCCCCCCACACTCCAGTGGTTTGACAGCATCGGAGGACTGCACATTGGGGGAAGACCCAAATGCCATCAAACCACTGTCGGATGGGGATCAGGCTGTTGGGCCACAGGGGAGTTGCTGCCCTGCAGAGACCGCCAGCGGCCCGAGCATGCAGTACTGGCAATGCAAAGACATGCCATGTTGTCAACCACTCGGTTCTGTCAGAGGCGGAATCAATTTGAACTGCTTCCTGTTTGGATGGAATCCTGCCACTGGGGTCAGCGCCAACTCCAGGGCCATGTACTTCCATCCCACTGCAGTTAGGGCAGGCCCTAGATGTGGCAATACGCAAGCCAGTAGGCAGGCTCACTTAATGCTCTCCACTGAGGTGGTGTTAAATGCATCCATGCAAAAGGCATCAAAAAAGGGCACAATATGTATATGCCGAAAGGTGCATCCACACCCTCACAAAGCACACACACACACACATCCCACCTCCATGCCACACACAAATGCTTCCCATCTCTGCATCACACACACAGGGGCACCCCAGCTTTACAACACACACACATGCACTGCAGTCCCACGTCCTACCCAGACACAGTCATCCACTACTTCATCCGACCCACCCACAAGCAGCCCACCCTCAAAGCACACACACACATAGACACTCACTGTCTGAATATATAACTGTTTTTATCTATATATTTGTCTAAAGACGCTTCATACAGCCCCTCTTACCATAAGATGACACACTTTAATATCTCTCTTCAAACTCGGCCCTTCCCTCCAACATGTATGAGTTTGCAAATGGAGGAAAGGAAAATGTGTCACTTTTTCACTTGTTACAAATGTATAGGTCACTTTTAGTAAGAGAAATAAGCTTTGTTCATTTAGAATGAAAAGGGTAAATTGTTCATGGAGAGGCTCTTCCCCTGCCCCCTTCCCAATGGAATGAAGCAGCTGCGATTCCCATCGGGTGACATTTGGCATTGCACAGTTTACAAGGGCGGGGGGGTGGGGGGGGGTGCATCTTTCAGCCAGCATAGCCTCGGGCAAATGAGTTCCCTCTGGGACTTTGTTTTTGCATTTCAGTCTCAGGCAGGAACAAGCAACCTGCAGGACATCATAAATACTGAAGAAGAGCACATCCAGGAGTACAGAAGGCAGAGAATATTTCTGCTAGTGTAGCGAGAGAGCGAGGAGAGAAAGCAAAGAAAAATGGTCCAAGAGTGAGAGGCACTTGAAATTTTACAGACCTGCCCAAGGTCACAAAAGTGATGGCTGTGGGATGAAGGCGTTGGGCTAAAAAGTGATTTGCACAAAGCTGCACCCAGAAGGTGGGTGAGAATAAACTCTTCCAAGGGCCAAACAAAAGTGTAAGTAATTTTATCATATCCCTAGTTGGTTTCCGGCTTTAATGATCCTCTCACTGTCTCAGGTTACAAGAATCTCTACAGCTTTGATCTCATTGCTTCTGTGTTAGGCAGATCCAGTACCTTTTCTTCACTGTACTGAAGGGATCCTTTGATGGACTGTTCTGCCAAGTCGGAGGAAGACCTTCTCAGAGGATCTAGACCAGAGCTTCTCAACCCTCTCCTGTTGGCACACCTAGACCGCTGGGGTTTTCAGAATTACCATAATGAATATGCATGAGATAGATGTGTACACTCTTTAAAGTAATGAAATAAAAAACATGAAGAGAATTTTCTTTTTCATCTCTAGTCAAGGGGCTTTGGGGTTTCTGATCAATCTGCTGGTATTTGAGAGTTTCGTTTATGTGGACAACGTTCAGGTTGTGAGTCCAATCCTGAATTCTTTAGAGAAAGCACAGCAAATGTTGGTGAACTGTTTTGATCATATTCATATCTGCATAAGAAGCAATAGTTTAAAAATGAATCTAGAAAAAAAACAGTTGGGGAGGGGTCCATAGACCCAGAAACTGGATATTAATTCTAGGTTAGGAAATGTGAGTGTGATGCTCAGTGCTCCTTGTGGTCTTGGGCAAGCCACTTAACCCTCCATAGCCCATGTTCCCTGTAATATAGTTATCTCCAAGTTATAATGCCCTGTTCAATGTAATTTCAGTTTGTTCAATGTAAACTGCACTGATGTTGAATAGCGCTGTATATAAGAAACTGTAAATAAGTAAATAAATAAAATTGTTTGATCGAATGAGAATTCTGAACAGTGATCCAAGCAGTAGCAAAGTCACAGTTAGATTATTGTAATCGGGTTTCTGTAAACCTGGGAATTCTAAAAAAATCTTTAGCAAGACTACAGCCAGTTCAAAATCCCGCAGCAAAATTATTAAGTAAGATCCAGCATCACCTTTACTGACAGAATTACTTTGGTTACCTATTGTGTACCAGGTAAGATATAAGCTGTCTGCAATGATACAGAAGACTATCTGGGGTAGCGGTTGGTTCACTTGAGGAAATGCATTTAAATGTAGGTATTGTCACATTTACTTGAGATCTGAAAGGTCATATGACAAGATTCCAGATATCAACCATAATCATAATAATTGAATCTTGTTTAGTAAGCCCCAAACAAATTTTTTTGTCAGACCTTTCAACAGGCTACTAGCCCAAATATAGCTAGTTCCAAAAATGGTCCTTTTTACTTTCAAAAACTTTGAAATCCTTCACCTCAAAAGAAATGCTCTTTCATAGATCATCTTTACCGTAAAATCTCCCCAAATCTCTTATATCTTCTTTATCTAAGGTGGGAGTAAGTTCACTCATGCTAACTGCCACATTAACTGGGAGCATGCTCCGATAACATTCACACTACTCACGGTACGGATGCTCATTCTCTGCCCCAACTCGAGGTGCTCAGGTAACAAGGGATTTCTGTCATGGCCACATTTTGTGAGTGCAGTACTTTTTTACAAAGTCGTACTTGTCATGCAGCGAACCCCGCCCTACCTGGTACTACGCTTTAGTAAACATGCCTGCAAGTGCGTAACTGTGCACGTCTCCACATTAAATTTCATCTGAGATTTGGACGCCTATTCTCCCAATTTTTCAAGGTCCTCTTGCAATTTTTCACAATCCTCTTGTAATTTAACAAAATTGATTAACTTTTTCAAGTTGCAACTGTAAAGAAAATCGGAGGGCAATAACCAGGAACTAGATATGGAAGGGCACAGCCTCTATGGTTTAGAATGCCCTCCCAGAGACTTTACAACTGGAACAAAATTATTTTCTTTTTAAGAGAAATTTTAAAACTTGGCTTTTCTAGTAATGGCTGAGCTATTCTAATCACTATCATTTGAAGGAGCTGCGATATGCAATTGTGTTATGATAGAGTCATTTTTAGTTGAATTTGTACTATTGTAAATATGCTTTTAGATTTAAATTAATGTATACTGTTTCATTATTTATTTTATTGTGATTGTAATTCCACTTTGCTGTATTTCAAAAGGCGGTTCAGAATTTTTTTAATAAAAATCTTCTGGACTGGGTGGGGAAATGAAGTAGAATAGGCAGGATAATTTATGTATATTTATTTATTTATTTAATTTATGTAATGAGTTTTCTATATTGCCTTCTCATAAAATTCAAAGTGGTTTACAGAATAACCAGCATGCAGTTTACAATGAACAGGGATCATACAACTTGGATGCATATATAGGGCATTTAGTCTGGAGTGGAGGAGTGGCCTAGTGGTTGGGGCAAGGTACTTCACGTTGGAAGGTCAGGGGTTCAAATCCCACTAGAGGACAGCAACCTTGGGCCGGAAGGACTGGGGTTTCTAGTCCCACAGGTGCTCCTTGTGGTCTTAGGCAAGCCACTTAACCCTCCATAGCCCATGTTCCCTGTAATATAGTTATCTCCAAGTTATAATGCCCTGTTCAATGTAATTTCAGTTTGTTCAATGTAAACTGCACTGATGCAGAATAGCGCAGTATATAAGAGAATGTAAATAAATAAATAAATATTTACATATGGTTAGAACGGCAGGTCAGGATTCTGGATAGATGGATGTAGGAAGTTAAGGTAGTGGTGAATGGAGGTTGGGTAGCATTGAGGGTGAGTCTCAGGATAGGGAGTGAGTGGAATCAAATGGCAGGTCCATAGTGTTCCTTAAACAAGTGGGATTTTAGTGCTTTCCTGAAGTCCCAGAGGTCATTGATTGCCCTTATGTTTTCAGGCAGGGTGTTCCATTTAGTTGGCGTATACATGGATATTGCCTTGTTACACGTTATCTGTTTGGCTCTTGTTATGTCCTTCGGTAAGACCAGTAAGTTATTATTTTGAGTTCTTCTCGGTCTATTCTCAGGTTCCTTGATGATCAATGGTTGGAGCACGGCTGGAGATAAATTGCACATGATTTTGTAGATGATCAGCAGAGTCTTGTATTTGGTTCAGGCCTGGACTATATACTTCTACTGCATGGAACTCTTAGGTTATCTTATATTGTCAATTTTAATTTGTAGACTGCCTTGAACCCCAGTAAGAGAAGAAATAAGGTATAAATAACTGTGCTCTAAATTAAATTAAATTGTGCTCTATTTCTGTCCTATAGCATACAGCGGGAAATCCCTGATGGATAATGTCACCATTGACTTTCTCCTAGTTGGCTTCCCCATGACTCAGAAGCAACGGGTCCTTACCTTCATCATCTTCCTGTTCATCTACCTCTTAATCATCTCTGCCAATATTCTAATCATTGTGCTGGTGAGGACTAACCGGCATCTCCACAAGCCCATGTATTTCTTTCTCAGCAACTTCTCCTTCTTAGAAGTCTGGTACACCTCTGTCACCATTCCTAAAATGTGTGTTGATTTTCTGAGCAAGAGAAAATCTATTTCATGGAAGGGATGCATTACCCAGTTCTACTTCTTCTTTGTCTTTGCTGCCATGGAGAACTTCTTGCTGGCTGTGATGTCCCTTGACAGGTTCATCGCCATCTGCTATCCCCTGCGTTATCCAGCCGTTATGAGTGATCGAGTGTGTGTCCAGCTGGCTGGGGGCTGCTGGATTCTCAGCTGTGTGGCCCCATTGATACCTACAGTTCCTCTGTCACAATTGGCTTTTTGTGGACCTTATATAATAAACCATATCTTCTGTGATTTTTCTCCACTGGTGAAATTGTCTTGCACGAGAAACTCCTTCAGTGAAATCTCCTTCCTCTTCCTTGTGCGGGTTGTGGTTTTCGGCTGTTTCATTTCAATCATGATGTCTTATATTTTCATCATATTGACCATCGTCAAGATGACCTCAGCCACAGGCAGGCAGAATGCCTTTACCACTTGTGCCTCACACCTCCTGGTGGTTTTCTTTTTTTATGGGACAGTGATTTTCATGTACATTCGACCATCAGCCAGTGAATCTTATTATCTTCTAGACAAAGTGGTGTCAATTTTCTATACAGTGGTAACCCCACTGTTGAACCCCATCATCTACAGCCTGAGGAATCAAGAAGTCAAGGCAGCCCTGAGGAGGATGATCATTAAACTCAAATGATTTAAAAAGAAAAAAGAGAAATAAATTTTGATTTATCGGTCAAATGTTAGGCACCAAGGCATTTCAAAATGAAATTACAGTGCATTGCAAAGGTATTCATCCCCTCTGTGTTTGTCCTGTTTTGTTACATTACAACCTGGAATTAAAATGGATTTGGGGGGTTAGCACCATGTGATATACACAACATGCCTACAACTTTCCTTTTTTTTTGTAGGTGCAAAATATCCTTTATTGTGACACAAACAATGATTAAGACAAACTGAAAGCAGGAGTGTGTATATGTAATCACCCTCAAAGTCAATACGTTATAGAGCCACCCTTTGCTGCAATTACAGCTGCAGCTCTCTTGAGGTATGTCTCAATTAACTTAGTACATCTAGCCACTGGGATTTTTACCCATTCCTCAAGGCAAAACTGTTTCAACTCCTTCACGTTAGATGGGTTGCGTTGGTGTACAGCAATCTTCAAGTCATGCCACAGATTCTCAATTGGATTGAGGTCTGGGCTTTGACTAGGCCATTCCAAGACATTAAAATGTTTCCCTTTAAACCAGGTTTTGCAGTATGTTTAGGGTCGTTGTCTTGCTGCAATGTGAACCTTCATCCCAGTCTCAAATCTCTAGCAGACTGAAACAGGATTTCCACAGTAATTGCCCTGTCTTCAGTGCCATCCATCGTTCCTTCAATCTTGGCAAGTTTTCCTGTCCCTGCCAATGAAAAACATCCCACAGCATGATGCTGCCACCACAATGTTTCACTGTGGGAATGGTGTTCTCAGGGTGATGCAAAGTGTTGGATTTGCACCACACATGTCGTTTTCCATAATGGCCAAAAAGTTAAATGTTCATCTCATCTGACCAGAGAGCCTTCTTCCATGTGTTTGGGGGTCCGCCACATGCTGTTGTGCAAACTTCAAACGTGTTTTCTTATTTCTTTCTTTAAGCAATGGCTTTTTTCTGGCCACTCTTCCATTAAGCCCCACTTTGTGGCGTGTATGGCTTAACGTGGTCCTATGGACAGATACTCCCATCTCCGCTGTTGATCTTTGCAGCTCCTTCAGTGTTATCCTTGGTGTCTTTGTGGCATCTCTGATTAATGCCCTCCTTGCCTGGTCTGTGCATTTTGGAGGGCAGCCATCTCCTATCAGGTTTGTAGTGGTGCCATATTCTTTCTATTTTGTTATAATGTATTTAATGGTGCTCTGTGAGAGATTCAGATTTTGGGATATTCTTTTATAATGTAACCCTGATCTATACATCTCCACAACGTTGTCTCTGACCTGTTTGGAGTTCTCCTTGGTCTTCCTGTTGCTTGCTTAATGGTGTGCCTTTCGGAACAGATATATTTATACAGGCATCATGTGACAGATCATGTGACACTGATTGCACACAGGTGGACCCTAATCAACTAATTATGTGACGTCTACCAGATCTTATTTAGGGGTTTCATAGCAAAATGGATGAATACATATGCACTTGCAACATTTCAGTTTTTAATTGTTCGTTTATATATACAAGGTATTTTATTGTCATTTCACCTCACCAATTTGGGCTATATTGTTAGGTCCATTACCTAACAGCCAAATGAACCTGCATTTTCATTCCAGGTTGTACATAATATGACAAAACAGCACAAAAACCAAGGGGATGAATACATTTGCAAGGCACTGCATGCTACATTTACTTTAACAGGTATACTTTGCATCTTTGAAATCTCACCTGCAAGTCAGGAAGAACAAATGCATAGATTGCATTTTCGGTCTTTCTTTTTTGTTTTGCACAAAGATATGTAATGCTCCATCCTCCCTTCCCTCCAAATTTTACTATTTCATTTTGTTTACGTTTTTTTACGTTTGTTTACGTTTTTTTATTTCCATTAACTTTTTTTTTTGTTCCTTTCGTTTCCTTACACACAGAAATTTTCTGTTTACACACATGAAATTGTTCCTTTTTCACATGAAAAACAAATTTCTGATATAAAAGCTTTGTGCACATAAAGGAACTAAAATGAGAAAAATGAAATACCCAGCTCTATATTCAGTAGGAAATCTACCCACACAAAAAGCAGCTGCAGGCTTCAACGAGAAGGTACGAAAACAGGTTTTCACTCTGCAACTTTGTACAAAATCCCCAGTCAGCACGAAAAGTGCGAGGACACATTAAGGTTGATTTTGCATACGGTGCCAAGGTCAGAAAAGGGACGTCCAAGTCGGAGCATCCACAGTTTCAAGGGTATTTTTTAAAAGGATTGTTAAATGCAAGACACTTTCTTACCCAATAGACCTAGATATTTATTTACATTCTCT
Organism: Ichthyophis bannanicus; assembly: GCA_033557465.1. Taxonomy (NCBI): domain Eukaryota; kingdom Metazoa; phylum Chordata; class Amphibia; order Gymnophiona; family Ichthyophiidae; genus Ichthyophis; species Ichthyophis bannanicus. The sequence continues at coordinate 120,092,532 of CM066048.1, forward strand.
TATATACCACGCTATTCTGCATCAGTGCGGTTTACATTGAACAAGCTGAAATTACATTGAACAGGGCATTATAATTTGGAGATAACTATTTTACAGGGAACATGGGCTATGGAGGGTTAAGTGGCTTGCCCAAGACCACAAGGAGCACCTGTGGGACTAGAAACCCCAGTCCTTCCGGCCCAAGGTTGCTGTCTCTAGTGGGATTTGAACCCCGAACCTTCTGGCCTGAAGTACCTTGCCCCAACCACTAGGCCACTCCTCCACTCCACTAGATACTCTTTTATAGGATTACCCCCAAAATGTGGGAAGCCAAAGTCCCAAATATAACAAACCTATGGGGGATGTCTTAGAGCAAAGAGAGTCTGGACAATCTCTAGCCTACGTAGGTTTTTACTGAGTGCTCGGTGACTGGACACCAAGAGCCCCTGATGTTAATCTCACCAATCGCTCAGAAGCAGTAACTGGACCATTGTGTTAGCATATGATGTACATCTTGTAGTCCCTACTCCCAGACTCAAGCTGGTATCAGGGCTTTGTCATTGGTGGTAACCCATCATAGCTGTCAACTGTGAATGAAATGTCTATCTGTGGATACTTTGATAGATTCCAAAGTGATAAGGAAATACTTTGTGTTAGACCATAGGTGTCAAACTCTGGCCCGCGGGCCAAATTTGGCCCGTAGTGTAATTATATTTGGCCCGCGAGGCTATACCAAATGACTACTAGAGCTAGCCCGCCGGTATTATACAGCGCATTCATTCATCGCTAATACTACAAATCCCATAATGCCTTGCTGTTGTTTTGGCGCGTCAATCAGCACAGGTCCCAGAAACGCCCTCTCCTGTGTGACATAAGTCATAGCGATCTCAAGCTACAACTGTCACTGTGGAACCCCTTCCCAAAAATGGCAAAAAGAAAGGCAGACAACAGGAACTTTCTGGACAGGTGGGAGACAGAATATTTGTTTACATATGTAAAAGACAGACCTGTTTGTCTGATTTGTGGAGTCAACGTGGCTATAACTAAGGAGTATAACATTCGACGACACTATGAAACAAAACACCATGACAAGTACAAGGACCTGGACATGACTCAAAGGAGCCAGAAAGTGGAGGAGATGAAAAGAAGTTTGGTTTCACAACAGAATATGTTCAAAAAAGCCACATCACAAAGTGAGGCTGCTGTAAAGGCTAGTTATATTGTGGCAGCAGAGATCGCAAAATCAGCCCGGCCCTTTAATGAGGGAGAGTTTGTGAAAAAGTGCATGTTGAAAGTTTGTGACATCGTGTGCCCAGAGAAAAAGCAAGCCTTTTCAAACGTGAGCCTGAGCAGAAACACAGTAGCTGATCGCACATGTGATCTTGCCACCAATCTGTATGACCAGCTTTTGGAAAAGGGAAAAGATTTCGTTGCATTCTCCCTTGCTGTGGATGAGAGCAGCGACGCATCTGATACTGCTCAGCTGTCAGTCTTCATCCGTGGAGTGGACTCAAATATGTGTGTTACGGAGGAGCTATTGGGATTCAAATCAATGCATGGCACAACCACAGGAAAGGAAATTTTTGAGGAGGTTTCCAAATGCGTAACTGAAATAAAGCTGCCGTGGGATAAACTCGTGGGATTAACGACAGATGGTGCGCCAGCGATGTGCGGTAAAACAAGTGGACTGGTGGGCAGGGTCCGGGAGAAGATGCAGGAAGAGAACTGTGCAGGTGAACTAACTGTTTATCACTGCATCATACATCAGGAATCATTGTGTGGCAAAGCCCTAAAGATGGAACATGTTATGACCACAGTAACACAAGTAGTTAACTTTATAAGAGCCAAAGGTCTGAATCACCGCCAGTTTAAGTCTTTTCTGGAGGAGTGTGGTTCGGAATACACAGACGTGCCGTATCACACAGAGGTGAGATGGTTAAGCCGAGGAAAAGTACTGAATAGATGTTTTGAGCTGCATGAGGAAATATGTCAGTTTCTGGAAAGCAAAGGGAAGGACACAGCAGAGCTTCGGGAGAAAAGGTTTCTGTGTGAGCTGGCCTTTCTGTGTGACATCTCGAGCCATCTCGATGCGCTGAACCTGCAGCTTCAGGGCGGGGGCGCATCATCACAGACATGTACGCTGCAGTGAGGGCTTTTAAAACTAAACTGTGCCTGTGGGAGAATCAGATGCTGCAAGGAAACCTTGGCCATTTTCCCTGCTGCCAAACCATGAAAACGCAGTTCTTTACCAACTTGTTCCCATGCGCACAGTTTGCTGAAAAACTCAGTGTACTCGGCGCTGAGTTTAGCCGGCGATTTGCCGGCTTTGATGTCCAGAAATGTAGGTTTGAACTGCTCAGTAATCCCTTTGCAGTTAATGTGGAAAACGCACCAACCAACCTCCAAATGGAGCTAATTGAACTCCAGTGTAATGACACGCTGAAGTCAAAGTATGATGCTGTGGGCGCCGCCCAGTTTCCACAGTTCATCCCTGACACAATGCCTCAGCTCCGCACCCAAGCTGCTCAGATGCTCTCCATGTTCGGCAGCACTTATCTATGTGAGCAACTTTTCTCCTCGATGAAGATGACCAAAACATCTCACAGGAGACGTCTGACTGATGAACACCTTCGCTCGATACTGAGGATTTCCTCAGCTCAAAGCCTGAGCCCAGACATTGATGAACTATCATCCAAGAAGAGATGCCAGGTATCTGGCTTGGGCACATCAGATTAGATCAGTGTGCAGCAAACTGAGCAATAATTAACGTTTTCTTTATGCACTTTTTCTTGCTACTCCAAGACATGGGCTTGAATGGTTGATTAATTTTATTATTGTTATTTTATTTTAAAAATTATTATTTATTATTATTTAAATCTTATTTAATAAATGAATGTCATTGATGTTTTTTTTATTTGAAATTGGTTTTTGCATATCTGAACTATTAAGTTATAAATTGTATAGTAATAAGTGTTGCTTCATATTCAATGTTAAAGCAAATCTTGTTTGGGTCCATATTAAAAGGTTCATTTGTTCAATGCTGGCCCGCGACTTTGTTCAAGTTTTACATTTTGGCCCACTGTGTATTTGAGTTTGACACCCCTGTGTTAGACGGTGCATCTCTTTTGAGAAGGCGCAGCTTTCAGTTCTTTAGTGTGGCCAAAATGAATAGTGGTCCACTGTCAATCATTTGTCACACCCCCTCTCCATAACTTGGGTGCTCCACCACTTGCAGAAATCAGGGGGGCAGGAGCGAGTGATTTGCTAACATAACATAGTATCATAGTATATGACAGCAGATAAAGACCAGTATGATCCATCTAGTCTGCCCAGTAAGGTGGCTAAAGTGGTTGTAATCACCACTCCGTGCCAGTCAACCCTCTCTGTGCCTGTGTTTATGGTTGTACCTGCCACTCCATGCAGGTCAGCCCCCTCTATGCCTTGTGTTTATGGTTGTACCTGCCACTCCATGCAGGTCAGCCCCCTCTATGCCTTGTGTTTATGGTTGTACCTGCCACTCCATGCAGGTCAAACCCCCTCTATTTATTGAAGTAAAAAAGATATTTAAGTTTGCTTTGATTTTATCCTCTTGCTATAAAGGGATCCACTGTGTCTGTCCCATGCCATTAGGAATTCCATGGGACAGACACAGTGGATCCCCAGTGCTAATTTGTACTCCAGTCTCCTGGAATTCTTAATGAGATGACACAAGTCCCATCACTGTAGGTTTGTACCCAAATTATGAGCAGGCATTCTGCTCAGGACTGGCCAGAGTTAAGTTTTAAGGCTTTAAAATTGTCTAATTACTATGCATCAATGCACATTTGCACGTAACAATGACAAAGCCCCTGGTAAGCCTTCGGCAATTACCACTCACCCCTCACCCCCCACAAACCTTCAGCCATTGTCACTCTCGTTGCCCAAACCTTCAAGGAGAAACTCCCCTATTTCTACTGTTTCTGAATGTCAGCACTGAAAGGGTAAATGAAGCTGCAGCACAGCCTCGTGTTCAAGCATGCATCAGTCCCACCCCCTCTGACACGGACACACAATTCCTGCTGCCCTGGGGTTGGGACTGGAAGGGGTTTTGAGGATGCGTGAAAACTATGCTCTGTGGTGGCTTCCTTTACCTTTTGGGTACCTGGAAGGTTGCAGCAGCAGCAGGGACTAAGCTGACTGCAACCTCTAAAATTGCACCATCCTAGGTGATTTCCTAGCTCACCTAGTGAAAGGGCCAGCCCTGCATGTTGTAAGTGCAAGCCAGTGCATTAACTGTTCGTACAGGCATGCACTAGCACCCAGTAAATACTACTTCCCACAGTCGCTGCTTACTGCGCTTTAGTAAAATGAGCTGCTGGATTGCTTTCCCTCCAACTTCACATCATAGAAACAGAAACATGATGGCAGAAAAAGACACATGACCTATCTAGTCTGTCCTTCCATATCAACCACTATTACAACAGTCCCCTTTTTCCCTTTAGAGACCCTTTGGGGTATGTTTACTAAACCATCTTAATGTTACTGGCGCTAGTTGCAGCGTTACTGTGAGGAATGCCATATAAGGTAGTGGGCGTTCTGGTCTTAAGGTAGCAATCGCGGGTTATCGCGCGATAAAGTGCGCCGGGTCCATTATCGCGCGATAGAGGGAGCCGTGCATGTTACCGCGCGTCAACCTTAACTTCGCTCGCTGACCTGCAATCACAGCAACAGAGGTGTAGCACACTGGTTAATACAATGACTGCTAAGACGGGGTTCATGAGTTTGATCCCCCAGTGGGCGTAATGAATAAGGGTGGCCAAGGCAATTCCTTTTCCTGCCTGTAATAATCAGAAACATTCCAACAATCTGTGCTGCCAGCTAAAAATACCCGCACCCCAGTGCCATAACCTAATGCACCTTTTAGGGCGCACCAGAAGGCACATCATAAACCACCACGTCAGCCAAGACGGGTCATAATGTGCCCCAGAGGGCATGACGAAACCCCCAAGGCACCATATTAGGCGCCCCATAAGCTGGCTGAATCTAAGGTGTGGCCAAAGATGCCCCAAGGATGTATAGGTGACTCAAGAAATGTTGCCGAAGGGCAGTAAGTTCCCCCAAATTGAAAGCAAGAAAGGTATGGCCCAAACACAGATGTAACCCTAACACTGCACAGAGCACCAAGGAAAGACAATGCACAAGTGATGGAAGGAAGTAGATCAGAGCTGATGGACCAGACGAATCTGCGTCCAGCCCACCTGGCAGCTGGAAAAATGCACAAACATATCGGGGGCATCTGTAGCGATGCACAGGGTGATGGTAATGTGCCATGCAACAATGACAGTGTGTGGCAGAGGATGGGAAGATGTGTCCAGCAGACGAGGTAGAGGTGGCAGGATAGGTGCAATGACAAGAGGACAGAGGAGTAGCAGTGCCATGCAGAGCACACACAGGAGAGGCAACCAGGAAGAGCTGCAATGCAGAAACGTGTACCAGTGCAGGACATGGGGTAGCAGCCTGCACATCAGGGCAGGACGGCACACAGCTGGCAGGCACACATAGATGGACAGAAGGATGGTTGGCAACTGTGATAAGGGTACAATGTGCCAACAGCACAGATCTGCCTGTTACAGGAATGAAAAGTAGTTGTGCAGGACAGGCATACAAATGAAAGAGAACAGAGAGGAATCAAACCTATGACAATTAGCACAAATATCAATGCACAGACCGGTAGGCTACACCACCGTGAGGTCATTAGCAAAGCTGCATTCAAGAATACTGCAGAGCATCACATAAGAGGCCTGCTGTCTGCCAGGATAGGACAACCTCCAACAGTAACCATGATGGAATGCACATGCAGATCTGGTGTGTACAGCTCAGATCACAGTCTGTAATTGGGACCAAATGTTATGCAGTGGATACAGCATGCAAAATAGGAAAGAACCTAAACCCAAAGGGCTGCAGGGGATGCTCTGTGGAGCAGGGCAAAATATGGAACAGAACAGAAGCATGTGAGAATTGAACCTGCAAACAAGTGTGGTACAGACCAGCTGAACTACAGCAATGCCAATCCCCCAAGCAGACTGCCTATGTGAACACTATAAAGAAAGAGACATATGTAACAGCTAATATGTGATGGATAGGCAGCACAGAGGGCACACTTTGGTGTACAGTGAAGAAATGGAAGAGTGTGTGGATAGGTGATGAACCTGCAGGCAGCCCATGGTCAGGTTAGCACAACACAATAAAATAATAAAACCCCATGTGGGAATCAAACTTACAACCTATGGGGTTCCAACACATGTCCATAACCACTATCCCAAACAACCACAGCAAGCACAATGCAAAGATAGTACCTCAAAGGGAATGTGTTTATGGGAACCCGTAACACCCAGTGATGTGGCAGACGGTTGGCAGATAGACAGCTGGCACCGTACAAGGATGTGAGCACAGGTGGGCCATGTACATGACCAGGAAATCACTAAATACGTATGTCAGTGTGGTCAAGCAGCAGCAGAGACAAATGTACGTCAAACACATATTTTTATTTTGGTTAATCATCACAGATAGCGTAGATACCACCTTTCATAATATCAAGGTGATTGGATAACAGGGGAAAAATCGAAAACACATTTTTCAGGGCAGCAACCCACATGTTACAGAAAAGTCACTGGCCCGTCCACAGATGATGGGCAGGAGAGATAATGTGCATCAGGTGCATGGTGTGCAGTATGCATTAGGCCCCTCCCCCCACATGCTGCTGCACGCCCCAAATGTGTTAGTTACATATGTGTGCATGTAGACAGTAGGCGGTGCATGATGAGGGCCCAACACACATCATTCATGATCTGTTCATAAATATATGTCTGCCAACACAGGAGGCACAAAAATGAAACAGCATATGTTGTTAAAAGTAAGAAAGTGTAAACAGAGATATCGAAATATATGTTACAGCTGTCACATAATGCCTGATATAGGAATCAAAGCAGCACCATTGTAACCCAAAACAATCGTCAAATGCAAAATGAGGATATGCTAACAGGTAGCAGAGGCACATGAACACAGAGAATTCAAATGAAACAAACCGCAGAAACATGCAGAGATAACACTATGCAGAAGGTCCCCTGCACTGGTTGGTGTGGATACAGTGTCGGTACACATATATCATGGTACATGTAATGCACAAATGAAGGAAGAAAATGGACACCCACACTGCCACACTCCAAATATAACGGGGCAATGTGAGTGCCGGAACCTCAGGGGATAAATAGGACTGTGTAGACATGCAATGCTAGGTTTGTAAATCAATGCAGTGCGTCATGTCTGTACAGTAAACAAACACAATAACCTGTATATAGAGATGGAAAGAAAGGTCAGACATTTATTTATTTATTTATTTATAGTCACTTCTATACCACGCTATTCAGCATCAGCGCGGTTTACAATAAAACAATGAAAGACACATTTCCAACAGTACTTTGTGTTTACAGATGAACAGGACATATAACTTGGATAACAGGGGTAACTATTTACAAATTTATAACATGGTCATGTGCTCATTTTGGTTTCAGTCAAGGGGTGGTTTCAGCAGTTTGTGCTGAACTCCTATTGGTTTCCGGGTGATGCAGGAGGAAGAGGTAGTGTTTCAAGGCCTTCCTGAATTGGAATATGTCTGGGATTGCTCGGATGTTGTGTGGGAGGTTATTCCAGATTATTGGTGCATATTATTTGTAGGCCCTGCTAGATGTTGACTTGGTGCATTGCGTTATTGATCGTGGGACTATCAAGGTGTTTTGCGCTACTGACCTTCTGTCCCTGTTGTGTGGTGTCGTCTGGATTAGCTCTGCTAGCGATGCTGACGAGAGCCCTTTGGTGGCTTTGAAGGTGAGTAGCAAGGTCTTGAATGTAAGTCTACCTTGTATCGGGAGCCAATGGAGTTGTTTCAGAATGGGTGAGACATGGTCTTTCCTGGATGCTCCGTGTAGTACTCTTGCTGCGGCGTTCATTGCCATTTGCAGTGGGTTCAAAGTGGTTTGGGGGAGGCCTTGCAGTATTGCGTTTTCATAATCGAAATGTGGGATGATTAGTGCCTGATAGATGGTCCTGAAGTCGTTTGGCTCCAGCAGGGATCGCAGGTATCTAAGGGATCTAATTTTATGATATACTGCCCTTACAGTGTTACTTATGTGCGCCTTCATATCCAAGTTCTGATCTAATGTACACCGAGGTACCTGATAGCGGGTTTGGTCTGGAGGTCTGCTTCCTTCACTTTTAAGACTGCCGGAGCGGTGAAGTTATGGTTCGTTGTAATGAACATCACCTCCGTCTTCTTGTGTTGAATCCTGAGGTTTTGGGATTGTAGCCAGTTGGATATTTCATTTATGCAGCTTGTTATTGGTGTGAGGTCGGGGTTCTCTGTTGCAAAAGGTGTGTATAACAACACGTCATCTGCGTATATCATGCAGTTGACGTTGAAAGACTGGATCAGGTTGCATATAGGCTGCATGTATATATTGAACATCAGGGCAGAGAGGGAGGATCCTTGTGGGACCCCTTGGCTTTGGTGGAATGGATCTGATGATGTGTCTCTGGATCGTACCTGCTGCCATCTGTCAGAGAGGTAGGACCTGCACCACTCGAGTGCTTTCCCGGAGATTCCTTTCTCTTCGAGGCGTTCTAGGAGGCGCTCACGGAATCGAACGCTGCAGCGATGTCAAGGAAGACAAGGACGAACCCTTGGCGGATGTTGTCAATGCCTGCTATTATGTCGCTAAAGAGTGTGGTGAGAAGGGTTTCAACCCCGTGGGCTTCTCTAAATCCATGTTGACATGGATCCAGTGGTGCGTTGGAATCAATGTGATCTTGTATTTGTCTCTGAACTTCCTTTTCCATTATTTTTGCTAGCATCGGTATGCTTGATATCGGTCTGTAGGATTCCAGCTTCAGTTGGTCAAGCTTGTTGTTTTTTAGTAGAGGTCTTATTGATGTGTGTTTTAGGGTGCGTGGGAAAGACCCTGTTGTGAATGATTGTTCCATGAGTCTGGATATGACGGGACTGAGGTAGATACAGTTACAGTAACCCACACAGAAGCCATATTGCCACATGCTGTGTTGCACCAACATAGTCAGTCACATGCACATGCACCGTGTATGTTGAAACATGATACAGTGATGCCACACATGCACTGTAACATCCTTGGTGAGTGCAAACATCAATCCAAGATGTTGGTGTGCAGTAAAGTGATGTTGTGGGAAATACTTTGTCGTGTCCAAGTGGAGGGTAGGTGGACATGGACAAGAGAACCTCTCCAATGTTCCCCCTGTGCCACACGCATGGCTGTATGCTCGTGTTGAACTAAACAGATGAGCGTATCCTGCATTCCAGGTCACACACATGGGCAAAACACAACACAATGTCAGAAGGATGTACAACATACAGCAACAATGTCAGTCTCTGCTGCACACATAGGGACCAGTCACAGTGTCCACAGTGCAAAGGGTGTCTGCAACCCAACAAGTCCCGTTAACACTGTTCTTGAAACCCTGGGCAGACATAGTCAAGTATGACATCTCAATATGCCACAGTACTGGAAAGGTCATGTGCGATGAACACGACACCCAGCCAGAGCACGGCAGCCTTCTACCCGGACCTTAGTAAAAGAACGCTTGAGCGAAGAAAAGAACTATTAGCATGCAGACCGCTGATGCAGACGCTGCAGGCAAGATATGGCCTCTTCTACCCGACTAAAATGCGAGTAACAATAGACAATACTACACGCACCTTTGACAACGCCTCAGCACTTCGTACTTTTCTGCAAGACTATGCTCATATGGAAACAGGAAGCTGAGTTGAAATGGCGGCAAAGCAACTGGATAGTAGAAAGCTAGAGGTAGTACGGATTGGAGAGATGAGACAATCGAATCCTAAGTTTGGACTTAAAATTTGATACAAGGTATATGGGTTTTACAGGAGCTGTATAGTGCACATATATGATGAATGCAAAATGTAATATAAACAAGAGCTAAAAATGTAGTTCAATGTATAAATAAGAATGTTGCTAACGGTATCGGTTAAGAGGGGGGAGAGGCGAGTAACTGACTTGTTTAAGTAGTAGTTGGGGGGGGGGGGTCTTGGGGATCCTGCTCGCATAGTTTGTGGTATGGACTCCACCACACAAGAGTTAATAGTTAATATGGTTATGAAGATCTGGCTATATAAATTGAATGGTAAAAGTAGAGTACAAAGAAATATGAAGCTCCAGGTAACAAATATTACTATTAAAAGGCATAACAACTGTCAATATGGCTAGTAATAAGTTAAATGTATTGACTCTAAATGTAAAGGGTATCACAAATCCAATTAAGCGAAAAAAATTTTGACATATTGCCAACAGCAGAATGCTGACATAATATACATACAGGAAACCCACCTCTCATTGTTCGAATCATACAAAGTTGGATCGGGAGCGTATCAAAATATATTAGCTGCGCCAGCAACAACAAAAAAAAGGCGGTGTGATTATATTTGTGCCTGAAGTGCTGGCACCGATAATTAAAGAAACTAGGATAGACCCTCGGGGGAGATGGGCCAAAGTCATAATACAGTTAGGTCAAGAAACTATACATTAATGGCGGTGTATGGCCCTAATCAGGAAGAACCAAAGTTTTTTTGAACAGTTGACAATGGAATTAGTGGAGGCGGAATCAACACACATAATCCTTGGAGGAGACTTTAATATTATACAAGATCCCCTAGTTGATTGGACTCCATACAAACAACAATCTAAACCTAGATCGAGTAGAGTATTACAGAATATGATAGAATCAATGGGATTGATAGATCCATGGAGACTGTTATATCCGAGAGCTAGAGAATACTCATTCTACTCTCTCCCTCATAACTCTCAGATGAGAATTGATTTCTTTTTAATATCAAAGACGCTGGTACCACAAGTGTTGGCTGCAGAAATGTACACAAAAACAGTTTCGGATCATGCAGCAGTGATGCTCACTCTGGACATGAAGTCGACACGAATGACCCAGACGAGATGGCAATTTGACAAAGCATGGTTGACTGATAAGACCTTTCTTAGTCACATACAAAAAGAAATCTCAACTTATTTTGAACATAACTTAGAATCAGAAACATCAACTTGGGCTTGGTGGGAAGCCTTTAAAGCTGCTATTCGAGCACATATAACAACATTTGCCCTACAACAGAAGAAAGTCAAGAAGAAAGAATTGCATGAAATAAATCTACAAATACGCGCTGGAGAAAGGCTTTTAATTAAGCAAATGGACCCGATGATTTTGATAAGGCTGCAAAAATTACGTTATCAATATAATTCAATACTAAATTGTGAAGCACAACAGCAAATTAAATCACAACAAAGTGGGTACTATCATGAGGGCAGCCATGCGAGCACGCTTCTCTCCCACACATTGAAGGCTAAGCAGGCAGTATCACGTATTGCAGGTATACAGAATTCAAAAGGCCAGTTAGTTACAAAGGATGAAGAAATATTAGAGCAGTGCAGAGAATTTTATGCAAAATTATATCAATCAGAGGTTGAATGGGATGAAGGAGCTTTTGAAAAATTAGTCTCCACCGTTGTCGGACCAAAACTCTCTGAAAGACAAGCATCATCAATGGAAGAAGACATTACTAACAAGGAGATACAGCAGGCTATAAGACAACTGGCTAAGGGCAAAGCGAGCGGACCAGATGGATTGCCATTAGAATTCTATGTTGCATTTGCAGAGCAGTTGGTGCCTGAACTCCAGACGTATTACAGTCGGCTGTGTGAAGAACATCCTGACGTTGGGGCACTGGCAGAAGCTATCATTGTTATACACCCTAAGCCAGGGAGAGATCCCCAGAAAGTGGAGAATTATTGGCCTATATCACTACTAAACGTAAATTAGAAAATATATGCTAAAGTGCTAGCCAATAGGCTAGGGAAAATCCTTGATCTGCTAATCCATCCAGATCAGTGTGGGTCCATGCCGGGTAGGTCTATTACGGATAATGGTCGGCTATTAACCCATGTTCTGACAGAGGCACAGCAAACAGTTGACCCAGTGGTCAGATTAGCACTAGACGTCGAAAAGGCATTTGATAGGTTAGAATGGTCGTTTTATTTAGAACATTGAGATGGTTTGGAATGAAAGATAAATTTGTGAAGAGAATTATTATGTTATGCACCAAACCTTCAGCATGGGTGGCAGCAAACGCAACATTGTCAACGGCCTTTAATTTATTCAGAGGAACGAGACAAGGATGTCCTTTGTCACTGTTGCTTTTCAATTTAGCACTGGAGCCATTAGCATTAAAAATTCAACAACATAACAATATCATAGGCATAGATATTAAGGGCTGCCAATGCAAGCTATCAGCCTATGCTGATGACCTGGTTCTGTTTTTGAAACCCAGTTCATTGGCAGTGGTGCTAAAAGTTTTAGCTGAATACTCAGAAATATCGAGATACAAAGTGAATTTAGCAAAGACTACCATAATACCTCTTAACTGTCATGTTTCGTTGTCAATAATGAGTCATTACCCATTTCGGGTGGAACAGTCCTCCTTCAAATATTTAGGTATCATATATGGGATTACCATGCAAGAGACTGTAACTTAAAATATGGCACTGTGTGAAAAAATTGTCAGGGACTATGTGACTAAATGGTCCCTGTTAAATTTGAGCTGGTGGGGAAGATTAGAAACCATAAAAATGGTTATTGTCCCAAGATAAACTATATCTTAAGTATGATACCGACTCTATTTGTCCAAAGCTTTTATAAGAAATTAGGCAAGTTGATATTATCTTTTCTATGACGTAATAAAACACCTAGAATAGCGGCATGGAAAAGCAAGCTACCCAAAACAAGAGGGAGCGTGCACTTCCCAGATTTCTATTGGTTTCATGTAGCCGCATTACTGAAACAAGGAATCCACTGGACTGAAGAGGAGGCATTAGAGGATAGCCCGCAGTGGCTACGGATAGAGCTGGCCATAAGTAAACCAATACCACTAAGATGGCGTATTGGGGCGGGTTGTACCCTGCAGAATCCGTATAATGGAATCATCAGGGCCACTCAGCAAGCTTATCAAATGATAATACCATATGTAGAAGGTGCTCAGAAATACACACAGGACACACCCATTTGGCTAATCCCGAAACTCAGAATCGACGGTCAAAGTATTGTATGGAACACATGGATGAGTCATGGCATATACAATTTGGGCCAACTGATTTGCAATAATTCTTTTAAATCCTTCCAGATGCTGCAACAGGAATATAGTCTACTGGGTAAATGTATGTACCAATGGTGTTAGCTATGGCATTGTCTAGATAAGGCTGGGGTCTCGCCGATTTCAATGTGCCCTGGTTGGCCGCTGTTTCAGAAGATGCAAGAAATGAAAATGGGATCTCAACTAATATCTAGTTTGGTGACTTTAATACGAGAAGGGGAGACGAGAAGATGCAAAGACACGCAATTAATTTGGGAAACAGAAGTTGGTGAATTGGAGAATACTAGAATGTGGGATGCCTTTTGGGGCTCACAGATAAGGATTACACGGGCAGCTTCTCTTATACAAACGCTGTATTTCCTGGCCCATCGAGCATACTTAACTCCCTTGAAAATAGCGAAATGGCAATCCCAAATAGGGAATCGATGCTGGTCTTGTGAGAATGATATCGGTACGCTGTCACATATGATATATTATTGTCCAAAATTGAAGAGACACTGGCAGCAAGTATGGCAACGAGTGACCCAACCATTGAAAATGCATACACCACTCACGTATCGCATAGTAGTATACAAGTCGCAAGCCGAAATTCCTGACTTAGAGAAACAGGACTGTTTGATTTTTGACTTGATGCTAAGTTTAGCTTTAAAAGCAGTCCTTGGTCATTGGAAGGACTTTTCAAATTTGAATGTGGAATATTGGTGGAATTTACTGTGTATTCACCGGACATATGAAAGAGCATATGTGGGCCAAACTCCGTATCTTCAAAACATGCTAAAAAAGTGGGATACCCTTAATATACAATTACTACATAAGTAGTTATAGCAAGTGACAGTTGAATGAGGTAATATTTGTTACCAATTGAATTAATAAAGGTAATAGTCCAATGGGAGCAGTTAGGTAGAAATGGAGCTCTGAACAATACATGTAGTAACTAAAGAATCCATTGATCATGGCCAGTAATGTTTGTAATATTTTGTAGTGTATTTTTGTTTCATTTTCTTTTCTGTTTCTGCTGTTTTAAATTGATCACTTGTTTCAAAATATTAAATAAAAAATTAAAAAAAAAAAAAAAAGAAAACACAAGGTTGCTTAGGCAGATCTGATCCAACAGCAGCACCGATGAGTTGAGCACTCAGCATGGATTTGAGAGGGTCCAGAGATGAAGCCTGGTGTATGGATTCAGGTAGTTTGTTCCAAGCATACAGAGCACCAAGGTGAAGGGAGCGACTTCTGGATTTGGCAGTAGAAGAAAATGGCACCGATAAAAGCAATCTAACAGAAGAGTGGAGCTCCTGGGGAGGGGTGTAGGGAGAGATAAGAGGGGAAAGGTAGTGTGGAGCAGCAGAGTGAGTGCACTTATAGGCCAGAGGCATGAAAAGGGCATACCTTTGTTGCTCAGCAATATTATGAATCCTTTGGGGAACTGTGAAGTCAGTTTGTGGTTTTGTGGACTTGATGAGGGTCCATTCCTAGACGTTTCAGGAGTGTTTGTAGAGATGACCAGGGCAGGAATCACTGAGGCCGGTTCCTAATGCCAGGTACCATTTGATGCAAGGTATGTCCTGACATGCATGTTCAATTTACATTCTGGTATATCATTCTGGAAGTCCAAAAAACTGCCAGCATGGTTTAAAGGTGAGGTCAGAGAGGCTGTTGTTGCCAAAAAAGCATCTTTCAGGAAATGGAAAAAAGAGCCAAACGACGAAACCTGGAAACAGCACAAGCACTGGCAAGTCAAATGCAAGGCATTGATAAGGCAGGCAAAGGGAGAATTTGAGAAGAAGCTTGCTGCGGAAGCAAAAACGCGAAGTAAAGACCTTTTCAAGTACATTTGTAGCAAAAAAACCAGTGAGAGAGTCAGATGGTCGATTAGATGATAAAGGGGTTAAAGGAGCACTAAGAGGCGACAAGGCGATAGCGGAGAGACTGAATGAATTCTTTGCTTCAGTCTTTACTGAGGAAGATGTAGGGATGTTACCCATGACTGAAGTGGTATTTAAAGGTGCGAAAGAATTGAAGGAAATATCGATACATCGGGAAGATGTATTACAACTATTAGATAGACTGAAGAGTAGCAAATCACCTGGGCTGGATGGTATACATCCAAGGGTGTTGAAAGAACTGAAATACGAGATTGCAGGCCTGCTATTAGTAATCTGTGAACTATCATTAAAATCATCTCTAATACCTGAAGATTGGAGGATCACCAATGTAACACCAATTTTTAAAAAAGGTTCCAGGGGTGATCCGGGAAACTACAGACCGGTGAGCCTGACATCAGTACCGGGAAAAATGGTAGAAACCATCATAAAGAATAAAATTACTCAGCATGTAGATAGTCATGACCTAATGGGAGACAGCCAACATGGCTTTAGACAAGGAAGATCTTGTCTTACTAATCTGTTTTCTTTTTTTTGAAGGAGTGAATAATCAGGTGGACAACGGTGAGTCGGTTGATATTGTGTATCTGGACTTTCAGAAAGCCTTTGACAAGGTCCCTCATGAGAGACATTTGGCAAAACTAAAGAGTCATGGGATAGGAGGCAGTGTACTATTGTGGATCAGGAACTGGTTAAAAGATAGAAAGCAGAGGGTAGGGCTAAATGGCCAATTTTCTCAATGGAGAAAGGTGAATAGTGGTGTACCCCAGGGATCTGTGCTGGGTCCGCTGCTTTTTGACATATTCATAAATGACCTGGAAAGTGGAATAACGAGTGAGGTTATCAAATTTGCAGATGATACAAAACTATTTAAAGTTGTTAAAACCCCAGAGGATTGTGGAAAATTGCAAGAGGATCTTGATAAATTGGAAGACTGGGCATCAAAATGACAGATGAAATTTAATGTGGACAAGTGCAAGGTTATGCACCTAGGGAAGAACAACCCAAACTATGGTTACACGATGCAAGGTTCCACATTAGGAACCACCACCCAGGAAAAAGATTTAGGCGTCGTTGTGGATACCATGTTAAAACCCTCGGCCCAGTGTGCAGCGCGGCCAAGAGAGCAAATAGAATGCTAGGTATGATAAGGAAAGGAATGGAAAATAAAACAAAAGATATTATAATGCCTCTAAGTCATTCCATGGTGAGACCACACCTTGAATATTGTGTGCAATTCTGGTCACCGTATCTTAAAAAGGATACAGCGATTTTAGAAAAGGTTCAGAGAAGAGCCACCAAAATGGTAAATGGGATGGAAGGATACTCCTATGAAGAAAGGCTAAAAAGGTTAGGGCTCTTTAACCTGGAAAAGAGACGGCTGAGGGGAGATATGATAGAAGTCTATAAATTAATAAACGGAGTGGAACGGGTAAACGTAGATCGATTGTTTACCTTATCAGAATATAGAAAGACTAGGGGACATGCAATGAAGCTACAGGGTAAACTATTTAAGACTAATAAAAGAAAATATTTTTTCACTCAACGTGTAATCAAACTCTGGAATTTGTTACCAGAGGATGTAGTAAAGGCTGTTAATGTAGCTGGGTTTAAAAAAAGGTTTGGACAAGTTCCTGGAGGAAAGGTCCATAAACCATTATTAAGAAGGGACCCAGGATATCAATGCTTGAACCAATACAAGCATTGTGGAAACTGTGTCCCTTGGGGAAACTGCTAGGTACTGTGACGCCGCGCCCCGGCCGCACAGCACCCCCTGGTGGCGGCGTAGTAGTTCCACCGGAGGGCTGGAGCCGGGGGGGGTCACTAAGATGATGGTAATCAGGGTTGGCCAGGTGCGAGGGTCGTGGGTCCGAGCCTTGTGTCAGCCTCGTTACCAACTCCTGAAGAGATTCAGACTTGCACAAAAGTGGTGGGAAAGAAACAGGCTTTATTTTCCCCTTTAAGCACTAAGGGTTCAAAAACAAAGGATATACACTCCGATACGTGGCAAAATAAGTCTTTACAGCAGATTTTTAAAGGTGAGAAATAAAATAAGCAAACACTGTTAACTTCACAGTATTCAAATATGTAACAGTAAAAAGGCTTCCTTCGCTCTATGACTCTGGAAGGCCTCTATTTCGCTTCCAGCACAGTATGTGCATTCCATGGGACTATCACTGTCTTCATATACAGATTCCACTTGCATGGCCTCCTCTGATTGCTCTGAGGTATCAGGGCAAGTGTCTTTCATGGGATTTAGTCTTACTGTTTCCCACGGCTTAGCAGTCTGTCTAGGCCCACGATTCAGCTTAGTGGCATACCAGAAAGGTATTGCTTGCTCAAGAGGTTTAAAAACATTATCTCTATGTTTTCCTCTAACAGTCCTTTTGTTGCACAAATTATCCTTTAACTTTTGCTTCTGCTCTTGTCTTCTATATGGAGAATCTCCTTCCCAGGCTTCTTCTCTTAGCTTAAGTTCAGGTATACAATGACAAAGGTTAAAAGTTTTACCTTTTGCTTTGTGTTTGATTCTCTGGGGTGAGGCTGGAGGTGTACCGTGACTGCTGCCTTCGGTATCGGTGCTCTCTGGAATATACCTCCTGCTTTCCCAGTCTTTCCTTCTCTGGCCCTTAAGGCCTGTTCTCTTGTGGGCTTCTGGGCCCGGTCTGGCTTGGCTTCGGCCTTCGCGGCCTGTCCTCTCTCTCTCAGGACTGGTCCTCCTCTCCCAGCCTGTCCTTTTTCTCTCAGCTGATGAGGCTTTGGCAGCTGAGCTCCATACAGGCAAGTCCCTTGACTCTTGCTTGCCTCTTGACTCTTGCTTGCCTCCAAACTCTGGCTTGCCCCCAAACTCTGGCTTGCCTCCAAACTCTGGCTTGCCTGCTCTTAAATGTGAGCTTTTGGAATAAGAGTCCTGCCCCCTAGGGCGTGGTTCTGTGGTCTCTGTCCTAGCTCTCCTGCTCCCTCTAGGTAAGTTCTCTGGAAATTGCAGGCAATTTCTTTTTCTTTCAGAGTTTAAAACTTTTTTTCTTTCCAGCAGAGGGCCCGCTGCATCACAGTACATATGACCTAGATTGGCCACTGTTGGAAACAGAATACTGGGCTTGATGGACCTTGGTCTGACCCAGTATGGCATATCTTATGTTCTTATATATTATGTTCATATTAGGGCACACTGGGATTACTTGGCACTTTTCAGGGGCTGTGGCAGACTGGTAGATGGTCTAGGTTACAGCAGCAGTCATTTCTCATTGGTGTTTGTCTAGTTTGCATCAGCACACTACTGCCAGTGTGAAGAGCAGCTTAGGAGATGCACATTTTACCGATGAGGCATGGCTCTGCAAGTACATCCTGGAAATGAGCAGGATCCAAAATGTGTAACGTTTCAGAATATGGTGGGCGTGGGGATGTCCAAAACATTTACCTATGTCCAAGGCACGGGGCCAGCTGAATATCACTTGCACGTGCCTACCGAACACATCTATCTCCCCAATTTCAGCTCCGTGGGCACATCCAGACCCACGGATGTAGAATTAGGTTCAAAGGAGGTCTGTTTCTGATTTAGATGTTTCGCGAGCCAGATGTACATGTTTTGGAATCGTGCTCCATGTGTTTAATTATCCAAAAGGTTATTTGCTTTTAATGATTATAGCTTGTCTTCCTGCATCTCTTAGAGGTCCTATAGAATTTTATTTTTAAAAGCTCCTCAATGCTCAAACTAAGCGGTCCAGTTTTGGCTTAACTTGCGTGGTTAGGTTTGTGATTTAAAATTTTCCTAATTTAGGAAGACAAAATCAAGTAGCCTATTACAGTACCTATGTGTGGGGTACCTGAATTAGCAGCCTAGCACAGAAAACTAGCGCTAGGCATCTAACTTTCTGCCCTTAGCCTAATCCTGCTCCCTACACTGCCCCACTCTTCCATCATCTTAATTTAGCTGTCAAGAGGGAGTACATTCCCCCCCCCCCCCCCCGCACAAGGTCTGTTGCCTAACTCCTTTATGAGGTGCCTAGATCCGAATGAAAATTTACCTCATTGTGTATGAGTCTTACCAAGGAAATCAAAAATCGAAAGAATTGCAGTTTAACATCCTAAGAGTAGCCCAGTAGCTACAGCAGAGGACTGAGAACCAAGGTAGTCAAGGTTCAAATTCCATTGACTCTCCTTGTGACCTTGGGTAAATAATTTTGCTTTTGATAGACTCAGGTACAAACTGCTAATGTTATTTACTAGCCTCCATCAACTGATGTTATCTAATACAAGCCCCATTGTTTTCAGTGGGTCCTATTTACTAAGAGATACATTAATGTCCGTTATTTACCTCAGGGCCCATTTTAACTAATGACACATGGTAACAGAGTGCACAAATGCAGTAGTACAGTTCAAAGAAGCGTGTTTACTGTGATATGTGAGTCACATCACTAGTATGGGAGGTCAGCCAGTGGTGGGATTCGGCCAGTTTGGCCCGGTTCCGCGCAAACCAGTTCCTGCCATAGGCTGTGTTCACTGAACCAGGCCGAAAATGGCATCCCGATGCCAGCTCTGCAATGTCGGGAATCCCCCCACACTCCAGTGGTTTGACAGCATCGGAGGACCGCACATTGGGGGAAGCCCCAAATGCCATCAAACCACTGTCGGATGGGGATCAGGCTGTTGGGCCACAGGGGAGTTGCTGCCCTGCAGAGACCGCCAGCGGCCCGAGCATGCAGTACTGGCAATGCAAAGACATGCCATGTTGTCAACCACTCGGTTCTGTCAGAGGCGGGATCAATTTGAACTGCTTCCTGTTTGGATGGAATCCTGCCACTGGGGTCAGTGCCAACTCCAGGGCCATGTACTTCCATCCCACTGCAGTTAGGGCAGGCCCTAGATGTGGCAATACGCAAGCCAGTAGGCAGGCTCACTTAATGCTCTCCACTGAGGTGGTGTTAAATGCATCCATGCAAAAGGCATCAAAAAAGGGCACAATATGTATATGCCGAAAGGTGCATCCACACCCTCACAAAGCACACACACACACACACACACATCCCACCTCCATGCCACACACAAATGCTTCCCATCTCGGCATCACACACACAGGGGCACCCCAGCCTTACACCACACACACACACACACACACACACATGCACTGCAGTCCCACGTCCTACCCAGACACAGTCATCCACTACTGCATCCGACCCACCCACAAGCATCCCACCCTCAAACCACACACACACAGACACTCGCTGTCTGAATATATAACTGTTTTTATCTATATATTTGTCTAAAGACGCTTCATACAGCCCCTCTTACCATAAGATGACACACTTTAATATCTCTCTTCAAACTCGGCCCTTCCCTCCAACATGTATGAGTTTGCAAATGGAGGAAAGGAAAATGTGTCACTTTTTCACTTGTTACAAATGTATAGGTCACTTTTAGTAAGAGAAATAAGCTTTGTTCATTTAGAATGAAAAGGGTAAATTGTTCATGGAGAGGCTCTTCCCCTGCCCCCTTCCCAATGGAATGAAGCAGCTGCGATTCCCATCGGGTGACATTTGGCATTGCACAGTTTACAAGGGGGGGGGGGGGGTGCAACTTTCAGCCAGCATAGCCTCGAGCAAATGAGTTCCCTCTGGGACTTTGTTTTTGCATTTCAGTCTCAGGCAGGAACAAGCAACCTGCAGGACATCATAAATACTGAAGAAGAGCACATCCAGGAGTACAGAAGGCAGAGAATATTTCTGCTAGTGTAGCGAGAGAGCGAGGAGAGAAAGCAAAAAAAAATGGTCCAAGACTGAGAGGCACTTGAAATTTTACAGACCTGCCCAAGGTCACAAAAGTGATGGCTGTGGGATGAAGGCGTTGGGCTAAAAAGTGTTTTGCACAAAGCTGCACCCAGAAGGTGGGTGAGAATAAACTCTTCCAAGGGCCAAACAAAAGTGTAAGTAATTTTATCATATCCCTAGTTGGTTTCCGGCTTTAATGTTCCTCTCACTGTCTCAGGTTACAAGAATCTCTACAGCTTTGATCTCATTGCTTCTGTGTTAGGCAGATCCAGTACCTTCTCTTCACTGTACTGAAGGGATCCTTTGATGGACCGTTCTGCCTAGTCGGAGGAAGACCTTCTCAGAGGATCTAGACCAGAGCTTCTCAACCCTCTCCTGTTGGCACACCTAGACCGCTGGGGTTTTCAGAATTACCATAATGAATATGCATGAGATAGATGTGTACACTCTTTAAAGTAATGAAATAAAAAACATGAAGAGAATTTTCTTTTTCATCTCTAGTCAAGGGTCTTTGGGGTTTCTGATCAATCTGCTGGTATTTGAGAGTTTCGTTTATGTGGACAACGTTCAGGTTGTGATTCCAATCCTGAATTCTTTAGAGAAAGCACAGCAAATGTTGGTGAACTGTTTTGATCATATTCATATCTGCATAAGAAGCAATAGTTTAAAAATGAATCTAGAAAAAAAAACAGTTGGGGAGGGGTCCATAGACCCAGAAACTGGATATTAATTCTAGGTTAGGAAATGTGAGTGTGATGCTCAGTGCTCCTTGTGGTCTTGGGCAAGCCACTTAACCCTCCATAGCCCATGTTCCCTGTAATATAGTTATCTCCAAGTTATAATGCCCTGTTCAATGTAATTTCAGTTTGTTCAATGTAAACTGCACTGATCTTGAATAGCGCTGTATATAAGAAACTGTAAATAAGTAAATAAATAAAATTGTTTGATCGAATGAGAATTCTGAACAGTGATCCAAGCAGTAGCAAAGTCACAGTTAGATTATTGTAATCGGGTTTCTGTAAACCTGGGAATTCTAAAAAAATCTTTAGCAAGACTACAGCCAGTTCAAAATCCCGCAGCAAAATTATTAAGTAAGATTCAGCATCACCTTTACTGACAGAATTACTTTGGTTACCTATTGTGTACCAGGTAAGATATAAGCTGTCTGCAATGATACAGAAGACTATCTGGGGTAGCGGTTGGTTCACTTGAGGAAATGCATTTAAATGTAGGTATTGTCACATTTACTTGAGATCTGAAAGGTCATATGACAAGATTCCAGATATCAACCATAATCATAATAATTGAACCTTGTTAAGTAAGCCCCAAACAAATTTTTTTGTCAGACCTTTCAACAGGCTACTAGCCCAAATATAGCTAGTTCCAAAAATGGTCCTTTTTACTTTCAAAAACTTTGAAATCCTTCACCTCAAAAGAAATGCTCTTTCATAGATCATCTTTACCGTAAAATCTCCCCAAATCTCTTATATCTTCTTTATCTAAGGTGGGAGTAAGTTCACTCATGCTAACTGCCACATTAACTGGGAGCATGCTCCGATAACATTCACACTACTCACGGTACGGATGCTCATTCTCTGCCCCAACTCGAGGTGCTCAGGTAACAAGGGATTTCTGTCATGGCCACATTTTGTGAGTGCAGTACTTTTTTACAAAGTTGTACTTGTCATGCAGCGAACCCCGCCCTACCTGGTACTACGCTTTAGTAAACATGCCTGCAAGTGCGTAACTGTGCACGTCTCCACATTAAATTTCATCTGAGATTTGGACGCCTATTCTCCCAATTTTTCAAGGTCCTCTTGCAATTTTTCACAATCCTCATGTGATTTAACAAAATTGATTAACTTTTCCAAATTGCAACTGTAAAGAAAATCGGAGGGCAATAACCAGGAACTAGATATTGAAGGGCACAGCCTCTATGGTTTAGAATGCCCTCCCAGAGACTTTACAACTGGAACAAAATTATTTTCTTTTTAAGAGAAATTTTAAAACTTGGCTTTTCTAGTAATGGCTCAGCTATTCTAATCACTATCATTTGAAGGAGCTGCGATATGCAATTGTGTTATGATAGAGTCATTTTTAGTTGAATTTGTACTATTGTAAATATGCTTTTAGATTTAAATTAATGTATACTGTTTCATTATTTATTTTATTGTGATTGTAATTCCACTTTGCTGTATTTCAAAAGGCGGTTCAGAATTTTTAAATAAAAATCTTCTGGACTGGGTGGGGAAATGAAGTAGAATAGGCAGGATAATTTATGTATATTTATTTATTTATTTAATTTATGTAATGAGTTTTCTATATTGCCTTCTCATAAAATTCAAAGTGGTTTACAGAATAACCAGCATGCAGTTTACAATGAACAGGGATCATACAACTTGGATGCATATATAGGGCATTTAGTATGGAGTGGAGGAGTGGCCTAGTGGTTGGGGCAAGGTACTTCATGCTGGAAGGTCAGGGGTTCAAATCCCACTAGAGGACAGCAACCTTGGGCTGGAAGGACTGGGGTTTCTAGTCCCACAGGTGCTCCTTGTGGTCTTGGGCAAGCCACTTAACCCTCCATAACCCATGTTCCCTGTAATATAGTTATCTCCAAGTTATAATGCCCTGTTCAATGTAATTTCAGTTTGTTCAATGTAAACTGCACTGATGCAGAATAGCGCAGTATAAAGGAGAATGTAAATAAATATTTACATATGGTTAGAACGGCAGGTCAGGATTCTGGATAGATGGATGTAGGAAGTTAAGGTAGTGGTGATTGGAGGTTGGGTAGCATTGAGGGTGAGTCTCAGGATAGGGAGTGAGTGGAATCAAATGGCAGGTCCATAGTGTTCCTTAAACAAGTGGGTTTTTAGTGCTTTCCTGAAGTCCCAGAGGTCATTGATTGCCCTTATGTTTTCAGGCAGGGTGTTCCATTTAGTTGGCGTATACATGGATATAGCCTTGTTACACGTTATCTGTTTGGCTCTTGGTATGTCCTTCGATAAGACCAGTAAGTTATTATTTTGAGTTCTTCTCGGTCTATTCTCAGGTTCCTTGATGATCAATGGTTGGAGCACGGCTGGAGATAAATTGCACATGATTTTGTAGATAATCAGCAGAGTATTGTATTTGGTTCAGGCCTGGACTATATACTTGTACTGCATGGAACTCTTAGGTTATCTTATATTGTCAATTTTAATTTGTAGACTGCCTTGAACCCCAGTAAGGGAAGAAGTAAGGTATAAATAACTGTGCTCTAAATTAAATTAAATTGTGCTCTATTTCTGTCCTATAGCATATAGCAGGAAATCCCTGATGGATAATGTCACCATTGACTTTCTCCTAGTTGGCTTCCCCATGACTCAGAAGCAACGGGTCCTTACCTTCATCATCTTCCTGTTCATCTACCTCTTAATCATCTCTGCCAATATTCTAATCATTGTGCTGGTGAGGACTAATCGGCATCTCCACAAGCCCATGTATTTCTTTCTCAGCAACTTCTCCTTCTTAGAAGTCTGGTACACCTCTGTCACCATTCCTAAAATGTTGGTTGATTTTCTGAGCAAGAGAAAATCTATTTCATGGAAGGGATGCATTACCCAGTTCTACTTCTTCTTTGTCTTTGCTGCCATGGAGAACTTCTTGCTGGCTGTGATGTCCCTTGACAGGTTCATCGCCATCTGCTATCCCCTGCGTTATCCAGCCGTTATGAGTGATCGAGTGTGTGTCCAGCTGGCTGGGGGTTGCTGGATTCTCAGCTGTGTGGCCCCATTGATACCTACAGTTCCTCTGTCACAATTGGCTTTTTGCGGACCTTATATAATAAACCATATCTTCTGTGATTTTTCTCCACTGGTGAAATTGTCTTGCACGAGAAACTCCTTCAGTGAAATCTCCTTCCTCTTCCTTGTGCGGGTTGTGGTTTTCGGCTGTTTCATTTCAATCATGATGTCTTATATTTTCATCATATTGACCATTGTCAAGATGACCTCAGCCACAGGCAGGCAGAATGCCTTTAACACTTGTGCCTCACACCTCCTGGTGGTTTTCTTTTTTTATGGGACAGTGATTTTCATGTACATTCGACCATCAGCCAGTGAATCTTATTATCTGGACAAAGTGGTGTCAATTTTCTATACAGTGGTAACCCCACTGTTGAACCCCATCATCTACAGCCTGAGGAATCAAGAAGTCAAGGCAGCCCTGAGGAGGATGATCATTAAACTCAAATGATTTAAAAAGAAAAAAGAGAAATACATTTTGATTTATTGGTCAAATGTTAGGCACCAAGGCATTTCAAAATGAAATTACAGTGCATTGCAAAGGTATTCATCCCCTCTGTGTTTGTCCTGTTTTGTTACATTACAACCTGGAATTAAAATGGATTTGGGGGGTTAGCACCATGTGATATACACAACATGCCTACAACTTTCCTTTTTTTTGTAGGTGCAAAATATCCTTTATTGTGACACAAACAATGATTAAGACAAACTGAAAGCAGGAGTGTGTATATGTAATCACCCTCAAAGTCAATACGTTATAGAGCCACCCTTTGCTGCAATTACAGCTGCAGCTCTCTTGAGGTATGTCTCAATTAACTTAGTACATCTAGCCACTGGGAGTTTTACCCATTCCTCAAGGCAAAACTGTTTCAACTCCTTCACGTTAGATGGGTTGCGTTGGTGTACAGCAATCTTCAAGTCATGCCACAGATTCTCAATTGGATTGAGGTCTGGGCTTTGACTAGGCCATTCCAAGACATTAAAATGTTTCCCTTTAAACCAGGTTTTGCAGTATGTTTAGGGTCATTGTCTTGCTGCAATGTGAACCTTCATCCCAGTCTCAAATCTCTAGCAGACTGAAACAGGATTTCCACAGTAATTGCCCTGTCTTTAGTGCCATCCATCGTTCCTTCAGTCTTGGCCAGTTTTCCTGTCCCTGCCAATGAAAAACATCCCACAGCATGATGGTGCCACCACCATGTTTCATTGTGGGAATCGTTTTCTCGGGGTGATGGGAAGTGTTGGGTTTGTGCCACACATGTCATTTTCCATAATGGCCAAAAAGTTAAATGTTCATCTCATCTGACCAGAGAGACTTCTTCCATGTGTTTGGGGGTCCGCCACATGCTGTTGTACAAACTCCAAACGTGTTTACTTAATTCTTTCTTTAAGCAATGGCTTTTTTCTGGCCACTCTTCCATTAAGCCCCACCTTGTGGCGTGTATGGCTTAACGTGGTCCTATGGACAGATACTCCCATCTCCGCTGTGGATCTTTGCAGCTCCTTCAGTGTTATCCTTGGTGTCTTTGTGACATCTCTGATTAATGCCCTACTTGCCTGGTCTGTGCATTTTGGTGGGCAGCCATCTACTATCAGGTTTGTAGTGGTGCCATATTCTTTCTATTTTGTTATAATGTATTTAATGGTGCTCTGTGAGAGATTCAGATTTTGGGATATTATTTTATAATGTAACCCTGATCTATACATCTCCACAACTTTGTCTCTGACCTGTTTGGAGTTCTCCTTGGTCTTCCTGTTGCTTGCTTAATGGTGTTGCAGAGTCAGGGGCTTTTCGGAACAGATATATTTATACAAGCATCATGTGACAGATCATGTGACACTGATTGCACACAGTTGGACCCTAATCAACTAATTATGTGACGTCTGAGGTTAATTGGTTGGACCAGATCTTATTTAGGGGTTTCATAGCAAAATGGATGAATACATATGCACGCACAACGTTTCAGTTTTTAATTGTTCGTTTATATATACAAGGTATTTTATTGTTATTTCACCTCACCAATTTGGGCTATATTGTTAGGTCCATTACCTAACAGCCAAATTAACCTGCATTTTCATTCCAGGTTGTACATAATATGACAAAACAGCACAAAACCAAGGGGATGAATACATTTGCAAGGCACTGCATGCTACATTTACTTTAACAGGTATACTTTGCATCTTTGAAATCTCACCTGCAAGTCAGGAAGAACAAATGCATAGATTGCATTTTCGGTCTTTCTTTTTTGTTTTGCACAAAGATATGTAATGCTCCATCCTCCCTTCCCTCCAAATTTTACTATTTCATTTTGTTTACGTTTGTTTACATTTTTTTATTTCCATTAACTTTTTTTTTGTTCCTTTCTTTTCCTTACACACAGAAATTTTCTGTTTACACACATGAAATTGTTCCTTATGCACATGAAAAACAAATTTCTGATATAAAAGCTTTGTGCACATAAAGGAACTAAAATGAGAAAAATGAACTGCCCAGCTCTATATTCAGTAGGAAATCTACCTACACAAAAAGCAGCTGCAGGCTTCAACGAGAAGGTACGAAAACAGGTTTTCACTCTGCAACTTTGTACAAAATCCCCAGTCAGCCCGAAAAGTGCGAGGACACATTAAGGTTGATTTTGCATACGGTGCTAAGGTCAGAAAAGGGACGTCCAAGTCGGAGCATCCACAGTTTCAAGGGTATTTTTTAAAAGGATTGTTAAATGCAAGACACTTTCTTACCCAATAGACCTAGATATTTATTTATTTATTTACATTCTCTTATATACCATGCTATTCTGCATCAGTGCGGTTTACATTGAACAAGCTGAAATTACATTGAACAGGGCATTATAATTTGGAGATAACTATTTTACAGGGAACATCGGCTATGGAGGGATAAGTGGCTTGCCCAAGACCACAAGGAGCACCTGTGGGACTAGAAACCCCAGTCCTTCCGGCCCAAGGTTCCTGTCTCTAGTGGAATTTGAACCCCCAACCTTCTGGCCTGAAGTACCCTGCCCCACCCACTAGGCCACTCCTCCACTCCACTAGATACCCTTTTATAGGATTACCCCCAAAATGTGGGAAGCCAAAATCCCAAATATAACAAACCTATGGGGGATGTCTTAGAGCAAAGAGAGTCTGGACAATCTCTAGCTTACGTAGGTTTTTACTGAGTGCTCGGTGACTGGACACCAAGAGCCCCTGATGTTAATCTCACCAATCGCTCAGAAGCAGTAACTGGACCATTGTGTTAGCATATGATGTACATCTTGTAGTCCGTACTCCCAGACTCAAGCTGGTATCAGGGCTTTGTCATTGGTGGTAACCCATCATAGCTGTCAACTGTGAATGAAATGTCTATCTGTGGATACTTTGATAGATTCCAAAGTGATAAGGAAATACTTTGTGTTAGACGGTGCATCTCTTTTGAGAAGGAGCAGCTTTCAGTTCTCTAGTGTGGCCAAAATGAATAGTGGTCCACTGTCAATCATTTGTCACACCCCCTCTCCATAACTTGGGTGCTCCACCACTTGCAGAAATCAGGGGGGCAGAAGCGAGTGACTTGCTAACATAACATAGTATCATAGTATATGACAGCAGATAAAGACCAGTATGATCCATCTAGTCTGCCCAGTAAGGTGGCTAAAGTGGTTGTAATCACCACTCCTTGCCAGTCAACCCCCTCTGTGCCTGTGTTTATGGTTGTACCTGCCACTCCATGCAGGTCAGCCCCTTCTATACCTTGTGTTTATGGTCGTACTTGCCACTCCATGCAGGTCAATCCCCCTCTATTTATTTAAGTAAAAAAGATATTTAAGTTTGCTTTGATTTTATCCTCTTGCTATAAAGGGATCCACTGTGTCTGTCCCATGCCATTAGGAATTCCATGGGACAGACACAGTGGATCCCCAGTGCTAATTTGTACTCCAGTCTCCTGGAATTCTTAATGAGATGACACAAGTCCCATCACTGTAGGTTTGTACCCAAATTATGAGCAGGCATTCTGCTCAGGACCGGCCAAAGTTAACTTTTAAGGCTTTAAAATTGTCTAATTACTATGCATCAATGCACATTTGCACGTAACAATGACAAAGCCCCTGGTAAGCCTTCAGCAATTACCACTCACCCCTCATCCCCCACAAACCTTCAGCCATTGTCACTCTCGTTGCCCAAACCTTCAAGGAGAAACTCCCCTCTTTCTACTGTTTCTGAATGTCAGCACTGAAAGGGTAAGTGAAGCTGCAGCACAGCCTCGTGTTCAAGCATGTATCAGTCCCACCCCCTCTGACACGGACACACAATTCCTGCTGCCCTGGGGGTGGGACTGGAAGGGGTTTTGAGGATGCATGAAAACTATGCTCCATGGTGGCTTCCTTTACCTTTTGGGTACCTGGAAGGTTTGGCAGGTTGCAGCAGCAGCAGGGACTAAGCTGACTGCAACCTCTAAAATTGCACCATCCTAGGTGATTTCCTAGCTCACCTAGTGAAAGGGCCAGCCCTGCATGTTGTAAGTGCAAGCCAGTGCATTAACTGTTCGTACAGGCATGCACTAGCACCCAGTAAATACTACTTCCCACAGTCGCTGCTTACTGCGCTTTAGTAAAATGAGCTGCTGGATTGCTTTCCCTCCAACTTCACATCATAGAAACAGAAACATGATGGCATAAAAAGACACATGACCTATCTAGTCTGTCCTTCCATATCAACCACTATTACAACAGTCCCCTTTTTCCCTTTAGAGACCCTTTGGGGTATGTTTACTAAACCATCTTAATGTTACTGGCGCTAGTTGCAGCGTTACTGTGAGGAATGCCATATAAGGTAGTGGGCGTTCTGGTCTTAAGGTAGCAATCGCGGGTTATCGCGCGATAAAGTGCGCCTGGTCCATTATCGCACGATAGAGGCAGCCGTGCATGTTACTGCGCATCAACCTTAACTTCGCTCGCTGACCTGCAATCACAGCAACAGAGGTGTAGCACACTGGTTAATACAATGACTGCTAAGACGGGGTTCATGAGTTTGATCCCCCAGTGGGCGCAATTCCTTTTCCTGCCTGTAATAATCAGAAAAATTCCAACAATCTGTGCTGCCAGCTAAAAATACCCGCACCCCAGTGCCATAACCTAATGCATCTTTTAGGGCGCACGAGAAGGCACATCATAAACCACCACGTCAGCCAAGACGGGTCATAATGTGCCCCAGAGGGCATGACGAAACCCCCAAGGCACCATATTAGGCGCCCCATAAGCTGGCTGAATCTAAGGTGTGGCCAAAGATGCCCCAAGGATGTATAGATGACTCAAGAAATGTTGCCGAAGGGCAGTAAGTTCCCCCAAGTTGAAAGCAAGAAAGGTATGGCCCAAACACAGATGTAACCCTAACACTGCACAGAGCACCAAGGAAAGACAATGCACAAGTGATGGAAGGAAGTAGATCAGAGCTGATGGACCAGACGAATCTGCGTCCAGCCCACGTGGCAGCTGGAAAAATGCACAAACATATCGGGGGCATCTGTAGCGATGCACAGGGTGATGGTAATGTGCCATGCAACAATGACAGTGTGTGGCAGAGGATGGGAAGATGTGTCCAGCAGAGGAGGTAGAGGTGGCAGGATAGGTGCAATGACAGGAGGACAGAGGAGTAGCAGTGCCATGCAGAGCACACACAGGAGAGGCAACCAGGAAGAGCTGCAATGCAGAAACGTGTACCAGTGCAGGACATGGGGT
The DNA here is from genome assembly GCA_033557465.1 of Ichthyophis bannanicus. NCBI lineage: Eukaryota > Metazoa > Chordata > Amphibia > Gymnophiona > Ichthyophiidae > Ichthyophis > Ichthyophis bannanicus. The sequence goes on from CM066048.1 coordinate 120,122,910, forward strand.
AGCAGCCTGCACATCAGGGCAGGACGGCACACAGCTGGCAGGCACACATAGATGGACAGAAGGATGGTTGGCAACTGTGATAAGGGTACAATGTGCCAACAGCACAGATCTGCCTGTTACAGGAATGAAAAGTAGTTGTGCAGGACAGGCATACAAATGAAAGAGAACAGAGAGGAATCAAACCTATGACAATTAGCACAAATATCAATGCACAGACCGGTAGGCTACACCACCGTGAGGTCTTTAGCAAAGCTGCATTCAAGAATACTGCAGGGCATCACACAAGAAGCCTGCTGTCTGCCAGGATAGGACAACCTCCAACAGTAACCATGATGGAATGCACATGCAGATCTGGTGTGTACAGCTCAGATCACAGTCTGTAATTGGGACCAAATGTTATGCAGTGGATACAGCATGCAAAATAGGAAAGAACCTAAACCCAAAGGGCGGCAGGGGATGCTCTGTGGAGCAGGGCAAAATATGGAACAGAACAGAAGCATGTGAGAATTGAACCTGCAAACAAGTGTGGCACAGACCAGCTGAACCACAGCAATGCCAATCCCCCAAGCAGACTGCCTATGTGAACACTACAAAGAAAGAGACATATGTAACAGCTAATATGTGATGGATAGGCAGCACAGAGGGCACACTTTGGTGTACAGTGAAGAAATGGAAGAGTGTGTGGATAGGTGATGAACCTGCAGGCAGTCCATGGTCAGGTTAGCACAACACAATAAAATAATAAAACCCCATGTGGGAATCAAACTTACAACCTATGGGGTTCCAACACATGTCCATAACCACTATCCCAAACAACCACAGCAAGCACAATGCAAAGATAGTACCTCAAAGGGAATGTGTTTATGGGAACCCGTAACACCCAGTGATGTGGCAGACGGCTGGCAGATAGACAGCTGGCACCGTACAAGGATGTGAGCACAGGTGGGCCATGTACATGACCAGGAAATCACTAAATACGTATGTCAGTGTGGTCAAGCAGCAGCAGAGACAAATGTACGTCAAACACATATTCTTATTTTGGTTAATCATCAGAGATAGCGTAGATATCGCCTTTCATAATATCAAGGTGATTGGATAACAGGGGAAAAATCGAAAACACATTTTTCAGGGCAGCAACCCACATGTTACAGAAAAGTCACTGGCCCGTCAACAGATGATGGGCAGGAGAGATAATGTGCATCAGGTGCATGGTGTGCAGTATGCATTAGCCCCCCACCCCCCCCCCCCCACATGCTGCTGCACGCCCCAAATGTGTTAGTTACATATGTGTGCATGTAGACAGTAGGTGGTACATGATGAGGGCCCAACACACATCATTCATGATCTGTTCATAAAAATCTGTCTGCCAACACAGGAGGCACAAAAATGAAACAGCATATGTTGTTAAAAGTAAGAAAGTGTAAACAGAGATATCGAAATATATGTTACAGCTGTCACATAATGCCTGATATAGGAATCAAAGCAGCACCATTGTAACCCAAAACCATTGTCAAATGCAAAATGAGGATATGCTAACAGGTAGCAGAGGCACATGAACACAGAGAATTCAAATGAAACAAACCGCAGAAACATGCAGAGATAACACTATGCAGAAGGTCCCCTGCACTGGTTGGTGTGGATACAGTGTCCTTACACATATATCACGGTACATGGAATGCACAAATAAAGGAAGAAAATGGACACCCACACTGCCACACTCCAAATATAACGGGGCAATGTGAGTGCCGGAACCTCAGGGGATAAATAGGACTGTGTAGACATGCAATGCTAGGTTTGTAAATCAATGTAGAGCATCAAGTCGGTACAGTAAACAAACACAATAACTGTATATAGAGATGGAAAGAAAGGTCAAACATGTTACAGTAATCCACACAGAAGCCATATTGCCACATGCTGTGTTGCACTAACATAGTCAGTCACATGCACCGTGTATGTTGAAACATGATACAGTGATGCCACACATGCACTGTAACACCCTTGGTTTGTGCAAACATCAATCCAAGATGTTGGTGTGCAGTAAAGTGAAGTCGTGGCAAATACTTTGCCATGTCCAAGTGGAGGGTAGGCGGACATGGACAAGAGAACCTCTCGTATGTTCCCCCTGTGCCACACGCATGGCTGTATGCTCGTGTTGAACTAAACAGATGTTGTGTTTTTGCCCATGTGTGTGACCTGGAATGCAGGATACGCTCAACACAATGTCAGAAGGATGTACAACATACAGCAACAATGTCAGTCCCTGCTGCACACATAGGGACCAGTTCACAGTGTCCACAGTGCAAAGGGTGTCTGCAACCCAACAAGTCCCGTTAACACTGTTCTTGAAACCCTAGGCAGGCATAGTGTGGTGATGCGGATGCAGCACAGCCCTGGGAAAGAAAAAAAAAAGAAGGTTTTTTTTCATAAATGGGGGATGGGCTCACCGAAGCATAGGTCTCAAAGTGAAAGCAATACTGAAACACACACTTGCAAAGCTAGCCTGAAGCCACGCCCACTCTCCAGGGCAACTGCAGGGAGAGAGAGGGTGGGGCCAGGGAAGGAAGCAGGCTATCAGGCATTTAAACTGCGTCACTCAGCAAGTGAGAGAGGAAGTGAAGAGAGAAGCCGGGAAGTCCAGAGAAACCAGGGGAAGAAACAGCACTGCAGGGCTGAAAGACCTGGGGATTCCAAAAGGACTAGCCAGAACTGCCAAGGCGAGTGGCAGGGCCAGAGGAGAGAAAGGAACTGGGGAGAGTTCCAGAACTACAGTTCTGACTCGGAGGCCAGTAGCTCAATCTCTGAGCAAGTGTCCAAACATTGCAGGAAGCCTAATAAGGGAAAGACGTCTGCAAGCAAGGTAAACCAAACATTACCTCTGTATGATTCAGTAAGGGGAAGAAGGGCAAGTGTTTCTGACATAGTTCCAAAGGGAAGAAGGAATCTCCAGTGGGAGAAACATTTTAAGCTTTTAAAGAAGGTGAAGCTAGAGATCCCTGAAAGTGTCCCAGCCCCTGAGTCTTACAGCACAGAGGAGGAAATGGAAGTTGAATTGTACCAAGAGAATTCAGAGTCCTCTGACGAATCCATGGAATGTGCTTTTTGTATGAGCAATGTTTAGAAGCTTTATTGATTGCTGTGAAGGAAAATATAAAAGGTGTTTCTGCCAGGTAAATGCTATTGAGAAAGGCAGATAAAAAGGGAGGAAAACCTCATGTTTTAAACAGCCATTCTACTAATGCTGGAAATGTGTTAAGCTGCTGTTTAGTTTCCATGCTAAGAGGCAGCATGTAATCACAAGCTGGTTTGTAGCAGCTGAGAGAAACTGAGAAGAGTTGCTGGACTGTGCATGTAACAGTGAGTTTAAACTGTTTTGCTTTAGTGGCAAAGAATTTAATTACAAAGGCAAAGAGTGAAGAAACTGCTTTTGCTAAAGCAGTTACATGTCTCTCTTTTGGAAAGCTTTTTGTTTGGAGAAAATATCCTTTTTCTGTTTGAGGTTTTGGGAACCTTTACCAAGGCCTGTTGCTAACTTGATGATGCACAGAAAATAAAAATTTATAATAAAATTTCCTGTGTCGGCCTAATCCACTTGGACTGCTTTAATAAGCCCCACAACTACACTACAAGGGCCTCAGCTAATACGCTGAAGCATAGACACAAGTATGATGGCCCGTCGCCCCCACTAGGCAGCCGCCTAGTAGGGCAAGGCGGCGTCACAATAGTCAAGTATGATATCTCAATATGCCACAGTACTGGAAAGGTCATGTGTGTCTCCTGCGATGAACACGACACCCAGCCAGAGCATGGCAGCAACGGTGTGTTGGACAGGCCTGTCATGCTCAAAGTAGCAGTCCAACAATAATGTCCATCCTAGGCATGTGTCCCACTCACAGAGGTCAAACATCCTATGGCACCATTTCCCAGGGATAGTTCCATGGTGGTGTTGTGTCCTCCAACAGATGGGTGATGGTGACACCGGATGCACTGTAGTAGATGTGCTGTGTGTGTCCTCTGCTCTGTGTCAGAAGAGGATAAACAATGTATTGGTATGCTGCTTGCAACATCAGCCCAAATTGCAGAGAGTCAAACATCAATATGTACGTAATGAAACGTCACACAGGCAAACATAACATGATCACAACACAGAACATAGTGCATGTTGTGGACATTTGGAATTGGAACTGCAGACGAGGGTGTCACATGGATATGGTCATGTCCATGCCCATGTTACACAGTCATTTCACAGCTCCACCCCATGTGCATCAGCGTTGGTGTACAGAGGCTCAACATGAAAGCTCCATGAAACAAACAGTAAATCATTAACATGTAAAGGCTCATTATTGTTGTATGTATTATTACCTCTGCCTATCTCTCTTGATGTGGACTATATCTGTTATAATGTGTTTCTATTTTGTATTATGTTATGTTTCTTTTTTTCCTACGATTTTCTTTACTTTTCTGTGATATTGTATTTCACTGAAAATCAAATAAACAAAAAAACAAAAAAACAAACAAACATGTAAAGGCTGATGTCATTCCCAAAAGACCAAAGGTGCAACCTACCGTGTGTTTGCAGCAAGTGTCTGTTCGGGATCCCCTGAGGCTCTCAAAGGCCACAACACATCACAGTGAAGTGAGAAGATGTCATTGAAATGTGTAGAATCACCATGTCCAGCCACTGTTGATGCATGTCCACATTATGGCAATATCTGTGATACATAAATGCTGTTGCGCAGTGGTCTGTCAGCACACAAGAGATAGGTCAGCTCACAACACGCAACACATGGCCACAATGTTCACAAGGTAAACAGCAGTAAAGTAGAGATAGCACAGTCACGACTGCTCCCCAGGTATACAGACCCCTCACACCACATGATAATGCAAAATGCCTGCATGCTGTATCATCACAGCCAACCCAAAAACACACACCCACACAGTATGCCAAGGTGAGTGTGCCAGCAGTAGTATATGGCCTGTATGTGCACAATTGGAAATTAGTGGAGATAAAGGCTTGTCAAATGCAATGATACACTGCTGTTGGCTGATGCTACAATGTCAGGGAAGGGTGTACGTGCAGCCCACCACCCGAACACCTAGGACCTGCAGACACACGCAGCTCTGTTGGACGTGTCCCAGAGACAGTGTTGGAGAAGACGAACTGGCCAGGAACACATGTGGATATGTGTGCCAACAGCAACATATGGGGTATGGGGGTGCAGGGCAAAGAGGTGAACAACAACATGTACAATATGTTGTTGATCACTGCAGACATGTGCTCCCCCTGATTGTCGTCACAGACAAAGTAGTTGTAGGTCCACCTACCCCAGACTACTGCATGTTGGATGACGTACAGTCAGCTGCCACTGCACCACAGCACCAGGAGGGTCACCAAGTAGGTCCTGTGGATTGCGGAACACAAGAGAAACATACATATGTCATGTTGAAACTGTGCAACACACACTGCACCTTCACATCCTCAGCTTGCAGACCCCCCCCAAGATCCTTTACAGACTGACTGTTCCCCATCACACTGTACAGACTCGCTTCATGCTAAAGTTATCACTGAAGTGTGTGTGGCAAAATACAAGGGCCCATACTCTGTCCGTCCCCTTCATCACCTCTCTGCTGCCCTCAAAACTGTTTAACAGAACCGTCTCCTCGCTACCGTGTCCCTGCTGGGCTCTAAGGCTGCAGTACTATCCTGTGCGCCCCACCCCCCCATATTGCTCCCACTGCCCCTTCAGTGTGTGTTCTGGTGTCTCAATGTCCTCTGCTACCCCACTGTCAGTTCCTGTACCTCAGGGAAATATCCAGGGGTTTCTTCCTTATCCTCTGTCAATATCCATTTCCTTGGTGTGGCTATCTCATCCCTTGACTTACAGTACCAGCTGTGTGCCGATGAGTTGCAAATATATCTCTACACGCCTGAGCTATGTCTGCCAAAATACACCCCATTGTCTGCTTGCCACCTGACATTGATGGCTGCATGTCATCCCACTGTGTGAAATTGACAATGGCAAAGCATGGATATCCCATATGTGCACCTAAACCCTCCCCTCACATCAGAGCATCTGTGTGTGTGTGGCCATACCTTCCTTTCTCCAGGGTCCTCAATGTAGGTGTTGTCTTGGACTCCACTCTCCTCCTCTACACACATACCCAGCTTGTAGCTGAGGCTTGTGGTTTCTTTCTAGATGACATCAGTTATATTTCCCCAGTCCTCCCTGAACACACAACTAAAACCCCAATCCACCCCCTAATCAGCTCCCGGCTTGCCTACTGTAACCTACACCTTGCTGATCTGCCTTTGAATCATCTCTGTCTGCCTCAAAATATGAAACACTGCACTGCATGGCAAATCTACAGCCACACACATAATGGCAATAATACTCCCCCTGTCAGGACACCTCACAGGTTCCCTATCTGTCTCTGCATCCATGTCACGGCTCTCCTGCTGACCTATACATGCAGGCACACTGTGCTGTTGCAGTAACGTCCCTTACTGATCTCAACTACCACTAATACAACTACTACTGAGCATGTATATAGTGCTACTTGTCATATGTAGTGCTATAAAGAAACAAGTAACACACAGTCCCTGCTCATCACAGCATACAAACCAGTCAATCAACTCATATTCCAAAATGTGAAGCACACATGTCTAGGCAACTTGTCCCATCTATGGGCTGCTCTCCTACTGTTGACCCCGGACTACACGCCTTTCACCTTGCTGCACCCAAAGCCTCAAACTAATTACCTGTGGCTGTACAGCAGCCCTTTTCCCAATCAACCACAAATCATGTGTGACAGCTTACCACCTCCCCCCAAGCCTACTAATCTTGACACACACAATCTACCTCCACCCACTGTTGTGCCCTGCTCACATCTTATGCATTTCAGTCATGACTAGATTGTAAGCTTGAATGGCCAGACAATGCAGTGTTGCATCTTACTGCTATTGGGATACAAATGTTCACTAGTAGTAGTAGTACACACATATCTAAACAAATGTATGTGGCAACATATGCAGTACTTACATGAGAAGACCTCCTCAATCACCTGCTGCCTGATTGCTGTGCCCTCATGTGTGTCACCACAGTCACGTACAGGAGGGCACGTAGGATCATCCTCCAGATCCTCATTAATTTGGACAGGGATATGGTGCCTGAGAGCAATGTTGTGCAGGATGCAACAGGCTATAATGATCTCTGCCACAGTCTGTGGTTTGTATTGTAAGGCCCCGCCTGTCCTATCCAGACACCTGAAGCGACTCATTAAAACGCCAAAGGTGCGCTCTATGACGGAGTGGCTGGAGGCATGGGCCTCATTGTAACTCCTCTCTGCACGTGTCCGTGGTTGACGCACAGGAGTCAGCAACCAGGGGCGACACCCATATCCTGAATCACCTGCAGAAAGAAATGTTGAATGTTAAAGCAGGAGCTCATGTCCACCCAAATGGACACAAGTATGTACATGCAAACCAAATATACAAAACATCCTGACACAAACATATGACATCACATGATGGGACACCACAACTATGCATCAGCGTGTGAAGTTATGACACACAAAACAAGGGGTAGGTGTAAGGATTGCAATCAACATAATCTGTAACCACGACACAAATGCTAGCTTCCATTCTACCATCAACACACAGCACCATAGCAAGGTAGAGCTGGAGGGCACTCCCCCCCCCCCCCCAACGTTAGATCACACACAGACAGATGAGACACACACACAACTAGGGATACACCTCAAAGACAGACATGTGCACATACGGTTAGTCACAGGATTACCATGTGCATGTCAGAGATGAGAAATACACACCCAGCAGTATACAGTCCTCATACTGGCCTGCCTCAAACTGTCTGAATAGTGCTGAGTGATCCAGGATATAGGAGTCATAGGTGGACCCTGCAAACCAACGGACCACATTCAGAATATGCATATTTGCATCACATACAACCTGAACATTCAGGGAATGGTAGTGTTTGTGGTTGCGGAACACTACCTCCCTGTCTCTGAGCAGGACCAGGGCAACATGTGTGCAATCAATAGCTCCCATCACGTGTGATATCCCGGCAAACACCTCAAAGGTCTGGTTCAGGGTCCCCCACTGTTCCTAGTGTTGGGAATGGCAATGTAATTCCCCACCCGGCTGATCATTGCACGCAGTACCTGGTAGAGACAGCGTGAGAAGGTGGGATGGCTCATGCCACCCACTGCGGCCACAGATGACTGGAAACAGCCAGAGGCAAAGAAATGTAGGGCACCAAGGAGCTTGACCAAACCCGGTATGGCATGTGACCGACCAGTCAGGGGCTCGAGGTCATGTCATAGAGCCTCATAGAGCTCCCTAATAGCCCACATGCTCAGGCGGTAGAGGGAGATGACCTGGTCCTCAAGCATGCCCTGGAGCTGGGCCCTGGGCCTGTAAAGGTGAGGCTGGCAAGCCTGCAACTCCACACACCTCCTGCGCCATGCCGGCACAGCCCCTGCCTGGCCTGCCCCCACAGCTGCAGGTCTGTGTTGCAGCGGGACTAAACCCATGCCCTGTGCCTCAGCCCCATGGACACCATCTCCCCCGTCAGGCAACCGCAACCCTTGCTCACCTCCCACTGCACATGCAGCAACCACAAAGACCGCCATAAACTCCACCCCCCTCAACTCCTCTAACTCACTCAAACTCAGACACTCACCTCACCAACCTAGCCACACACCTCCCCCACCCCTCACCAACCCTGCCAGTCACCTCCCCCACCACACACCAACCCAGTCACACAACCCCACCACCACTCACCAACCCAGCCACTCTCCACACTAAACCTGCTTCTGACACTCTCCTTGCTTCACCAACCACCAACAGCGCACGCCTTCTCTCCCTCGCCTACACAAACCCCTCAACGTGTACCAGGTGTGCATATGTATATATGTTTTTTTATGCTGTACACGTTGCACATGCGCAGTGGCGCCAGCGCATTGGATGTGTGCATTGTGCATGCACCGCAGAGACGTGGAAGGTGCGTGTGCGGGATACCATGTTACGCTTGTGCTGTACATGAGCATGAGGCTTGGCGCATGCATGTACAGGCATGCAGCACATGCGCATGTCTCACAGCCACACACAGCACATGTGCAACGTGGTGTCTCACACACACACCTTCCGCATCTCTGCGGCGCATGCGCAATGCGTGCAGCTGACGCGCTCATACCACTGCACATGCGCAACACGTGCAGCGTAAAATAAAACCATAAATACACATGCACACCTGGTACATGTTGAGGGGTTTGTGTAGGAGAGGGAGAGAAGGCGTGCGCTGTTGGTTGTTGGTGAAGCAAGGAGAGTGTCAGAAGCAAGTTTGGTGTGGAGAGTGGCTGGGTTGGTGAGTGGTGGTGGAGAGTGTCAGAGGCAGGTTTGGTGTGGAGAGGTGTGTTGCAAAGCAGGCAAGAGAGAGAGGAGGGGAGGCGAGGAGCAGGAGAGAGAGACAGGAGCGGAGTTGAGGAGCAGGTGGCAGGGAGAGGAGAGGAGGAGAGGTGCAGGCAGGAGGTGGAGCAGAGGAGCCGAGGGGCAGGGATGTGTGACAGGGAGGAAGAGGGCACAGAGGGCAGGGAGATGGAGCGACAGGACATGGCAGGAGGGGAGGAGGGGGGCACCTGTTCAGCAGGACCCAGAGCCGGCAGGGAGTGTTGGGCCTGTGGTGGTGGCTGCAGGTCCATCGGGTGTGTCGCAGCCCACCCAGGGGCCACCCAGTGCCAAACGGAGGCGTATCTGGTGCCAGCTGAGGAACGGAGGAGGGCTGTGAGATTCATTCAGCAAGAAAACCACATCCTGCTGGCCGGTGTGTTGGAGCGGTACGAGGTGCTCTATGGCCAGCTGAGCAACAGCACCACTGTGACCACACGTATACACGTGTAGGAGGAGGTGCAGGAGGCCGTATCCCAGGCAGAGGGACCAACCAGGGACCTGGACAGCCTGAGAAAGAGATTCAATGGCATTAAGCGTGGTGTCCGAGCACACATGGTGGCGGAGAGGCAACATGCCATGGGCACCGGTGGGGGTGCCCCCTTCGCCCCAACCCTCACACCCCTGGAGCAGGAGCTCGCAGACCATCTGGGCCCCATCTACCTGCGTGGACTGCCAGAAGCGCTGGACACCGCCCATCCACAGGCAGGTAGGTCGGCACCTCTCACCCTGCTGCTCCTTACCCTTGGAATAAACGTCCTTTGTCTGTACGTCAGGCATCTTCTTTGCCCCTCTTCAAACCCAAGTTAAAATCTCATCTTTTCGCCTCTGCCTTTGGCTCATGAGTTTGCTGTTCTCCTTCCTTCCCCTCTGTTATATCACCTTTCTGTCTTCCTCTCACACTTGTTCCTACCTCTTTCCTTTGTCCTGTCTCTCCTGCTCTTGTCTCTTTGCTCTTGTTCCTAACTTTTCTCTACACCTTTTATTGCTATGTCTTTTTAGATTGTAAACTCCATTGAGCAGGGACTGTCTTTGTGTGTTTTCACTTTTAAAGTGCTTCATGCACCTGGTAGTGCCTTATAAATGCTGAGGAGTAGTAGTAGTAGTAGTAGTAGTAGATATGCTGCACACGTACAGGGCACGCCCAAGCACATGCGGCACATGGAGGGGATTGGTGGGGGACCATGTCCTGAGAGCATGCGTGCCCTACCACAGGCAACTGTGGGGTGATGACACAGCAGCACATGGCAGGGTAGGTACAGGGTGTGTGTCACAGGTAGCTGGGCCTGTGTGCATGATAGACACAGTCCTGAATGTAGTCGAGGAAGGCAAAGCTGTGGAGAAGCAGGGGGCATGGCAGACAAGGCCCATATCTGAATGAACACTGCATACATCAATGGTCCAGAAAACCTCCATGCAAAGCCCAGAGGGTTAAGCTGCACAGCAACAATTCACAGCACTACAGATCAGCAATGTAATAGTGATCTAAGAGACCTATCTGAGGAGTGGCTAATGATATCCCACTGTAATCAAAGATGATCACAGCATACATGAGCAGCAATGTAACAGTAAAGAGTCCCATTGGAATATCATTTGCCACTATTCAGATAACCTCCTTGTATTACTATTACATTGGTGCTTTCTAGTGCTGTGATGTGTTGCTGTGCTGCTGGACCCTCTGGCCTTTTCAAATAGGTGATTTTGGCCACTGATGTATGCAGAGTTCATGAGATTACAGGGCTTTTCCGCCCTTCAAAGTACCCCTCCTCCTAAGGATTTGTGTTTGGGAGACTACCTGAGGTCTGTTTCCTCCACTACTGGAGTTATCCTATCCAGATTGGTCTAGCGTTCCCTCCTCACATATGGCTTATGAGGGTTTATATTGATTTGTTTATTTATGCCTACTCCTTTTGGGGTGTGTTCATTATTATCAGCCTGATTTCTCTGTCCCCCCTGAGGTCTACTTGCTAATATAGTACCTGGCATATAGGTCCCAACCATTCATCATTCCCCTGCAGAAAGTCACCCAGCACATTGTGACAGGGGGAGACATACAAGAGGGACATACAACTAGCCCAGAACACATTGGCCTGGGGGTACCCACACACACCACCAAAACACATATGACATCTGTATGCTCTTACCTATCCAGGGACATATCCCAGACCTCTGACAGGGAAGGGCCTAACACACGGGGATGATGACGTAGACACAAACAAATGCTAGCAAACACATCACACACATGTCACACACTTAACACTCTGTCGGGGCCCACATACAGTGGGGATCCCCCACCCACCCTCACCAGATATTGGTGTGCACATTGCCACACCCGTAACAACTGCACATAGCACAAACCCCACACCACCGGGGATCAGCCCTTATACTCATCCCGCAGTGCCACACACACATTCCCATACCCCCACACACGGTGCAACCCCATGCTCAGCAGTGCTCTACCCATCCCCTGAGACACCCCACCACACCCACAGAGTATGGGATAGCTGTCCACCCACACCGCACAGTGTCTTGCAAAGCAGAGGGCCCCCACACACATCTGGCTGACACGGACACATCCTGTAACACCTAACATGCATACCACTCAGGGCAATGCAAGCATATCGCTCACACACACAATGACGGCACACAATACCACTCAGGGCTCCCACATGCACCACGGCCACATGTATTGCTGAGGCCACATCCAAGGTCAGGCGGCCAGTCAATACCTGATACCACAGATAGGGGGTGCGGCACTCAGCACACCATCCCCCACACACTGCATCCCATGTGGCACAGCTACACCAAGGAATGAGGCTGCTCCCCCCAACCCCATGCCAGGCACAGCACACTGTAGGCACATGTGCTGTCCCCATTGTAGGTGCACCAACATCAGGCACAGGTGGACAACACATTGATTTTGCTGGGGATGTACTACACAGGTGTACATAGGTGCACTGCGCAAACTCATCTGTGCTGTGTACCCTTTTCCACCCCCCAGGTGACTACTGGACCATGGAGGCACATGAGGAGGAAGATGTGGCAGGGCCTCAGGATGCTGAGGGGCCAGAGGCCGCAATGTACAGGGACACCGCCAGCAATGGCGAGGGCACAACAGGAAACAATGTGCTGCCTGAGGCAGAGGACACGCCACCAGATGTCAATGCTACAGTGGGGGCCACTATCAGCAACTCACAGGCTGTAGAGGGTCCGGAGATGGAGGGGAGTCACCACACCATGCAGGCACATCAGCCACCCCTCTCACCAGCATGGCTACGATCCTGGCGGAGCTGCGGGTCCACAGTGCCTCAGCAAGGAGCGATGCTGAAGGTGGGTAACAGCATACACAACAATCCCCATGGGGGTTGACATAACATCCACAATGAGTTTGCATGTGCACCACAATAGGTTGTCAACATAGCAGATCGTATATTATGTTGTGGGGGAGGTCTGTGCCATGTGAATTCCCCCCTATTGTAGCATGGCTTGTCAAGTGTCAGCATGTTGTGGAGCTCAGACATACACACACTGTTCATGGCCATATACCCCAAGGAAGCGCACAGTGGTAAACACCTATCCCAGGTCACCTAGAAAGCTTACTTGACTGATCCCTCACCATGGGTATTGGTACCTAGCATAGCTTGTCACCGTAATCTGTTCTGTGCACCAGCGTTATAGAAAACAGGGCCCCCCAAATCTATGTATGTGTGTGCCATGACTCCCCACATCATCTGGCTTATCTCATACGACCAGTGCGCAGATCATACATTGGCACATTGAACTGCGACACTGTACCATGTGTGAGATCTGTGATTCACACGACCCCTCATCAGGACCCTTTCCTGGCATGAGAATGGCTCATGGGACAAACGGATGTACACATGGTCATGCATTGCTAGTCGTCACGTGCATGCTTTTTCTGTAGGCTGATCTGGTGGGATATGCCTGACATGTGCATGTGTCACAGTAGGGGTTGTAACAGGTGTCTCACACATCACCTTGTGTCCCACCCACAGGCACTCGTCAGGCTCTGTTGGCCATTCACCAGGAGATCCACCAGCTGTGGGCCACAGCGGACACAATGGCAGGGGTGCTACTCCATATTGCAGATGCCCAAGAGGCCATGGCTGCCCATACACAGCAGCCAGCACTGGCGCCAGAGGCAGCACCAGCAGTGCCGGTACAGAGGGGTGGGTTGGGCCGTGGTCACCGTGGCCGGCCACAGAGGATGTGAACATTGTAAATAAAGACATCACAACCTATTACTACCTATGTGTATGTTTCCAATGTGTGGCACTGTGATCCCCTGAGTACCCTGCACCCCATGTTGTCACCCTGCCCACATGTGCCTACCCATATCCCTCAGGGGTATGGTGTCTGCACTGCCACAAATCAACGCACATAGGTTATACCATGCCCTGTGTGCCATGGACTGTGCCAGGTGGTCACCCTCCTACCTATGCGTGGGGGTATACCCAACCTCACCCGTTGCCCAGCAAGATGTTCACGGTGGTACATGTCTGTTGTAGGGATCTGTCACCCTCTCCCACCCCATATGCTCACCATTATTATACACACATGTGTGACCATCCTCCCTGCCCACACCAGGGCCTACGTGGCTGTCTACCCACATAGGCCTGCATGCGGCACAGGCAGACAAAGGTAGCTCGCTACAGTCAGCTGGTCACTCTTCCCCAGTGCTTGTAGTTCCCCACCACTCATCCTTGGGACCTGCATCGACCTGTCTCGCCCTCACCAGCTATCCCCCTGTGCAGCTCCTGGGTACAGCAGTCCCTCTTACCCTTCCTGCCACATACCTGCTGCTAGCCTTTTCCCCTATTGCCCCACAAGCATGGTGCATCAGATATGCAGCCTACAAATCACAGGCAGCAAGCATGTGACCATAGCTGTTGGGACACACTGCACATTGGCACATCACAGGGGCACCAGGGGACACAGACACCTATGCACATAGGCAGCCCCCACACCTGCGTGTGGAGACGGTCCATGTATGTTACCTATGTCTACCACACATACACATAGGGAGCTACACACATGTCCCATGCTCATGTCCACAGTCTGTCTGTAAGGGGACACGTGATGATTGTGCCGTACGTACAAACTTGTTTATTTACAAATTTACATTGCTTAATATTTACAGAACATCCCATATTCTGTCCCGGTTGACAGGAAAGCACAGGGCATGTGTGTGGGCACCCCTGTACCCCTTAAATGCTCCAGGGACGTCCATCAGGGGATGGCCGTCGAGATGCACCACCCATAGCAGCTGCATGTGCATCTCGGCAGCCAACCACTGGATGGTGTGGTCCTGGGTCTGCTGGTGTTGCAGCACACCACCCACTGCCACATACAGGTCCCACACACACCTGCCACCTCATCCACACCAGGTGCCTGGTGTTTGTGTGGTGGCATAAGTGTGAGTCCTGTCTGTGGCAATGGGTGGGGACGCTACTCCCAGGCGGACACCATCGCTGCACACATGTGGCAGCCGGCAGGGACCCACAGTTCCCTGTGCTGTCCTGTGTCCCCTCCCACCCACAGAGCCATCCTCCCACTCTCCACACCCCCCTCCTCCCCCTGAACCCTCCCCCTCCCCCCACCCTCTCTTACCCCCTCCCCGCTCTCCTCCTCCTCCTCCTCTGCTGCCTCCTCCACCTCCCCCTCACTCTCCTCACCCCCTGCTGCATACAACTCACCCTCCCCTCCGCCCCTCCATGTTGTCCTCTTCCTCTTTGCCCTCTGCAACCTCCTCCTCCTCCTCCTCCTCTGGCTGGACTGGTGCTGTGGGGCATGTTCTGGGGGGCCCCCGATGTAGATGGGCCCTCAACAGCAGCCGCATCCTCTGTGGGGGAAGACGGTCATTAGCACACCATCATTTGAGTCACATACCACATGTACATAGTTTGGCCTCCCACAGGCTGTTGGGCCACTGTGACATGCTGTACTGCGCTACAGAGGCCTCAACACTCACTGCCACTTTGCTCCAGTGCCCTCCTTTGGAGGCGGGCAAGGACCTTCTGGCAGTGCAGCCGCAACTCCCGACCCTTTTTCCGTAGATCCTCTACCTGGGGGGGAAAGCAATGGGTGGGAGCATTGGAGGCCAGATATCTCTGGTGGGTACCCACTGCATATCACACATCTCTGTGAGCAGAAGCGTGCTGCTTCTGCTGCTCTGGCCAGTGTGTCCTCTACTACCTGTTGCCAGTGCACCCTGCCTGTGTGGCTGTGAGTCTGGGCATGTGTGAGGTGCCACCTAGGTGTACTGCGCGTAACCCCCTGTACACCCCATACCCTGTTCCTACACTCTCCTTGCATGACATGGCAGCACCATGCCACGTGTGGTTTGGCCATGCTGGTGTCCAGGGGAGGTGTTCCCTAACTCCCTGTGTGGTCCGGCACACACTTGTGTGTTTGCCTGACCTACACACATCATCCGACACACCCGCCATGGCACCATGCTATCCTTACAACACATGGGTGATGTGTTCTGAGATAGAGCGTGAGGTAGGTGGCACTGCACACATCACCAGGCACCGCTACCATGTCACAAGGCTTTCTACTATACCTCTGTGGTCACGACTAAGGCCTCCTGTGAATAGGGCAGTTGTGGGTGACTGCAACAGGAGCATGGCCCACCACACCTAGCTGAGCTAGTAACATCTGTGATCTGGTCTGGGCCCTCCTGGAGTTAGGGCAGAGCTGTGAAACCCCAACAGGTGCAGGTACCCTAACACCAGCATCTATAATAGTCCTCTGCGATCAGGTATGGGTCTCCTGGGGAGAGGGCAGATGTGTGACCTGAAACTGCATACACTACCATAATATCTGGATTTATTACAGACCTTTATAATCAGGTCTCAGGGCTCCTGGGGGTGGGGTGGATTGGAATACAACCACAGCTGCACCTACCATACCATCAGGATCCATAATAGACCTGTGTAATCAGGTCTGGGCCTCCTGGGAATAGGGCAGATGTGTGACCTGACCTTGCATAACCTACCATAATATCTGGATTTCATACAGACCTTTGTAATCAGGTCTCAGATCTCCTGGGGGTAGGGTGGATTAGAACACATCAACAGCAGCACATACCATAATACCAGGGTGACTGACAGACCACTTTGATCAGGTCTCAAGCCCCTTGGGGGTAGGGCAGATTTTTAACTGGCAAATGCATAAATGACCATACCACCAGGATGGATAACAGACCACTTTGATGAGGTCTCAGGACTCCTGGGGGTAGGATGGATTAGAACACATCAACAGCAACAAAGACCATAACACCAGGGTGACTGACAGACCACTTTGATCAGGTCTCAGGCCCCCTGGGGGTAGGGCAGATGTTTTAAACTGCAAATGCATAAACGACCATACCACCAGGATGGATAATAGACCACTTTGATCAGGTCACAGGCCTCCTGGAGGTAGGGCATATATGTGAACCTGCAACTGCAGAACCTACCATGTCAGTATGCTGTTTACCAGACCTCTTTAGGCAGATCTAAGTGCTCCTGGGGTTAGGGTGGATTTTAGCACAGCAACAGCAGCAGGTACCATAACACCAGGCTGACAACCGGACCTCTGTGATCAGGTCCTTAGCCTCCTGGAGATAGGGCATACCTACACACAGCAGCATACATTCAGCACTGGATGGCCCAAAGACTGGTGTCTATACCATGTTGTACATGTATGAGGTGTGTTCATTGCTAGATAATGTGTTGCACAACTTGCATTGTGTGACCTGTCCCCATACACTTACCTCACGTGGGTAGTCGGCAAGACGATTGCACTGCCTCGTGACGTGCTCCCATGCCCTCCTAATGCGGCAGAGGTCCTGGCGTTTGGAGGAGCCAGGGGAATAATTTGTGCTGCCTAGCGCAGATTAGTCCTGCAAGGTGTCGCAGCTCCCGATGGGTGAAGGCAGACTTCCTTGACCGCGTTGCCATTTTCTCCGATGCTTTGCTGACGCATGCACACATGTCGCATATGCATGCATGCGCGCTGCCACGCATCAAAGCACACTAGATACATGCCCATGCCACGGCCGGTACATGGCGAATGGTGGCGCCGCCAAGATACGTGGCACTGCAGGCTTTCTGCCCTTTGTCCAGGCCACTTCATAGGGCGCCTTATGACACACTTCCTGTCATTGCATGCTGTGAGGCACCTTGGGGTACACGGCTATGGTGAAAAGATTTATGCTGCAGACACACAATGCAGAGATGTGTCTGACTCTTCTTACCACAATATACGTCTTAGGTATTTATCTTGATGTTGGCACACTGGGGTCTCAAACCCATCACCACTGGCTGTGAAGGCATTGTATTAACCAGTGTGCTATGCCTTTTAACATTGCAATGACTGGCTACACAGCTACACCAGGTCATCTGCACACACTTTCTGCTCTGCTTACCGGGATAGTGTAAGGACACAGCTAGGGCACTTTACAGGACACTTTAGTTTGGGCAATTAGTTTGGGCAACTGAGCTGAGGGTGCTTTGGGGTGTGCACACTGATTTCAGATCTATGTCAGACTGTTACAAGCATAAACGGCCGTAGCCTCAAACAGTTTTACTGACGGACGCACTTTGTATATAGCTCACCAGCTAATCTAGCAACCTGCAGCCCACACCACTCTTCCAACATACCCACTGCATGCGACTGGCCACACTTTTAAAAAAGTTTTCATGTGGTAAAAGGCTCTGATGTAATGATAATATGGTATATCATATCCATCCAGATACATCAATATACAGGCCCACTGGGGCATTGAACCCATGACCTTTCCCACTGAGGTCATTATATTAACCATTGTCCTATATCACTATTGGTTGTAACTAAACTAGGGCTAGCTACTGAACCAGTGCAGGTCACCAGACACACTGTTTGGTGTGGCTACCAGGATAGGTTAGCATCAAGAATACCCATGATACAATTTACATGCAGAACAGCAGTCTACATCTGCTCACCAGATGGGGTTTGCACCTCTGCAGCACGTCAACTGGGTAGGGGGATTGACCATGCATGTTACTGGCACAGTGTGCCTACTGACCATGCCATTGTGCATGTTCTGTGCTCACCCTGAGGGTAAAGTCATGTGGACAGCATCAGGTCCACAGTACCTGGGTTGTTTGCGGTAGGTTTTGCTGCAGTTCACCATCACTGCCAGTGTCTGGGGTATTCTTTGCAGACAGCCTTGGTTGTTTTCTATGTCCATTTCTATTTGTCAGTAATGTGTAGCCCGTGTGGACCATGATGCTTGCAACATAATGTATTCACTGTTTCACTGTAAGCACAAATCACGAAATTCAGATGTGCAACTCTTATGTTCATTGTAAACCGCACTGATGTCGAATAGCACGGTATAAAAGAGACTGCAAATAAATAAAAATAAATAAATAATAAATGTATATTCAGTGAGGTTACCATAGACACCTGTTTTTGGAGCAGGGATGTGTCTGGACTCATATGATGAAGATATACGTAGCCAGCCTGCCCTCTGTGGGTCAGGGTAGGGAACATGATCTGCGAACAACAGACACGCACTATCACTGTTTGCAATAAGGCCAGTTGATGTACATGATGACAGACTGTGGGACCAGCAACCCTCAGCCAGCTGGCAAACAGAGAGCTGATGCAGATCTGCACATGGAACTGGACCACTGGCAGTGTGCCTGGTCAGTTCAGCTGCCCCCCACTACATTCCGACATGCACCAGCAGAGGGCAGTCAGTGTGCACCTGCTGCATCCTGCAAAGCGTTGCAGCCATACCCATGCTAACTGCAGACAGTCTGCTATCACATACATAGTGCATGTTCCAAAAGGAACACTGTGCACCCAGGCATGGGATCTGACACACACACACCAAGCAGGTTTGTCAGTGATTGGGCCCCAGAAATGGGAACCCAGAAATATCACTTACAGAAACTGTGAATAGCATTATGTGGGAACCTGGACATGCTGTGGTCACTACTCAGAGTGGGACTGACCTCCCAGCATGACATGCTGTGGCCACTGTGTCCTTGCAGGTGGTGGATGCACACTACAATATCCCAGCTATTGCCCTATGCCCTGTACACATCCTGCCCAGACCGCCCTGTCCGGCCCATACCCACAATACCTTGGCCCTCATTATGCACAATGGCAGGCTAATGCTGGAAAATGTGCAAGCATTGTGGGCTCAGTAAGGTGTAGGCATCCACAAAACACTGGATAGACATATACACACTCCGACACCTATTTCTGCATTGTGCAACGGTAGAGGTGGCTGCCAGCCCTGGCCGCCACACCAGTCCTGGGCACTGTGCAGGCAGTGCGAAGGTACACAATACTATTAGGGTCACTCTTCAGGGTGGTAGACAGTGTTGTAAACACATATGCCGCACACTCCACAGATATCAGAAAGGTTGGTATGATGAATCTATTTTACAAAATTGTTTTAAGTTAGGTTTTGCGATCTCACATTAATCATAGCAAGCTTTTGATACATATATGGAACGTGTTTCCATGGATCTGACCGCATTGCTAAGATATACAGGTGCAGTTGGTGGTAGCCGCTGCTCTGCACATGGCCCAACAGCCTGACTCTCCATGAGGCTTTGTATAGTGGTGCCCGTTAGTGTGGGTGTTTGTGCATCTGTTGGCCGCAGCTCTGGTGCAGAGGGTCCAGACTCCGGTCCTGGTGGGCCAAACACGATTCCAGTTTCCTGTATGTTGCTAATGAATATGCATGAGTACATTTGCATACAATGGCGGCAGTGCATGTAAATGTATCTCATGGATATTTCTTAGGAACATCCTGACAACCTGAATGGTGTTTACACCTCCAGGACTGGGGTTGGGAACCTCTGCTCTAGGCAGTGGACATGTTTATAGTGTCTGCACACTGTAAGGTAAAATAGTGGGCATGGTCTGCAGGGGCCCCTGCTGGGACATGAACCCATGATCTTTTGCCTTTGGGCACACTGGCTGTGTGTACTGCACCACACTGTTACCACGGAGGCAGGTTGTTCCCTGGGGATCCCATGACTGTTCCTTAGACAGACCTTATCTGTTGCACTGCATGCCACCCACATGTACAGGGCTTGGCCTTGCTCTGCTGTGTTCAGCTGCCACTGCCTCCTCCGGTGCCAGCACCCCCTCCACCACCATGCTGACATGCTCTTCTGCCGGTGTGGCGCAGTCCCATGCCATCCAGTGTGCCGCTAGGTGGGTGCCTATGGTGTGGGCTCTGGGGTAGGGGTGCTGACATGGACATCAGCACATCCCCCTGGCACCACCTGCCAATGTTCTGTGCCCTTAGGGGTACATGCTGGGTGCTATCCCCTGGGACACTGTGGGACGCACACTCCTAGCCATATTGAACCCTGGTCAGTTGCTGTCTTGCTGCTTTTCATTTTCTGCATTCCTATGTGGCAGGTAGGCATATGCCTAGTCCACACTGTGCCCCAGCTGGCCCACTGCATCTGCCGCCTGCAGCCCCCTGTACCCCAGTTATACCATCACCATAGTGCCCTTTCCCACGTGCCCACTCTGCTGTTGCTACACATGTGTAAGCCACAAAGGCAAGCTACCCCATGCACAGCACAGAAAACCCTCATCAGCACTGTTTCTATGTTGGCACATTCACTTTGTGGGGGGACTGTGAATTGACCCTTCCAAAGGTGCACTCGTCCTTTTTCCTCTTTATAGGGTGTGTTCATTACCGCTTGTCATTATTTGTTCTATTGGCCAGCTTGATGTTTTGGATTTCAATTTTGGTACTGGTCATTATTTATGGTTTGTGCCTTTTTGGTTGCTGCACATGTATCACTATTATCACTTTTCAAGGTCTCCCTGCCTTTGCTGTACATTGCTGACTGAAATGGTTTCTCTGTCCTGCAAATATGCCTAGCGCGAGGTTTTCACAGGCGCTAATTTTCAGAGCTTCATTTCATGGCGTTAGTGTGCATGGATCCACTCCCTGCCCACTCTCTACCCATTGAACCCTTCTCTCCGCCCCTGGGGAGCCTTACTCTGCTCTCTGGGAAGCCTTACTCCACCTCTGAGCACCTTAACACCGCCGCAGACATTATCGTGCGATACGTGACGTTCTCACACGGTAAAGCGCCATTAACATGCGATAACGTCGCCACTGCTACGTTAAGATGGTTTAGTAAACATACCCCTTTGTGCTTGTCCCATGCTTTTTTGAATTCAGATTCTGTCCTCATCTCTGCCACCTCCACTGGGAGACTATTCCATGCATCTACCACTCTTTCCGTAAAGAAATATTTCCACATATTACTCCTGAGTCTATCCCCTTTCTCCCTCATCCTATGTCCCCTCATAGCAGAGCTTGCTTTCAATCAAAAGAGGCTCTCCTCCTGTGCATTTATGCAACAGAGGTATTTAAAGATCTCGATCATATCACCTCTATCCCGCCTTTCCTCTAAGGTGTACATATTAAGGTCCTTAAGTCTGTCCTCATATACTTTATAATGAAGACCACTAACCATTTTGGTAGCCACCCTCTGTACCGACTCCAACCTGTTTATATCCTTTTGAAGGTGCGGTCTCCAGAATTGAACACACTATACTCCAAAAGAAGTCGCACCAAAGACCTATACAGAGGCACTAACACCTCCTTTTTTTCTGTTAGTTATTCCCCTTTTTATGCACCCAAGCATCCTTCTAGCTTTTGCAATTGCCTTTTCTACCTATTTAGCTATTTTAAGATCATCAGAAGTACTTCACCCCCTTATCTTCAAATTTATTTTTTCAATGGAAAATGTCACCTTCTTGTACTTTAGGGAAAACTGATAAATATTTCAATGTTTCTTTCATATCTACTTTCTGCCCCTTTTTTCTTCCCCAAAGAATAATTTGAGTTCTGGAGACAGGATCTCAAATTATTCTCTGGGGAAGAAAAAAGGGGCAGAAAGTGGAAGATAAGGGGGTGAAGTACTTCTGTCCACAAAAGAAGAGCGGGACCTAGGTGTGATTATGTCTAATGATCTTAAAGTAGCTAAACAAGCAGAAAAGGCAATGACCAAAACCTCTTTTCTCCAGCGCCTCTCTTCTATAAAATGTTCAAGTCTGTAAATTAACAAATAAAGGTCAATAACTAAGTTCTAGATGATACCATTTTCTTCTACTCACTATGTGTATGTAGGCAGCTTGCGAGAATTACGCTCCCTTTATTTTTTGGCAAAAATAGTGTTATTATTAGGGTTTGGGCCTGACATTTTCCTCCTGCTTTTTTGGGTTTCCAGCCCAGTCAGAACCATCCTTCATTAGCTACTGGTGTCAGGATCTATAGATAACAGGTCAAATCTTTTGAGCTTTTTTTAGATTTTTTTTCATAATTATTGTAGGGTTTTTTTAAATAAATTCACACATTCATATTAATAAAAAAAATAACGTGTGTAAACTGTCTTAACCTGTTAATTCATAGGTTAATATATGTTAAAGCAATTCAGTACGCGCTAATAAAACCAGATTCATGCTTATCCCAACCAGGAGCCTTTGTTTACAAATACCTGAAGTGGGGGGGGGCCGATCTTAAAAGCAACCCTTTCCCTTCTTCTCACCCCCACCTACACACATGTAGATCAGCTATCAGTGCCAGCACTAAGCCAGGGGTCAGGGTATGTGGTTTCCTCCGGAATCCCATAAACACGTACACTGCATCTGGTTAGTAGGTTTCACCGTTCAACAATGGTGGATCATCCCTGTCCTAGAATGGGTTATAAACACTGCCTCCATGGCATCCCCATCCTGCCAATGCAGAGATCCAAGGCAGAGCCTGGTACTTGAACGCAGGTATTCTGCACAGCAGTTCTATGTACGGCCTCAGAACTACCAGGCCAGACTGAAAGAGGAGGTTTGATCTTAACTTTCATGTCATTACTATTGCTAATTCTATTGTTATGACTTGCAAATTAATCCTTCTTTTCTTATTAGAAGATAGGAATGATGTAGGAATGGATAGAGCAAATCATACTGTGGTGACTGAATTTGTCTTGCTGGACTTCCAATCTGTGAAGGGTCTCCAAATTCCCCTGTTCTTCATCTTCTCAGCTTTCTACATGCTAACCATCATATCCAACCTGGCAATCAGTTAATTAGGATATACCAGTGCCTCCATACTCCCATGTATTTCTTCCTAGGGAACTTCTCTGTTTTATTTTCTACACCACAATCAATGTTCCCAGGATGCTGGCTGACCTGCTGGAACAAAAACCCATTTCCTCCAAGGTCTGTTTGGTCCAATTCTACTTTCTCTTTGGAGCCACAAAGAACCTATGTCTTGCCCTCATGTCCTATGATCGCTATACCACCATCTGTAGGCCTCTGCATTATCCCCCCATCATGACCACTAAGACTTGCAGTCTGATGGCACTAGCCGCTTGAATAGGTCGGCTCCTAGCCCCTGTTCTTCCTGTCCTGTGGATCTCCACCTTGGCCTTTTGCAGTCCTGGCAAATGAGATCAATCACTTCTTTTGTGATTTTGTCCCACTGTTGAAGCTCTCCTGTACACGTACCACCACCAAGGAACTCACCTGGATGTTCATCTGAGGCTGTTTCCTGTTGATCATGGCCTCCTATGGGCAGAGGACCCTGGAGAGGTTTGGTGTTAAGCAGGCTGTTGCTGGTATGGCCTCGACGGGTCTGTCAGGTTGGGCCATGGACCTTAGCAGCAAAGGGGTTTTCTTAAGTCCAGAAATTAGAACTATGCCACTACAAATTGGAAATGCTTTCCAGTAGGAAGTTCATCCCCCACCGCCACTTGGATGAATATGCCAATGAAGGGATGTTTGGAACATAGGCATTGGAAAGGGGGGGCCACAGGGGCCCTGGCCCCGGCCCCACCAAAATTTTGTTTTTGCGATCTGGGCTTCCCCTACTTCAGCCTGTGGGGATCGAATCTCCTGTAGGCAGAAGTAGCAGAAGGCCAGCGGTCACAACCTGGGAAGCAGCAGGCTGCCCGCAGGGATCCCATCCCCCATGGGCAGAAGAGTGCTGCAATTATGGCACAGATCCCTCCTGTCTGCTCACAGGAGATCGGATCCCTGTGGACAAACATGAGGGGAAGGATGGTGATCGCAGCCACATGGAGTTCAGCTGGGCCAGAGGTGGAGCTTGCCCCCCCCCCCCCCAGAACATGGTGTCCCAATTGCCTCTGGTTTGGAAGGTTCTCCACCTGAGGATTCCTTGTCACCTGGATTGACTTTGGTAGGCCAGGAACTATGCCCTTGTGCAGCTATTGGAAGTTTGGGTCTACAGCTACTGGGCAATGTTAGGTTGATAAAAAAACACAATTGTAACTTTGGAGAACTGGTGGTATGCCATTGCCACCTTCAATAACTTTGTTGACTGTGGTGGGGAAGTTTAATGAAGATGTAACCTGTTTGAGGAAAGCAGTGGAGGAGATTGTTTGAAAGGAGGACCAACAAGCAGCCAAGGTTGCCCTGGTAAAAGCTCTCTTAGATGAGTTTCAGGCACTGAGTAGGGCTCAGATTAAGGATAAGGCCCTGCAGCCCCATAAACTGGAATATATGGAGAACCAACTTATGAAAAATTATCTGTGTTTTCTTAATTTTCCTCTCATATCTTCCTTAGATTTGGTTCGGAAGTATTTTCTTAAAAAAGTTTGCAATTTTCTCAAGAAGCTTTGCCATAAGTTGTTCATGTACAGTATTTAGCTATTTATTCTGGATCTGGAGAGGCTGAAGGCAAATAAGACCTTGTCCGACCAAGAGATTTGGATTTCACCAGTTTCCTGGAAAACTCCCTTGATGTAGTGACTAATAAGGCAACTTTGTTAGTTTGCTTTGCCCTTGAACCTGACTGGAATAGTGTCTTTCAACTATATTTCAAACATATGAATGAGAAAATTCTTGGGATCCAAGATACAAATTTTTTCTGACTTTTTGTGAGACACTCAGAAGCAAAGACAGGACGTTTTGGCTTTTTGCCCAAGATTTCCTACTCAGCGTGTTACTTTTTATCTGAAATTTCCATGAAGAGTCTTTGGGGGATGTTTACTAAACACCGTTGCTGTGCGGGTCCCCGTTAGTGTGCGTGTGCCATATAAGGAGTGGGCGGGCCAGGCAGAAAAAGGAAAATGAAACGGGATAAAGCGATCGCACATATGCGTGGGGCGCAAGTGTGCGGGGTCCACATTAGCGCGTCAGAAGGCCAAGTGGCGCGCTGCTGGCCACACAAAAGAACACAGCTGTAGTACAACGGTGAAGACACTGAGCAATGGTGCAAGGGTCATGGGTTCAAACCCCCACTGTGCACAATGAACAAGGCTGTCTCAGGCAGTACCTATTATGGGGAGGAATATATTTTAGGAGGCAGTCAAAATCTGGGAGGCAGAATGCGGTGCGCCGAAATGCAAAGACAAGAACAGAGCCACAGCACAAAGGTGAAGACACTGACCAATGAAGTAGGGAGCAGGGGTTCAATCCCCCCCCAGTGCACACTGAAAGCAGTTGTCTGTGTCATTATTTTCGCAGCCACACAAATCATGGCCGACAGAAGTGCTTGCGCTGCTGTGCGTAAAGCGTCGCACAAATGGTTTTGGAGGGCTACGAATACTGGGAGGAATAAGTCGCGCACTGATGGGAAAGCAGAAGAACTGAGCCACAGCATGATGGTTAGAACGCTGACCAATGATGTAGGGAGCAGGGGTTCAGTCCCCCCCCCCAATGCACACTGAAAGCAGTTGTCTGTGTCATTATTTTCGCAGCCACACAAATCATGGCCGACAGAAGTGCTTGCGCTGCTGTGCGTAAAGCGTCGCACGAATGGTTTTGGAGGGCTACGAATACTGGGAGGAATAAGTCGCGCACTGATGGGAAAGCAGAAGAACTGAGCCACAGCATGATGGTTAGAACGCTGACCAATGATGTAGGGAGCAGGGGTTCAATCCCCCCCAATGCACACTGAAAGCAGTTGTCTGTGTCATTATTTTCGCAGCCACACAAATCATGGCCGACAGAAGTGCTTGCGCTGCTGTGCGTAAAGCGTCGCACGAATGGTCTTGGAGGGCTACGAATACTGGGAGGAATAAGTCGCGCACTGATGGGAAAGCAGAAGAACTGAGCCACAGCATGATGGTTAGAACACTGACCAATGATGTAGGGAGCAGGGGTTCAATCCCCCCCAATGCACACTGAAAGCAGTTGTCTGTGTCATTATTTTCGCAGCCACACAAATCATGGCCGACAGAAGTGCTTGCGCTGCTGTGCGTAAAGCGTCGCACGAATGGTTTTGGAGGGCTACGAATACTGGGAGGCATAAGTCGCGCATTGATGGGAAAGCAGAAGAACTGAGCCACAGCATGATGGTATGAACAATGACCAATACTGCAGGGAGCAGGGGTTTGTACACTGAAGACAGCTGGCTGAGGCATAGGAAAACTTGGTGGCATAAGGGGTTGTGGTGCTGGTCATAAGGGTGTGTGGCAATGGTTGTGGAGGCATAATAATGTTGGACAGGCATATGGTGGTGTGCTGATTTGCAAGCACACAAACACAATCGCTGTGCAATGGTGCAGGGATCAGGGGTGCAATCCCCCACAATGGCAAATGAACATGTCTGGCAGAGGCAGTACCTGTAAGGGGTAAGATTGCCTCAGGAGGGTGTTATTGCATATGTGTGCAATAATCGTTTTCTAGCAAATGTACTCTCAGAGCACTGTAACATAACGTGCCCCTGAAGTCACCCCAGAGGACACATCTCTAAATGCAGTGTCTGCCACGCCACCCTACAATGTTGCTGAAAGAGTGGCCGAGGGTGCGGCATATAGGGTGCCCTATGAGGCAGGGAAAGGTCACAGCACTGTTTCTGCTGGCAGCACTGTGCATTGTAACGTATGGAAAAAATAAGTAGGTGTGCTGACACAGTTCTGGCATACGTGATTTAGCAGTGAGGGACTGCAGACAGCCCCTGGTTACTGATATCAACAGGGTGTCAGAGTTAATCTCATATTGCAATCCTTTGCCTGGGCCTGCCTGCAGCCCGTCGCTGTGAAATCAGCAATGGCAGACCTGGGTCAGGCCTTATTTATATACCAAGGTGGGGCTGTAGACAGGACCTGGTGACTCATATCAACATGGAATCAGAGTCAATATCATCGATTAAACTGCCCTATTACCTCTGGAGACTGAAATCCCCGGACTAACACAGCTCCATGGCATCCATGGTCTGTTGAAAATACACACACCCCTATGTCATGAATGCTGAAAACTGGTGAATACACCAATGATGTTGCAGGGGTCCTGGTTTGCTCTTTCCAGTGAATAAGGGTGGCTGAGGTATGTCCCCTCTCTGTGAGCAAGTGCACAGCAAGCATTCCTGGCATAGTAAGACAACTACACCCTTGTGCCATATATCATTGCACCTTTCATGGTGCAGCACACGTAACATCACAAACATACGCTGTCAGCAAACGGGAAATGTAAGTGTTCCCCAGAGGCCCTGTTGAAAGGCTGTCCACTCCCAGGCCACTATCGTAGGCACCCCATAAGCTGTCTGAATCAAAGGTGTGCCAGAAGATGCGCTAAGGATGTATAGGTGAAATCAAAAGGCTTAGCTGATAACAGTTACATCTCCCAATTTGAATGCAAACAGAGGTATGTGCCAAACACACACATAACACAAACACTGCACAGAGCAGAGACCACAGACAATACCAAAGTAAATGAAGGACTGACATAAGTTGATGGGCTGCAGTAAGTAGCTGCAGGCCATGTGACACCCCTAAAATGTGAAAAACATATCGTCGGCAGCTAAATCCATGCACAGATTGATGGTAATGTAACATGCTATACTGACAGTGTGCGACAGAGGATGGGAAGATGTGTGTAGCAGGGGAGGCAGAAACAGAGGAATATGTGAAATATCAGGATGATGGTGGAGTACAAGTGCTAGGCAGAGCACACACATGAGAGGCAAGCAGGTTGAGATGCAATGCACGAATTTGTGGTAGTCCACGACGTGGTTCAGCAGCATGCACATCAGGGTAGGATGGCACATAGCTGGCAGAGAAAGGATGGACGGAAGGGTGTCTCACAACTAAGGTAATGGTACAATGTAGTCATGCCACCGATGTGCACACATATGACTGTCACACGAATGAAAAGCACATATGCAGGACAAGCATACAAACCCAACAGAGTAGACAGTAAGCACAACGACGACCAATAGCACAAATGGCAATGGCTAAACCGGTAAGCAACACCGCCCATGTGAGGTCATCAGCAAAGGCTGCTTAACCAAAAACTGCATGCCAGTACACAAAACGCCTGCTGGCTGTCAAGTCAAACAACCACAGAAAAAACAAATCTGGAGCAAATGCACATGCTGATCCCCCATGTACAGATCTAATTGCTCTCTGTATTTTGCAACACCGACACCTGCACAAACACAATGAAATGTCCTGCACTGACTACAGCATGCAAAACAAGGAAATAATTACGCACAAGGGTATCAGAGGATGCTCCCTGGATCAGGTGAATAATCTGGATAAGAACACGAGACAGCTCAACATGCAATCAGGTGTAGCACACAAACCACCTGAATCACAGCAAAAATGAAGGCCCACATGCAATGGGATGTAAAGACCCTAAAGTGTGAGGCGGCTATAACAAAACAAATGTCATGGCTAGGCAGCACACAGGATGCACCGTTTTCTACAGTGATGAAAGGGAAGGGTGTGTGTAGAGGTGAGGAACCTGGTGGTACCTCATGGTCCACTTAGCCCAGTGGAATAAAAAAAAAAAAGATGACATGTGTGGAAAAGACATGCATACAACAGAGTTCAAATACATTCTAGCACAAATATCGCAAAGGGATGGTGTGTATGTCAAGCGTTCATACACAGTGATGTGCCATGTGGCTGTCACATACAGAGCTGGCACTGTACAAGGATGTGAGCACATGTGCCCCATGTACATGAACAGCACAGGAACACATAAAGGGGATGTATGCTCAAATAACGGAGGACTAACATAGTGAAGTGAAACATGGCTTGCACCCCAAACAACCAGTGAACAAGTCACACCAGCACCCCATGTGGCCTACAACAGGTTATGTAACCCTCCATCACCTAGCAACAACAACAACATCATCTACATGCTGTGACATTGCCAGGAGGAAAATGGATTCCCGGCCTCACAAGGAGCCATGACAGATACAAAGGCACACATTGATCATGGTGACAGACCTGAAATGCAATCAGCAAACGAGACAAATGTTGGTTAAATACATAACTTTATTTGGTTTGCACATCACAAATAGTGTATACAGTGCCATCATAATATGAGGGCTGACGGCATCCCTTTGGAAAGCGCTCAAAACCATTAGCATGTCACAAAGCCACCTCCTACACAAAGGTCACTTGCTTGACACCAAATTAGCGACAACAGATAGAATGGGCATCAGGTGCATGCTCTGCACCTCACACCAGACCCCCCCCCAGACCCCCCTTGCTGCTGAATGTCGCAAATGTGTCACCCACATATGAGTGCATGTACAGAGTAGATGCTGCATGCTGAGGACCCAACACACCTCATCTGTCCCTCAGAAAATATCCATATGTCCAAACAGGGGTCAGACTAACTCCTAAAAGATATTTTGGTCAAAGTTTGTGAATGTCAAAAAACATGCAATAAAAGTATTGGTGACGCTGACATCCCAATGCCTGATATTGCATTATACGCTACACCACTGTGGACACAAACAATCATGTAAATCACAATAAGCATCTGCTAACAGGTACCACATGCACATGAACACAGACATAATACCAACCCAACAACCAGAAGAAAAATGCACATATAACACCATCAAGAAGGTCAACATGCACTGTTGTATTGGGGAAACAGTGCTTTGTCACATATACCAGGATACATGGAATTCTCAAGTTACGAAGTCCTATGGTCAGGCACACAGCCACACTCCAAACATAATGTGGCAATGTGAGTGTCGCTACCACAAGCCATAATCATGACCGTGAGGATGGGAAATGCAAGGTGTGTACAGACATGCTGACTGTCATTTATGCACAGTAAACCAACACAAGAAGCAGCATATGAATAAGGAAATAATGGACAAACATATTACAGGGATCCACACAGAAGCCATATGTCCACATGTTGTGTCTCAGAAACATAGTCAGTCAGTTGCACAAGCACAAGCCATATTGCAACATGATATAGTGATGACACACATGCATGTAAGCACCCTTGGGTCACTGAACACATCATTCCAAGATGTTGTTGTGCGTGAAAGCATTGTGGAGTAAAAATAGGGATCATGTCCAGGTGGAAAATAGGTGGACGTAGACAATAGGAGCATCCTATCGTTGGCTACATTACAAATACATGGCCTGTATGCTTGTGTTGTAAGAAAAACATGCGAATATCGTTGGTGCCATGTTACAGCCATGGTCAAAACACAGCGAAAAAACAATTGTGGCAAAATGTACCACCTACAATGTCCATGTCAGTTGCTGCTGCACAAGGGGGGATCATTGTAAAACGTCAGAATTGTATCTGCAATCCAACAACTCATGTTAAATTTGTTTTTGCAGCTCTGGCCATGCATAGTCAAGTGTCTGTGTTCAATATACCACAGTCCTTCAAAGTGCATGTGTGTCCCCTACAATGAGGAGCACTTCCTGCCAAACAATTGCATCAGCAGTGCCATCGACACCTCTGTCATGGGGAAATCAGTAGTCAAAGATCAATAATGTCCATCCCAGTCATGTGTTGCACTCTCCGAGGTAAAACATCCAATGGCAAAATGTCATAGCAAAGACTTGCATGGTGGTCTGTCCTCAAACAGGTGGGTGGTGCTGACAACGGTTGCAGTGTAAGACATGTGTCTGGTCTGTCGTCTGGCCTGTGTCAGGAGAGGGGAAGTATGTTATCGTCAGACACCCTGGAAAATAAACAAAAATGTCATAACGTCACAGCTTTGGATATGCTGAAGAAAGGGATACAAAGGCAAACATGACCTGATAGCAACATTAAACATAACCTTGTGGCCAACATTATTATTCCACAACACAGACATGGGTGTCACATGGATATGTTAATGTCCATGCTCCAGTCACACAGGTGTGTTGCAGCTACACACCATATGCAGCTGTCCATGTGAGCATAGAGGAAATGTTACATGACCATCACAACAACATCAAATCATCACCAGTTAAAGACAGATGTAATGATCCCAAAAGAAAACACATAGACATACCGTGTGTGTGCATCAGGTGTATCGCACCAATCGCTTGAGTCAATACACAACAAGATCAGGTACACCTGAAGGGAGACAATGTCAACAAAAGGTGGAGAATCAGCATGTCAAGCCACTGTTGATGACTGGCCAGATTATGTGCATATCTGGAAAAAGAAATAAAAACACACCAGTGCTTAATCACAACACAATACACATGTCCTCTCAATGCACACAACACATCACCCTAATGTTGACAACGTAAACGCCACTATGTAAGAGGTAGCATAGTCACAACAGACACCCAGGGGCACAGACCCATAACAGCACATGATAATGTATGATGTATGAGCAATGCGTCATCACACAAGCAACCGAGAAACAGCCACACAAACAGTATGCAAATGTAAAATTGCCATCTGTAACACATGGCCTGTATGTGCACAGGTGTATATCTGTACATATAACGGCCCAGTGAACATGCAAAGATACCCTGTTGGTGTCTGATAGTACATTGCTTGGGGACAGAGAAAGTGTAGGCAAACTACAGGAAACAACATCCTACACACACATGCAGGTCTGCTGTACATGTCACATTGAGAGTGTGGCAGTGGACATGCAGAACCAAAACACAAGGGAATATGAGTGACAACATCAAGAGATGGGTTACCGAGGCTAAACCTAACAAATAGGAAACCAAATCATCTGTGCAATATGACAGATCAGTAAACACAATTACTGCAGGCACACACAATGTCTATGTACATCCACCTACCAAAACCAAATGCATATTTGCTGATGTACAGACACATGACAATGCACCAGCCCAACAGCATCCGAAAAAAGTATGTCCTCTGCATTTGGAGACATAAGAGAAGCAAACAAATGTAATGTTATAGCTGTGAATCACACATTGCACCGTCATGTCATCAGCTGTCACACCCCACAACAGCCCACAATTACAGACTGCTCCCTATCACAATGTACATATCTCATACATGTCAAAGGCATCATGGAGGTGTTGCAGGCGATCTACAGGTGTGTGTAGTGTCCCTGTCCCCTCCCTTACCTCTCTGTCCTTGTACGCACAGAGCAATAGAGGTGGATGCGTACACCAGGCTTTTGTCTCATTCCCAGATTGCAATATACCCCTTGTAGCACCAGTTTGGCAGAAAGGACCCCTCTACCTGTTGAATGTTCTCCCAAAGTTGTATGTTAACCCACTGGCAATTGGCAAAACGCACTGGAAATATGCACCTCCACCTCATGTATCCACGTATCAAAAACATATCCTGGTTTGTACATCTCATATCTTCTGTAATATTGGCAGCTATGTGCTGATGATATGCACAAATAGCATTCAAAATGTGCTACATGTTGTAAAAAACACCACCCCATGTCTGCATGTGACAAACCCCTGAGGGCTGCATGCCATCCCAATGTGTGTTAGTCAGCACGTCAAAACATGCATACCCTACATGTGCAACTCTGATAAATAGCTGGCACCTAAGTCTGTGTATGTAAGCCAATGTAATCCTCGCTTGCTTGTGTCTGCAATAAATTTGTTCCTATGGTCTGTGTTCTCGTGACCTGCACACATACACAGCCTGTATCAGACGCATGATGGCAGATGTTGTCACAGCATCAGCGAGATACGCCATTTAATCCATGAAATACCTGCTATACCACAAGACAGACCCCCATTCTGTGCACCACCTGGCTACTGTAAACCACCCCTTGATGTTTCTGCCTAATACATCGCACGATGTGTGTAGATATCCATCACTGCAGTGAAGGTAGACTCACCAAGGTACAAATGTTGTAGTAAAACCCCCTTGCTGGACAGTGCACAGGTCCCCCCCCCCCTAGACATATCCATGTCATGGCTACCTGCTCACCTACACATTTTGACACACGTCACGGTTGACATCCACAAACCACACACATTGTTGATACAATCCTCACATACTAGCACTAACTATGTCTATTGTGCTTTGTGTGACATGTTGCCACACACATGAGGAGCACTCAAACATAGGCATCGCACAGGAGCTTAATACCAACAAAAGCATCACAAATGTGTCTGATGTAAATGCAACACAATGGACAAATGTCCACAAACAGGGAGTAAACGCCCAACGTGAACATCGCAACATATGTCTGACACTGTGCGGCAGCCATATAATGTAAAAAAGCACCTTGTGGTCTGACAACAGCTGCTGCTATCACAGACCGACACTAACTGGGAATGTCACCCGCCAAACATCCCACAGAGATACCAACAAACCCACACATCATCTGCAACCAACTGTTGTTGTGCACTCCCCACATTATTTGTGCCACACCCAGGCACTTATGTGATGTTCGCATTGAGAGTCAACTGTTAATGCAGTGTTGCATACACATGCAATATGTACATAAAACATAACCCAATAACCATTATACACATTGTATAGCACATTCGTGTGGTAAGATAATTAATACGTACATGAGAACAGCTCTGCAATCAGCCTCCGCCTGACCGCTGAGCCCTCCCGTGTGTCACCACTGGCACGTACAGGGGGGCACATTGGATCTTCCTCAAGATCCGCATTAATCTCTGCAGGGATATCGTACCTGAGAGCAATGTTGTGCAGGATGCAACAGGCTATGATAATCTCTGCAACACTGCGTGGCTTATATTGTAAGGCCCCACCTGTCCTATCCAGACACCTGAAGCGACTCTTCAAAACGCCAAAGGTGCGCTCTATGACTGAGCGGCTGGAGGCATGGGCCTCATTGTACCTCTGCTCTGCACGTGTCCGTGGCTGACGAACAGGAGTCAGCAGCCAGGGGCGACAACCATATCCTGCATCACCTGCAGAAAGAAATGTTGCATGTAAATGCAGGGGTCCATGTGAAACATTCCTCACAGCTGTGTAGACATGAGATACAAACCCACAAAACATGATGACACTAATATACAGCACAACAACTGTGCAGCTCTAACAGATATACATATGATGACATAAAATTAACACATGGCCTATGCAGCCTGTAAACACCTAGCAAATATTAAAAAGGTTCCAGAGACACCCTTAGCTTGTGTGTGTGTGTGTGTGTGTGTGTGTGTGTGTGTGTGTGTGTGCGTGTGTGTGTGTGTGTGCAACATGCGTATGGTAATGCAGTTACTGTCCACATCTGCAACACCACAACTGTGAGACCACAACAGCAATCCAATGCTCACATAATCAAAGGGTATGTCTCATCACTAACCGAGAAAAAACACACAGCCATTTGCGAGAGCCACACATATACACCATGTATGCCATGGAGGTATGTAAGAATGAAAAACATATCACCTATATACATCCTGTTGATGAAGGTCAGCATATCAAGATTTGTTAGTCAGCCAACATATGCTGTGTAGTGCTGTTTGCTAATCCCTGTAATTGCCATCCTCTGCACATTCCCCATCCTGTACACATCCCTTTGAAGGTACAGTCGTCCAACATGCACACTGTACCCCTCATTAGTATGCCCACAAAACACATGCATAGCCACATTACCGTCCTGTGTAGCTGGTTCCAATACCTCCCTGTATGTACCCACTTAGTCCCCCTGCTATAACTGTAATCTCTCCACAATGTGAGGCTAAGTGAGGATGGGCAGACAAGTTGACAGTAACTTACGCTCATCTACAGTGGCAAAAGGTACTGTAAACCCTATATAGTGTTCCAAGCCTGCTGTGACATAGCCAATATGTATGGCCAGAGATATGCACACGTCTCATTCCCTGCTGGAAAGCTCAACATCATCCATGAGATATTATTATACACCTACTCATGTTAGCTATTGACTCCTGGGTGACAACTCCATCACAGAGTGCGTGTGTGAAACTAAAACACACATGACACGTGTGTAGTTATACGGATTGCCCAAAAAATAAATGTTAAATGACCTCGAAACATTATGCAACAATTAACCATCATCACATTAGTATGTGATGGACAAAACCCCCCACCCCCCATCCCATGTGTGCATATGCTCACAACATGCACTCTGAGGGAAGCATCAACAACATTGACATATCCACTGTGGTGTATGCACATGTACAACATGTGCATGTTAAGATCATATACTGTTAAGAGCATTATGATCTGCGGTTAATGTCTGTGGTATTAGTAGACGTACAGACACCTGTCATCATGTATACTGACACCAGTCCTGTG
The DNA here is from genome assembly GCA_033557465.1 of Ichthyophis bannanicus. Lineage (NCBI taxonomy): Eukaryota > Metazoa > Chordata > Amphibia > Gymnophiona > Ichthyophiidae > Ichthyophis > Ichthyophis bannanicus. The sequence continues at coordinate 120,158,836 of CM066048.1, forward strand.
GATAACATCTATCATATGTGAAGTGCATGTGTTCCAAAATAATACATCAGCATCTGTGATTACACATAGAGACATGTAGAAAGACATACATAGATAACACATTCTGACATACTCACCCAGCAATATACATTCGGCATATCGCCCCTCCTCAAATTGTGTGAATAGTGCCGAGTGATGCAGGATATAGGAGTCATGGGTGGACCCTGCAAACCTAGGGACCACATTCAGAATATGCAGATCTGCATCACATACAACCTGAACATTCAGGGAATGATAGTGTTTGCGGTTGCGGTACGCTACCTCCCTGTCTCTAGGCGGGACCAGGGCAACATGTGTGCAATCAATAGCTCCCATCACGTGTGGTATCCCGGCTAATGCCTCAAAGGCCTGGTTCAGGGTCCACCATTGTTGCCTAGTGTGGGGCATGGCTATGTAATTCCCCACCCGGCTGACCATGGCACGCAGTACTTGGTGGAGACATCGTGAGAAGGTGGGGCGGCTCATGCCACCCACTGCGGCCACAGATGACTGGAAACAGCCGGAGGCAAAGAAATGTAAGGCAGCAAGGAGCTTGACTAAACCTGGTATTGCATGGGACCGATCAGTCAGGGGCTCGAGGTCAGGTCTTAGATCCTCATAGAGACCCCTAATAGCCCTTGTGCTCAGTCGGTAAAGGGAGATGACCTGGTGCTCTCACATGTCATGGAGCTGGGGTCGGGGCCTGTAGAGGCGTGGCTGCCGAGCCTGCACCTCGGCACGCCTTCTGCGCCGTGCACGCACAGCACCTGGCCGGACCACCCCCACAGCTGCAGGTCTGAGTTGCTGCGGGACTATACCCATGCCCTGTTCCACAGCCCCATCGACACCATCTCCCCTGTCCGGCAACCCCAGCATCTGCCCACTACACAGGACACATGCAGAAACATATATATGCGCCATAAACTCCTCCCGGCAAACTAAACCAAACAAAGCTGTCACACACAAAAACCTATCTAAGCTATGTACAAACTACACACCACAGAGGACTATACACACACAAGACAATACAATCCCCAGTACAAACAACACCAAAACAATCTACACATACACCTGTGTAGACTCCCTTCCTGTCTCTCAGCAAACACACTCCTACTCTTCTCCGCGTAGAACCCTCAACGTGGACAAGCTGTACTCCTTCACTTATATATGTTGTTTCATTGCCTTGACGGGCAATGCGCATGCGCAATTGCTCGCAGACGACAATCTTGTGTCGCGCGCATGCGTGACTCTACGCATGGGTGTCGGCATGTGCGTGGTGACACCTACATGCGCATTGCCTCGCACATGCGCAAAACGGACACAGACGCCCATGCGGCACTCACCGTAATGCGCATGCGTTGTCCTACAATGTCTCTCAGCGCATGTGGGTGTTCACGTGTACAGACACCCATGCGTAAGCCGGCACGCGCACGCCGCAGGAGCGCGATGCATGAGCGCGACGCACGAGCGCGACGCAAGAGCGCGACGCACGAGCGCGACACACGAGCGCGACGCACGAGCGCGACGCACGAGCGCGACGCACGAGCGCGACGCAAGAGCGCGACGCAAGAGCGCGACGCACGAGCGCGACGCAAGAGCGCCACGCCTGCACAAATGCGCATGTGCCGAAACAAAAGGGGAAAAAAAAGGATAAATAGGCCTGAACACGTGGCACAAGTTGAGGGTTGTTAGAGGAGTTTCACCTACAGACAGAGAGATAGAGAGACATCCAGAGACAGAGCCTAGGTTAGGGGTAGTCCACAGGAAGGAGTGAGACAGACAGGTACAGAGTGCAATAGGGATTGAGGCTGTGGTGGGAGTAAGTCAGAGGAAGGAGAGATAGAGAGAGCTAGACAGAGTCTGAGGGAGAGAGGCTGTGTTAGGGGTACGGCACAGGAGAGAGGGAGAGGATAACAACATACGGTCAGTGTATTATCCCTGTCCCTTGCTTATTTACGTGACAGGTCACCTGTGTTAGAGTGTACTGTATTGTGTCCTGTAGTGTAGTGTCCCTGTTATTTGTTTTGTGTGCTCTGTCCTGCTGTGTGTAGGTGAGTGTGCGTGTGGTGAGAGGAGCCTGTGCCCAAGAGGGAGATGGAGAGGGACAGTGACAGAGAGGGTCAGGGTGAGGTGGTGGAGGATGTGGGCCAGCCAGTTGGTGCTGAGTCACCCATGGCACAGACTGCACAGGCTAGGCAGGAACAGGCAGGGCCATCTGCTGTGCCACAGCAGTCACATTACAGCCAAACAGCCAAAAGAAAAAGGATCCCTCTGCCTGCAACACAGAGGAAGAGAGCAGTAAAGTTCAGTGACAGGGAAAACCATATACTACTGTCATATGTCATAGACAACTATGATGTATTATTTGGCAGAATGAGCACACGCACAACTGTGGCAAACAGAATGGCCGTGTGGGAGGATGCGCGTGCTGCAATGTCTGAGGTAGGGGGCCCTGCACGTGATATTGAAAGCCTCAAAAAAAGGTTTTCAGACATCAAGAGAGGTGTCCGTCAGCACATGGTTGCTGAAAAACAACATGCTATGGGCACAGGTGGCGGAGGCCCCTTCATACCCACACTCACGCCCCTCGAACAAGAACTCGCAACACGATTGGGAGACATCTACCTTCGTGGACTGCCTGAGGCCCTTGATACCGCACATCCACATGCAGGTATGTACACTAACTGCTCTTTTGTGTGTCCTGTATAATCGCAACATTTCATACAGAACAGTCATATGCACATATACTCCCATATGTGTCACCCAATCCTCATCATGTCCCTATCCTGGTGGAACATGTGTGTGATATATCCGTACATCACCTCTTATGTTGACATGTCTGTGGTCAACATCCTAACGTAGCTCCTCAACCCATCCTCAAAATAATCTGGGATTGTGAAGCACACACACACACAGACACGAGTCGCTAGCCTACAAACACACCTGTGATTGCCATACATTCTATTACTGTGCTGGTCATTTCCAAGGCATGTTCCTATGACATTACATCAATAAAGTGCTGCATGTGCAGCTTAGTGGGCCAAAGGTGCTGTCTAGTTGCCATCCGCTACACAATGGGTCACTGCGAGTCACATGGAGCAATGATAAGATAAGCTGACATACAAATATGAACCATACTCAGAATCGCACACACACATGTAGTGTTTTGCAAAACCAGGTTTGATGGTGGGGGCAGGAACACGCATGTGCGGACATTTGTTGCACAGCTGAGGAACGGGATGCTATGGGCAAACATGTGCAATGTGACCATGAACATGAACAAGGGCAACCTGCCATCTGTGCATGGGCACAGCACACACATGTGGTCCAGACTCAGCTACATGGTGCGGACAAACACGTCTGGGAGTGTGTCCTGTGTCCGGCATGCCGCACACATGGATGGAGGCAACCCATCCTGTCTGTGTGTTTGTGGTAGGCGATGGCCTATGCCCCATGCTAATTGAACTAAGCTGACAGGCCTAACAAGCTTGCCCTGTAAATGATGTCTGTGAAGAGGCCTATAGGAATTGCACATCCCCCTATATGCTGCTGTAGACGTTTAAATCATTAAAAGCAATGCATTAACCTAGACAAGTACAATTTCAATAATGGGAGAAATATGTTTAAATGCCGAATGATAAGACAATGCAGCTGTAAGGGATCTAATTGAAACTGCTGACACAAAGGCTGCTGAGCCCTGCTACCCTACACACACAAATTGGCTCAATGGCCTTGGAAGTATTAAAGTAACAAGCTGAATAACTGCCCATTGTACTTGTGACTAGGAGGGGCACAAAGCAGGTGCTGAGCCCATTCCAAAGAAATATTTGGATGATCATATCAGTAACGGGACCAATAGAAGGGGTACGGGAGGTATGGTAGGTTAGCGGGACCAATGAAATGTTTTTCTATACCTGGAATGGAGGAAATGTCAAGAAACGTATTTTCTTTTGCAAGAGTACGGGGCTCAGCCATATTGAAATGTATTAGTGTCTGAGCATGTGCACAGTAAACTGGCTTGGATCCCTGAAAACACTACTGGTGTAATTTAGTGCATGTTTATCTGCTGCTCCATTTTCTGTATCACACACGTATACATATGTGGATTCCTGAAACATATGTGTCTCTCTCTTTGATTGTTCCCAATGCAGGTGACTACAGAGAAATGGGTGCTGAGGAGGAGGAGGAGGCGGTGGTGGAGGAGGTGGAGGTCAACATCACAGCCCCAATGAGCCTGGTGGAGGCAGAGGCTGCTGTCTCAGGGGGCAGCACAATTGCTGATGATGAGTCCCTGGAGCCACACATGCACACCAGGACACCACTGGTGGAAGCAGAAATAGAAGGCAGCCAACAACCAATGCCAGCCGAAGACGCACATACACCTCTCCCGCAGATGATGATGGGGGAGTTGAGGGCCTATGGTGCATCATCACATCGCAATGCTGAAGGTGGGTGACAAAAGACTGTCACAACCACAACACAGACACCAGTAGTCTATAGTTGGTGTATGTGTGGTGGCTGTCCCAACATTACCTACACACATGTTACATGTTACGCTCACATTTATGAGATGTGTGAGAACAAAAGGTTGCGGGGTACATTAACTGATGTTATTGTGTCCCACAGTAGAATAGTGTAAGGTCAGGTTGATACACACAGATGCAGACATAAGAGGAATGTTTATGACGGGCCAGCACGTTCTGACATCATAAATAGATACTGAAATTGGCAAACCAACATCCTGCCTCTCTGCAGACACCCAAATGTCTTGTGAACAGCAGGATGACAACTAACCCATAGTCTGCCAAAGTAATGAGCATATATACAGCTATGTAACCCTCCTCTGTGTAACAGTGAAGGTGCATATGTATCACTCAGGTTGTCACATATGTGCAGCAGAGGGGCACATGTGCAGGTAAGGTGTGTTATCTCTCCGCTTACCTAACATCCCATAGCTTCATTTACAAACAAATGTTCCTTGGCAGTAATTGTGTTTATCCCTCCACATGTGTCCCCAATTGTGATGGATTAGGTCAACCGTCCTGTGTTAATCACTGTTGGTGTCCAGCTGATATATTTGTGTCTAGTGCATGCTGCACCTCACCAACACGATGGATATGTGATAGCTCTCATTGGCCAATCCTGTTGCCACAACAGTAGTATGTGGGTGTGTCTGCACAGCCTGTATATCGTTGTGATGGCATCCCACATCTACGTCGTGAGATGTGTCCTCTGGGTTAGTCTGACATCTACTACTGTGGTCATGATGTATATTGCCCCTATCCATCTGTGTGATGTTGTCTGCCGTATCACATCACCAATCGTGTGGGATGTGCATGACATGTTTGTGCATGGCGCTCGAGTAGTGGAGACGTATCTAATAGACCACCCTGTATCCCATGCACAGGCAGTAGACGCAGTCTGGACCGTATACGCCATGCAGTGGAGCAGAACACAAGGGAGGTGTGTGCTGAGCAGCGGCAATTACGTGACGTTGTACAAAACATGGCCGTCCCTCGTATATGTGAGGCCCTTGAGGGCATACTTGAGGTTCTGCGACGATGTGCACCTGCACCACCACCAGCACTGGTTCCAGATGAGGGTCATGGCCGGGGGAGAAGGGGGGTGGGGGGCCGACGTGTCAGGCGTGGGCGACCACGTCGCCAATAACGGTAGAGTAATATATGCATAATCCTGATACTATCCTATATTTCTCTATGTTGCTATGCTCAGTTGGAGAACGTATGTATCCAGTTAAACATATTTCAGAGTGTTTGTTATGTGTCAAATGTGAAAAGATGACATATGCTAATCATATGTTGTGTGTGTCTGTCAGCTAAACCTTTTCTTTGTAACACAACAACATGTAACTATACATGTTTATATGGTAACCTAAATCTGAGGGTAAAGCTGCAACAATAAACAGCTGTCTTACCATACATACAGTGTGTGTGTACAATGAGTGTCCATGTTGTCCCATGTGTATCTCGGTGTTTGGGGGTGGGAACCCTATATGAGCCGCACCCAGGTCATATAGTGCTGGGTGCACTATATGACCCACACACAGGTTCCCTGTGACATATACTTTGCCAGAGGCAGCTACAATTGTCATGCTACACACATATGTAATGTGTCATGTGCACCCTGTTTCGCCACAGCCTTGGGGCTGCAGCGGCACAGTGTGCACAGACATCCATGTGGTCACAGGAGGACTATGTTGTCAATGGCTGGTTTACTTGACATACTCATCACCGTGTGCAATCCATCATATACTACACATTGGTGGCATATGTGTGACCCTTGCCCTTGACCACATCAATAATCACGTGCCTCCCACCCCACCATAGGGATGCCTGTGTCAGAGGCATAAATGGGTGTCATGCCTATGTTGGAGACTCAAATATGTGCAGATCTTTGTTTCACATAGGACCATCCCTGTGCCATGTACATCAGTGGGAAAGCTGCTACGTTGCAACAGTTCATGCAGAACCCTAGTTGAATACACCTACACACATGGGCTTATAGAACACCTTAATGTGTTGACAATGTCATTTTCAGACCCATGTTTACCCAACAGGAACATATGTGCCCCACACATATCCCATGCTGACATCCTCACACTTAGCCTAGGTGAGACACATGAGCATTACAAGTTCCTTTCCAAATGATATTTACTATTTATAAAAAAAACATTGGGAAACTATGTACAAATGTGGGAAGGGGGAAAATACCATCACCCTCCCCCCCCCCATCCTCCCCTCCCCTCAAACGCCCACCCGCACATAATACACACACACAACAAAAACAACCCACACGTCAGCCCCACCCTCCCCCAGCATGCCCAGTGATGGAGGACAGGGCATCACAGGGCACATGTACTGACATCACTGGCGCAATTACTGACGCCAGTGACGCCATTGAGGGGGTGGTTGCCGACATGGAAGATGTACCACCTCGGCAACCACCCTCTCAATCACTGTGGCCAGCCACTGCTGTGAGTGAGACAGCTGGTGTATACGTTGCTCCATGCCATCCACGGCCACAGACAGGTGCTCCACGCATCTGCCACCACACACACACATTGTAAATGTTGTCTGTGTGGTGGCATCTGCGTAGGGCCTGTGTGTGGCCCTGGATGGTGGAGGCAACTGTTGTGGCTGGGGGGATGCCACAGTGGCCTGTGATGCCCTGTCCTCCACGTCACTTTCCCACAACCCTTCTGGGAAACCCTCCCCCCCTGAGCCCTCCACAACATCCCCCCCTCCACATCACCTGCACCCTCTCCCAACGCTGGCTCCCCCCCAATCAACCCTTCCCAATGTCCATTCTGGCCCTCCGGTGTCCTTTCTGCCGGGGATCCAGGTGTTTGCGCCTCCACCACCTCCTCATGCACCTCATCCACCTCCTCCTCCTCCTCCTCCTCCTCCACCTCTTCGTCTGTCGTGTCCAGGACCACCACCTCTGCATCATGTGGTGTTGGTGTCTGCCTGAGCAGATTTGCAGAGGTGGTGGCCTCATCCTCAGTGACATCACCATCTGTGGAACATAACAGTCATCAGCACGTTTGTCTGTCACACATATAGAACTTGTACATAGGCAGGCACCACACAGGCATCTGGGATAATGGAACATTGGTTACAGATACGTGACATCCTGATTATTGTACATCACCCTATTGTGAGGTCTCACCCTGGAGGCGCTGGAGGTAGGTACCATGGTGGAGGCGCAGCTCCCTGCCCTTCTTCCGGAGATCCTCAATCTGTGGATATGCAAGGAAAAGGTGGGGCATTAGTGACCGGTCACCTTCTGCTACTTTGCCCCCCCCCCCCATCAGTGTGCACAGAGTCTTACTGCTCCTGGCACACTGCTGTGTGTGTTTGTGTCATGTACAGCATAGTTAATCACCTGTCAGTAGGCATTCCCATGGGCAACAGGCATATGTCATGACGTGTATAATGTTGGTGGCAAGGGAGCATGTGTGTCACAGCTGACCCGCATCCCTTGTGACGGTGTGTGGCAGCATCCCACGGTGTGAATGCGCTGCCCTCCCCCCTGTCGAACATGTCTCTCTCCAGTGACGTATACAGCTTACACAGGGACTAACTATGAGAAACATAGTGGGAGCGTGACACGGACAGAGAGAGACACCCCCCCCACAAGGGGGGATGGGTGGGTTGGGACTTCCTGATGCTGCTGTTCCGGCAGAACACCTCTGACAGGGGTTTAGCTATGCTGTCTCCAGATACACACAACTCATGGTCAAACATCTGGCAGCACCGTATATGTAAATGCTAGTGTGTTTTTACACGTGTGCTGATGGACTGTGGCTGGCCTCCTGTTCCCCACATGTTTCTATAGCATCCTGTGTGAGTGCCAGATAGGAGTGGGTGACATATTTTGGGTGTGGGGCAAACCAGCCGGACCAAACGGGGCATGCCTGGAAGGGCCTTCGAGCAAGCTTACATGGAGCGTGAGGGGAAGACTAGGAATGTGTCTTGCGTATTCATATCTAATTATGGCCTATTGGCAACCAGGGGGAGTCCTACAACGTGACATGCACCTTTTTTGGTCATGGTTCACGTGTGTGGGTGTTTGTGAAACGTCCATTTGTGTACATTGTGGCATATAGGTGATAAGACACACATCACGACAGACAATGCCACACGTGTGTCACTACAATAGCTGATTTCATGCCAGAACAGCCACAGTGACATGTTCGATGTGTGCCACTGCTTGACCTTGGAGGAGACATTTTGCACAGGCAACATCACCACACACATACACATCAGTTTGCTTCTGATGTGATCATAACTCTACACTGGGGAGTGTTTTCATGCATCCTGTGTTGTCATCAATTTAGACACACATGGCAGGCCTACATCCTTTTTTCTATAGCACAGTTTTGTGGTCACAGTACCACCTGCATTTGTTGCTTTGTCTGTGCACATGTGTGCACTGACACCTGTACCCGGTGTATTTGGCACCCTCAGCACATCCTTGAACTACCCTGTCGCCCCCTTGCATGACCTTGACACAACATGCCACAGTTTGTTGGAACATGATGGTGTCCATGCTAGTCACAGTTACACAGCATGTGCTGTGTTCCACACATATATGTTCAGATGCTCTGTAGACATCCTGTTACTCACCCCCAATGGCAACCTGATATGCCACCAATCCTGGGCGGTGTGTAGTTAGATGAAACATTGTGTGGGAGGCCCTAGTGACCTTGGCAGGGGCCAATAACATTACCTTTCACCTTTGACAGGGCCCACGATATCTATGATTGCACCACTAGCTCCATTGTGTGAGGTGTGTCTTATGGGGATCCTGGTTGCTATGTCCAACCTACGTTGGACACAGTTGCTGACAGCATAATGTGTGTGGGGGGGTAGGTATTGTCCCTCTATGGGCTATGTTATGTTGTTATGTTCATTTGACCTGGCTCAGCTAGGCTGACAGCAGGTGTTTTCTGACAGCAATATCGACAGGGGCCAAACCAACATAACGGCTCTTCGCAACAGTGCTAATTTGAGGGTTTATGTATGTGTTCTCCAGCCATAACAGTTGCATGTATCATTGATACACCATCAGTGATGTGCATGTGTCTAATGGTGTTGGATTTATATTAGGTGGCAAGGTGTTAAACCTGAATCTTCATGACGGTATGGGGACATGGATCCGCTACAGGGTTTTGCTAACACATGTAATGGCTCATGGGGATGGGGTGCTGTTACACACATTAACCTCTGCAGCTAGCATATCATCCGGAGACATCACACACATGTGTGCTGAGATGTTCACCGCACAGACTATGGTGTAGGTGCAAACTACCTGCCATGAACAACCACATTATCTTACTGACATACCCACCATAGCAATTGTTGATCTGGCCCCCTGTGGGTTGGGCGTCCTACCACAGATCATCAGCTGCATACACCTTAGCAAAAGGGTGACTAACAGGACCCATTGCGCAGCTCACAGGACTCCTGGGGATAGGGAGAATGCATATTACCTGTTAGGCACACACAACCATATCCCCATGGTGGCAGATGGGCCACAGGGATGGCCCTCCTGGACTCCAGGGGATAGGGAGCAAAACGCAAACTGTTAGGTAACACACAACCATATCCCCATGGTGCCAGATGGGCCACAGGGATGGCCCTCCTGGACTCCAGGGGATAGGGAGCAAAACGCATACTGTTAGGTAACACACAACCATATCCCCATGGTGCCAGATGGGCCACAGGGATGGCCCTCCTGGACTCCAGGGGATAGGGAGCAAAACGCAAACTGTTAGGTAACACACAACCATATCCCCATGGTGCCAGATGGGCCACAAGGATGGCCCTCCTGGACTCCAGGGGATAGGGAGCAAAACGCAAACTGTTAGGTAACACACAACCATTTCCCCATGGTGCCAGATGGGCCACAGGGATGGCCCTCCTGGACTCCAGGGGATAGGGAGCAAAACGCAAACTGTTAGGTAACACACAACCATATCCCCATGGTGCCAGATGGGCCACAGGGATGGCGCTCCTGGACTCCAGGGGATAGGGAGCACAACGCATACTGTTAGGTAACACACAACCATATCCCCATGGTGCCAGATGGGCCACAGGGATGGCCCTCCTGGACTCCAGGGGATAGGGAGCAAAACGCAAACTGTTAGGTAACACACAACCATATCCCCATGGTGCCAGATGGGCCACAAGGATGGCCCTCCTGGACTCCAGGGGATAGGGAGCAAAACGCAAACTGTTAGGTAACACACAACCATATCCCCATGGTGCCAGATGGGCCACAGGGATGGCCCTCCTGGACTCCAGGGGATAGGGTGTATGTCTTAACCTGCCCAAGCACACACAAGCAGTTCCCCAGGGTGGGTTCTGGCCTACTGGGATGATCTGTCTGGACCCCTGCAGACTGTGAGAATGTTTGCAACTCTGACAGCACACTGACCAATATCACAGAGATGACAGCAAGCCCACTGTGATGGGCTCTCTGTCCTCCTCCTGATAGGGTGGATGTGTGAAACTGGGTGGGCACACACAAGCATTTCCCCAGGGTGGGTTCTGGCCTACTGGGATGATCTGTCTGGACCCCTGCAGACTGTGAGAATGTTTGCAACTCTGACAGCACACTGACCAATATCACAGGGATGACAGCAAGCCCACTGTGATGGGCTCTCTGTCCTCCTCCTGATAGGGTGGATGTGTGAAACTGGGTGGGCACACACAAGCATTTCCCCAGGGTGGGTTCTGGCCTACTGGGATGATCTGTCTGGACCCCTGCAGACTGGGGGAATGTTTGCAACTCTGACAGCACACTGTCCAATATCACAGGGATGACAGCAAGCCCACTGTGATGGGCTCTCTGTCCTCCTGGTGATAGGGTGGATGTGTGAAACTGGGTGGGCACACACAAGCATTTTCCCAGGGTGGGTTCTGGCCTACTGGGATGATCTGTCTGGACCCCTGCAGACTGGGGGAATGTTTGCAACTCTGACAGCACACTGACCAATATCACAGAGATGACAGCAAGCCCACTGTGATGGGCTCTCTGTCCTCCTGGTGATAGGGTGGATGTGTAAAACTGGGTGGGCACACACAAGCATTTCCCCAGGGTAGGTTCTGGCCTACTGGGATGATCTGTCTGGACCCCTGCAGACTGTGAGAATGTTTGCAACTCTGACAGCACACTGACCAATATCACAGGGATGACAGCAAGCCCACTGTGATGGGCTCTCTGTCCTCCTGGTGATAGGGTGGATGTGTGAAACTGGGTGGGCACACACAAGCATTTCCCCAGGGTGGGTTCTAGCCTACTGGGATGATCTGTCTGGACCCCTGCAGACTGGGGGAATGTTTGCAACTCTGACAGCACACTGTCCAATATCACAGGGATGACAGCAAGCCCACTGTGATGGGCTCTCTGTCCTCCTGGTGATAGGGTGGATGTGTGAAACTGGGTGGGCACACACAAGCATTTCCCCAGGGTGGGTTCTGGCCTACTGGGATGATCTGTCTGGACCCCTGCAGACTGGGGGAATGTTTGCAACTCTGACAGCACACTGTCCAATATCACAGGGATGACAGCAAGCCCACTGTGATGGGCTCTCTGTCCTCCTGGTGATAGGGTGGATGTGTGAAACTGGGTGGGCACACACAAGCATTTCCCCAGGTGGGTTCTGGCCTACTGGGATGATCTGTCTGGACCCCTGCAGACTGGGGGAATGTTTGCAACTCTGACAGCACACTGACCAATATCACAGGGATGACAGCAAGCCCACTGTGATGGGCTCTCTGTCCTCCTGGTGATAGGGTGGATGTGTGAAACTGGGTGGGCACACACAAGCATTTCCCTAGGGTGGGTTCTGGCCTAATGGGATGATCTGTCTGGACCCCTGCAGACTGTGAGAATGTTTGCAACTCTGACAGCACACTGACCAATATCACAGGGATGACAGCAAGCCCACTGTGATGGGCTCTCTGTCCTCCTGGTGATAGGGTGGATGTGTGAAACTGGGTGGGCACACACAAGCATTTCCCCAGGGTGGGTTCTGGCCTACTGGGATGATCTGTCTGGACCCCTGCAGACTGGGGGAATGTTTGCAACTCTGACAGCACACTGACCAATATCACAGGGATGACAGCAAGCCCACTGTGATGGGCTCTGAGAACCCATGCAGATAGGCGTGTGTATTGGAAATCATGGCCAACACGGCCCATCTCACCTGGGTGGGTGACATACCATTAATGTTATGTTTCACATTTCCTTGTGCTGGACCCACGGTGTTTTGTTCAAGGTACAATTCACACCATATCCATATGTTGTTGTATATATTTACATCTGCTGATCTAAGGTCTTACTTAATTACAGTATGTTGAGGCACAGCCACAGCAGCAGCTGACATGCCACAAGGGAAGCATCGTGACCTCTCTGACCATGTCCATCAACACCTGGGTGCAGGACAACACAGTCACAAATGATACAGATACATTATGGTATGTCTTCTCATCTTCTGCACATTATTGACTCACAGTACCTCAACACAACAGCATGGACATTTGCAATGAGTACAGGCTACATATATGATTTTTAGGACCTGGCCCTATACACTTACCTCCCTTGGGTAGTCTGCTTCTCTATTGAAACGTCTTTGTAGACGTTGCCATGCCCTAAGGACCTTGGCGCTGTCCCTGTGGCCGGTCTTCCCAGTGAAGAGCTTATGCTGGCGTGGTGCGATGAGCCGGGACAGGTACCTGAGCTCACGGAGGGTGAAGGAGGGCTTCCTTGTTCTGGGCCCCATTTTCAGAGATTATCACCTGATTGCACGCAGCGCGCTTCACGCACATGCGCAGTGCAACTTGCGCGACGATTTACGTGCAACAGTGGCGCAGGTCAGAAACGTATTGCGTCCATGTGCGGGCCGAACGCAGTACGTGCATGTGGGCTACGCAGCTGGCGCATGTTGCCGGTATTGCACGTGCAACTGCGCCACGCAAATGCACAAAGAAAAATTGACGCAAAGACTTGCGCAACACACATTACATATAAACTGCTGTGTGTCATTTATTTAAAACACCAGAGACCCATTTTAGAATGTTATTGTGTATACACATTTGGGACTTGAACCTACCAACACCTACACAATGGTTCTTAGGCTTTTGTATGATGTGATGTGCTATGGCTCTCACATTGCAATGACTGGCAATAACACAGATAAAACAACAATGTGTGCTGCGAAAACATCAATGTGGGCTATCAGTCAGCCTGGTGATATGTTTGTGTGTGCTTACACCATTTAATACAGCCTCCCTATCCACACAGGTCAAGAGAGCCCATCACAGGGGGCTGTGAGTCACCCTGGTGATATGGTTGTGTGTGTTTAATGGAGAAAACAAAACCTCCCTATCCACAGGGGTCCACAGAGCACATCTAAGTGGCCTACCAGTCACCGTGGTTATATGGGGATATGTGTTGCAATAGATCATGTTCAGTAGGTCATCTCAATGTGAGCCAAGCAATGATGTGGGGCCTTGGTATGTGGACAGTCTACATCCACATTATTTTTCATGACACACATACGGAGCTGATGGAGGTTTGCATGCGACAAACATGCTCAGTTCTCTTACGTAGGTGTGCTGACATACAGAGAGAGTGGATGTGGTGTGACACATTATTTGCCATACATCCTTTTTTAAGCGAGCTAGTGTTTTCCCTCACACAGGCAGCCTCATCATTATGATTTGATGGCACATCACTCCCTAAGATCAGCTGTTCTTTGTGGGGACCTTGAAATGTTTTTTTTTTATGAGAGCAAACACACTGGGACAATGCAATGACCTAGGGTGTCACATCAGGGACCCTGGGAGGCACTCCAGAGAGGGCATATGAGGTGCAGTGTCCACCACAGCACCTTCTAACATTCATTTTCACACACCTTTTTGAGTATTTGGAATAACCTTCAGGCTACAGCACTGACGGTGTTGTTGGTGGCAGGGACAAATGACGTTAGGTAATGTGAAATGCCTCTGACAGCCATATTACATTACTCCACTGTGGGATCAGACCTATGACTTAAGGCTGTAACCGCTGTGATGTCACAAGTGCCCAACATCTCCATAGCTGAGTGATTATGAATCAGTTCTCCTTGGCGCCCTACACAAGTGCAGTGATCAGGATAGCCCTCATGAATATCCATTAGTTCTATATGCATTTGGGCTATCCTGGCAGCCTGACTGGCTTGTGGCCCTCTAGGTCTGCAGTTGGGGACCCCTGCCTTACACGTCTTTCATTTCGGGGTGTGAGTGTGCAAGGTGCAGATGTCTTAGACTGGAAAAGCATACATGGAATGTGTCACATACTTCCTCAATTGTCAACATAACCATGACGTGGTAGCATCTAAAATATGTTAGTAATGGTGGTGGTGAGAGGCAAAGAGGCATGTGACTCATTGTAACAACATGTGTTTATGTCTTGGACATCTGCACCTTCACCATGTACAATCATTGCTGACAGAGGTGTAGGGCTAAGGTGTTGACATACAGCCCTGGAGAGCCACTCAGCACTCACATTCGTATGATATGTTGGAAGCATATATGTCTCATGCATCTTCATTAGGCCTATACTAAACACCCGACCTGCCTAGGGTTTCAGGTGTGATTGTTTCTGAGCCAATGCCCTAGATCAGTGTTTCCCAACCCAGTCCTCGGGGAACGCCAGGCCAGTCAGGTTTTCAGGATATCCCTAATGAATTTGCATGAGATATATATGCATTAGAGATAGCCTGCCAACCTGACTGGTTTGTGGCCCTCCAGGGCTGGATTTGGAGACCCCTGCTGTACACCTCTGTCATTTAAGATTGTGAGTGGGCAAGGTACAGATGTCCTAGACATCGAAAGGGTAGATAGAACGTGTCCCATTCCTCCTGACTTCTCACCCCCACCAAAATATTGTCTATTAGACAACTCTTTGGTGGTGGTGAGAATCGAGGCGGAATGTGACACGTTCTATCTACCCTTTCGATGTCTAGGACATCTGTACCTTGCCCACTCACAATCTTAAATGACAGAGGTGTACAGCAGGGGTCTCCAAATCCAGCCCTGGAGGGCCACAAACCAGTCAGGTTGGCAAGCTATCTCTAATGCATATATATCTCATGCAAATTCATTAGGGATATCCTGAAAACCTGACTGGCCTGGCGTTCCCCGAGGACTGGGTTGGGAAACACTGCCCTAGATACTAACACACCCCTGGCTGCATACAGTAGGACTGAGGGCCACCACATGACCTTTTTTACATTTTTACAATGATAGGCTCAAACCACACATACCCATGATGCACTGCACATGTAAAACAGCAGTCTAGACATAACATTCAGATGTGTTATGAGGGCACTGAACCACCTCATCCTGATCATTTATAATGAGCATGTAGATTACTGACACAGAGTTGATACTGAGCATCACATTGTGCGGACCCTGGTCTCACCCTGAGAGTGTGAGGGGACACACAACACCATGTCCACGGCAACAGGATTAGCTAAGCTAGTCTATGTTGTGTGTCCACATCAGTGACTGTGTCTGATGGGTAGGTCTTCTAGATCCATTGCTAACTACACTTGTGTCCATCTCTTATTTGTGTGTGATGTTTATACATTCTGTAATTTTCTAATAACACATTGGACATATTCTGTGTGGTGCCCATCACCACATTCATTAGTATATTTGCGCGAAGGGGGGGAGGAGGGCTTAGAAATACATAGACAGATTATGTTACAACACCAACACTGAGCAGTACAACTCATGATCACCCAGCAACACATCCACATTCCCCATCACTACAATGGTGGTACTGGAAGGAAATGTCAACCTGGCTCCAGCTGTTGGAGGGGTACCAGATAAGAGGGTCCATGCATTTATGTGCACATCCAGACCATACAGCAGGCCTGGAAATGCTCAGCAGACCACCACCGCGGACATTCACCAGCCGCAAACACACAAACACTGCACCCTTCAAGGTGTGGCAGCCTTGGACATACTAGGTGGCAGCAGTCTGCTAGCTTGTCCATTGTGCATATTACTGGAGAATATGTGTGCACCCACAACTGGGATGTCTGCACACTCACCAAGCAGCTAAGCTAGTGATTGGGCCCCAAAAGGATACCCATACATGTCACTTGCAGGAGATGTTGTTGACACTATGGCTGACCTAGCCATGCCATGGTAACTGCTCAGTTAGGGTGAAGGTGAACTTCCAGCAAGACATGCAGGGGCTACCCTGTCCATGTTGCTGATGGACGCACACTACAATGTCCAATACATTGACTAATGATCTGTCCTCATGCATCCTGGCAAAGGCAGCCTGTCTGAGGTATGCCCACAATACCTTGCTCCTCATTATGCACATTGGCAAGCTAACACTGGACACAGAGCAAACATTGTGCGCTGAGTAAGATGTTTAACAAATCACACACTGGATGTACAGCCACACATTCACACACCTATGCCATCACTGTGCCACTATAGCTAGCTTTTACAGTCTCGGACATCTCAGCAGTCCTGGACCCAGTGCAGGCATGGCAATGGTATGGAATACTGTTGGTGTCACACCACAGGGTGGGGAACATTGTCATGCACCAGACCTGAGACACACTCCCCAAACATCTGACATATTGGTATTCTAACGCTCAATAACCATATTGTGCTTGACGTTGGCATTGACATATGTGACTTTTCACATCTACATGTTGATATAGGTTTACTGTTTTTCCAGGTTTATGGTGACAGTGCTAAGGTGTGCACATACTAGTTATTTGAGATGTACGCAAGGCCCAATATCATGACTGTCCAGTAGTGTTTGGGTAATGGAGCCTGTGTCTCTGCACATTTATGCTCCTGTTGGCTGATACTCTCAGCCAGAGGTCCCCAACTCCAGTCCTGTTGTCCCACACACTGATCATGTTTTGCAACTGTGCCTCATGAATATGCATGAGATACATCTGCATACCATGGACCAGCATATGGACATGGAGAGACACATCTTTATTTCACACATCATAAGATGTATATGATTTGTGGCCCTCCAGGACTGCATTTGGGGAATCTGCTGTATGTAATGCAGATGTTTCTCATTTATGTACACTTTCATGGAAAATATAGATGTATTACCCGTGTTTGCATTATCTGCACTACAGGATCTGTTATTTTTAAAATATTTGCATGGTCTGACAATTGTGGGGACTGTGTTGGCTGAGCGGACACACGGGATTTGAACCTGTGACTTTCTGCTCCTGTAGGCACTGCCTGTGTGCTTTGCACCACCGTCTTGTCACAGGGGCAGTGCATTCCCAGGGGAATACATGGCTGTTTGTCAGACGGACCCTGTCACTTGCAGTGCACAGCGCCCACTTAATACAGGCTAGGCCATGGTGTGATGTGCACAGCTGCCACCAGTTCCCCTGCCATCACCATGCTCACATGGCCTTATATTGGCACATGCACATCAAGTGCACGATCAGTGACCCTCCAGGAGTGCATTTCGTTGAATCTGCTGTAGAGGATGCACATGTTTATTTGGTGTGTGGTGTTGACGGGAAACAAAAGAAACAATTTATCTCACACAATCTTGATTATCTGCAACAAAGGTTCAGTCTTACATGCCATGTTTCAGAGGGGTTCCACTCTGGGGGCTCGTTTGGCAGGGGCCACAGACACGATTTGAACCTGTGACCTTCTGTTTATGTAAACACTGACTGTGTGCACTGCACCACAGTTTTGCCACATTGTGGCTGCATTCCCTGGGGAATCCATGGCTGTACATCCAATAGAGCCTGTCTGTTGTGGTGGGCAGGGCCAGCCTACACACGCCTAGGGCACTGTCTGGTGTGGCTTGCTGCCATTGCCCCCTCCATCACCTGTACACCTCGCACAACATGACGACATGTCCTTATCTGGAAAAACACATATAGCTTGATTGCATTGTGCCACTCCAGGACTGAGTTGTGAGGACTTGCCTGTACGTAATGGCCATTGTTGGGGGGGGGGGGGGGGGGGGGGCGCCCCCCGGCGCGGTGTTAGGTAAAATCACTGGTGTTGGAAACATGATTATGTACTCTGCAATCACTGAGTGTCTTCACTATCTGTGTTTAGTGGTGGGTAAAATATCTGTGCAGGATTAGTAGTAGGCCCAGCTGGGCTTTGAACCTGTGACCTTCTGTTCTTGCATGCACTGTCTGTGTGCATTGCACCACTGTCTAGCCACAGATTGGGTGATTTCCCTGGGAGGTTCATGACTGTGCATATGGCAGGGCCTGTCTGTTGCAGTGGACGGTGCCAGAAAGCACATGGCTAGGCCACTGTTCTCTGGGGATGGCAGCCACTGCCTCCTGCACCACATGTACTCGTCTGCAAACATGGTGGCATGTCCTTCTCTCAGAAAAAAAACATATTACAGTCAAACCTCGGTTTTCATGATTAATCCGTTCAAAAAAGTCTGACTAAAACCGAAACGTATGAAAACCGAAGCAATATTTCCCATAAGAAATAATGTAAATCCAATTAATCCGTTCCAGACACCCAAAAATATTCACAATAAATACATTTTATAGAGAATAGGTTAGGTTGTATTCCTTTGGGTAGTGGCTGCTTTAAGGCTGGATCCCACAGGGCTTTGAGCTGGCTAACTGGTACCAGATGTTTTTATATTTCTTCTTTTTTTTAATTATTTTTGCTTAACCTACAGTACCTTATTCTGTGCCGAGGGTGGTTTCCTGCTACTTCCTGGTGTGAGCTTTCTCTTTCTTCCCCTTCGCTGCTGGATGCCACTCGGGTTTCACTGCTCCTTTTTTCCCCTCCGATCTTCCTGCCTTGTTCTTGCTCTCGCTACTCCCCGCAGCAGTCCCCCGACTCACTTTGCCTATTCACAAGGCTGTCTGCTAGGCAGTCCCGCTCCCCGCCGGTTCTCTTACGTGGCTCCTGGTGCACGTTTGTTCTCCGACGCTCTCCCCAGCACTCCGTTGACTTGTCATCTGCACTATCACGCGGTTCCCCTCTCCGCTGCCACAATCTTCAATTTATGAATCCTCCGTTGGTTGTACCTGATTGCATTGTGGCATTACAGGAATGCATTTGGGGGACTTGGCTGTAGGTGATGCCCATTGTTGTGGTGTGTGTGCGGTGTTGGGTAACATATGGGTTTTTTCCACATGCTTATGTTCCCTGCAATACATGGGTGTCTGTGCTATCTTTGTTTAGTGGTGGATAAAATATAGGGACTGGTCTGGCAAATGTACCATCTGGGATTTGAACCTCTGGTCCTTGAGGTACCGGATCTGTCCGCTGCACCACACTGTGACCACAGAGACTATGCACTCCCTGGAGATAGTACACCTAGCAGGATGGAGTCACAAACCCTGCTTTGCGCATATGTACTGTGGGCTCCTTCACCCTGTGTGGTGACAAACGTGCAAATAAAACACAGGAATGGCCACAGAACAATGGGGACAAACATATACACAAGCTGGGCAACAGTGATATTAATGGCCAACCATTGCAAACACTACCAGGAAAGCTGCAAAGTAAAGGCATGCTTTTTGGTACACTCTCCGCTACGAACACCTTTACAAAGGTAATTTATTTTTTGTGCTTTCCTGGGTGTGTATTTTCTTTTTCAACATTACTATAACTGTTCCACAGCTGACATAATATTTCTCATATTTTTGTGGTGCTCATTTTCTATTTTAAATTGCACTTTTGTGCTGTACACATGTATCACATTGCTCACGTTTTGCAGGTTTCCCCGGTTCTGCTGTACATTGCGGACGGAAATGGTTTCTCTTCCCTTTAAATACCCTCTACCGCGAGTGTTTCACTCGCGCTATTTTTACATTCAAATTCGGGCCCGATACTGTGCGGGGAGCCTCTCCCCTCCCACTCTCCACCCATTGACCCTGTCCCTCCGCCCCTCAGAGGCCTTCCTCCGCCCTCCGTTAGCCGTTCCACGCCTCTATCGGACATTTGCGGGCCCGCACTTGTACGGGGCCCGTTAGTATGCCGCGTACCTGTGCGGGGGTGACACGCACGTGTGCGAGCCGTTTAAACGCGTTTATGCGCGTTTCAGTGCCGCGTTGCCCTGCGCTATTTTGCGGCGCGCTATTTTGCGGACTTTAGTAAACATGCCCCTTTGTTTTATATGACACTAAACAATTCTTTTCTTGGACCTGAAGCAGTTGCATGATTTTTTGCTAGCTGTAGAAAAATTGTCTGAGGGCTAGGCAATTACATCCCTGAAGCCGACTGCCATGTAATTCAATCTTTCTTTTCTTTTTTTATGTTTTCCTCATGTTTTTAAATTTTTTCTTGGCTCAACAATGTGGTCTAATTTATCTATGTTTCTGGAAGATAATATTTTCTGATATTGCCGTATTATGTAGATATTCATTTTGAAAGCTTAGAAATAAAAATATAAAAATAAAATAAAAAACAGGATGAGAAACTCAAGGTCAAGAAGTCATTATGAAACTGAAGGAAGGAAAATTCACAAGGAAGGTGAGAACATGCTTTTGCCCTAAGAGGATGATGAACATCTACAATGGGCTTCGAGCGAAGGCGTTAGAAGCCAAAACAGCAGCAGATTCCAAGCATGCATGAAATAAGCACAAAGGAACATGTTTACTAAGCTGGGCCAACGCTTAGCATGTGCTCTTTGTAACTAGGTCCCAAGCAGCACATGCTAACCATTAACCCAGCTTAGTAAACATGTCCCAAAGGGACTTTAATGGCAGGAAAGGGAGAAAATTGCTGACCATGCCATACATGTTCAATGGGGGGAGAGAAGGAGAAAGAGAAACAGCAAATTAGGGGGGTATAAATGGACAGATTGAGTGCCTGTTTCCCATCAGCACCTTGGGCTCAGCTTTATGTTTATGTTTATGTTTATTAGCTTTCTAGACCGCCCTTCAGTAATTGGCAGAGCGGTTTACAATTAAAATAAATTCGTTGTACAGCAGGTAGAGAGCTGGAAGCAGAAAAAGAAGTTACAATTTTTCATGAAAGAGAGAGGAGAGAAAGGTAAGGAGACAGAAACATGAGGAGGGGTAGACAGCAAGGGAGAGGGGAGGCTAAGGGAGAGGTAAGTTGAAGGCGAGGGAAAAGAGGTAGGTCTTCAGGGCTTGTTTAAAGGTGGTGTGATGGGGCTCTAGACGGAGAGGGGTAGGTAGGGAGTTCCATAGAGCTGGACCTGTGAAAAAAAAAAAGCTGAGGAGCGGGTGGACTGGAGATGAGCAAGTGAAGGGGAGGGAAGTGCAAGACGGTTGAGATGGAAGGAGCGAGGGGTGTGCCTAGGGGTGTGAAAGTGGATGAGGTCGGATAGGTACTGAGGTGTGGAGGTGTGGAGAGCCTTATGAGTGAGCGTAAGTAGCTTGAAGCGGATACGAAAGGAAACGGGAAGCCAATGAAGGCGGAAAAGGAGAGGGGTAATGTGGTCTCTAGGGGATGAGTGTGATATGAGGCGGGCTGCAGTATTCTGGATGCGCTGGAGTCGTGATAATTGGAATTTAGAAATACCGGAAAAGATCGAGTTGGCGAAATCAATGCGGGAGATAACAAGAGTGAGCAGGAGGGTGGCAAGAGCAGAAGGAGAGAGGAATGGGCGAATGGCACGTATTTAACAGAGCTGCGCGAAAGGGAAACACTGTCCCTTCGCTGCGGCTCTGCAAAATGGAGTGGAGGAGTGGCCTAGTGGTTGGGGCAAGGTACTTCAGGCCGGAAGGTCGGTGGTTCAAATCCCACTAGAGGACAGCAACCTTGGGCCAGAAGGACTGGGGTTTCTAGTCCCACAGGTGCTCCTTGTGGTCTTGGGCAAGCCTCCATAGCCCATGTTCCCTGTAAAATAGTTATCTACAAGTTATAATGCCCTGTTCAATGTAATTTCAGTTTGTTCAATGTAAACCACACTGATGCAGAATAGCACGGTATATAAGAGAATGTAAATAAATAAATAAAGCAGAGCCAGGGAAACCAGCAGGCTGTTCAGGGGGGTGGACAGGCAGTCACAGGGCTCCTCATTCTGCCACTGCCACTGCTGGAACAGCAGCAGCAGTTGCTTCTTAGGCCAGAGGTTTATTATTTTTTCAATTTCCCTTGGTTGGGGGGAGGGGTCTAGGACTGGAACTAGGCTGATGGGGGGGGGTTTAGAACTTGAAATGGGCTGTTGGGGGGTTAGAACTGGAAATGGGAAATCGGGGGAGGGCTAGGACTGGAAATGGACTGATGGGGGTTTAGAACTGGAAATGGGCTGATGGGGGGTTAGGACTGGTAATGGGCTATGGGGGGAGACTAGGATAGGAAATGGGCTGATTGGGATGCTAGGACTGAAAATGGATTTATTGGAGGGTTACGACTGGTAATGGGCTGATTGGGGGGCTAGGACTGGGGTGGGCTGATAAAGGGGATAGGACTAGAAATGGGCTGGGAAATGGGCTAATAGGGGAGGGGAGGAGAGTGCTACTGGCCCTGGAAGAAAACTAGGGGCTAGGGCTACAAATGGGCTGATGCAGGGGGATGGTAGAATAGGACTGAAAGGGAGCGGATACTGAGAGGGTCTTCCAGGGGAAGGATGGGGCAGGAAGGGAAGGAGGGGGCTGGACAGGAGCTGATACCTGGAATGTACCGAAGGGGGACTGGAAGGGAGCTGACACTTGGGGATGGGAGTGGTAGGTAGCTGGGTAATAGGGAGGAGGCTGCAAGGGAGCTGACATGTGAATGGCACTGGAAGAGAGATGGACAGAGGGTAGGGTGGCTGGAAGGGAGCTGACTGGGGGGTGGCACTGAGAGTGAACCTGAGCTGATACCTGGGATGGTATTTGGACTAGAAGCGGCTGGACAGTGGGAAAAGAGGGGCACTGGAAGGGAATGGACACAAGTGGCAGTCATGGGAATGCAAGGTGGTTGACATTGGAAGGTACTGGGAGGGGAGGACTGGAAAGGGGGCTGATACTGGGGAGGGTTACTGGAACTGGAAATGGGCTGATGGAAGGAAGTGAAGAAAACAAAAGAAGAGATAAGAAATGGCAGATGGACCATGGACCACAGAAAGAGCTAAGAGAAGACAGGAAAGCAGAAGCCTCAGATCGGGACCAGCATGATCAGAGAATAAAATGGTCAGACAACAAAGGTAGAAAAAATAATTGTATTTACTTTTGGTGATTGGACTTTGTTCTATTTTTATATTTTACACAGTATTGGGGAACTGTATCTTTTATTTATCTGATGTTGCACTGCATGTGGACTCTGGCTTCTTGGGGTTTCAGTTTAAATTTTCTCTACATATTTTTATTTTTACTTTAGATTGTGGTTACTTATTCTGTACTTGGTGAAGGTCGATGTTGTGCGTGTGTGACTGAGGTCAAGTGTTCTGTTAACATGCAGTTTGTATATAAAGATCTATACTATACTGTAGTAATTTGACTTGTTCAGCTTTTCAAATAGGTGTATCGATGTTCCAGGGCCCACTGTAGTATTTACAGTGATACTTTTTTTGGATGGGCCCCTTATGTGACTTTTGGAAGTTTGTGCTGATATGGTATGGTATGGTAGGTTTGCTTTTTGTTGTAGGGTTTTTTATTAGTTCACAGTATGCCTGGTACTGGAGAATAGTGGTGGTTGTTGTTAGTGAGATGATCAGAATCAGATTTTTTTTTTTAATATTGAGTTCTGTGGGTGCATTTCTGTCCTGGTTCTGCTCTGCACCTACTGTGGATGCAAAATATATGTTGAAAAAGAAAAAGGGAGAACCATAACGCAGTTTACAACAAAATAAAAATGGGTTATAATTTAGTTTTATATACTGTGCTATTGTTTCGTGCTGTCTTTTAGTTCCTTGGTGTGCAAAGAGGACCGTACCTAGTCCTGTGCAAGCAGTGCAGCCACACAGGTCGCAAAGGCTTGGGGCGCATTTCGGCTCTCTGCTGTTGCCCTGCTACCGCTGACAGGACAATAGCAGGCAGTTAAAATGCGCCTAAAGCTTTTTCGCAGCACTTTAAACAGGTCTGGTCCCTCCCTCCTCTAACACAATGTCAGAGCAGGGAGGGACAGATCTGCTTAGAGTGCCGGTGCCTTTCAGATTGGGTGCATGCTTCCCCCCCCCTCCTCCTCCCCATACCTCCGTCCAGTGCTGCCTGCTCTTTCCCTGCTGCCGGCGCCGCCGTGAAAAAACAGAGGGTGGCAGCAGCAGGGAAAGAGCAGGCAGTGCTGGATGGAGGCATGGGGGGAGAGGGGGGCGTGCACCCGAGTTGCAAGTTGCACAAGGCGCGATTGCAGTTCAATACGACCCTGTGTGCAAACATCTTGCATTTCCTCCATATAATCTAATCGACTTTTTGATTTGGTTCAGTCTCTGATTGGATTTCTGAAAAAGCCCTGCCCCCCTCTAAGGTGGTGGGGGGCGCCATCTCATTCTTCGCCTCAGGCAGCAGACTGCCTTGAGCCGCCCCTGACAAGGCCATGCGGTTTAAAAAACACAATCCACAGAAGGAACGGCCTAGTGGTTGGGGCAAGTTGACGAAGGCTGGGGGTTTGAATCCCACTGGAGGCCTGCAACCTCCAGCTGGAGGGACTGAGGTTTCTAGTCCCACAGGCATGCCTTGGGTAAGCTACTTAACTCTCCATTGCTTCATGTACAAAATGTAGATTGTGATCCCCTTTGGAGACAAAAGAAATATATTCCATGCCTGATTTATACTGCTTTGACCCTGTGAAAAGCAATATATAAGTAGGGTTGCCAACTGGCCGGTTTTCAGCCGGCCTGGCCGGTTTTTCCATGGCCAGGCCGGCTGCCGGCGCAGAGGCAAAACCGGCCCTTGAAAAGCCGGGTTTTTTGCTCTGGCCGCAAGATCGGGAGCGGCCAGAGCAAAAAAACCGGCTTTTCTGCCAATCCGGAGGGCTTCAGAGGGAGCCGGGGAAGCCCGCGCGAGGCCCCGGGTCCCTCTGAACAGCTGCCAGCGTTCAGCAATGCCCTTTAACCTTTCCCAGCATTCGCGGCTTCACAGGAACAGCTGCCAGCGTGAAGGAAAAGGCTCTTCACGCTGGCGGCTGTTCAGAGGGAGCCGGGGCCTCGCGCGGGCTTCCCCGGGTCCCTCTAAAGCCTCAGACAGCCGCGGTTCGGGGGGAGGCCAAGGACTGCCTGGGCTGTGATGGGGGAGGGGGCCTGGACTGGAAAAGGGCTAGGAGGGGGGAATTTGACTGGAAATGGGTTGTGATGGGGGGGGGGACCTGGACCGGAAAAGGGCTATGGGGGGGGGGTCTTGGACTGGAAATGGGCTGTGATTAGGGGGACTTGGACTGGAAATGGGTTGTGAAGAGGGGGGGGGACCTGGACTGGAAAAGGGCTATGGGGGGGCATTGGACTGGAAAGAAATGGGCTGTGATGGGGAGGGGGACCTGGACTGTAAAAGGGCTATGTGGGGGGGGGGGACATGGACATGAAATGGGTTTTGATGGGGAGGGGGACCATGACAAGAAAAGGGCTATGGGGGGGGGGGCATGGACTGGAAATGGGTTGTGATGGGGAGGGGGTCCTGGACTGGAAAAGGGCTATGGGGGGGGGAACTTGGACTGGAAATGGGCTATGGTGGAGGGAGGGGGAACTTGGACTGGAAATAGGCTGTGATTAGGGGGGCTAGGACTGCAAATGGACTGTGATAGTGGGGGGGGGTAGGACTGCAAATGGGCTGTGATGGTGCGGGGGGACTCCGACTGCAAATGGGATGTGATGGGGGGGGCCTAGGACTGGAAATAGGCTGTGATGGGGGACTTGGACTGGAAATGGGCTGTGATTGGGGGGGGGGGCTAGGACTGGAAATGGTCTGTGATGTGAGGGCTAGCACTGGAAATGGGCTGATAAAGAGCTGGAATAGGACTGGAAATGGGCTGATGTGGGGCATGGGAGAATGGGATTAGAAGGGAGTGGATGCTGGGTGGGTCTAGAACTATAAGGGAACTGATTTTGGGGGAGGACTAGAATAGATGGGGAATGAGTGGAGAGGGGAAAAATATTTTGTGTGGAAGAAAAAGTCTATGATGGGCTGGGTATTGGGAGAGTGAGGTGCTTGAGAATGGAAGGGTGAAATTTAAATGGATGATAAAGGAATAAGGAAAGAATTGGGGGAAAGAGCAAAAGGGAAACAATCAGTATGTTAAAGCAGAAATAGAGAGAGAATGGAAAACATCTAAAAGAGAAGAAAGGACAAATGGATAGCTCGCAGAAGACCCGAAGAAACCAGAAGAAAGTGACTGGAGCAATTGCAACTGAAAAATAAAACGCCCAAACAGAAGGTAGAAAAATACTTTTTATTTTGAATTTATTAACTGGAATATGTTTGGTCTGGGAAGTGTGTATTGATAACATCTTTGCGTTTTTGTTTAGTGCAAGAGGAAATTACTTTATAGTTTTATTTCTCCAGTGTTGTACATTTCATGTTTGGATTTTGGGGTTCCCAGTTTAATTATTATCTGACCAAGGAAGTTAGCCTACACGTATCCTCGGTAATTTTTGGGGGCGGGGCAGGGGTGGGACTAGGGGCGGAGAATGGGTGGAGCATGGCGAGCCACAGGTGTCGGGTTTTTCTCGGTGAAAAAGTTGGTAACCCTATATATAAGCACTGCTAAATAAATAAATCACAATAGCTCAAATCACTGGGTGCAGATTGAGAGGGATTTACGGGGGAAGCAGTTATGGTCGCATTCTTACCTGACACCTGAGAACCCCTATGTGGCACATACCATTCATTGCTGGGACAGATACTTTTGGCCTAAGAGGGTGTCCTTGTCACCATTGTCCCCTATTGTTTATAACAAGGCTTTTCCGCAGGAAACTTCCTGACGATATTTCATCAGTGGGGGTGGGCGGGGTTGAGTCGAGTGAGGTAGTTGTTTGAGGATGATCACTTGCTCCCATTTAATAAACTTCAGGATGAGTTTGCCTTGCCCAGTGATCATGCCTTCTGTCATGCTCAGATCGCGCACTGGGCAGGTCACCGTGATATTAAGAAACAGGTGGCCAGGACCCTTACTGATGTGAAGAGTGTACTTCCACTAAAGGGCTGATCACAGCATTGTATACCCGCCTGCAGAAATGAGACTTTGGTAGGAAGGCTTAGGGACTATTGGATTCAGGAACTGCAGCACTCATACATGGACCAGCAGTGTGAGCAGATTGAGGAGAGGCTTTGGAAAAGTTCCTTGGCGATTAATGCTCAGAAAACCAGTTATAAGTTTCTCTATGGGTGGTATAAAACCCCAGTGCGGATAGCTAGGGCATTCCCAGCTACCTCTGATCAGTGTTGGCATGGATGTGGTTTGTATGGGACCGTGACACATGTCTGGTGGACCTGCCCCCATGTACAGGGTTATTGGAAGGGTTCCAGTATAGGATGGAACAACCTCTAGGCCGGGACATGCCCTGGGATCCAGGGATCTTTCTGTTTGGGAGTTCGGTCCCTGGGGCCCAATCGCCACAGCTGGCGAGATGGTTGGGGATATGTGGGACCTGTATACAATGGAGCGGGGAACTGCCTCTAGACGGTTACATATGCCCCACTTCGAGCAGATTTAGGAGCCCTGAAGTTGCATGGTATGCAGGATACTCTCTAATATGGCCATCGGGTGCTGATAATGGTGGGACCCTATCTCCGGAGGGGCAGTGCATTGAGGTGACAGTGGGTAGGTGGGAGTGGGGGAGAAGGGGGAGGCAGGTGGGGTCTTAGCGATTGATTACATGGACTAATTGACAAACTTTAAAAAGATTGGGGTGCTCCATTGCTTACTTACTGTGTTGTGGCTTTGTATTTTGCTGTGTTGCATTTACCTGTATTCTCGTTTTTTGCTACAATAAAGCCTGTATTGGGGAATAAAAACCCACAATCCACAGACAAACCTGAACCTGAATCTATAGAGAGAGACAGAGAGAGAAAGAAGGCTAGAGAGAGAGACACAGAAGCTGCAATAATTAATTTATTCTCCCTTATTATTATGTCTCAGGAGTGCACTTTGTGCCCTGGTGTCTGTGTTATTAGCACAAGGGCCTCTGCATCAAAACACTGACAGTATATATACACCATCTTGCTCTCTCGAGCTCCTACATTTGCATCAGGAACTGCACCAGCAAGCACTAGGTAAGTCCTTTCTCCACACACTCACCAATGTGCATAGGCTAAGTACGGCAGACAGAGCAGAATACCCACCCACATACTGTACATACAAATGCGCTCACCAGGTCATGGATTTTGGATGTGTTGTGCATACAGGTTTTTCAGCACAGCGTGCCTGAATTTTTACATGTATGTACGTGTGTCCTACTTACAACATGGAATTGTGCCTAGATTTTACTCATGCTTTTGGACACTTATACTCCTATTTTCTAAAAAAAAAAAAAATTAGGAGCCTGATTTGCTTTCTAAATTAGGCTTTGGATAGTACTACTACTACCAGTGAACATTTGTATAGCACTACAAGACGTACGCAGCGCTGCACAGACACATGTATGAGATGGTCCCTGCTCATCAGAGCTTACAATCTAGTCAAGACAGACCACACAGTAGCTGTAGACATGGGATAAAGCTAGGGGGAATGGGAAGGAAACTCAAAGGAGATCAGGTGACTCAAGATCAAAAAGCGGCAGCAGAGAGGTGAGTTTTCAGCCTAGATATGGAAAGGGTCAGAGAAGGCACCTGACATACAGACTCAGGTAGTTTGTTCCAGGTGTAAGGTGAAGCAAGATGAAAGCAGCGAAGTCTGGAGTTAGCAACAGAAGATAACAGCACAGATAGAAGCGATTTGCCAGAAGAGCAGAGTTCCCGAGGAGGGGTGTAGGGAGAGATAAAAGAGGAAAGGGAGGAGCTGCAGAGTGAATACACTAATAGGTCAGCAGGAGATGTTTGAACTGGATGCAGAAATGGATAGGAAGCCAATGAAGTGACTTGAGAAGAGGGGTTATATGAGATTATTGGAGCTGGTGGAAGATTAGCTGCGCAGCAGAATGTTGAACAGATTGAAGGGGAGAAAGATGACTCAGAGGGAGACCAGCAAGGAGCAGGTTACAGTAGTCTAGACGGGCCGCCAGCAATGTCAGAAAGGCAAGCAGAGATCCGGGCCTGGATTGCTGGAGAGATTTCAGGTGTAAAGAGGTAGATCTGGGAGTCATCAGTGTAAAGATGTTACTGAAAGCCACGGGAAGAGAGGAGTGCACCAAGGGACTGGGAATAGAGAGAGAAAAGGAGCGGAACCCTGGCTGCCTAAAACTAGAGGCCTAGGTGTAAAATGACTATGAGTTTGGACAGAGGAGGAGCAGAGTCATGAAGTGTGTGCGCTGATTCTAGAATGCGCTAATCTGCGTCAGTAGTCACAAGCTCTTTGCACAGAAATTTACCCTGCTCTTAAGCACCTTCAATGTGGGAGTAATTTCTGCTGCGATTTGCACTTGTATTTTACAAAGACAGTTAAGAGACTATTTTTCTTGATAAAATAGGCAGCTTCTTACCCAATAGACCTAGGAACCCTTTTATAAAATTACTCTCAAAGTATGGGAAACCAAAGTCCCAAATGTAACATAGACTCTGGAAGTTTCTCATTTACATAGGGTTTTACTGAGCTGTCAGTAACTGGACAGCAGGAGCCCTTGATGCTGCCTTCACCGATCACATCACAAGCAATAACTGGACCACTGGTTCAGCGTCTAGCAGGCATCTTGCAGTCACGCTCCCAGACTCAGACTGGTATCAGGGCTGTGCCATTAGCAATAACCCTTCCAACACATGACTGAGAGGTGAGAAGGTCAACTGTGATTGAAATATCAATCTGTGGATACTTTCCCCTCCTGTCACCCACCCTGTCCATGAATTGAGTGCTCTCCTGCTTTCAACATTCAGAATCATCAGATGGGAAACACAGGCATGCTGTACAGGTCTTAGGGAGGGCAGGAAAGAGTAATGTACTCATTTGTACTCCATTCTCCTTGGGTTCTCGTTGTAATTGTACAAGCCCCACCACCATGGGTGACTACCCACATTATGGGCAGGCATTCTACTCAGGCTTGATCAGAGCAATTAGGGCCTTAAAATTTTACAATGATCACGCATTGATGCATATTAACACATGGTAACTGTGAAACCTCTACATTAACTGCTGAGGGTGCAACCAGCAGCTTCCCATTTAGTTAATGCATCAATTGCATTCAGGAAGCATGGATGTACTTAAGACCACCTACTTATATACCATTAACTGCTAAGTCTGAGTCTAAGACTGTTCATCAAACAGTAAGAG
This sequence comes from Ichthyophis bannanicus, assembly GCA_033557465.1. Lineage (NCBI taxonomy): Eukaryota > Metazoa > Chordata > Amphibia > Gymnophiona > Ichthyophiidae > Ichthyophis > Ichthyophis bannanicus. Next base: position 120,189,675 of record CM066048.1, read on the forward strand.
CTTTTATTTGGACAATTATAATATATTGCCAGGGAAAAGAGAAGTCGCAAAAGGGAGAAAGAGAGACTCCCCCAGCAACGTGAGTTCTCTGGAAGTAAGGCATGAAAGGCACATGTATTTTGATAGGTAAAATGGCAAGTCACGTTGACTAGACATATCTTTTTTGGCTAGCCAGAAGATGGAGGGTAAGAAGAGAATTTTACAAAGCAAAAGTTCTCACCTAGATATCACAAGATTAGCAGATGTTCATCTGAAATATCTATGCTGGTTTCTCCACGTCTCATTTCTATTCTATTTTGAAACGCGACGTTGTGTACAGGAACCTTTAATGCCATAAATACCTTCAATGACATTGGGAAGAAGGCTGCTCATGAACGAAAGCAGAGTCTGGGGACATAAGCAAGTAATCAGTTGCGGCTGTGAAAACGGCGTTTGCTTTTGAAGCCGAAGTTGATGTAGCAGAAGCTTTCATTGCCATAGACATTTCCAATGTCATCAAGAAGAGCACTGCTCCTGAATAATGGTGGAGCCTGGTGATATATGCAAGTAACCAGTTGCGGTGGTGAAAACGGTGTTTGCTCTTGATGCCGAAGTTGGTGTAGTAGCGAGAGATAAGTACGTATATTTCAAGGATAATTATGGTGTTATCCCTTGGAGTTTTGCATGGAGGGACGTTTCCCTTTTAATAAACTAGAATAAAAAGGAAGATTTACCACGAGACAGGGTGGTCCCGCGCAAGGTAAATCATCCGACAAAAATTGGGTCAGTAGGTCCAGGTGATTAAGTATAACAAGAGTTTGTCTTTTCTTGTTTTGATAGTATTTATTATGGGATAAACAGTGGTCTTTTTGTTTTGAGAAATTGTTGTATATATGTGACTAAGTCTATGGTTTCAGCAGCGATCGGTGATGCTATTGTCATCCGCTAACCGGATAGCACAACCGTATAAAGTTGATAGCCATTGACCTGTCCTAACTTTATGCAGTTTGCCTTTCCAGTTAGTGGCTGAATATCACCATTAACCGGATAGTCGCTGGTACCACCCTAACTCCGCTCATGGACTGCCCAGAAACTGACAGCACTACTATTACTACTATTAATCATTTATATAGTGCTACAAGGCGTACGCAGTGCTGTTCAAACACGTATAGAAGACGGTCCCTGCTCTTAGAGCTTACTATCTAGTTAAGATGGCACACAATACAAGAAAAATAAGGGATTCAATAGGGAGAGGAGACACAAGGGGAACTAGAGAATAAGATCCAAAAGCGGCCTCAAAGAGGTAAGCCTTTAGCATGGAGGATTTGAAGGGGGAAAGAGATGAGACTTGACATAATGTAAGAGGCAGGGGTGGCTCAATTACTCATCCCAGAGGACGAGACCCCAAGATGTAAGAAGATATTATCAGTAGCAGATAAATACACATATATAAATACTCTGTCTGTCTAGGGAAAAACTGCTACATTCCTTTCCCAGGATTCCATAGGACCATCTGGCAAACAAACTACGTGATAAAACAAGAACCAGCCTTGTTTGTATGAAAATTAGACTTTATTTCTGATAGCAAAAATAGTGGAACTATAAGAATAAATTAGCTTTCTGAGGTACTATGTTATTCAACTCCATGTCACAATTACCAAGAAACCTAATCTCTGTTTTAGAAACCATTGTCACAGATTCACATGCACTCTAATGTACAGTAAATTATCTGTCTATCTAGGCTAGTCCCAACCTCTGGGAGAAATTAAAGACCAATACCTTTGTGGCAGCACTGATAGCATGCAATAAATAATACCCAGAGGATCCAAACCAATTTATTGTGCACAAGGCCCAAGCATCAAAGGACTGAGCCATGGTGAACAGGAACAACTTCCTTATATACAAGCTTCACAGTTTGATACAGGCAGACTTTCTATTGGTCCCAACGCCCCCTACACCTATCCAATCGGGGACCTTCACTGGGCTATTGCTCCCTGTTCACCCTTCTCAGACTAGTCTAACAAAGGCACAGTTCTATGTTATGACTACACTTCTACTGCAAGGTCATATCTAGCTTGAGGAATGCAACAGTATCCATTTAGTATGGAAGTATTGTGCAAGCTTTGTCATAAACTGATTTTTCTAACTTTTAATTCTTTACTCTAACAACAGGAAGGTGGGGGTTAGAATCCAGGCCTATCTTACAGGCCTTTCACATCTATATAGGCCATCGCCTACCACATTCCCCCCTTTGATTATTCTCACCCTTAATAAGAGAGGGTGAGAACTAAATCACATAATACACTCGTTGAAAAGCATTACCTTGGGGTATAGGGTGATACTGCCATATAGCCAACACTTTAGTTGCTGTCTGCTGCTTCACAGTGCTATCCAGGCCTATCTTACAGGCCTTTCATATCTATATAGGCCATCGCCTACCACACCTTAACTCGTGCCAAAACACCTGTCACTGTGGTCCATGTCTCAGGAACGGAACGAAGTCAAGGTATGGCAGAGGTCCAATGTTAGCTGAAATGAGCTGTGTGGTCACACACTGAGCTGCCAGTCTGTGGGAGAAATTCACTCCGTCTTGAGGCTTTGTTCTTGAATACAATTGGACTTTCCAGGCAGAGAGAAAGGGCAAGCAAACAGTCTGTATCAGAAGTTAGAGTTCCCAGGTATTTTGCCAGCCTTTGTATGTTTCAGAGTACTGCAGAGGTGTTTGTTGGGCTACGTCTGTCTGCACTCTCTTTGAGTTCTTTCTGCCCACTTCTTATCTTCTAAGATCTTTCTCTTTCTTTGTGACTTTCTCTCGCAGTTCCTTCTAAGTTCTAGGTTCCAATGTACAGCCGTATAACTCTTTGTCCTGAAGACCTGGTGATTGGCTGGACTCGAACCCTGTATGTCATCTTCAGCAAATCCGGTAACAGCCAATAGGTTGTCCTTCTGCAAACAAAGGTCCATTGTGCTAGAGCTGCTGAGATGCTGGTTCATACATTGTTGCAAATGCTAGCACAAAGAAGGTCTCAGCTATATTCTTCTGCTCGTAGCCAGCTTTAAAAGTACTTCGAAACTGGCAGAATTACTTGATCTGCCAGTTTTAATGTTGAGTTATAACAAAACAGGAATCCATCTTGTTTAATTCAGTCTTTGGTTCAGAGCAGGCCCCATGGTTCAGGCTTTGGTTCAGAGCAGGCCCCATCTTGTTGCAGGAAGCCATGCTAGTGGTTCAGGCATTAGTTTCTGAATAGGTACCAGCCCTACAGTAATGATAGAAAAAGTTTGTTCCAGGCCCATTTCTATTTCTTTTCTTTTTTTATTGGAAAAGACACCTTCTTGTACTTAGGGAAGATTGATAAATATTTGTTTCTTTCCTAACTGGTTCCTCTCTCCCTTTTTTCTTCCCATGAGTGCATTTTGAGTCTCTAGCCTCTCCATACAGGGCTTGTATGGAAGATCCTCTCTCTGGTAGTCGGCAGTCATTTTTACAAAAAGGCATTCATATGAAACGCAATCCATATAAGTCAAGTGTGACAAAATTGCAAAATAAATGCTGGATCATTAGAAGATGCAATCAAAAACAGATTCACCTTCCCAATAATGGCCATATTTTGACTTAAGGACATAGCAACACTATAAAGACTAAAACCGCCCATCTAGTCTGTCCACAGCAGCAAACAGACTAAAAACACACACATCACAACATGTCTCATAGACAACTGAGAATCACATTATGGTGGATTGGGGAATAATTCACAAAATACACCAAACTCAAACCACTTTGAAAATGGCCCAGTCCAGATTTGAGCGTGAATTACTGTCCCTCGGTATGGATGGCATTGGTTGGGGATGTGAAGATCTTGAAATGCTCTGATCTGTTGCGTACTTCAGTTATTATGATTCTGATTCAGTCCCTGCTCTTCTTTTTTATTTAGATAGATGACCAGCTGAATGAAGAATAACAGATCGGGAGAGTGGAGCAACAGACATCGTTGATTATTGTAAGAAACCCAAATGTTAACTGGCTGGTTCTCGCCAAAATCTTTCTCCAGTGCCTCTTCTGTAAAATTTCAAAGTGTGTAAATGAACAAGTAAAGATCAACACAAGGGTTCTAGGCGATACCGTTTTGTTGGGCTCACTATGCGTTTGTGATGAACTTACAAGAATTGTAAGCCCTTCATTTTTTCACTGGAAATCAGTTTATTCTCAGGCTTTGTCCCAACAATTTCCTCCTTCTCCTATAGGCTTCCAGCCCAATCAGAAACACAAGTTACAGAGAGCTGGTTCTCTTATCTATTCACAAAGATACATCTTGAAAAAAGGAAGGATTAAGGAAATTGGGTGGTAGAGAGGTGGATTGATAAATTGGAAGTGTTGTTGTTGGAGGGTGTATTAAAATATTCCACCAATAGAAGTGTCTTTAATTCCTTGCGGAAAGTTAGGAGGTCTTTGATGTCTCTGAGATGTTTGGGTATCACATTCCAGAGTAAATCTAAAAGCTCTATTGCCATCGGTACCAGGAGCCAGGGATGAGCACAGGGCAAACATTTAAGATTTCTTTGAGCTTTTTTCTTAATTTTTAAGGGGGTTTTTGCTCATTTCACACATTCATTTTAGTAAAAAATAATAATGCATGTTAATTGATTTAACATGTTAATTCATTGGTTAATACATGTTAAAAGCAACTCATTGCATGCTAATAAACTAGATTTATGCTAATGAATGCATGTCCCTACCAGGAGTTGTTCACAGCTGCCTTTGGAGGGGAGGATTCTATCTTAAGAGCAACCCTTTTCCCACTTCTCACCCCCACCAACACATGCTTAACCCGGCTATCACAGTTCCAGCACCAAGCCAGGGGACAGGGTCTGTGGTTTCCTCCATGACATGCACCCTGAGGCTGGCTAGTAAGTCTCACTGTTAAACAGTGGTGGAGACTCCCTCCCCTACCATGGCATCCTCATCTCCACCCTGCCAATGCAGAGATCAAAGGCAGAGCCTGGGGCTTGAACTCAGGTACTCTGCACAGCAGTTTTTTGTACTGCCTTGGAGCTATCAGGCCAACCTCTCTGTAGACTTGATCTTTAATGTTGTTACTATTACTAAGTCTATTACTATGGCTCGTGAAAGTTAATCCTTCTTTTCTTTTTTACAAGGTGAGAATAACATCGGAATGGATGGAGCAAATCGTACTGTAGTGACTGAATTTTTCTTGCTGGGTTTCCAAGCTGTGAAGGGTCTCCAAATTCCCCTGTTCTTCATCTTCTCAGCTTTCTACCTACTCACTATCACATCCAATCTGGCAATCCTAGCCTTAATCAGGATGCACCAGCGCCTCCACACTCCTATGTACTTCTTCCTGGGGAACTTCTCTGTTCTAGAGATTCTCTACACCACAGTCACTATCCCCAGGATGCTGGTTGACCTGCTAGTGCAGCTAAAACCCATTTCCTCCAAGGCCTGTTTAGTCCAGTTCTACTTTCTCTTTGTCTTTGGGGCCACAGAAAACCTACTTCTTGCCCTTATGGCCTATGACCGCTATGTTGCCATCTGTAGGCCTCTGCATTATACTACCATCATGACAAGTAAAACTTGTAGTCTGCTGGCTCTAGCTGTTTGGATGGGTGGGCTTCTAGCCCCAGCTCTTCCTGCCCTGTGGATCTCCACCTTGGCCTTTTGCAGTCCCAGTGAAATTGATCACTTCTGTTGTGACTTTGCCCCACTGTTGAAGCTTTCCTGCACAGATACTACCATCAAGGAACTCACCTTCCTTGTTCTAGCTTGGATATTAATCTGGAGCTGTTTCTTGTTGATCATGGCCTCCTATGGGCTAATCATTTATTCAATCTTGAGAATCCCTTCTACAGAAGGACAGAAAAAGGCCTTCTCAACCTGTGCTTCCCATCTCACCGTGGTAGGGATCTTCTATAGCACTGTCATGTTTATGTACATTCGTCCCACATCCAGGACAAGGTTCCGAATGGACAAGGTGGTGTCTGTCTTCTACACAGTTATCACTCCTGCACTAAACCCTATCATCTATAGCCTTAGGAACCAGGAAGTGAAGGTTGCCCTGAAGAAAACAATGAAGAGGTGCTGTACCCTATTATAGACTGCTGAACACCTGTATTTTTGTCAAAAATAAGTCAGAAACCACAATTCCAGAGCCTGTAACTTTTCAGTGAGTTCTGGGTTCAGAGGTACTGCTACAGCAAGTTCTCATCTCTATCCAACATGGCAAAAATGAAGACCAACTGTAGATGCACAAGAACTCTGATCACTTTAAAATGCATCAGAGCGAGAAACTCAAGGTCAAAAGGTCATCATATGAAGCAGAAGGGCGGGAAGATCCAAGGAAGGCGAGAACATGCTTTTGCCCTGAGAAGATGATGGACATCTGTAATGGACTTCAAGTGGACATTTTAGAAGCCAAAACAGCAACAGATTCCAAGCTTGCATGACACAAACACAAAGGGACCTTAGTGGCAGGAGAGAGAGAAGACTGCTGACTGTGCTGTACCTGTTTTATGGTGAAGAGAGAGAGAGAGAAAGAGAGACAGTAAGATCTGAGGGCACTCTAGAGAGGAACAAATGAACAGACTGAGTGGACAAGTCCTTCTCTGGTAACACTTTTGGTGGTGTTCTTATTGCATGGAATTGGGTTGGAAGCTGTACGGTGTAGGATTGCATATCGTACAATGTGGAAATGCAAGTTTCTGAGATACTACTCCGACACAGCTTGTCCAATAAAAAGAGAGCATATATCAGAAGTGATGTCTGACCACCACTTTATTTCTTACTATCCTGCAGGAAAAACAAATTATTGCATAATCTCTCTTCCTTATCTGTCCACAATCTAGTTCTCCTCACTCAGTCATCACACATGGTTTCTTTCCCTTCTTCCTCCCCCTCCCTCTTTCTCTCTCATCAGGGACTCATCATGCCTGGCTTCTCTTCTTCCCCTTTGCCAACCAGCTTGTACCCTCACACAGGGTTGCTGATCATGCTTTACCTGACCTATGGTGCGGTAGTGTGCATATGTGTGTGTTTGTGTGTGGTACGTGAAACATGTGCTGCTGCTTCACACATACATGTTGTACCTGTTCTGTGATGCACTAACGTGTGTGAGTTGGGAGGAGCTCACATTGCCACTGTCCAGGTTTTAAGTGCTTTCCAACAGGTCTGATAAGTTCTTACAGTGTGTGATGTTTCAGTCTATCTCCGCATCTGCCCAGAGACAGAATAATTGTCATTAGGGGCTGATGCTGTATAGTGCGCATGGACAGTTATGTGCTAGAATGCACGTAAGTCTCTAATCTCTAGGATTTATGGGCATCAGTGGACGCTTAAGCACATGCTTTGGGCTATCGCTATTTTGTAGGCACGCTGGGCTTAGGCGGAGCCCAGGTGGCATCTAAATTCAGCAACCTGAGATCAGAAAGACCAAGGTTCAAATCCCACTGACTCTCATTGTGGCCCTGGGCAAGTCACTTAACCCTCTATTGTCTCAAGTACAATCTTAAATTGTAAGCCCTCTGGAGATAGGGAAATACTACAACACCTGGTTATAACTTGTCTTGATCTACTACTGGAAAGGTGTGAGCCAAAAAACTACTAAACTACTAAATTCACGCATGTAGGTTATCAAATATTATAACTGATACACGCTTCTTTGCCAATCTACTCACGTGCAGCTTTGCTTGCTCTGGAGCAACTGCAACTCCGGCGGCTAAGTTCAGACACCCTAGTTTATACAGTAGCGTTTGTGTATGCTTCAGTTTATATAATAAGCCCCAAATACGCGCACACTGAGGCGCGCTGCCTGCACGGGAGTTTATATTATGACCCTCTGAAAGTGCACCAGTCAGATTCAGAGTTCATGCGAAAACCCACCCTAGTTGGGATTTTACCCAACTGTAATTCCTCAATACCTTCAGTGAGAAGTTGAAAAATGCTACAGAAAATCTAGGGATTTTCTCACCTTTTCATCACCCTGAGGGGGCTCTTTGAGCCTGAGAGAGTAACTGTTGCACGCACTTTGCGTGAAAGTTCAGGTGTGACTTTAGAAGAGCGCAAGAGGCGATTTCACTCTTTAAATAATGAGACAGTTACACATTGAGCTGTGCTCCTTTATTAAACCTTCTTTTTCTTTCTTTTACCGAAAAGTAAGAGTCGATAATTGAAATCATGAGGCGAGGATCGAGGCAGATGCTGGGATCTTGGGCTTCAGAGGGAAACTTGCTCTGGCTAGAATCCCTCGGGCTTTCTGTTCCCTCTCTTTAAAACACCAGTGTGTCTCTATGTATGTGTCAGTCTGCCATCTCTGTCCTGTGCACTCTTCAGCTACAGTGGTTTGCTCTTTCCCTGTCTCTATACATCAGAAGCCAGAACTCTGCGGCCCTGGGACCTGAGCACCTGCTGGGAACCACCCCAGGTATGTAGATTCAGATTTTGCCTTCCAGCTGTGACTTGTTAGAGATGTGTGTAGACGGATAAGTTTTAACTTTTAATAAGACAGTTGCAATAAGTAGTGGACAGCAGGGTATGGAGGCATCTTTTGGTTTTGATATGGGGAGCAAAGTTGGGATTGATAGGCCCTGTGGCTTGTGTTAAATGTGGAAAGGGAAATTTAAAGGTAGCAAATAGACTGTGTGAGTTTCTCTGGGCTATGAGAACAGCAAAACACAATTGTATTCACTAAAAATTTATCTAAAAGCTTTCTTTTCTCCACCCCCTTTTCTTTCACTGTCTGAGACAAAAGAAAATTCCCATTAAATTGTGATTATTTCTGCCAGTGTATAGGTTTTTCTTTCATTAGTTCCAAAATGTGATGTTTGCAATTTCCACCACTCTGGTAGGTTAAAAATTTCCAAAAAAACAAAGTCCTTGGGCAGTTCTGAACTGTCATACTATTTGCCCAAGGTCTAAATTTTCTGCTAGGTGAAATCTTTTGAGAAAACCATTGGGGCTTGCTAACAGATGCACTAAGAAACTGTTCCCTAGTCCTTAACTCTGATGTCCTCAGCTTCCATCTTGGTCTTTAGCACTGTCCTTTAATGTTCCTTTCACTTGTGTGCACACTTTTTCTCTGGTCCATAGCATGTGTGTATCTCTGTGTTGTTAGTAAGTCTCTCTTTTTTATTCATTGTAATGTGTGTAAATTTCTGTCTCTCCCTTCCATTATTCACAACACCTACCTGTGAGAAACCAGAACATCTCATGAACTAAATTCAGAGCCCAAGGTGGAAATAAAAAAAAACAAGCAGAGAGGTGCAAAAGGAGTCAGAGACAAATGGACACACAGAAAATCAATGATGTCTGATTGCTTTAGAGCTGTCTGCTACCCGCATACGCAACCACGCTCAGAGAGACTGTTTCACACTTAAGAGCCACGGTCCACTATGTAGTTTCCTCATTCATCCTTTGAAATAAAAATGCTCAGTGATCACATCCTAATTCTGTCTGTATGGTACCCGGAGGCGAGATGCCACCCAAAAATCCAAACAGCAGCTCCAATACGATTAATTTGTGTCTGCTTCAATTATCGTTCAAGATAGGTATTTAGATTAATTTTAGCACTGCTAAGGAGCACATCATTATTCATATTCTACTGTATTAATTATTATTAACATTCATTAAAAAATGTGTGGACCACCCTTCTTGGTTACACATCAGGGTGCTGTAGACCACAATAACACAAGTCGTAAAGTGTCCCACGAGGGTGTACGGCACATTTCTCCTTTCAATACAAAAATAGACTTCTGTGCCTACAAACATATCAGTTCATAGGCTCCATCACTGAAAAGTTTCCCAATCACCCTATACAGTATATTAGTAAATAACCAAAGCCAAACTATGTGAGGGGAGAAAATATCAGAATCCGTTTTTAATGTTTATTTCTTGTTCACAAACCATGAGGAACCCCTTACGGAGTGCTCGACAGTCATAACGGCAATCTGTGTTGAGAAAAATTTTGATTGAAAAGTTCATACAAAGGGTTACACCCTTGAAGCAGCAGTGAATGAGAAACTCTGACCATCGTCGGGTGTGATAGTAGCATCTAGGATACACAGAGATAAATGTTCTTTTTTATTCTTTAAAGGCATGCAATACAGTATTGTAAAAGGAGGTGTTTTTACCTGTGAGGGGAGTCCTTATGATCATTCAGCACCCTGTAAGGGGTTACTCTGGTTTATGCTCAAAGAATAATACTAAGAAAACATTCTGAGGTTCCCCCCCCCCCCCCCCCCACACACATATTTTGCCCTTGGATATCTACTGATATGTAGTGTGATTGGGAAATTGTTTTCAGTGATAGGACGTTTCTCCTTTCTATATTTGCAGACCCAAGATTTGGCGTACATGGGGTGTGGATTACTGGTTGGGTGGAATATATTGAATGTGTGTAGGGGAAGGGTTTGGGAAGACTGTGTCTGGGGTTCTATCTGTAAGGCTGAAGTGTAGTAAGTGAAACATGGGACATGGAGATGTGCATTGTGGGAGAGAGTTAGGTATGTGTAGGGTGAAAAGCAGGTAAACATGTGAGGCGAGTGTACAGTAGATATGTGTGTGTGTGTGTGTGTGTGTGTGTATGTTTGTCTCTTGGAAGATATTCTGCATCTAGAGCTCGATGTGTTTTCATAGTTAAAAGTGTGGATGGAGGGTTAATGTGCATGAGTGTTTGGGTGGGGGGGGGGGTGTGAGGAGGTCGAGGAGTATGCGGATTTATTTAGGTTACCCCACCATTGGATGTATGTAAGGGGGAGATGGAGGTGTGTGTGCGGACCTGGGAGATGGGAGAGAGGGAGGCTATGTGCTGAGGTGGTAAATATACATGGGTGTTTGTCTGTGTTTGAGGATGTGAGGTAGGTTTGTGTGAGGGCACAGTGTGGGTAGGTGTATGGGGAGTGGAGGTGTAGGGAAGCTACAATAGAGGCCTATACTGAACACTGTCTTCCTTCTACTCTCTACTCTATGTCCTATGTCCCTTCTCCCTTCTCCCTCCTACCTGTCTTGCCCCTTCTCCTTCCCCCAAATTTCTACAAGCCATCAACTTCTCCCTGCCCCATAGCTCTTCACTCCCCAATGCACAGTCCTGTCCCCTCCTCCATTAGCATTTACTATCAATGGGGGTCTTGCTGCCTCCATTTTTGGGTGGTGGAACTGGGACTCTCCATCACTAATGGCCTCAAGTCTGTGCCAGCCATACCCACAGCAGCTGTTTTTCCTTGAGCTGCTGCTAGTCACTATGAGCCTCATGAACTAAAGCGCGAAGTGACTTCACAAAAGCGTGCCTCATGAAAAATAGTGCAAAATGCCTAAAAACATGCAAAAATGTCCCATTGCGGGTGTTTTGCGTTATTTTCCACATAAAGCATGCTTTTACAGTCACCTAGAGCAGTGGACTAAGGATTAGGGAAGCCGGGGTTCAAATCCCACTGGCACGCCTAACCTGCCATTATTTCTTCAGCTTACACTTGTCATGTCTACATTGGATTATTGCACCATCATCTTTCTTCATTTTCCTCAGTATCAACTTCACCGGTTACAACTCATCCAGAACACTGCTGTCCATATTCTCACTCATGCTTCATGCTTCGATCATATCTCCCCCCTTCTAGTTCATTATCACTGGCTTCCCATTAGGTATTGACCTCAATACAAGCTCCTTACACTCCACACTGGCTTCCCCCCGTTACCTGGCAGATGCTCTGTTACGTCACTCCCACCATCAATCTCTCCATATTATTCATGTAAATTGGCTTTACTTCCCCTCTGCATCCCAAGCCCGATTGGAAACTACCCATTCTTCTGCTTTCAATATTCTTGCCCCCACTTTATGGAACTCACTCCCTTCTGCCCTCCATCTTGAATCCTCATTTCCCTGATTCATATTCTCCTTAAAATGAAGTTCTTCAATGCAGCTGATGACTTGCAGACACCTTGACTTCATTTTTTCTCTATCTACACTTCCCTTTCCCTGACTTCCCTTCCCTCTCGTCTTCCTCTTCTCCCTTCCCCCTCCCCGTGTCATGAATGTAGTTATATTTCCTGTTTTAACTAGTGTTCCTTTCCTTTTTTCAGATTTTTATTGATTTTACTATTTGATGCACCGCCTTGCTGCTATTGTGAAGGGTGGTCAATCAAATTTGAATAAACATAAACATAAATATAAACATCTCAGGCACCAACTCCAAGAAGAGGAATATCTACTATACCTGAATGTAACTCACCCCGAGTTACTCCTGAAAAGACATCAACTAAATCCTAAATAAACAGATAAAATAAATAAATAAATAATATGCTTCACAGTTTCATGTGAACTCTGCTTTGCACAAGAGTTGACTTAAATTTGACAGTAACGAGCTGCAGCGATGTATGGTCATGCAAAGTAGCATCTTAATAGCAAAATTGCAAAATCCAGCACATGAAAAAGACCGTGCAAGCCTGTTTTCACAAAACAATCACTAAATCTGCTGCAAAAAAAAGAGTGGCTTTGCATGGCAGTGGATAGATTTAAAGGGAGGAACAAGGATTTCCCCAAGACCCTCCTCTTCCCATGGGACCTCTGATCCCTGGTGGCTGGTGGGTTCCCACCTGCCTCTGCAGGAGGCATGGAAAATTGAGGCCACTTTCTGAGGACGTCTTACCCCCTAATCTAATCAATATGATGGACAGCCCAGCCACTGCCTTGGCCATAGCATGGCCCCCTCTCATCCTCTTAGAGTCTGACTTATTCCAAGGGTTCTGGGGGGACAGTAGGGGCAGAAGCGATCCCTGCTTGCTCCTGTCTCTATGGCTTTTTCTTCAAAAATGGCGCCACTCAGCCCCCAGTGGAAGTCTTTTATACTACCTCTAGTGGTCAGACTGTCAAACGTAGTTGTACTAAAATATAACTATGTGTGTTATTGCATTACCTGCCTTCTCCCAACTCCTGAAAATGCTTCCAAACAATATGAGTAAAATTACACACATTGCAGAAAATGCATTGCGAGATTCATTTTCAAAGCTCCATTTCCAAGGTCAAAATTCAGTTTTACCCAAGGAAAAATCTTTGAAAAATTTCCTCTTACATGTATGTCTAAATTACCAATCAGATAATGGCTGCTAGTCTATAAAAATTACTCTTAAAAGCCTCGGAAGGGGTTGGAGGTGTGAGGTTCAGAGGATCAGGAGAGAAGCTGCATTTTCTGTGGGAGACTGAACTCCAAGGTAAGTATACTATGAATGGCCCCATGAATTAAGCGTAGAAAAAGTTCACACCTCATTAACTTGTCCCTTCATCCGTTTCCTTAAAAGTTGTGTGTCCATGGAAAGAAAAAGATAGAGATGGGCACTAGCAGCTGGACACGTGTGGAAGAATTCATCCTTTTAGGATTTTCTTTACTCGGGGGCAACAGATTTTAATGTCCCTATTTGTGCTGTCTGCCTACATTATAACCCTCATTGGGGATCTAATTGTTATTATCCTGGTAAGGGTGGACATCAGCCTCCACACACCAATGTATTACTTCCTCTCCAACCTCTGCTTCTTGGGAATTAGCTACACCACCACTCTTCCCAAGATGCTCACCGACCTGCTGGCGGAGACCAGATCCATCTGTGTGCTCTGTTGCTTCACCCAGTTCTATTTCTTCTTTGTCTTTGGGGCCACAGAGCACTTACTCCTCACAGTGATGGTTACAGATCGCTTACATGGCCATTTGCAAGCCACTGCGCTATGCAGTCGTCATGAGCCAGAACATCTGTAGCAAGCTGATGTTGGATAGCCAGTGGCCTGGCCCTGATGGTCCCAACTATTGGCTTGTTCCAGCTTTCCTTTGCATGCTTCCCCCCCCCCCTCCTCCCTTCCGCTGCCATACCCCTATTCTTGTTTGACCGCAATGTTCCCTCTAAGGTATGTGGGAGTCCTCCCACAATGTTCTCAGCATCAGGGGTGGTGCACCATTATCACAGAAAGATAGAAACATGATTGGCAGATAAAGACCATATGGTTTATCCAGTCTGCCCTTCCATACCAACAGCTATGCTTTACAGTCCCTTTTTCTCCTTATAGAAACATAGAAACATGACTGCAGATTTCAATCATAAAGGGCATTTCCCCATGGGGTCTTGAAGAACTTGCCTGCATCTCACTATTTAAAACTGAGATACTGTAGCATCACTGTCAGTTGTAGGAACATGGGTGTGGGAGATCTGTGTGCATTAAAGGGATCATTGCTAGGCTGGCTCTTACTGATTCAGGTGTGTATTTCATTTTCCAAGCAGTAAATTCTACTGTGAACCTAGTGACTGAACTGTACAGCTTTCTTATAATGGTTGCTATGTATATGGTGGAGAAACATGGAAATATCTGTTGCCCTAAAACAGTGGCACCCTGTGATTAAACTGTAAAATGCACCCTTTGAAACCTATTGTCAGTGACATTTTATTATTCTTTGGAAACCAATGGGATTTTGACAACCACTCCATTCAAAACACCCTATGTGGGTCCCCTTTCCTCCAGCTGAGGGACACACAAACAACACAGATAAACACACACAGGCAACACAGATACAACAAACGCATGCACACACAGATGCACCGATGCAACAAACACAGAACGGTTGGAATGAAATCCATTGGCCATTCTCCTCATACTTTCCTTTCTTGGTTTTCTTTTACTGAAAACAAGAACCAAGAACTGAAATCATAGGGCAAACTCCATGGCAGGTGTTGGAACCTCAGTCCTCGGAGGGAAGCCTGCTATGGATATAATCCCTCAGGCTTTCTAGTCCTTCTTTATAAGCCCGGTGCGTCTCTTTGTACATGTCAGTCTGTCATCTCTCTTCGGCAACTATTCCCTCCTCAAAGGCCACAGGTGCTCGTCCCTTCCCTGTCCCCTGCACATGAGGAGCAAGAAGACAGAAGGCTGCTATTCTAGAAGCTAAGCACTGACTGATAACCCCAAGGTTGGTAGATCCAGATGTTGCCATCCATCTATGACTCATTACAGATGTGTGCAGGAGGGAAGATTTCAGCTTGTAATAATAGAAGGTTGCTATAAGACATCGCAGGATATGCTTGGATCTTTAGCTTCTGGTATGGGGGGGGCACAGGTGGGATCAAGGGCCCCCCTAGACTTGTATTACCTGCATAAAGGGAAGTCTATGGGCAACAGAGTTTCTCTAAGGCATCAGAATAGCGAAATATAATTGTATTCACTGAAAATTAATCTCAAAACTCTCTTTTCTGCAACACCTCAAGCAGTTCTAAATTTCTCTAAGTTGCAAATTTTTTGCTAGGTGAAAACTTTTGAGAAAAGCATTGGGGCTTCTCTTTCCTCAATCTTTAAATCTAATGCTCTCAGCTTCCTTCTTGATGTTCAACACTGTCATGTAATGTCCATGTTGCTATTTCTCCTTTAAACTCAGGTGCACCCTCTTTTACTCTCCAATTTGTCTCTCTTTCTATGGAACGATGCACAACATGTGTATCTATGGGTAAATCTTCCTCTCTCTCTCTCTCTCTCTGTCAATCATTATAACACGTCTGAGTCTCCATCTCTTTCATTTATAACACCTGCACGTGAACACCTGAACTTCTGATGAACTAAATTCAGATCCTAAGACAGAAAAAGAAAGAGAAAGTAGATACAGGAGAGAGAGAGAGGCCCAGAAAAGAAGATATAGAAAAAGAGTCAAAAAAGACAGAGAAATCGGTGTCGCTCTGAGTCACTTAGAGTTGTCTCATACTTGGAGAACGAGAAGTAAATACCTGCATTCCCAGCAAGCCTCAGAGAGAGTACTTTCCCTCTTGACCGATGAAAGAGGTATCAAGAGGCAAGAAAGGTAGTGAGAGCACTCAGGCAGGGCCAGCCCCAGAGTTGCAGGGTATTGGCCGCTCTGAATAAACCTGAAGATTGCCCCCACCCTCAGAGTTTGCTATCCCAGGCAGCCACCTACTTTGCCTGATGGTTGGGTCAGCCCTGCTCTCAGGGGACTGGAGGGCATGCACATAAGATCAGTGTTCCGATCTGCAACTTTTTCATGCATGCCTTCAAATAAAAACAATCAGTGATCACGATTCAGTAGTAAGTGTATGTCTTCATTCTGTCTTTACAGTACCTAGAGGAAAGAGGCCACCCCAAATCACGCCCTGGATGGCCAAGCACAATCTCTTCCTCAACTATTAAGAAAACTGAAGTCCTCCGTATCTATAAAGACACAAACCTCACTCCACCAACTTCATTAAAGCTTTCACAAGCAGAATTAGAGTTCAAACCTCAAGGACGTTATCTAGGAATAACCCTTGATCAATGCTTGACTTTACAACTGCATATTAGCAACATCATAAAGCTTATTTACCATAAAATTAAAACAATACAGCACCTACGACCATTCATCCATGACTTTCGAACAGTTTTTCAGGCCTTGGTGTGCCCACATTTTGACTATTGTAGTATAATCCTCCAAGGAGTACCAAACATGCTAGTCACCCTTTATAAATGGCTCCGAGAACTGCTGCCCACATCCTACATAGTGTGTCCAGAGCTCAGCACATCCCACCAATACTGAAGCAGCTACACTGGCTGCCCACACTAAGCCAAGCAAGATATAAAGCCATACTGACCATCTTCAAAATTTCCCGCAAACAATCATCGATCTACCTGCGATCGCTATTCCACAAAATACTAGACAATAGAATCAGAAGAAGCAATGCACAAAACGTACTCGCTATCCCTAACCAAAGAGTGAAAAGCAGCCAGGTTGACTCAAATCAGGCCTTTTTCTTCTGTTCATCAACGATATGGAATGTGCTCCCTGGGAACATACTCACAGAATACCGAAAGAAGCTCAAAACCCATCTATTCCTTCAACACTATGGTAGCTTAGACCTAGAATGCTCTGCACCATTCCCATAATCTTCCCCTCCCAGCAAAGTTCTTTATAGCAGTTTAATTGTTTCCCTGGCCTCAACCTTGCATTTACTAGTACTTTGTAAGAAGTTTGAAGTTATCTGTACATCTCATTCTATGTAAAAATATTAAGTAGAGTTCATCTTTAATCGCTTTGACTCTCAGATAAAGCGGTATCTAAAAATAGCTAAATAAATAAATAAATAAAATACAATAAAAATAAACAAATCTTCTGAATGTTAAGCAAAAATTATTAAGAAAATAAAAAGAAATCAAAACACTTCCCAAAATACAATGAAGAACTTAAAATGCAGCTATTGCAACAAATTCCTACTCAGCTTTGAGAAAGAGATTTTGATCATTTCCCATCTTGATGTGCCCCGTGACAAGATGAGGCCTCTGCCTCTCTATCCCCATCATTGTTTATCAGAGGTGGGGAGTTTCAACTCTAATTACTCACTGATCTCGTTACTGAAAAACTGTATTCAAACTCTTACTGAACTCTTCAACCCCCACCCTTTGACTTCAGCATCATAATTTTGGTAGTCCAACATCCAAGTGATTTGGGGGGGGAGGAGAGCTAACTGCTTTTTGAAAATTTTGCATCAAGAATCTTCTTAAGAAAGAAATTAGGATGACGATTTTCATTGGGAAGGTGATTACATAAAGTTGTATGGCTAATTTATCTGTGCAACTTTATAAAGATATCTTCAGTCTCAAAGGTTGGAAATGCAGACCTTAAACGGATGGCTTATCACGTAAAATCACCCCTGCTCTGTCTGCATTCAGAACCAAATGCATAATTTATTTGAAGAACAGCCAAATATCACCATTCTTTATATGATTCCACCCCTCTTTGAATGAATACAGGAATAAGGGTTCTGTACTTGTGGCGAGGACCTTTATCTGCTGAAAATGTCCCCAACCGAATTCTGAAACACTGCTGATGTGCACATCCATGGCGCTAGCACGGGAATGTCTGGAAAAACACAAAATGCAGTATAAAGAACAGAAAGCAGAGGTGAGGGAATGTTGTAAGGTAAAATAACATTAATAAACATCCTTACAGAAATATTAAGAAGAGCAATAGGTGGTTATTCTGAGTCCCGTTTAGCGGGGATGTACATCCAAATCGGATGTACATCCCCGCTAAATGGCAGGGGCCGGTTCCCTATACCGAGTTCTCCGCATGTATAGCCAAGATGTGCGGGGAACTCAGGAAGAGGGCGGAAGGAGGCAGTCTGGAGGAGGAGCGATTGAGGGCCAGAGGCATGATCCTGACCCTGGACATATAGGGCCTATTCTGTTGATGGCCCTTTATGTCTGGTCTCAGGGGTTTATACAGGGGCTTATTCCACCTCTGAGATGAAATAAGTACCCCCCCCCCCCCCGACGGCAGCAGGCAATGGATCTGGGCTCCCCCCCCCTCCGCGACCAGGTGAGCATGGTAGTGGGTTCCCCGCAGCCTGACCCCAGCCTCGAAAGGCCTGATTGGGGTCAGGCAGTGGGGAACACAGGATTTCACAGCAGGTAGAAGATCGGGGCTCCTGCATGGCGTCCCGGTGCATGGTGACGGGATGCCATGACTCCATACAGGAGCTTGGCTGGGCTAGCCAGGGAAAAATGTGGGTGTCTGGAGGGCTGGAATCGGGACAGGACCGGGACATCCAGGACTATCCCCTAATTCTGCTCCCTCAGGGCCATCTATCTCCTGCAGAAGCAGAATTGGATGCATATCTGGACCATCCAGATTTTGGACGTCCGGATGTCTCGGACGTGTCCTGATTGAAATTGGCCTCATAGTGTTTATTCTGGCTATGCTGAAATGTGCTGCTTGTGCTAAAAGGGTTGATCCAGGGGACCCTAACAAATCCTGTGCTCTGAAAACTGGGACTGTTGATGTAAGAATAGTAGGTGAGTGAGTCTGGAAACAAATCATGTTGGAATGAGAAAGGGAGATTATATGTGTAGATCTGAGAGGTCATGCCATGATGGGATAGCAGCTGTTAGTTATAGGTTTGGTTTGGCAAAATGATGTCTTTTGTGACTGCAAGTGAGAGTACGTGGTTTGGGGGTAGCATGGGAAGATCTAGTGCAGGCCAGTACCTAGACCATATGGATGACCGCAATGTCATCAGGTGCCAATGTAATAGGGCAACCATATATCAGCTGTGCCAGGCACTGGGAGACATGACTGATGTTGTGCCAACTTCCTCCAGATTGTGTCATGAGGCCTACATCCTTCCCCAGTCCAGGATCTATGCAAGCTGTGACAGTGGTGATATAGCTGAAGGCTGGCTACCTAGGTGTGATGGCACAGGGACCCCCCCCCCTCCCATGCCCACACAGGCCTGAGCAGGAGAGCAGTGCCACAAAGCAGACAGTGGATGACAGACAGGGTTGCCACGCAGATAGCGGATGTATACAGACCGACATACGCCATGACGGGACAGGTGCAGCTGCTGTGAGAAATGCCAATACTCAGACAGGTGGGAATCAGATGCCATAGCCAGATGCCATAGCTATACTACAACTGATCATTTGTATAGCGCTACAAGATGGACGCAGCGCTGCACAGGCACACATAAAAGATGTTCCCTGCTCAGGAGACCTTACAATCTAGTCAAGAGAGACAACACAGCAGCTGTGGACAGGATACACTTAAGGGGAATGGTATGGAAACAGAAGGGAGATTAGACAGATCAGATCCAGCATGAGGGGATGCTGGGAGGGAAAGCTTGGGGAGCATGCACCATGAAATTATTTCCACTTCCTGTGTGTGTGCATGTGCATAAGTGTGTCTGTCTGTATTTGTGTTTCTATCTGTGCATATGTGTAATATTTGTGTATGTGTGTGTATGTACATGGAGGTATGTGCATGCAAGTGTGTTGACCCTATGCATGTCTGTGGCTAAGAAAGTAGAGAACAGGTAGAGGCAGTGTGAAAGCAGAAAGTCCCTAGTTGCTCTATCAAAGTTTCTATGCTGCAGAAGCTGGAATTCCTTTTCCCATAAAAAAACATTGGGTAATTTTGGGGGGAAGCTTAGTTCTCTGAAACTCTCGGTCCCGTATGGCCCATTTTCGAATGTAATATGTCTTTTAGCTGGGTTTTCACTCTTGCCAAATGTAATCTCATTCTGTTAATTTTTTGGAGAGTTAAATCGCCCCCTAACAGACAGATATTCTTGATCCTGTATGTATGATTCCAAAGTCTATTTGGTTGGAACTAATAAACCCCTCAGCCAATGCTAGCCACATTAGGGCTTTGGAATATCAACATATGGAAATATAAGATAATTATATATCACACAAGGTAGATAAAATGACACATTGCAGAGCACCCTTTGCTATTTTACCTGAGAAGCGGCTTTGAAAGTTGTTCTCAGTCGGGATTCTGTTAGAAAGCTTTCCCCTTGAAATGTCACCAGGCATTTACACAGAATTTTCAGGGAAAAACATTTTCTGCATGTAACGCCCAGTCCATAAAATTGCATAGCTAAATGCATGTGTACAACTCTGTATGCCGACAAGATGGCGCACTCTTCTGCTTGCACAATGCATAGCTGTTCCTAGGAGTAGAGTGTGGGCAGGGTTAGCCAAATTGCAAATGTTGCCATTATAAAACACATGAAAATAATCCTCCGGGACTCTCACTCACTCAAACAGCCAATGCAAAAAGTGTCACCGAGTGCAAACACTGAGCGATGAAGGAGAGGTGATGATCGAACTTCCACAACACCTAAATGCATAAGAGGCAGCCAAACTAGAGAAATCTGCCAATATTGTTAAGAGGCCTCAGACAGGAGGGGTGCGAGAAAAAAGTTAGCTAAATAGGCAGTAGCCTCAAGCCAGCAACACCCGTTTTCCTCGAATATCATTCATAGGCCAAAGTGTGTTTTACCATTTTCTAAATGCATTTAAAAAAACAAGAAAACACTTAGCTTAGCGGCAGTATCTCTTAGAATTCTGTAATCACTCTCTTCAAAGGCTAGATGTCTAGCAAGGGTAGACCTCTTCGAAAATCCCGGATATGTCCCTAACACGCCCGGATGCTATCCGCATAGCGTCAGGGCGTTCTGGGGTGGAGCAGAGGCGGGTCTTGATTCTGCATGGTTAGCGCTTTGTACCTGAAAAACAGGCGTGGGAAAATCTTGCCTGTCTTTAGGCACTGGGGTTAACCTTGTAGCATCGAAAATTGGTGCTATACGGGTAGCTCCTGCGGCTACCTGGCTGTCTTGTGACACCAGGATTTTCGAAGCCGGGGCCACATATGATCCTGGCATGGAAAATCCGGGTTAGGCTGGAGGTAGGTGGGCTATGTGCCGATGCGACGCATAGCACCGCCCAACTGAAGCTTGGGTCCTAAATAAACATATAAAATAAATAAATAAAAATGCTTCACAGTTTCATGTGGACTTTGCTTTGCACAAGAGTTTACTTAAATTTGACAATAACGAGCTGCAGCAATGTATGGTCATACAAAGTAGCTTCTTAAAAGCAAAATTGCAAAATCCAGCACATGAAAAAGACCGTGCAAGGCTGTTTTCACAAAACAATTACTAAATCTGCTGCAAAAAAAGAGTGGTGTTGCATGGCAGTAGATAGATTTAAATGGGGGAACAAGGACGTCTCCCAGACCCCCCTCCTCCATGGGACCTTTGATCCCTAGTGGCTGGTGGGTTACAATCTGCCCTGCAGAAGGCATAGAAATTTGAAGCATCGCTTTCTGAGGATGTCTTACCCCCTAATCTAATTAACATGATGGACAGCCCAGGCTCTGCATTGGCCTTATCATGCCCCCCAAGGGGTCTGGGGGAAAAATAGGGCAAAAGCGATCCCTGCTTTCTCCTTCCCCAGTGGCTGTTTCATCGAAAATGGTGCCACTCAGCCCCTAGTGGAAGTCTTTTATACTACCTCTAGTGGTCAGACTGTAGGTCATAGTTATACTTAAACATAACTACGTGTATAATTGCATAACTTGCCTTCTCCCAACCCCTGGAAATGTCTCCAAATAATATGAGTAAAAGTATACATATTGCAGAAAATGCATTGAGGGATTCATTTTCAAAGCTCCATTTCTACAGTCAAAATTCAGTTTTACCCAAGGAAAAATCTTTGGAAAATTTCCCCTTGCATGTCTAAATTACCAAGTAGGTAATGGCTGCTAGTCTGTAAAAATTACTTTTAAAAGCCTGGGAAGGAGTTGGAGGTATGAGGGTCAGGAGAAAAGCTGCGTATTCTGCGGGAGACTAAATGCCAAGGTATACTTTGAATGGCCTCATGAATTAAGCATAGAAAAAGTTTGCACTTTAACTTGTCCCTTCATCTGTTTCCTTCAAAGTGTCCGTGGAAAGAACAAGACAGAGATGGACACTAGCAACTGGACACGTGTGGAAGAATTCATCCTTTTAGGATTTTCCTTTACTCGGGGGCAACAGATTTTAATGTCCCTATTTGTGCTGTCTGCCTACATTATAACCCTCATTGGGGATCTAATTGTTATTATCCTGGTAAGGGTGGACATCAGCCTCCACACACCAATGTATTACTTCCTCTCCAACCTCTGCTTCTTGGGAATTAGCTACACCACCACCACTCTTCCTAAGATGCTCACCGACCTGCTGACGGAGACCAGATCCATCTGTGTGCTCTGTTGCTTCACCCAGTTCTATTTCTTCTTTGTCTTTGGGGCCATTGAGCACTTGCTTCTTACAGTGATGGCTGCAGACCGCTATATGGCCATCTGCAACCCACTGCGCTATGCAGCCGTCATGAGCCAGGACTTCTGTAGCAGGCTGGCCACTGGGTGCTGGGTAGCCAGTGGCCTGGCCCTGATGGTGCCAACCGTTGGCCTATCCCAGCTTTCCTTCTGTGGCCCCAACAGGATTGACCATTTCTTTTGTGATTTTGCACCCTTGCTGAAGCTGGCCTGCTCAGACATGGCTGCCACTGAGGTCGTGTTCCACGTCCTCTCATGGTCTGTGATCATCTGCTGTGTTGTGCTCATTGCTGTATCTTATGTCTTCATCATCTCCACGATACTAAAGATCCCATCAACCACCGGGCGCAAAAAAGCTTTCTCCACCTGTGTCGCCCACTTTGTGGTGGTCGTCATTTACTTTGGCACAATCATCTTCATCTATCTGAGAACCAACACTAGTGACTCATATTACTTGGACAAAGTGGCATCTGTCTTCTACTGTGCAGTGACCCCTCTGCTGAATCCCATTATCTATGGCTTCAGGAACCAAGAAGTGAAGGAAGCACTGAAGAGGACTTTGGAAAAATGTAGAAATATCTTCACTGACTTTCTTATTAACAGAAAAAATGTTTCTTTAATAGAAATACAGAAAAATACATTTATGAGTGCTAGTGGGGAAAGATATTAAAGAGTTAAATGCAGTCAGTTCTGTTGAGTTTGGAGGGTACTATTTTGCTACATTAAAATGGTGCTGCTGAAACTTTGACCAACATGCAGCCTGTCTCTCCAATATCGACTGTTTCCCCTCTTTCATTTCCTCTCTCTTTTTCTTTCTGGCTTCTTTCTTCCCTCCCTCACCACTTTCTCTGTCTCTCCATCCTCTCAATCTTTTCCTTTTACCCCCATGTTTCACTTCTTCTACCTTCCCTCTTTTAGCCCTTCATTTCTTTATCCTTGCTCCTCATCTCTCCATTGGCTTCTTCCAACCCTTTGGTCTTCCACATCCCTTATCTCTCTCTTAACCCTCTGTTCCTAGCCCTACTAACTCCCTTCCTATCTCTTCTCTTATATCCTCACTCCCTTCCTACTCCTTTCTGACTTTGGCTATGAACTGAAGGCAACAGCATGGGAGAGATCACATCAGTACTCCCGTAAATAATGTTCCCTTTCCTTTCTCTCTCTCAGACTGAGCTTAGAAGTGTGAAGGAAGAACAAAGAGCCGGGAAGGCTGGGGAAGAGCAAAGAAGTTAACTCTATGAAGTGTGCTAAATCGTAAAGCACTATAGAAAATAAAGGAATTTCTTTAGCATTTCATTTCTTTGGGGGCATTTTTACCTTCAAATGGAAATATGCTGCAGTTATTTGGAAGAAAGATCAGGCCTCACTTCAGAAAAGCTCAAGACCAGTCACCCTTTAAATAATGTAACGGGTCTTCTGAAGTGAGCCAAGCGGCTTTATAAACCTTTTTTATTCTTTTTCAACTGAAAGGAATGCTAAAAAGCATTTACAAATAAGGGGTTGAGAATGTGTGTCCATCACTCTGGAGGCAAAATAACTATCCAACACCTTAACAAAAGGGGACCAAAGGCATACTGAGTTTGGAAATTGACCACATTGGACTGAGGAATCCAGAGATATAAAGATCCCAAGGGGGATGGCTAGCATTGAATATCTGGGTAGCCGTAGAACCCGTAAGCTAACAGGGCATTGGTGATATTGAGCCGCTGCTCAATTAGCTTCCGCAGGTAAAGGTAGGCTAGCCTTTGCCACGCCTGACTTTACCCGCTTGTCACTAACATTGGGGAAATAGCTCAGAACTGCCACTGCCAAAATAGCGATAGGTGATTCCGCTCTTACTGGATGGCTCTTACTGATTCAGATGCGTATTTCATTTTCCGAGCTGTAAATTCTACTGTCAAACCTAGAGAATGAAATGTACAGCTTTCTTATAATGGTTGCTATGTACATGGTCTCCTAATGGTGGAGAAGCATAGAAATACATGCTGCATGAAACAGTGGTCCCCTGTGAATAAACTATAAAATGCACCCTTTGAAACTGTGGACAGTGACATTTTATTTCATTTTATTATTCTTTGGAAACCAATGGGATTTTGACAACCACTCCATTCAAAACACCCTCTGTGGGTCCCCTCTCCTCCAGCTGAGGGACACACACACACAAACACAAATTCACGCCCGGTGTGTCTCTTCGTACATGTCAGTCTGTCATCCCTTTGCTGCAACTATTCCCTCCTCATAGCCACAGATGCTTGTCCCTTCCCTGTCTCCTGCACATGAGCATCAAGAAGACAGAAGGCTGCAATCCTAGAAGCTAAGCACTGACTGAAACCCCAGGGTCGGTAGATCCAGATATTGCCATCCATCTATGACTCATAGCAGATGTGTGCAGGAGGGAAGATTTCAACTTGTAATAATAGAAGGTTGCTATAAGACATCGCAGGATATGCTTAGATCTTGAGCTTCTGGTATGGGGGGGGGGCACAGGTGGGATCAAGGGGCCCCCAAGGCTTGTGTTACATGCATAAAGGGAAGTCTACGGGCAACAGAGTTTCTCTAAGGCATAAGAATAGCAAAATATAATTGTATTCACTGAAAATTAATCTCAAAACTCTCTTTTTCTCCACGACCATTTCTATCATTCTCTGGGACACAAGAAAATTTACACAAAATCATGACTATTTCTGCCAAGGCATCATTTCTTTCAATGTAAAGTTTGCAATTTCCACCATCCAGCAAAGGGGAAAATTCTGCAAAAAAAAAAAAAGGGGGGGGGGGGGGTATTGGCAAACACAACACTTTCAGCAGTTCTATATTTCTCTAAGCTACAATTTTTTAGCTAGGTGAAAACATTTGAGAAAACCAATGGGACTTAGAGAACTTTTCCCAGTCTTTAAAGCTAATGCTCTCAGCTTTTTTTTTTATGTTCAAAACTGTCATGTAATGTCCATCTTGCTATTTCTCCTTTAAACTCAGGTGCACCCTCTTTTACTCTCCAATTTGTCTAAGTGAAACTGGTTAGCTAGGGGCGGGCTGGGGGTGGGGCCAGTTGGCTCATGCTCAGAAGGGCAAAGCCCTTCTGAGCTATGGAGAGTACTTCCGTCTCGGTGCCGTCGGATGACGTCACCAATTGTGGCTGACTCATCCTGCTTGTCCTAGGAGAAACATAGATGCAGGTGGGAGAGAGAGAGACCCAGAAAAAGAAGATGTAGAGAAAGAGACACAGAAATCGGCATTGCCCTGAGTTCCTTAGAGTTGTCTCATACTTGGAGAATGAGAAGTAGATACCTGCATTCCCAGCAAGCCTCTGAGAGAATGTTTCCGCTCTTTGAGCGAGGAGAGAGAGACATCAAGAGGCAAGACAGGTAGTGAGAGCACTCAGGCAGGACCAGCCTGAGAGCAGCAAGTTGTTGGCTCTCTGAACAAACCTTAAGCCTTGCCCCAACCCCCAGAGTTTGATGTCCCAGGCAGCCACCTACTTTGCCTGATGGTTGGGTCAGCCCTGCACTCAGGGGACCTGGAGGGCATGCACATAAGGTCAGCCTTCAGATCTGCAACTTTCTCATGCATGCCTTCAAATAAAAACACTCAGTGATCACGCTTCAGTAGTAAGTGCATGTCTTCATTCTGTCTTTACAGTACCTAGAGGAAAGAGGCCACCCCAAAACCCCACATCTTCTGAATGTTAAGCAAGAATCATATAGAAAACAGAAAGAAATCAAACAAATTCCCAAATACAATAAAAGACTTAACATGCAGCTATTGCAACAAATTCCTACTCAGCTTTGAGAAAGAGATTTTGATCATTTCCCATCTTGATGTGCCCCGTGACAAGATGAGGCCTCTGCCTCTCTATCCCCATCATTGTTTATCGGAGGTGGGGAGTTTCAACTCTAATTACTCACTGATCTCGTTACTGAAAAACTGAATGAGAACTCTTACTGAACTCTAAAACCCCCACCCTTTGACTTCAGCATTACAATTTTGATAGATCAACGTCCAAGCAACTATTTTTTGTGAGGTTGGGGGGGGCAGAGTTAACCCACTTTTTGAACATTTTTCATCAAAAGTCATTTTAATAAAGAAATTAGGATGACGATTTTCATTGGGAAGGTGATTATATAAAGTTGTATGGCTAATTTATCTGTGCAACTTTATAAAAATGTCTTCAGTCTCAAAGGTTGGAAATGCAGACCTTATACAGACGGCTTATCACATAAAATCATCCCTGGTCTTTCTGCATTCAGAACCAAATGCAAAAACAGCCAAATATCACCATTCTCTAAATGATTGCACCCCTCTTTGAATGAATACAGTTTGGCTATATAGTAACTTACACTGCCAGAATTTATCTGCTGTCCATAGTGACATTTCTTAAAACAGGTGGGCAAAGTAAGAGGAGCATCCCTCATGGAATTCTTCCCATCCCATATGTGTGTGTATTTGTGTGTGTGCGTGTATTTGTGTTGTCTCTATATGCGTCTGACCCGGAGGGGAGATGGGAGGGGCGGTTTGAACGGAGCAATGCCCAAATATTCCGCTGTTTTGAAATGAATAATAAAATGAAATGAACTTTGATAATAAAAGAATGGATTTTATAATTTACCACAGGGTGTCATTGTAGCACAGCAGTAGGTGTGAGTTGATGGTACATATTGCAACCATTAACAAAGTTATAGGAGGTCATCCCAGAACATGAATAGGGGTTTTATATCTGTGGCAAGGCCGTTTATGTGCCAAAAATGTCCCCAACCGTATTCTGAAACACTGCTGATGGGCACGTCCATGGCGCCAGCACGGGAATCTCAGAACGTACCACGAAAGGGCAGACGGGTGTGGTCAGTCATGGAGACATGCAATGCATATTCCGGAAAAGCCTGTGTATGTTCTGCGATATCCCCATGCAGGTCCCCATTAAACCTGTTGAAACACAGAATAAGACAAGGACCTTGAAAATAGTCTGTTGTGCTCTGTAATACGACGCATTTTGAAGAATGGTTGTGAAAGTATGTGCTGAACTGGTGTAACTACAATCTGGAAAAACGCAAAATGCACTTATAAAGAACAGAAAACAGAGGTGAGTGATTGTTCGAAAGGTAAAGAAACATTTACAAACACCCTTAAAGAAATCTTAAGAAGAGCAGTAGTGTTTATTCTGGCTATGCTGAAATGTGCTGTTTGTGCTAAAACAGCTGGTCCAGGGGACCCGAACAAATCCTGTGTTCCGAAAACTGGGACTGTTGATGTAAGAATAGTATGTGAGTGAGTCTGGAAACAAATCATCTTGCAGCGAGAAAGGGAGATCGTATGTGTAGACCTAGGGTGTCATTATGGGATAGCAGCTATTAGCTATGAAAGGCATTCTGTACTGGTCGTCTCTCCCTTGTACAGTCAATCAGAATTGGGCCATACAGAGGTAGACCCGATTCTGATCGTGTGGGGGCTAGATGTGCCTACAGGATCAGAATCGGGTCTATGGCCTGGATGTGCAGGCTGAGCCCTGATTCCGATCAGCCGCACGTCCAGCCCACATACCCGGCTAACTCAGCCAGGCTTCTGAATGCAGCCATAGTGCCATAGTGTCCTGTCACCATGGCACTGCGGCTCCATTCAGGAACTGTGATCCCCTTCTGCAGAAAACAATCTTCGTTCCCCACAGTCTGACCCCTGATCTGGCCTTCCATGGCCAGAGTCCGACTGCGGTGAACCTCCTGCACCCCCTTGCCCTTCTTACTGGGCCCGGTCACGTTGTTCTGCGCCATCCAGGGGGACCTATTCCACCTCGAGGGTGGAATAAGTCCCCCATCTCTGTGGCCGACCCCAGATGTACAGGGCCAACCTCGGAATCGGCTCTGTATGTCCAGGGTTGTTATCCTCCCACCGCCCGCCCTCGCTCCACCTCTTTGCTGCCCCCTCTCTCCCATGAACAGAGCTCCCCATACAAATTGCCTGTTCGTAAAGGGAGTTCTGTCCCTGGCAGTCTGCCTCGCCGTTTAGTGGATCTGGATGTTTGGATCGAACATTCGGACCCGCTAAATGGTGTTCAGGACGACTCCATATAGGTTAGGATTTGCAGAATGATGTCTTTTGTGACTGCAAGTGAGAGTGTGTGGTTTGGGGGTAGCACAGGAGGATCTGGTGTGCTGATCTGCAATTCAGGGAGGCCATGAATGTCTGACTGGTACCTGGACCATATGGGTGACCGCAGTGTCACCAGATGTCAGTGTGATAGGGCAGCCGTACATCAGCTGTGTTACACACTGGGAGACATGACAGATGTTGTGACAACATCCCACCAGATTGTGCCATGAGGCCTTCATTCTTCCCCAGTCCAGGACCTATGCAAGCTGTGACAGTGGTGATATAGCTGGAGGCTGGCTACCTGGGTATGATGGCACAGGGATCCCCCCTCCCATGCCCACACAGCTCTGACCAGGGGAGCAGTGCCACAAAGCAGACTGTGGAAAGACAGACAGGGTTGCCCCACAGATAGCAGATGTATACAGACCAACATACGCCACAAGGGGGCAGGTGTAGCAGCTGAGAGAAATGCCAGCACCCTGATAGGTGGGAATCAGAGGCCAAAGCCAGAAGGCCCTAATACTACTGATCATTTGCATAGCACTACAAGGTGTACGCAGCGCTGCACAGAAACACTTAACGATGGTCCCTGCTCAGCAGAACTTACAATCTACTCAAGACAGACAACACAGCAGCTGTGGACAGGATACACTGAAGGGGAATGGTCAGGAAACACAAGGGACATTAGGAGGATCAGGTCCAAAAGCAGCAACAAAGAGGTGAGTGTTCAGCCAGGATATGGGAAGGGCCAGAGACAGACAAACAACACAGATACACACACACAGGCAACACAGATACAACAAACGCATGCACACACAGACGCACTGATGCAACTAACGCAGAGCGGTTGGAATGAAATCCATCGGCCATTTGCCTCATACTTTCCTTCCTTGGATTTCTCTTACTGAAAACAAGAACCAAGAACTGAAATCATAGGGCAAACTCCATGGCAGGTGTTGGAAACTCAGTCCTTGGAGGGAAGCCTGCTATGGATATAATCCCTCAGGCTTTCTAGTCCTTCTTTATAAGCCCGGTGCGTCTCTTTGTACATGTCACTCCATGGTCTCTCTGCTGCAACTATTCCCTCCTCAAAGGCCACAGATGCTCGTCCCTTCCCTGTCCCCTGCACATGAGGAGCAAGAACAGAGAAGGCTGCGATCAAGAAGCTAAGCACTGACTGATAACCCCAAGGTTGGTAGATCCAGATGTTGCCATCCATCTATGACTCATTACAGATGTGTGCAGGAGGGAAGATTTCAGCTTGTAATAATAGAAGGTTGCTATAAGAGATCGCAGGATATGCTTGGATCTTTAGCTTCTGGTATGGGGGGGCACAGGTGGGATCAAGGGGCCCCCTAGGCTTGTATTACCTGCATAAAGGGAAGTCTATGGGCAACAGAGTTTCTCTAAGGCATCAGAATAGAGAAATATAATTGTATTCACTAAAAATTAATCTCAAAACTCTATTTTATCCACCTCCATCTCTTTCATTCTCTGGGACACAAGAAAATTCACACAAAATCATGACTTTCTGCCAAAAGGCATAATTTGTTTCATTGGCACCAACATGTAAAGTTTGCAATTTCCACCACTCAGCAAAGGGGAAAATTCTGCAAAAGAATGGGTATTGGGAAATGCAACACCTTCAGCAGTTTTATATTGCTCTAAGATGCAAATTTTTTGGTAGGTGAAAACGTTTGATAAAATCATTGGGACTTAGAGAACCTTTCCCCAGTCTTTAAATCTAATGCTCTCAGCTTCCTTCTTGATGTTCAACACTGTCATGTAATGTCCAAGTAGTTAGTTCTCCTTTAAACTCAGGTGCACCCTCTTTTACTCTCTAATTCGTCTCTTTCTATGGAACGATGCACAACAAGTGTATCTATGTGTAAATCTTTCTCTCTCTCTCTCTGTCATTCATTATAACACTCCCTCTTATATACCTGACTCATCCTGCTTGTCCTAGGAGAAACATAGATGCAGGTGGGAGAGAGAGAGACCCAGAAAAAGAAGATGTAGAGAAAGAGACACAGAAATCGGCATTGCCCTGAGTCCCTTAGAGTTGTCTCATACTTGGAGAATGAGAAGTAGATACCTGCATTCCCAGCAAGCCTCAGAGAGAGCGTTTCCCCTCTTTGACTGATGAGAGAGACATCAAGAGGCAAGGCAGGTAGTGAGAGCACTCAGGCAGGACCAGCCCCAGAGTTGCAAGGTATTGGCCGCTCTGAACAAACCTTAAGCTTTGCCCCCACGCCCAGAGTTTGTTGTCCCAGGCAGCCATCTACTTTGCCTGATGGTTGGGCCAGCCCTGCACTCAGGGGACCTGGAGGACATGCACATAAGATCAGCGTTCAGATCTGCAACTTTCTCATGCATGCCTTCAAATAAAAACACTCAGTGATCATGATTCAGTACTAAGTGCATGTCTTCATTCTGTCTGTATGGTACCGAGAGGAAAGAGGCCACCCCAAAACCCCACATTTTCCGAATGTTAACCAAAAATCATTCATAAAAGAAAAGAAATCAAAGCAATTCCCAAAATTTGTGGCAACTTCCTACTCAGCTTTGAGAAAGAGATTTTGATCATTTCCCATCTTGATGTGTCCAGTGGCTCTGCCTCTCTACCCCCTTCATTTGTTTTTTGGAGGTGGGGGGCTTCAACTTTAATAACACATTAATCTGGTTATTGAAAAACTGTATTCAAACTCTTACTGAACGCTTCAAGCCCCACCCTTTGATCTCAGCATTACAATTTTGGTAGCCTAACATCCAAGCGATTTGGAAGGGGGGAGAGATAACCGCTTTTTGAAATTTTTGTATCAAGAATAATCTTAAGAAAGAAATTAGGATGACAATTTTCATTGCGAAGGTGATTATATAAAGTTATATGGATAATTTATCAGTGCAACTTTATAAAAATGTCTTCAGTCTCAAAGGTTGGAAAAGCAGACCTTATACGGATGGCTTATCACATAAAACCATCCCTGGTCTTTCTGCATTCAGAACCAAATGCATAATTTATTTGAAGAACAGCCAAATATCACCATTCTCCGTATAATTCTGCTCTACTTTGAATGAATACATTTAGGCTATATAATAATTTATACTGCCGGATTTTATAATGACATTTTTTTTAAAACAAGTGGGCAAAGTATGAGGTGCCTGCCTCATGGAATACCTCCCAACCTGTGTGTGTGTCTTTGACCCAGAGGGGAGATGGGAGGGCAATGCCCAAAAATTCTGTTGTTTTGAAAAAAATAATACGATGAAATTATGTTTGATAATTTATCAAACCATTAGATGTCCCTGCCAACAGATTTCAAAGAATTGATTTTATAATTTACCACAGGGTATCATTGTATCACAGCAGTAGGTATGAGTTGGCAGTACACATTGCAACCATTAACAAAGCTATAAAGTTCACTCACTGGGTTCCACAGTAGAATTTACAATAAACATAATGAAATACACATCAGAATCATTGACATTCAGCCCATAAGAGTAAGGGTGTGGCAGCATGAACGGATGCTAGGAGGGAAAGCTTGGGGAGCATGCATCATGAAATTATTTTCCACTTCCTGTGTGTGTGAATGTGCATAAGTGTGTCTGTCTGTATTTGTGTGTCTATCTGTATCTATGTGTGATATTTGTTATGTGTGTGTATGTATATGGGGGTATGTGCATGCATGTGTGCATTGGCCCTATGCATGTCTCTTGCTGAGAAAGTAGAGAACAGGTAGAGGCAGTGTGAAAGCAGAAAATCCCTAGTTGCTCTATCAAAGTTTCTATGCTGCAGAAGCTGGAATTCCTTTTCCCATAAAAAAGCATTGGGTCATTTGGGGGGGAAGCTTAGTTCTCTGAAACTCTCGGTCCCGTATGGCCCATTTTCGAATGTAATATGTCTTTTAGCTGGGTTTTCACTCTTGCCAAATTTAGTCTCATTCTGTTAATTTTTTGGAAAGTTAAATCGCCCCCAAACAGACAGATATTCTTGATCCTGTATCTATGATTCCAAAGTCTATTTGGTTGGAACTAATAAACCCCTCAGCCGATGCTAGCCACATTAGGGCTTTGGAATATCAACATATGGAAATATAAGATAATTATATATCACACAAGGTAGATAAAATGACACATTGCAGAACACCCTTTGCTATTTTACTTGAGAAGTGGCTTTGAAAGTTGTTCTCAGTAGGGTTTCTGTTAGAAAGCTTTCCCCTTGAAATGTCCCAGGCATTTACACAGAAATTTCAGGAAAAAACATTTTCTGCATGTAACGCCCAGTTTATAAAATTGCATTGCTAAATGCATGTGTACAACTTATTATGCCTTAATCAAAGTCTGAAATTCGTTACTGGAGGATGTATTAAAAGTTGTTAGTGTACCTGGATTTAAAAAAGGTTTGGAAAAGTTCCTGGAGGAAAGGTCCATAAACCATTATTAACGAGGACCAGGGAAATCCACTACTTGCCCCAATTCAAGCATTGTGGAATCTGTGTTCCTTTTTGGGAACCTGCCAGGTACTTGTGACCTGGATTGGCCACTGCTGGAAACAGGATACTGGGCTGGATGGATCTCGGTCTGACCAAGTACGGCATTTCTTATGTTCTTATGTTCCTAAGATGGCACACGCTCCTGTTTGCATAATGCATAGCTGTTCCTGGGAGCAGAGTTTGGGCAAAATTGCAATGTTGCCATTAAAAAATAGGCCCTCTTTTGGACATTTCACAAAGGCATCCCATTACGAAATTACTCCCGTTAATGTTTGAATTCCCGCTCAGAGGTCTAGCTGCTAGTCTGTGAACATTACTGTTTTTAAAGCCTTGAAAGGAGTTGGGGGGTGTGAGTCAGAATACACTGGTCAACATTGAAATCATTACTGATTTTAAAAGGCCCTAATCTGTAGTATCTTGGTGAGCTGAACACGAATATAACATTAAAAAAATTTTATTGGCTCTCGTTTTGAAGATATTACATGCAGTTCATTTTTGACATTTCACCGTGTAAATTTATCCAGTAGGACATCAACAACATCCCAAATAAGCCTTGAATGATGTAATATTGCATCACATTGCATAATACCAGCATGCACACATCATCCAGAGTTGATTGCATTATTTTCTGATGCAATGCAATACTACTGCCAGACGGCTGCTGAAGCCATCTGACGTCAGCAGTGTACTATACGCAGTCGGAAAGGTTGAGCATTTAAAATATTTCAGACTGTGTGCGAGACAGTTTAAGCTACTGTTACATATAACTTTTATTAATCATATAATTTTAGCCATTTAGGTACAATACAGAATAGTAATGCCGCGAAAGTGCACTAATACCATTGACAATTTCTGCAATATTTGTGGGGAAGTGACATTTGCCAACCAGAAGAAAAGTATCACTTCTCAACTGAAGAAGGCATATCATCTTTACTTCGGATGCAAGATTGGTGACCAAGACAAGCCTTGGGCCCCGCATATATGCTGCGCTACATGTACAACACAGCTTTCACAGTGGTTGAATTGCGAAAGACCATCAATGCCGTTTGCAGTCCCCATGGTGTGGAGAGAGCCAAGCAACCACACAAATGACTGTTACTTCTGCTTGGTTCCTCCTCTTTCCAGCAGTATAACAAAGCAAAAGAAGTGGAGCATAGTCTACCCAAACATTCTGTCTGCATTGAGACCAGTTCCACATGGTGAGGGACTTCCTATTCCAGAACCTCCATCTGAATATTCTCTTGATTCATCTGATGAGGACAAGGGTGAGCCGACCTGTTCTTCTCCTGGTCCGTCAGCATGCAGTGACCCAGATTTTCACTGGGATGCATTATCAACTCCACATAGAATAACACAGGAAGAACTAAATGACCTGGTTCGTGATTTGGACTTATCCAAGAATAAGGCAGTTGGAGCCTTTCTTCAGAAAGAAAAGTAATCTGGTATTCTGTTCCGATATTGAAAGCCTCATGAATGCCTTAAAAATCACTCATGACCCACAAGACTGGAGACTATTTACAGACTCTTCAAAACTGAGTCTAAAGGCTGTGCTTTTGAACAATGGAAACCGTCTTCCATCTATTCCAGTAGCGCATGCCGTCCACATGAATGAGACATACGATAACTTAAAGCATCTACTGACTTCCATTAACTATAACAAGTACAGCTGGCACCTCTGTGGTGACTTGAAGGTAGTTGCCCTTTTAATGGGACTGCAGCAGGGATATATAAATACATGTGTTTCTTATGTGAGTGGGATAGCCGAGCAAGGGATTGGCACTACTTGCAGAAGGAATGGAATCGCAGACAAAATGTAACAGTTGGAGAGAAGAATATCCAGCACCCAGCTCTGGCTGAGGCTCACAAAATCCTGCTACCACCCCCTCACATCAAACTAGGTTTGATGAAAAACTTTGTGAAAGCCATGGACCGCACTTCGCCAGCTTTCCAATGCCTGCATGAAAAATTCCCTCGACTCAGCGAAGCAAAGATTAAAGAGGGAGTTTTTGTGGGTCCTCAGATTCGAGAGCTCTTCAAAGATGACCGGTTCAACAACTTGCTGCAGGGTGATGCGAAACAAGCATGGAATGCTTTTCGCCTAGTGTCAATAAACTTTCTCTGGAATGTTAGGGCAGAAAACTACAAGGAACTAGTAGAAGACATGCTGATGCAGTATCAGAAACTTGGCTGCAATATGTCTCTAAAAATCCATTTCCTTGATTCCCATCTCGATTTCTTTCCTGACAACTGTGGTATGATTAGTGATGAACAGGGCGAACGTTTTCACCAGGATATCGCAATGATGGAGCAAAGATACCAGGGAAAATGGTCCACTACAATGCTGGCTGACTACTGCTGGACACTCCCCAGAGAAGCTCCCGAACAGCTGTACAAGAGACAGGCAAAAAAATCTAAGTAGTCGTCTATGACTCGGTTTTTTATAGGTATTAACCGAAGGCCTATTATATTTACTATTGACATGCATTTCGTGATGTAAACATTAATTCTTGTAGATTAC
The DNA here is from genome assembly GCA_033557465.1 of Ichthyophis bannanicus. Lineage (NCBI taxonomy): Eukaryota > Metazoa > Chordata > Amphibia > Gymnophiona > Ichthyophiidae > Ichthyophis > Ichthyophis bannanicus. Next base: position 120,225,363 of record CM066048.1, read on the forward strand.
AAAAAAACTAGAGCCAACTTTGCAATTTCACTATGATATTCGTGTTCAGCATGTAAAAATTGATAAGAAATTCAGTAACATGGCTTTTGTAAAAGTTTGTTGACCAGTGATATCAGGAGAAAAGCTGAACATTCTGTGAGAGATGGAGCTATGAGGCGAATAGGAAGTGGCCCCATAATTTAAACATAGAAAAATGTTTGTACCTCTTTAACTTGTTTCTTCATCCATTTCCTTCAAAGCTTTGCGCCCATGAGGGAAAGAAAGAGAGAGAGAGATGGACACTAGCAACTGGACAAATGTGGAAGAATTTATGTTCTTAGGATTTTCCCTCTCTCTGGTGCAAGGGATTTTAATGTTCATATTTGTATTGACTGCCTACATCCTAACCCTCACTGGTGACCTGACTATAATTGTTCTGGTCAAGGTGGACACCAACCTCCACACACCGATGTACTATTTCATCTCCAACCTCTGCTTCCTCGGAATTGGCTACACCTCCACCACTCTTCCCAAGATGCTCACCGACCTGCTAGTAGAGACCAAATCCATCTGTGTCCTCTGTTGCTTCATCCAGTTCTATTTCTTCTTTGTCTTTGGGGCCACAGAGCACTTGCTCCTCACAGTTATGGCCGCAGACCGCTACATGGCAATTTGCAACCCACTGCGCTATGCAGCCGTTATGAGCGAGAATGTCTGCAGCAGGCTGGCTGCTGGGTGCTGGCTGGCCTGCGGCCTGGCCCTTATGGTCCCAACTGTTGGTCTATCCCAGCTTTCCTTCTGTGGCCCCAACAAGATAGACCACTTCTTCTGTGACTTCGCACCTTTGCTGAAGTTGGCCTGCTCAGACACGGCCGCCACAGAGATCGTGTTCCGTATCATCTCGTGGTCCGTGATCATCAGCTGTGTTGTGCTTATTGCTGTGTCTTATGTCTTCATTATCTTCACGATACTAAAGATCCCATCAACCACTGGGCGCAAGAAGGCTTTCTCTACCTGTGCTGCCCACTTTGTGGTGGTCGTCATATACTTTGGCACAGTCATCTTCATCTACCTGAGAACGGACACTAGTGGCTCGTATTACTTGGACAAGGTGGTGTCTGTCTTCTACTCTGTGGTGACCCCTCTGCTGAACCCCATCATCTACAGCCTGAGGAACCAAGAAGTGAAGGAAGCACTGAAGAGGACTTTGGAGAAATGCAGCAATGTGTTCTCTGGCTTTCACATACAGGAAAAAAATGTTTCTTAAATAGAAATGAGACAACTACGTTTCTGGGTCTTAGTGAAGAAAGATATGAGAGAGTTAAATGCAGTCAGTTCTCTTGAGTTTGGAGGGAACCAGCTTCCGAAATCAAAAGGGTGCTGCTGAAACTTTGACCAGCAGGCGGTCTATCTCTCCGCCATTGATCTTTTTCCTCTTTCATTTCATTTCTTCTCTTGCTTTCCCTTTCTGCTTTTTTCATTCCCCCACCACCACCTTTATATCTCTCTCCATCCCTTCAGTCTTTTCCTTTTGTCTCTATTTCTCACCTCTCTGCCTTCCTTCTTTTAGCCCTCCATTTCTTTCTCAACCCTCCATAGCCATCCTCGTCCCCTCTCTCTCTCTCTCATAACCTCTGTTCTTATCCTTTCTCTTACCCCCTCACTCCCCTGCTGAGCACAGAAGTAAGAGGGATGAAGGGGAAGAAGAAATGGCTGGAAGATCATCACAAATATTCTTTCACGGGTTTTCTGGTCTAGCACATTCTGTTCAGTGTGTATACTTGTATATCTATATTCCGCCATGTCATTTGCAAGAGCCATTTTTTATGTAAATTATGCTTCACGAGCTGAAATACTTTATAAAATTATTTCCAAGGGCGACAACTTTCAAAGAGCAAAACAACAATGTGTCTTGTGTAGTGCATGTAATTTTATCTACATTGCTTGAGAAGCCTGTAAAGCTTAGAGGAAATGAAGGATTTTTCTCAGCTTTTCACATTTTCACTGCTCTCTTAGTTTGAAACAGAAATCGGCTGGCTTATTCAGACGAATGTTCAAGTCTCATATCACACACAGAAAAAGGCTTTTTATAAAATTACTCGGCAGTATATACACCTATGAGCACATACACTGACAAGCTTGATCCAGTCCTGGGTTTAGCCACTGCATGCAGGGACTTTTGATATGCAAAGCAAGATTACAAGTCCCTGCATGCAGTGCATAAACCCAGGACTGGATCATACCTGTCGGGCTTATCTGGAGTCAGTTGGCATCCCTAGATGGTGCATGTTGATATGCATATCACACATAGTGTTACTTTGGGTATAGTATGGGCAGAGATGCGACAGACCTATCAAGTACACTTGTATTTCACAAAAATACAGGGATACCATCATAGAATACACATACACACATTTGCAACTTTTTCAGAACAGGTGTATATTTGTGTCTGGGCACTTGCAGGCAACTCTTTTTATCTCACTGCAATGCACAAAATAATAGGTCATCCTCTAGGACTGGAAGAAAGGTGGATTTCTCTACCAGTAGAAGGGATCCTATTCTTCAGAGCAGCTAAACTGGGGGAGCATTTAGCTCTGCAGTGAGTGTGTATCTCTGTTTATGCATGTGATTACAGCATTGAGTATCTACTTCCTACAGAAAAGAAAATAACATTGCAAGCTTTCCTTTTAAAGTTATTAGTGCATATTATATCCTGCTTACTGAACTCCAGCCTAATTGGGGCTGTCTGCGAGGGGGGGGAGTCAGCTCCATTTCAAAAGCAGCTGCCTGCAGGCAAGTTAAAGAGCTAACTGTCATCAGCTTCTGTTCCCTGATTGAGGTTAAGCAGCCATCCATCTCTCCTGCTTACTGAACTCCAGCCTAATTGGGGCTGTCTGCGAGGGGGAGGAGTCAGCTCCATTTCAAAAGCAGCTGCCTGCAGGCGGGCCCGCGCCTGGTGAGCCCGCGCCTGAGGGCCCTTTGGCGTGGCCCTTAGGCGCGGGCCATAAAGCCATCAACGTGTGTGCTTTTTCTACCTTGCATACTTAGGTTTTATTGTCATTAATCCTAGCATCTTATAACATCTACTCTGAGGTTTTTACAATTACGTTACTTTCCTCTACACTTAATTTGTTCTGTGTATTGAGCCTCAATGATGTTCATTTTCAATTATCATAATAACTTAGTCTGTTGTTTAATGCTGTCTTTTATATCCTTGAATTTATTTTAAAATAACTTGTGTTTAGAAAAGTATCTCATTTTCCTTCTAAGTAAAATAACATCATTAACAGTTTAATATAGTTCAACACCTTTAACTATATCCATTATTGTTTCCTTTGGTCTTTTATATTCTTAAATTTGTCTCTAAGTAATCTTTGTTTAGTAAGTATCTCATTTTGTTTCTAAGTATATATTAACAATATCAGTCTAAACAGCTTAAACACCTTGAACTATATCTATTATCTAAATATATTGCACTACAACTACTTCTATTGTTCAAGTTTCATCATGATCACATCTACACTAACCTATATATTCCTCTACACCCTTTCTAGTATCCTCCATAACAGTAATGCTCTCACAATTAGTTCCAAGCCTATCCCTATCTATCAAGGCAGGAACAAGAAATCTTATCAAGATCATTACCAACCTCCACATAACTCATACCACAGGAGACAGTCACACTTACTCTATGTATCCCTTGACTCAATGAAAACCAAAAAGTCTAACAATTCAAACTCTAGACAAGACCTAAAATGTGCTCTCATTAATGCACGTTCAGTCCGCAATATATGGCCAGCCATCACAGATCTAATAACCAACCATAAACTTGACATGCTTATGATTACAGAAACCTGGTTATCTGATACTGATAATGTTCTATTAAACCACCTTACCCCACCTAATTTTTCCATTTATACATGTAACAGAGAAAATAAGAGAGTAGGAGGTGTCTGTATAATAGCAAGAACTCTATTGCAATAACAGATTACTCTAACCAGGACAACACACCTCCTTAATACACTAACTATTTCCAATAAATTCAATATTATCAATCTTATTTACAGAGCACCAAATGCTCCTACTGATGATCTCTCAGACATAATTGATCTCGCTTGCAATCCTGATTCCCCCAACAAACCTAACTTACTTCTTGGTGACTTCAACCTTGCATCCTCACAACCCTTCTTTTCTAACACCTTCCTTGAAGCAATGAATAATCTACATTATAGACAAATTGTAAATCTCCCCACCCACCAACGAGGTAACCTACTTGATCTCATTTTTGTCCCAGCCATAGATACCTATACGACAAGTCAACTTGATCTTACAATAACTCCTGTTCCCTGGTCAGACCACAACCTTATAACATTTTCAATTCCATCTACAGATAATTCAAAAAAATCGCACAATTATCTCCTCGCCCATTAAAAAATCCTCACGTTTTAAACCATTTGATAAAGATGAGATCATTTCCCAAGTTATCCCAAACCTTTCTAAAACCAGCTGGAACTATCAATGAAATGGTATTAAACTGGAATGACACCTTCAGTCTTTATGCCTATAAATCCACCACATCCAATCAATCTTCATTCAACAAGAAGACATCAAGAAAGCAGAATGCACCATGGTACACCCCTGATTTATGAGCCTCTTTGCTTCAACTGAGGAAACTAGAGAGGAAATGGAGACGTGCTATAAATCCCTCCAATCAAGACGCTTACCTAGTTCAATTAAAATCCTACCGTGAACTAACCTTTGCAAAGAGAAAAGAATTCCATTAGTCACTACTTAATCGTTCTCTTAACAAGCCAAGTGAACTCTTCCAACTAGTAAAATCCTTATCCAGAGAACCTTTCATACCTCAACAAGAACAAATACAGCCTCAATTATATGCTAATTATATTCAATCAAAGGCAATCAAAGTTACATTATTGTCAAAAGAAATCTCTCATCCTCCTAGCATTCAGTTTCCACTAAACAAATTTACATCTCCTTCTCCAAGTACCATTGAAGACATTTTAGCCACTATTAATACCACCACAGCTCCAAATGATCCATGTCCAGCTCATTGGATCAGAGCTTTGAAAGTGGAGCTTAGCTCATACATAGCATCTATAGCAGACAAATCATTCACCACCGGTGTTTTCCCATCAATCCTCAAGCAGACATCAATTCGACCATTGCTGAAAAATAACAAACTTGACCCAAAGAAGGAGGACTCTTATCGTCCAATTTCTAGTATTCCCCTATTAGCTAAAATTCTAGAAAAGGTGACCTTGAGACAGATCCAACAACATATCGATACTGAAGCCCCTTTAGACTCAAGCCAACATGGTTTTAGGGAAGCACATGGAGTTGAGACTCTTCTTGCCTCTTTAATGAATTCCCTTATCATTGCTATAGATAATATCAAGACCGGAGATGCATTGATCTTCCTAGATATTGCAGCAGCATTTGATCCAGTTAATCATGAACAACTTCTAGTCCGCCTCCATGAGAAGGGAATACAAGGAATTGCATGGGACTGGTGCAAGTCTTATCTAGAAGACCGATGGCAACAAGTTCGAATTGATAACAATACATCCTATCCATTCCAACAGAAACAAGGTGTTCCACAGGGTTCCTCACTATCAGCATTGCTTTTTAACATCTATATGCAACCAATCTGTAATATTGCCCGTACCTTTGGTATATCTTGTCTTATTTATGCTGATGATGTGCTGTTGTTCACACCTATTAATGTGATTAGCCCTGATTACACAGTTTTAATTAACTGTTTCAATTCAATAACCGATTGGCTGCTCACTCAGAACCTTCGAATAAATTTTAAAAAAACTGAAGTCCTTATCGTTACAAGAAACAATGACTTCTCTTCACCACCTTCATTAAGAGTACGAGACGCTGATTTACCTATTAAATCCACCATTCGATACTTAGGTGTCATTCTCGACCAGCGACTTGAATTTAATGAGCATATAAAGTTCACAGTAAAATCCATTTATTACAAGATTAATACTCTTCGACACCTAAAACCCATGTTAGACCCCGATGATTTCCGCACAATATTCCAAGCGCTAGTCACTCCACATTTTGACTATGCGAATATTATCCTGCAAGGCCTACCTAAATCTACGCTTAATCCATTACAACTTGCTATGAATGCAGCAGCTAGGTCACTATGTGGAATTACAAGGAGACAACACATAACCCCCATCCTAATGGAGCTTCACTAGCTCCCAATAATTTGTAGATTATCTTATAAAACACTTCTTATGACCTTCAAAGCGTTCCATAATATTTCACCTCCTTCAATCTCTGATCTACTCATTCATACCCAAAACAACAGATCAAGAAGACCTACAACTGAAAATACTCTAGTGATTCCAAATGAATTAGTAAAATGTACTCAAACTACCATTAACAGATCATTTTCATCCTTTGCTCCAAGGTGCTGGAATAAGCTTTCATTAAACATCAGATTGATAAAAGATATATCGCAATTTAGAAAAGCTTTAAAAACCCACCTTTTTTTACAACACTTCTCTTACATCAATATTTCCCCTCCTCTCTCCCCATTATCTCAACTCAGCAATAATAGTTAAATGATGATGTTAGACCGTTCCACCTTATGATATTTCACTGTATATACCTGCTCTGTTAAATGTTATTTATGACATGTCTCTATATCCACTCAAGATCTCTAGTCTGATGTAATTGCTTTTATTTAATTATTCATATGCTATTCCCCAGCTAATCCTTGTTTTATTCCCCTGTTACCTGTAACTTGGACAAGTTCTCTAAATCTGAGTGTATTTTGTTTAATGTAAACTGCACTGATGTCAAATAGCGCGGTATATAAGAGCTGTTAAATAAATAAATAAATAAATTATAAACTAGAGAAAGCTGCTGACAAATTTGGGATTTTATGTTCATTGCTAGATCTGCACATCGGAGAAGAGGGGGAGGGGGAGAAGATTTTACATTCACTTAGATGATTATGTGGAGAGGCATGGTTAGGTAATCAGAAAGCAGTTGGACTTTAGTTTTACTGCTTTTCATGTAATTCAATAGGCACAGAGAAGACAGGAGATTAGAGTCCATTTTGCAGTTTCTTTTCAGTTTTGTCAGTTTTGTGTATCTTTTGGGGATTAATGTACAAAGCATTTTTTCCATGGACACAGAATGGAAGGGGGAAAAAACCTTTAGTAGAACTGATACAATCTGCATCTTGTTCTACAATTCCTTGCAGGCTGCAAATAATAAAGTGTCTGGGAGAGGAAAGGGGGGGTTGTTATTTATGAGGTAATGACGCCATCTTGTGGCCTTTCTGAAGACTGTGGCCTCCTCTATCCCCAATGCATTTTTTTCTTTTGCAAAGTTCCTACATCCAGCCAAGTTTACCCATCCATTACAACATGATAAGTTTCCTTCTCCTAGTGGGAAAGACCTTCTTGAACAATTCTAAAGCTTCCTTCCTGATGCAATAGCATGTGAACCCACACTAATGACAACAATCGCAGTAAGTGCAGGTCAATAATGGCCACATTAACCATGATGTGCCAGCCTCCACACTCTGCCCCAACCCGTCCAGTCACTGCCCCTTCCTGCACTAACATTTAGCATGCGACTTTTACCACGCTGCCCCATGTTGTATATTTGGCATGCTTAGCATGCTCTACATTCCATGCTAACTGTTAGCCTGGTTTATTAACCATCCCGCAACATACATGTAATTGAGGGCATAGACATAGGGGGGCAGAAGTGGAGGCTGGTTTCTTTGCTCCCCCATTTTATAAAATGTGACCGGTGATGCATGCGGCACATTACTATGCCAATGCAGCAGGTCACGTTATTACATTGGCTGTGTCAGTTTTAAGAAACAAAATAAAAATCTTTTCACACACCTGGCATTCAGAATCCTTGTGCTCGCATTAGAAATAAGAAAATCGCAGTTTTAAAAAATAACAAAGACCATGAGCTTTAGAAGCCACTGACTTCTCCCTTTTCTTAGCTTTAGAAAATCTTTGATGTTAAATATTTGGTGATGTCTTAGAAGGCTTGACTTCTATTTATTACTTTAACAAAATTCTAAAAAGGAAAAGAATCTCCAGCTACATGACCTGCTGTTTGGTGTAAAAAAATAATTTCTTTAACACGGGCACAGGAATAAACTGTCGTAACAGATGACATCAAGAATTATTCCTACTGCATCCGTTACCTTATATTCAAGTGCACGGTGATGTCATTAGCATGTGACCATCCAGCCCTTGTTTTAGTGTTCATGGTTTCATGGTGGAGTTTTATTGGTACCTGAGCAAAGCTTAGAGGAACCAAAGACACTCATGCAAAGCAAGAGATGCATCACAATTATACATACATCTGACACCCAGTCAACCTGGAAAGCTATTACAGTCCTGGTTTTGCCCACTGCGAGCATGGAGTTGAGTAGTTTTGCTAAGAAAAGTAGGAACTACAGTTCCAGGCCATGCAACAGGACAAAGCCCCTCGCATGCTGCTAAAAGTACACACTGGTCCCTTAACACATGTACTTTTTAGCTGTATTGAAAAGAGACTTTCCTTTGAGCATGTTTAGGTCAGGGGACTAAAACAGAGCATGTGCAGGTGATTTTCAACTATATGCATGCTATTTTGCTGTCCCTTGACCATCCAAGCAACGAGCAGGTTCAAATTCTACCTATTGGACCTGCAGCTCCAAGTAAAAGTCGGCACCACAAAATCAGCACCATACATCCAATGCCGAGCAGTCCCCCAAGGCTCTGCCCTCTCCTCCCTAATATTCAACATCTTCCTCCAGCCAATCTGCACAGTCATACAAACATACAACATCCTATACCACATATACACAGATGATCTTATGATATATTTATTTTATTTATTTATTTAACTTTCTTATATACCGCGCTCTTTACACCAGTGCGGTTTACATGTAACGCAATTATGCAGAGCAGGGGACTTCACTGCATTTACAATATAACAGGGGGTTTTGTACAGGAAGCAAACGAACAGGGTAACTATGTGCAAATAAACTGCTAAGATATGTACATGGATCATTCAGCTATTTACATATTGGATCTGTTGTGTTCATGCTGTCAGTGTAATGAGTGCAGTACTACTTATCAGGGGGGTTGGTGTTTGGTGGGCTAAGTTTCTGTCCTAAATGGGGGTTACGTGGAGATTGTTTGCCTGGGCTCATAGGTGTGGCAGGGGGTGTGTGATGACCTGGGTGTGTGTAGTATTGTAGGAACAGGTGGTGTTTAAGTGCCTTCCTATATTGGGCAAGATCACTTATGGCCCAGATAGCAGGGGGTAGGGCGTTCCAGCAGGTTGGTGCATAAAAGGCGAATGCTCTGTTCTTGGCTGATTGCGAGCATTTTGTGATTTCCTTTGGGATGTTCAAGGTGTTGATGGATGTTGATCTCCTTACTCTGTTTAGGGGTGTCGTCTGGATGAGATCTGTGAGTGAAGTGGAGGAGTTTTTATTAATGGCTTTGTGAGTCAGCATCAGAACTTTAAAGGTGATCCTGGATTGAACTGGGAGCCAATGTAAGTTTTTTAGGATTGGGGTTATGTGTTCCCTCCTTGATACCCCGAGCAGCACTCTGGCGGCCGCATTCATTGCTAGTAGAAGCGGGTTTAAGGTGTATTTTGGAAGGCCATGTAGTATGGCATTCGCGTAGTCAAAGTGCGGGATGATTGTGTGGAAAATTGCAAGAGGATCTTGATAAATTGGAAGACTGGGCATCAAAATGGCAGATGAAATTTAATGTGGACAAGTGCAATGTTATGCACCTAGGGAAGAACAACCCAAACTATGGTTACACGATGCAAGGTTCCACATTAGGAACTACCACCCAGGAAAAAGATTTAGGCGTCATTGTGGATAACATGTTAAAACCCTAGGCCCAGTGTGCAGCGGCAGCCAAGAGAGCAAATAGAATGCTAGGTATCATAAGGAAAGAAATGGAAAATAAAACAAAAGATATTATAATGCCTCTATACCGTTCCATGGTGAGACTGCACCTTGAATATTGTGTGCAATTCTGGTCGCCGTATCTTAAAAAGGATATAGCATTATTAGAAAAGGTTCAGAGAAGAGCCACCAAAATGGTAAAGGGGATGTAAGGATACTCCTATGAAGAAAGGCTAAAAAGGTTAGGGCTCTTTAACCTGGAAAAGAGACGGCTGAGGGGAGATATGATAGAAGTCTATAAATTAATGAACGGAGTGGAACGGGTAAACGTAGATCGACTGTTTACGTTATCAGAATATAGGAAGACTAGGGGACATGCAATGAAGCTACAGGGTAAACTATTTAAGACTAATAAAAGAAAATATTTTTTCACTCAACGTATAATCAAACTCTGGAATTTGTTACCGGAGGATGTAGTAAAGGCTGTTAGTGTAGCTGGGTTTAAAAAAGGTTTGGACAAGTTCCTGGAGGAAAGGTCCATAAACCATTATTAAGAAGGGACCCAGGATATCAATGCTTGACCTAGTACAAGCATTGCAGAACCTGTGTCTTTTGGGGAAACTGCTAGGTACGTATGACCTAGATTGGCCACTGTTGGAAACAGGATACTGGGCTTGATGGACCTTGGTCTGACCCAGTATGGCATATCTTATGATTATTAACGCCTGATAAACTGTCCGATAATCCTCTGGTTCTAGTAGTTGTCTCAGGTGGTGGAGTGTCTTAATTTTGTTGTATATTGCCTTGATCATATTGTTTATCTGGGCCTTCATGTTGAGTTGTTGGTCGAGCATGACTCCAAGGTACCGAATTGTATGCTTGCTTAGGAACTCCGCATCCCTGACCTCCAGGGAGCTGGGTGGTATGAATATTGTGTTTCTTGTAAGGAAGAGGACTTCTGTTTTCTTAAAATTTATTCTTAGTTTCTGTAAGAGTAGCCAATCAGTAACAGCATCAAAACAAGCGGTCAGGGGTGATAGGTCTGGTTTGTTTAGTAGGAAAGGCATATATAGAAGAACATCATCGGCGTAGATCCGGCAGTTAATGTTGAACGAGCGGACGAGGTTGCATAAGGGCTGCATGTAAATGTTAAATAGAAGGGCTGACAGCGATGATCCTTGCGGGACTCCTTTTTCTTGGAGGAAAGGAGAGGATGTTGTGGGGCCGGAGCGCACTTGTTGCCATCTATTGGTTAGGTACGAGGCGCACCATGATAAAGCGTTGCCCTGGACGCCCTTCTCACTAAGACAGGAGAGGAGTATTTTGTGACATACAGTGTCGAATGCCACGGCATTGTCAAGGAAGATCAGGGCGAATCCTTGTTTGATATTATCCATCCCGATGGTAAGGGTGTTGAGTATTGTGGTCAGCAATGTTTCAACTCCATGTGCACTGCGGAAGCCATATATGCTCCCATCAACACAACTAACCCAGTAATCACCCACCTAAATAATTGTTTCACCTCCATCACTCACTGGCTCACAGAGCACAACATGACTATAAACCTCAAAAGAAAAAAATACAGATGTTTTATACACACCAGAGACACCAACTTCACCCCACCTACCACCATAACCATCGATGGAACCCAATTGCAAGTAAAGCATGAAGTGCGTTTACTTAGGAATCACCCTGGATCAACATCCCTCCTTCTCACCCCACATTAGGAGTATCACTAAAAGCATCTACTTCAAACTCAAGACACTCCAGCACCTCAAACCACTCCTAACCTGCACAGTTCTCCAAGTACTTTTCTTCCCACACCTCGGCTATTGCAATCTCATCTTCCAAGGCCTACTGAAGTCAACAATCCACCTGCTCCAGCTTGCTCTCAACACTGCAACCTGCACTCTCTGCAATGCCCACTAAGCTGAACACATAACTCCCCTACTCATACAGCTACACTGGCTACCAATCGACAAGCACATAAAACATAAATCCATCCTCACAATCTTTAAAATCATCAATGGCCTATCAGCCATCCTCCTCCAATCACCAATACAGAAGACACTCGAAAACTAAAACAGAAGAACTGGCTCCTTCAACGCACTATGCATACCAGCGCTTTATGCCATAACCAGCTCCACTATATCGAAGAGGTCCTTCTCCCTACTTGCACCATCCCTACGGAACTCAATCCCTGACAGCCTACATGCTACAAAGGACTTATCAGCCTTCATGAAGAGCCTCAAGACTTAACTGTTTAGAGAACGCTCCTCCGAGAACATAACATGATCGCCTAACATGCAATATCCACAACCTCCCTCACCTCTCTTCCCCCTTCCCCCCTCATGTACAACCCTGTCATGACTACTCAAATCTGTTCTCCTGCAGTGATATCTTGACATATTGTTCTCTTCCCTGTAAAGTGGAGTGGAGGAGGGGCCTAGTGGTTGGGGCAAGGTACTTCGGGCCAGAAGGTCAGGGGTTCAAATCCCACTAGAGGACAGCAACCTTGGGCCGGAAGGACTGGGGTTTCTAGTCCCACAGGTGCTCCTTGTGGTCTTGGGCAAGCCACTTAACCCTCCATAGCCCATGTTCCCTGTAAAATAGTTATCTACAAGTTATAATGCCCTGTTCAATGTAATTTCAGTTTGTTCAATGTAAACCGCACTGATGCAGAATAGTGCGGTATATAAGAGAATGTAAATAAATAAACATGATTTACTGCCCCCTATTACAGGCATACTCCAAGTTTATTACCCCGATATAATGTTTCACCTATTATACACATACTACAAGTTTATTACCCTGTTCTAATGTAGCACCATTTTGTTATAATGTAAACTTCTTTGACCACAGGATAAAGCAGTATATAAAAAATGAATAAATAAAATATACACAGACTCATATAGCACATGTATTTTGCACTTCCGAATTTCCCAAATGGAACAAAGAAAGTGAGTAATGCACAGGGTGGGGATGAGGCCTTTATCTCCCGATGGTTTCAGAACCCAGTAGAAAAAGAAGCACTTGTCTTCTGCATTTTCCCTGGCTTATAATTTAACACAAATTATGTGCCAGAATTCCAGTCTGGCGAGTTATAGTTTGTTTAATTACTTGATATACCCCAAATCAAAGATAAACAGTGGCTTACAATAATTAGTAAAAGGGAAAACACCTCAAGATGCTACAAAACAAAGCAAAAAGAAATACAATCGCTGCAAAAGGTAAGGTAAACAAATCCAGACAAAATTAGTCCAATGGCAAAGCCGTTACGAAGTAAAATGTTTCAAGGGCTGTTTTAAATTTTCAAAAGGAGGACTCCAAAAATCTCAAATGGTAAGGCATACCACAATGGGCCAACAACCGAAAATGAAGAAAGGCGGTAGCCCTGCAAACGGACAATGGAATTGGCCACAGTAGTGCTAGTCTTATATTCTTTATTTTTCTATTATAATAAGCCTACTATATACTGTAGCAGGGTTAGCCTGTCTCATTATTCAGGGAAGTGGAAAATCCCACAGTACCCAGCCCAAGAATGCCCCTTAGTCAGGGAGAAGGAGGAGGAAGAGTCCAGGATAAGCTGGGGGCTGGGCTGGATCCAACCCAGGTTTTAGAGATCTCCCTGCACTAAGGAAAGGAGATCTGGGTCAAAGGGGTGGAGCTGGGAACCTGCAGAAGAGGGAGGGGCCAACAGTCCTCTCTGGCAGGAGGAGGAATATGTAAGGCAGCTCCCAAAGCACCAAGTGGTTACTGTTGCCTGGAGTCAGTGTCTGTGTGAGTTTTGTACAGGTCCTGAGCTTATGGAGGTGGGAGAAGCAGAACCCTGGGGTTGAGGATATGGACGATCAGGAAGCTGGTCCTTCACGTGTGTGAGTTTCCTTGTTTGCCTTATTGTGGATGTGGACTGAGCCTGGGAATGCCTCGGGGAGGTGTGGGCGGAATGCTTCCCCAACCCTACCACTGAAGGAGAAAGGATTTGCCCAGGTTTAAAAGAGTGGAATGGACTGAATTGCTGATGAAGAGCCTTTAATGCTGTGCATTGTTAGTAGTTGGAAATGGTATCAATGAGAAGCCCTCTTGGTGGGGATGAGTTAATGTGTGATACCCTGGAGGGAGTAGCCAGTTAATTCCAGGCAAGGAACTGGGGGGGGGGGGGGGGGGGGGGGGGGGGGGGGAACCTGGACTGTCTCACTTTGCAGATTTATCTGTTTTTACATTCAGCAACAGAGTTTTGCTTTTTTTGTTTCATTGACTATTTTGCTTTTGATTGAGGATTCCCGGAGAGGTGCAGAGCTGGGCTGCACCCAGTTCCCTCAAACATCATGCTAGGACAGCCATGGCGGATAAATAGGCCAATTGATTGTCAGGGGTGATTCTCCTTCTAAGCTTAGCAACCAGAGCTTCAAGGCAAGTGCTGTGCCCTAGGATGCCTTCCTCTGCTATGTAGTGCATGCCTGACCCTAGCATGTGACACTATATTCATACAGGCTTGTCTCTCTTTTGACTTATGGTTTAGGCACTTGACATTTATTTATTTAGACAGTTTTGTATACCACCTCAACCTTCAATCAAAGTGGTCACAACACAATTGGGTGATACAAGACACATACACTAATACTTACAGGGAACATGGGCAATGGAGGGTTAAGTGGCTTGCCCAAGACCACAAGGAGCACCTGTGGGACTAGAAACCCCAGTCCTTCCGGCCCAAGGTTGCTGTCTTCTAGTGGGATTTGAACCCCTGACCTTCCAGCCTGAATTACCTTGCCCCAACCACTAGGCCACTCCTCCACTCCATGGGCTGGCTTCTAAAGTTTGTGTTCTAGGCAACTACCTAGTTTGTCTGATGATTGTGATGATCCTGTATATTGTTTCTATGCAGCTACTGGATGTGTGTGTGTCTGGGAACTGTTAGAGGAAAGTAGAGTGTGCCTTTAAGGTTGAAGGAGAAAGGAGATCTGCAGTTGCTTTCACTTCTAAGATTGGAAAAGTCTAACAAGTATTTCTAGAAGGTGCCTTGAGAGCAATGTGACAGTGAAGAGCTGACGAATCTTGTCCCAGTGGAGAGATTGATAAGCCCTATTCAAATCTTGCTGCTGTTCTGGTAACCTGTGTCTCACCTGCCAGTCTGAACAGTGTGCCCAATTCTTAGAGAGATAGGATGTTTCAGCATTTTCCCGCCTTTTTGCAGAAATTCTGATAATCTTGTAGTTGTGCTCATTTGTAGCCAAGGAACTAATCCACAACTGTTGCATGGAAACGTAGCCTAATGGTTAGGTTAACGGGCTGAGGACCAGGGAAAGCAAGGTTTGAACACTTCTTGCCTTGTGTACAAATTTTAGATAGAAAGTCAGAGGGCTGGCTCATCCACTAGGTGGCTGCCTAAGGCAGCAGACCTCAGTGGGTGGCACGGAACCCACAGCAGGCCATGTGCTTCAGCAATGAATTGTTGCCTGCAGGTAGGGCTTTGAACCATTTATCTGTTTACAGAGATGTGTTATACCAGCAGAAACACATCGGTGAAAAAAGCAAACGAGGACAGGAGGGATATACCATCCTTTACTACGTGCATCACAGCAGTTTACATATATATATATACACAAACAGGTACTTTTTATTCCCTTTTCCCTGAAGGGCTTGCAGTCTAAATGTACCTGAGGCAATGGAGGGTTAAGTGGCTTACCCAAGGCCACAAGGAGTGGCCATGGGACTAGAGACCCCAGTCCCTCCAGCCTGAGGTTACTTGTCCCCATGTGGGAATTAACCCCCAGCCTGAGGTAACCTGTCCCAACCAC
The DNA here is from genome assembly GCA_033557465.1 of Ichthyophis bannanicus. Taxonomy (NCBI): domain Eukaryota; kingdom Metazoa; phylum Chordata; class Amphibia; order Gymnophiona; family Ichthyophiidae; genus Ichthyophis; species Ichthyophis bannanicus. Next base: position 120,241,077 of record CM066048.1, read on the forward strand.
TGAGCCACTCCCCCTGCCAGAAAGAGCTCACTAAACCATCAGGGAGAGAAATCCAGCAGATTTCCCCTAGGCATAACCAAGAATATCTTATCTTATTGGTCTGCTAAAACTCCCCACAGCATATCTTAAACCTCTTGGCAGCTTGCTTAAAGTCCCTCAGGTCTCTGTGCAGTATCAGATGCTACTGGACTATCTCAGTGTTCAAGAAAGTATGAACTAAGGGACAAATTTTATAAGGGTCGCTCAGAAGGTTTTTTATAAGGGTCGCTCAGAAGGTTAAGTGGCATTTAGGCATTTAAGTCCCTATTTTAAAGGACTTGTACACGTGAATGGGCACTTACTGTACATGGGCGCTTTGGGCAGCTGCTATTCTATAAGCACATATGTAAAGCCCATAGCGTGTACTTTCAATTTGGCCTTGCCTATGCTTTGCCACCCTAAACGCCGTATCTACATGCACGTAGAGTTCCATCACTTACACGTTTCTGCCCAATCTAGGGTGGCTAGGTTAAGGCTTGCTAGTATGCTCCTATTTTATAAAGTACACATGTATTTAACTTTATAAAATAAGCCTCAAATACGCATATGGTAATTGTGTGTAAACTGTGCTGGAATTTATGAAATCACCCTTTAAATGTTTCTGAGAAATTATTTGTGCAACATTGGCACTTTCTAGTGGTCATGACTTAGATTGCAATCCATTTATTCTCCAGTAGAGTTAATTTCACCTTTCCATAAGCCTACCCCTTTGAACATCAATGTAAGTGGGACGGGTTTGCAGTGCATGCTCCCTGTTTAAAATATTTATGAACATGAAAGAGAAAGGAAGGAGTCAACAGCATCTGACGCCTGTTGGAAACCTGGGAAGAAAGCAGAGTGACAGTCTTGCAGAGGAATTAGCTGAAGAGTTTGCAGACGTGTCAAGAGAGAGAGATTGCTTTCTTCATGGACTGTTCAGCAGCCCTGGGGCATCATCTCATATCAGATTGCTTGAGCCAGGAGGAATACTGAGCTATTCTCACTGATGTCTTCCCCTCAGTCACTGCAGCACTAGCTGACTCCACCAAAAACTTTCTATTGAGCCCACGGTGCCTAAACGTTTGGACCTGGGACACTAACACAGGGATGGCTCAGCCTATCCCCAATGACCCAGAACCAGCTAGTACTTTAGTTTGCTTTTTACAGGTCGGGCTTTGTCCAGTGATCTCGCAGCAGAGGTCATCCTCTGAATGATGCAATGAACTGGGCATACCCCTTACTGCTACACCTGGCACATGATCAGAATCTTATCTTGTCCTTTGACTATAGCTCTGGGGACCCCTTTCTGGTACTTCTTAGCTATATCTCCCTTACAAACCCATTTCTCACAAGCTTACATCTAAAGGCCCTGATATCTGGTCCCCCATCCGCTGCAATTTTTTTTAGAAATGGCTTGGGAGGAGGAAAATGGAAACATTTGGAGAAATCCTTGTGCCAAATTCTTAGGTCTGTCACTTACTCTGTGTGACTCTGGCAGAGAGATAAAGTGTTTCTCTCAATCTTAATTTCCATCCCATTACTCTAACCTCTAGCCCACTCCCTCTCTCCTTCAGCATTTAGGTTTGATCATCTGGATCTTATGCAATTCCGCTTTCTCCTTGCCATTAGTGATAGTGAGGAGGGGAGGGGGATTCTCAGAGATTATCAAAAACTCCTATTAATCTCCCACTAATTATTTATTTACATTCTCTTATATACTGTGCTATTCTGCATCAGTGCGGTTTACATTGAACAAACTGAAATTACATTGAACAGGGTATTATGACTTGGAGATAACTATTTTACAGGGAACATGGGCTATGGAGGGTTAAGTGGCTTGCCCAAGACCACAAGGAACAGCTGTGGGACTAGAAACCCCAGTCCTTCCGGCCCAAGGTTGCTGTCCTCTAGTGGGATTTGAACCCCCAACCTTCCGGCCTGAAGTACCTTGCCCCAACCACTAGGCCACTACTTCCCTCAGACCATCAAAAGAGCAGCTAAGTACTGTCTGGAGAATAAGATCCCTTTCCCGATCTTCATGTGAAAAGGACATGGAGAAGAGCCCTAGGGAATGTCCCATCTTTGAAGGAAAGAATGCCCCAACTCTGATGCATTTCCCCTCTTCAACGCATTCAACTATGGGGATGAGTCTACTTGAATTTCCCTCTTTATCTTCCTAACTGCGGGTAGTATGCACGTGGTCTAAGGTGACCATCCAGCTTCATGTCACAAAGGGAGACAGAGGGAACAGACTAAACCAGTCCTGGTTTCACCACTTAACTGCATCCATGATCTCATAATTCCTGTTTACCATTGTAGTGATGCTATGGATTGAAAAATGTCACAGTAGATGATTTTTACAGAGTCCACAGGTCCTACACAGACATACACACATCCCACAACACAGAATGGAAAGGACTCAAGCCCACAATAATCTTAATATTTATGTTCCATCTCATTCTGAACGGTTTTATTGTACATGAAGTCCAGGAATGGCAGGAAAGATTTTCGATGTTTAATATCTTCTGCCATGAAAAGGAATTTGAGGATTTCCTGATAGCAGCAAAACAAATGTCCAAAACAATGCTGAGAAGATCCTGTCCCAGAATTCCGGGAAGATCCACGGTGGGTGCAACATCAGAGATGACTGCAACACTGCAGACATGCACAGATGAGAGACAGCAGGAAACAGCATGCCCAGTTTCTCATCCCACTCCTGCCATCTTCTCTCAACAGTGTGACTTAGTGGTGACAACTGCAGACCTAGCATTTGATCCCAATACTGCCACCAATTCTTACTGTGTCACATAGCTCAACTAGAAGTATCACAACAGGGATAATGTGATTGTGTAAATTATTTTGAAGAGCACTGCACATGACCAAAATAGTAAATAAAGAATATCTGCAAAGCGGCAAAGAGGCAACAAGTAACAATGTCTATAGTCACAACTTCCTGTTTTCTGGGGCAGCTGGGGAGTAGATGCTGAGGTTATTGTGCAATAAATTTGTGTACATTTGCATTATTTTGCATTATAAATATAGCTTTCTAATTTTGCTTTGTGTCTAAATATATTTGGTTCTGTGGGGAATTTTATGTATTGGTGTGAGGTTGCAGAGAAAGAGATCTCGTGGATGGGAAGGGGGGGGAAGGAAGATCAGAAACAGAGGAGGGGAGGGAGGATCTGGGACTTGGAGGGGCTCTGAAAATGGAAGTGTCTCACCCTCAACTCCAGCCCTCCCCCCCCCCCCCTCCGGGGCTAGTTTTGTGCCTCTTTTCTCCTCATCTCAGATGTCAATATGTATATATGCTTACACATACCCTCCTCCAGCTCTTCTTTCTCATACATTTCCCCTTTGCGCCCCCCCCCCCCGTAAGTTACAGCATAAATTCTTTCATTGCTCCATTAGAAGGTATCGCAGCCCATTAAGCAGGATTAAAGTGTAACCCTTTGGATTTAGGTCACTCTCTGTTTCCTTCCAGTCATCTTCCTCCAGGCTCCTCTCACCTCCTTGTTCCTCAGGCTATAAATGATGGGGTTCAACATGGGTGTGACTGCAGTGTAAAAGACTGACCACATCCCACCTCTTCCGGCCAGGCAGGTGGCAGCCGCACTCCCATAAAACATGACTACCACCATAAGGTGAGACACACAGGTGGACAAGGCCTTGCCCCTCCCCTCTCCTGAAGAATGACGCCTCTGCACAGTGGCCAGGATGTGGGCATAGGAGATGAGAATTACTGGGAAGAAACCACTAAGAGCCACACCAGTGATCAGCAGAGCAGCTTCATTCGCAGTTGTGTCAGCACAGGAGAGCTCCAGTAGCTGGGGGACATTGCAAAAGAACTGGTTCACCTGATTGGGCCCGCAGAATTGTAACTGGACTGCAAGCAGGGTGTGGATTAACGAGTGCAGGCAGCCACCAACCCAAGAGCTGGTTGCCAAATTGATGCACCTACCCCTGCTCATGATCACTGTGTATCGCAGGGGGCAGCACACCGCCACATAGCGGTCATAGGCCATCGCTGCCAACAGCATCAACTCTGTAGTGTTCAAAGCCGTCACCCAGAAGACTTGGAGGAAGCAGCTTGGAATGGAAATGCCTTGCCCCGGTCGGAGAAGATCCACCAGCAACCTGGGGATCGTGGTGGTGGAGGTGCAGATGTCCAAGAACGACAGGTTGGCCAAGAAAAAATACATAGGCGTATGGAGGCGAGGGTCCAGGCAGGCAAGGAGGAAGAGGAGGGCATTGGCCTGCAGGGTGACTGTATAGGTGAGGAAGAAAAGTAAGAAGAGAAAATCCTGCAGGGCAGGAGACTCTGAAACTCCCAGAAGGACAAACTCAGTCAGTGACGTTCGGTTTGCACACTTCATCGTCAGTTCTCCTGGCTTTACCTGAGGTATGCAAGACAGAACGATCATGAACACAGAGCAGTAAAAGGAGGGGAGAAGGCTATAGACTGGCCAGCCTGTCACTGCGCTTAAGTACTTCAAGGCACAGATAAATAATGAAGGCAAGAGAAACAACCAGCCTACAAACTGGCAGTTTTCAACTAAGATTTTACAAGATTCAAGAAAGAGAAGCTCCCTGCCTCTGAGGTGCACAGACACACTGCACTGGGCTCTGATACTGGGAACGGTGTGTGAGTGAGAGGGAAGCTCCCTGTCTCTGAGGTACACAGACACACTGCACTGGGCTCTGATACTGGGAATGGTGTGTGAGTGAGAGGGAAGCTCCCTGTCTCTGAGGTGCGCAGACACACTGCACTGGGCTCTGATACTGGGAACGGTGTGTGAGTGAGAGGGAAGCTCCCTGCCTCTGAGGTGCGCAGACACACTGCACTGGGCTCTGATACTGGGAACGGTGTGTGAGTGAGAGGGAAGCTCCCTGCCTCTGAGGTGCACAGACACACTGCACTGGGCTCTGATACTGGGAACGGTGTGTGAGTGAGAGGGAAGCTCCCTGCCTCTGAGGTGCACAGACACACTGCACTGGGCTCTGATACTGGGAACGGTGTGTGAGAGAGAGAAGCTCCCTGTCTCTGAGGTGCGCAGACACACTGCACTGGGCTCTGATACTGGGAACGGTGTGTGAGTGAGAGGGAAGCTCCCTGCCTCTGAGGTGCGCAGACACACTGCACTGGGCTCTGATACTGGGAATGGTTTGTGAGTGAGAGGGAAGCTCCCTGTCTCTGAGGTGCGCAGACACACTGCACTGGGCGCTGATACTGGGAACGGTGTGTGAGTGAGAGGGAAGCTCCCTGCCTCTGAGGTGCACAGACACACTGCATGGGCTCTGATACTGGGAACGGTGTGTGAGTGAGAGGGAAGCTCCCTGCCTCTGAGGTGCACAGACACACTGCACTGGGCTCTGATACTGGGAACGGTGTGTGAGTGAGAGGGAAGCTCCCTGCCTCTGAGGTGCGCAGACACACTGCACTGGGCTCTGATACTGGGAACGGTGTGTGAGTGAGAGGGAAGCTCCCTGCCTCTGAGGTGCACAGACACACTGCGCTGGGCTCTGATACTGGGAATGGTTTGTGAGTGAGAGGGAAGCTCCCTGTCTCTGAGGTGCGCAGACACACTGCGCTGGGCTCTGATACTGGGAACGGTGTGTGAGTGAGAGAGAAGCTCCCCGCCTCTGAGGTGCACAGACACACTGCACTGGGCTCTGATACTGGGAACGGTGTGTGAGTGAGAGAGAAGCTCCCCGCCTCTGAGGTGCACAGACACACTGCACTGGGCTCTGATACTGGGAACGGTGTGTGAGTGAGAGGAAAGCTCCCTGCCTCTGAGGTGCACAGACACACTGCACTGGGCTCCAATACTGGGACTGGTGTGTGAGTGAGAGGGAAGCTCCCTGCCTCTGAGGTGCACAGACACACTGCACTGGGCTCTGATACTGGGAACGGTGTGTGAGTGAGAGGAAAGCTCCCTGCCTCTGAGGTGCACAGACACACTGCACTGGGCTCCAATACTGGGACTGGTGTGTGAGTGAGAGGGAAGCTCCCTGCCTCTGAGGTGCACAGACACACTGCACTGGGCTCTGATACTGGGAATGGTTTGTGAGTGAGAGGGAAGCTCCCTGCCTCTGAGGTGCACAGACACACTGCACTGGGCTCTGATACTGGGAATGGTGTGTGAGTGAGAGGGAAGCTCTCTGCCTCTGAGGTGCACAGACACACTGCACTGGGCTCTGATACTGGGAATGGTGTGTGAGTGGGAGAGAAGCTCCCTGCCTCTGAGGTGCACAGACACACTGCACTGGGCTCTGATACTGGGAATGGTGTGTGAGTGAGAGGGAAGCTCCCTGTCTCTGAGGTGGGCAGACACACTGCACTGGGCTCTGATTCTGGGAATGGTGTGTGAGTGAGAGGGAAGCTCCCTGTCTCTGAGGTGGGCAGACACACTGCACTGGCTCCGATACTGGGAATGGTGTGTGAGTGAGAGGGAAGCTCCCTGTCTCTGAGGTGGGAAGACACACTGCACTGGGCTCTGATACTGGGAACGGTGTGTGAGTGAGAGGGATGCTCCCTGTCTCTGAGGTGGGCAGACACACTGCACTGGGCTCTGATACTGGGAACAGTGTGTGAGTGAGAGGGAAGCTCCCTGTCTCTGAGGTGCACAGATACACTGCACTGGGCTCTAATACTGGGAATGGTGTGTGAGTGAGAGGGAAGCTCCCTGCCTCTGAGGTGCACAGACACACTGCACTGGGCTCTGATACTGGGAACGGTGTGTGAGTGAGAGAGAAGCTCCCTGCCTCTGAGGTGGGCAGACACACTGCACTGGGCGCTGATACTGGGAATGGTGTGTGAGTGAGAGGGAAGCTCCCTGTCTCTGAGGTGCGCAGACACACTGCACTGGGCTCTGATACTGGGAATGGTGTGTGAGTGAGAGGGAAGCTCCCTGCCTCTGAGGTGGGCAGACACACTGCACTGGGCGCTGATACTGGGAACGGTGTGTGAGTGAGAGGGAAGCTCCCTGTCTCTGAGGTGCGCAGACACACTGCACTTGGCTCTGATACTGGGAACGGTGTGTGAGTGAGAGGGAAGCTCCCTGCCTCTGAGGTGCACAGACACACTGCACTGGGCTCTGATACTGGGAACGGTGTGTGAGTGAGAGGGAAGCTCCCTGTCTCTGAGGTGCGCAGACACACTGCACTGGGCTCTGATACTGGGAACGGTGTGTGAGTGGGAGAGAAGCTCCCTGCCTCTGAGGTGGGCAGACACACTGCACTGGGCGCTGATACTGGGAATGGTGTGTGAGTGAGAGGGAAGCTCCCTGTCTCTGAGGTGCGCAGACACACTGCACTGGGCTCTGATACTGGGAACGGTGTGTGAGTGAGAGGGAAGCTCCCTGCCTCTGAGGTGGGCAGACACACTGCACTGGGCGCTGATACTGGGAACGGTGTGTGAGTGAGAGGGAAGCTCCCTGTCTCTGAGGTGCGCAGACACACTGCACTGGGCTCTGATACTGGGAACGGTGTGTGAGTGAGAGGGAAGCTCCCTGCCTCTGAGGTGGGCAGACACACTGCACTGGGCGCTGATACTGGGAATGGTGTGTGAGTGAGAGGGAAGCTCCCTGTCTCTGAGGTGCGCAGACACACTGCACTGGGCTCTGATATTGGGAACGGTGTGTGAGTGAGAGGGAAGCTCCCTGCCTCTGAGGTGCACAGACACACTGCACTGGGCTCTGATACTGGGAACGGTGTGTGAGTGAGAGGGAAGCTCCCTGCCTCTGAGGTGGGCAGACACACTGCACTGGGCTCTGATACTGGGAACGGTGTGTGAGTGAGAGGGAAGCTCCCTGTCTCTGAGGTGCGCAGACACACTGCACTGGGCTCTGATACTGGGAACGGTGTGTGAGTGGGAGAGAAGCTCCCTGCCTCTGAGGTGCACAGACACACTGCGCTGGGCTCTGATACTGGGAATGGTGTGTGAGTGAGAGGGAAGCTCCCTGCCTCTGAGGTGGGCAGACACACTGCACTGGGCTCTGATACTGGGAATGGTGTGTGAGTGAGAGGGAAGCTCCCTGCCTCTGAGGTGCACAGACACACTGCACTGGGCTCTGATACTGGGAATGGTGTGTGAGTGGGAGAGAAGCTCCCTGCCTCTGAGGTTCGCAGACACACTGTACTGGGCTCTGATACTGGGAATGGTGTGTGAGTGGGAGGGAAGCTCCCTGCCTCTGAGGTTCGCAGACACACTGCACTGGTCTCTGATACTGGGAACGGTGTGTGAGTGAGAGGGAAGCTCCCTGCCTCTGAGGTGGGCAGACACACTGCACTGGGCTCTGATACTGGGAACGGTGTGTGAGTGAGGGGGAAGCTCCCTGTCTCTGAGGTGCACAGACACACTGCACTGGGCTCTGATACTGGGAATGGTTTGTGAGTGAGAGGGAAGCTCCCTGCCTCTGAGGTGCAAAGACACACTGCACTGGGCTCTCTCTGATAGTGGAAATGGTGTGTCAGTGAGAGAGCAATGCACTACCTTGGCCTCTGATACTGGGAATGGTGAGTGGGAGAGAAACTCCCTGAGATGTACAGATTCATTGCACTGGGCTGATACTGGGAATGGCGTGTAAGTGAGAGAGAAGCTCCCTGTCTCTAAAGTGGGCAGATACACTGCTCTGGGCTCTGATGCAGGCAATTGCACTATCCTAAATGGAAGAAAGCAGAAAATCCACCTCATCCCATAATAACCAAGTCCGTACCTGCTTGCCTTCCATTGTTGTGACAGACATCATTTTTCAGGTAGTTCTCTACCCCGTTTCCCCGTCACTCAAAGGAAAATGCAGCTCACAGCAAATCCTGAACAGTGGAAATGGTGAGTAAGTGTTTCTCATCCATAAGGTCCTTCAAATATCTCCTAAAATCATCAGGAATAAGATAGAAGACCATAATCCCATTGTATCTGTATTGCAATGGAGAAATGTGGCAAAATGAATATGAGTTTACAGACTGTATATGAAGAAGGGAGCCAAGAAAAGGGGGCAAATGGAACTCCTTCCAACCACCAAGTGATACCTCGTTACAGAGTCAATTTCGGTTGAAAGACCAGCGGGATCCTGATGGCTCTGTCTGCAAGATGAAGATGTGGCCACCTCATTTGCAGGGGTATATGAACTCCTTCCCAGTCCCCCATGAAGCCCATGCACTCACAATGGCTGGAGAAATACTTTGACTCATTGTGAACGGCAACATCATCGCCACTAAAATCTTCTTCCTCTGAGAAAGTGTCCACTTGACTTCCAGTTTATTGCTGTTCCCATAAAACCTTCCACTGGAAAAATGTTCCTTAATTTCATCTACTTGTACAGTAGAGTGATAAATCATTTGCTATGAAAGGGGAGGATGGAATCTATTATCCTTAACCTTAGCAGACAGCCCAGGTTTGTTTGGACTTGCTTAAATGAAAAGACCCCCTGTGAGATCCCTGTAGGCTTCCTCTATAGTGTAATTGACTTATCTATACACCACCATCCCTCTGAAATTCCCTCCCAGATAACATCAGGAATTCTTCCGACCTCACCAAGATCAGAAAACTGTTAAAAACCCACCTGTTTGCACATTTCACTAATGTCACTTAAACATTATAAAACTACCATAAATGGTATCCACCTGCATGTAAGTAGTTCACTTTCTCCATTTTTACCTAATGCTTTTGTAGAATGTTCAAGTTCTATGTAAACCTAGTTTGACTTGTTCCATGTACTCTGCTTTGACCAGATGAAAAGCGATATAGAAATCCAGCCAAATAATAATAATGATAATAATAGCCCTAGTTTGCACAAAGATTTGTTATTTTAATTTAAATAACAGCTGTGGTTGTAAGAACCCCTCCCCACATTACCGCCCCGTGTCCCATTAATAACTTAGGGACCCTTCTTTGTACCTTTTCTACCATTTAGACTTCCTTTTTAAGGACGGGCACCCATAAATGAACCCTTGCAGTCCAAACATACATCCCCCTTTTGTCCCTTATACTGAGCTCAGATGAGATCCCCCTCATTCCCTCCTTCTATCCACCATACCCCCCATTTAATGCACCCCAAAATGTAGCTGGCTCTGTCTTCTCCCTCCTGGTTTTCCTCACTCACTCCCAGTCTGTAATCACCTAATATTTCCAGAAAATTTTCCTGGTTAGTATTAGGAGGTTTTGCAGAACACAAAACTCTTTCTTTTTCTCAACCTAAATTCAATAGTAGATTGTTTTCATGCAATCCCTCACTCGTTACTGGAGCGCCATCTAAGAATAAATTTCAAGAAAACAGAAGTTTTGTACATAACCAGGAATCATAGCTTTACACCTCCCAAGATCTTAAAGGTCAATGCAACAGATTTAGAAGTGAAGACAGAGGTATAATATTTCAGAATAACACTAGACCGCTGTCTAACATTACAATCTTGCATCAACAAAACGGCTAGAACAATTTACCAAAAAATGTAAAACTCTTAAACAACTACAGCCTCTCATTGAAGCACATGATTTCCGAACAGTTTTCCAGGCAATGATATTCCCACATTTAGACTTCTGCACCATCATTTACCATGGCATTCCCAAAAGTGCCTACATCTACTACTGATGGCACAACCCACAGCTGCGAGAATCCTTCAAGGTGCATCTAGAATAAGCCACATCACAACTACTCTCAAACTACTAAACTGGCTCCCACTACGGTGTACAAAATCTTGCATAATACGACCTCTGAATACTTACAGTCCATCGTCAAACAGCCACCAAACACTCGGGAGAGAATGCCCCCAAAATACATGCAGCGTGCCTCAGGATAAGAGAAGGAGCAACCAAACATCTTGCTCACGCGCCTTCTTCCTATATGTGCCAGGCCTATGGAACAGCCTCCCTGCAAAAACGAGAGCCAGAAATGACATCACAGTTTTCCACAAGGACATAAAAACGATTCTTTTCAAAGAGCATTTTCAAAACATAGCATGACCAGACCAGCTAAAATCCAGCAGATTCTGAAGAACCTGCTACAACACTTTAAATAATGAAACTGGTCAATTGCATGGTAACTGGACATGATATGCACTACCCCCCAGTAAAATATATGTACGCTTCTACATAGCTCGGTTAGTATAAATACCCTGTATTATAAGTGAAAGTTCTACCTGACCTGTTATCTGATTTATCTTTAATCTGTTATGTTGTCATGTTTCTGTTCCTTGTAAAATGTAAAATTTTAGTTCAATGTAAACTGCACTGATTTATGGAAATGTGGTATATAAAAAAGTTAAATCAAATAAATAAAAAGCACAAAAAACAAGGCAATCCAAAAGAGACAGAAAATGGAAGAACGATTAGTTCAAAGGTAGGCGAGATCTTTTTCTCATTTCTAAGAACTTGCTCTACTTGGTTAGGGTGCTAACCAGTCTGAGACAATCAAATGCAATTGGACCACGCTTATATGGGTAGAAATCGATTTTGCCAAGGAATGTCACATAGGACATTTTGCAGCTGGTTGGTGGACGCGTTTCCTCTGGTTCGCCGGGAAGAGAAGCTGCCAACTCTTTGCTGAAACTGGTCCCTTATAAAGCACTCCTGTGAAGGTTGCCCTTCCTACTTCCCTACCTGTAGAGAGAAACTAAGCTCTTACCACCTGCAAGTCCTTCAGGGAGAGGATTTGGCAAGAGAACAATACTCATCTCACCCCGAGACATGAGAATTCAAACAAAACTGTGTGTTGTTTCTCTTGTCCTTGGAGGACTTTCAGGAGCTTATGTTTTCAATACCTCAGAAAACTGAGGGGAAATCAATGTACAGATATAAGCAAGTTCCAAGGGAAAATGTCTGTCTGGTTGGAGTGACGCTGCACGCCCTGCATCTGTTTCCACATTAATAATTTTGTGTCCTTCTGGGCAGCACTGTCTTCGTTCAAAGCACTGTACAGGAAAGGGTGACCCTCTTGTTACTGTGTCCTTTTGCTCCCTTGATGAATCGAGGTTGGATTGTCCATAATGGGGCCCCCAGATTTGTGCATCCTAAGCATTACCATGCATCCAAGGTCCTAATCTGGTCTTGTTCCTCTAATGGGCCTTCTTTCTGTTGGCCAGGGAATCGGGGCAGCCTGTGTGTTAGCAGATTGGGGGCAGGGCTGGCCCAACCATTAGGCAAACTAGGCATTTACCTAGGGTGTCAGCTTCAAGGATTGGGGAAGCAAAGAGCAGGGCATTCAAAGCTAAACAATAGATTCTGACAGCTGGGTGGGGGGGGGGGGCACATAAGGCTTAAGGTTTGCCTAGAATACCAACACCTTGAACCAACTCTGTGGCCGGCCCTAGTCAGGGGTGGTTGGAGTCAGTGGCTGACTATTCGAAAAAGCATTTCAAATAAATTCCAACAATCCTATTAAACAAAGGTCCTTGATCAATAGGAATAATAAATGTAAGAATTGGGCCCTTAACCCAAACACTGTATGTTAAAACAATTTTTTGGACCAGTTAGGAGGCTAATACCTCTAGTCACAATTAGGTCTGTTTTGCTCTTTTAAAAAAAAATACCACTTTATTAAAAAAAAACTATCCCAGCACACTCAAAGTTTTAGAGTGCACTCCTCATCAAAAGTGAACCACTTATCTGCAGTCTCTCGGAAGAGAGTTCAACTTCAAAATTTTTCATCGAGCTGATCGACACAGTGCTGCGTTTTGAACCTGCTGAATTCATTTTGGTTCGGTATCAAGATCCAACTTCTGGTAAAGCCCTTATTTCACAGCAAAATCACTATTCTAAGTTTAAGTTATAAGCTCAATATAAGTTTAAGTAATTGGTTTGTTAATTGTGAACCACCCTTGATCTCCGGAAGGGGCGATATAGAAAAACATAAATAAATAAAATAAAAAATATTTTGGTCTGGCTCCTAAATCTACACAAAATTTGTCGAGGCCTGTCCTAGACTACTAGAAAAATTATCAGATGGCCCTAGTTGGCCTACAGGGGTTGGGAATCTTCAGGAAGTTGCCTTGCAGTGTGGCTTTTGGGTGGGGGGGGGGGGGGTAAAGGGTATCTTCAGAGATGGACTATTTAGTGTTTGCCAGGGCCAGGAGCAGGAAGACCCCCAGACTCTGCTTCTTTTATGAACATGCTCCTAGGAGGGAAAATAACCCTAGCTTTCATCTGGTATTATTTTATTTTGTCAAGAATAAAACACTGTTCATTGAAAGCTGCATTATTTGTTTTGCATAATAATGAGGTGTTTTGTATGCATTTGCATGCTATGCAATACACAATGGGGTAAAACAACATGTATTATGGTAAAATGATACATGATTTTGCCTTTTAAACACACACTAAGGGGCAAAAATAATGCATTATTCCCTTAATGTACATTAGTAACTATCACCGTGGAGGCAGATTCCATATAGGCCAGTTATCTCCGGCAGACATATTTAAATCAGGAGCGGGTGAGATTCAAACCTAATTCCGCATCCATGGGTATTGATGCGCCCGCGTTTATGGAATCGTCACTTAGTCGTGTCTGGCACGGCATCTCCATCATGATTTTCAGCCGGTCCATGCACGAATTCAGAGTGAGTGCCGCGTCCGGGTGCAGGCATGGGCCGTAGAGTGAAGTAGAGAATCCTGCTAATATTATGGGACATGGATAGGTGTTGAAATGGTTTTGGATGGCCCTCCCCTCGCTCACCATATTTTGGACAGCTGCAAGTTTTCGATCCTGCCCGTCTCCGTGATATACTCATAGACGGCTCTGACGGCCATGCCTACTCGATTAAAACGTGCATCTCCTAAGCCACTGTTCTCACTGACAGTATTTTGCTGATGCAAACTAGCAAATGCTAATGATAAATGAATGCTAATGCAAACTAGACTATATAATAGCACTTTTCTGGTCATGAAAAAGACTAAGTACGTAATTGCAGTGCACTCTAATATATTATAAGAGAAAGTAAATATTAAACATGTTTGTCATGGCATACCTTGCATCAGAAGGTACGTGGCAATATAAAAACACTTCAGTCATTCTTGCATTGGTCATCTCTAACAACACTCTTTAAAATGGTAAGTATGGATCCTTACCAAGTTCACAAAAACCTTAACTAACTTTGCAATTCCCCAAAGGATGCATAATATTGCTGAGCTACAAAAGTATGCTCTTTTAAGGACTATGGCCTTCTGGCTATGGCATCTGTTCCCCACATGTCTTGGTACTGGCATTTCTCACGGCAACTCCCTACATATGGCTACATGTGTCCCAAACAATGTCCACTCTCTTTCATGGCTTATTTCAGTCTGTATACATCTGCTATCTGTGGGGCAACTCTGTCTGCCTTCCCACAGTCTGCTTTGTGGCAATGCTCCCCTGGCTAGGCCTGTGTGGGCATGAGAGGGGGGATCCCTGTGCCATCATACCAAGTAACCAGCCTCCAGATATATCACCACTCTCGCAGCCTGCATAGATCCTCGACTGGGTAAGGATGTAGGCATCATGGCACAATCTGGGGAATATTGGCACATCAGTCATGTCTCCCAGTGCCTGGCACAGCTGATGTATGGCTGCCCTATCATACTGGCACCTAGTGACACTGTTGTCATCTGTAAGGTCTAGGTACTGGCCAGGCATTTGTGTCCTCCCTGAATTGCAGATCAGCACACCAGATCCACCCATGCAACCCTCTAACCACACACACACACACACACACACATTTCCATTTGCAGGAAGAAATTGTAGAACACAATAGAACATTTTCTAAGTACTGGCTTTATTTCATATCTCCAGCAGGGATCATGGGCACGTTTGTGAGGAAGTAAAAAAAGACGAACATGGACCTTTCCAGAATATGTTATACATATCTCCACAGCAAACCATGCCTTAATGCCACCCCTCTTGGCCATGGGCTGAGATGCCCGTGCAAGCATCGTGGACGTTCTTGTGTGTTGTGTACCGGAATATGCCCATAGACGGTTTTGTAAGATGCACAGCTCATGCGCACATGCTAACGGCCTATTTGGGTTCTGCAATGACCCCTTAGGCTGGCAATCTGTCCCGTGAATAGCAGGGTTAGACATCCAATCTGCACTGTGCCCGGGGATATGATTCCATTGCCAGCTCTCCCCACACTTACACAATGTTTTTGTGGGAGCGCTGGACGTGGGCAGGAGGAGGTGGAACAAGGCACCAGGACATACAGGTGGCAATTCAGGTGTGGTCTCTGTATGTACCCTGCTGCTGAGATACATGCCCAGCTTATTCCATTCCAATGGTGGAATACATCTCAGGCACAGCACCGTTCGTAGGATGCAGCCCCCCCATATCCCAGGCCGCTGCAGAAGGACAGCACCTGCCATCCAATCCAGGCTTTGGGGACCCCCACAGATGGGTGGGCAGCAGTGTGTCAAGGCCTACTCTAGGTCAGGCCATTCTGCAATGGCGTCTAGACATGCCGGTGCCATGGCGATGGGACATTATGGGACCGGCACACCCGCTAGAGATTTGTGTGCAGGACCGTACCTATCCCTGTGCAAGTGGTGCAGCTACAAAGGGTGCAAAGGCTTGGGGGGTGCATTTCGGCTGCCTGCTGTTGCCCTGCCACCACCACTTTTTCTTCTCTCAGTGACAGCAGGTCAACAGCAGACAGCTGATATTTGCCTCCTAAGCCTTTTCGTGGCACTTTAAGCAGGTCGGTCCCTCCCTTCTCTGACACCTCCATCCAGCCGCTTTCTGCTCTTTCCCTGATGCCGGCATCACTGTGGAGAAAACAGAGGGTGGCAGCAGCAGGGCAAGAGCAGAAAGCAGCTGGATGGAGGTATGGGGAGGAGGTGGGGGGGGGTGCGCCTGATGTGCAAATCGCACAGGGTGTTATTCTAGCTCTGTACGGCCCTGGTTTTGTGAGCTGGATGGGCAGATTGCAAGATGGCTCCCACTATGGAATCGGGTGCATGCTGGGCTGTCTAAGTGCCCAGTTCTGCAAACGCGAGTATGTACAGATCCCATGGTTGTGGAATCAGGTACAACTTGGCCTTGTCCAAGTTTTAGGCATCCTGACGGCCCGGTCTCGGAATAGACCTCTTAGTATTTTACACAATTCACATGTTAGAAAAAGAAACATAGTGTCCCATCGCCATGGCACCGGCACATCTAGACGCCATTGCAGAATGGCATTACCTAGAGTAGGCCTTGACACACTGCTGCCCACCCATCTGTGGGGGTCCCCAAAGCCTGGATTGGATGGCAGGTGCTGTCCTTCTGCAGCAGCCTGGGATATGGAGGGCTGCATCCCACGAACGGTGCTGTGCCCAAGACTTATTCCACCATCGGAATGGAATAAGCCGGGCATGTATATCAGTGGCAGGGTACATACAGAGACCACACCTGAATTGCCCCTGTATGTCCTGGTGCCTTGTTCCACCTCCTCCTGCCCACGTCCAGCGCTCCCACACAAACATTGTGTAAGTGTGGGGAGAGCTGGCAATGGAATCATATCCCCGGGCAGAGTGCAGATTGGATGTCTAACCCTGCTATTCACGGGACAGATTGCCAGCCTAAGGGGTCATTGCAGAACTCAAAAAGGCCATTAGCATGTGCGCATGAGCTGTGCATCTTACAAAACCGTCTATGGGCATATTCCGGTACACAACACACAAGAACGTCCATGGTGCTTGCACGGGCATCTCAGCCCATGGCCAAGAGGGGAGGCATTAAGGCATGGTTTGCTGCGGAGATATATATAACATATTCCAGAAAGGTTCATGTTCGTCTTTTTTTACTTCCTCACAAACGTGCCCATGATCCCTGCTGGAGATATGAAATAAAGCCAGTACTTAGAAAATGTTCTATTGTGTTCTATAATTTCTTCCTGCAAATGGAAGTGTGTGTGTGTGTGTGTGGTTAGAGGGTTGCATGGGTGGATCTGGTGTGCTGATCTGCAATTCAGGGAGGACACAAATGCCTGGCCAGTACCTAGACCTTACAGATGACCACAGTGTCACTAGGTGCCAGTATGATAGGGCAGCCATACATCAGCTGTGCCAGGCACTGGGAGACATGACTGATGTGCCAATATTCCCCAGATTGTGCCATGATGCCTACATCCTTACCCAGTCGAGGATCTATGCAGGCTGCGAGAGTGGTGATATATCTGGAGGCTGGTTACTTGGTATGATGGCACAGGGATCCCCCCTCCCATGCCCACACAGGCCTAGCCAGGGGAGCATTGCCACAAAGCAGACTGTGGGAAGGCAGACAGAGTTGCCCCACAGATAGCAGATGTATACAGACCGAAAAAAGCCATGAAAGAGAGTGGACATTGTTTGGGACACATGTAGCCACATGTAGGGAGTTGCCATGAGAAATGCCAGTACCAAGACATGTGGGGAAACAGATGCCATAGCCAGAAGGCCATAGTCCTTAAAAGAGCATACTTTTGTAGCTCAGCAATATTATGCATCCTTTGGGGAATTGCAAAGTTAGTTAAGGTTTTTGTGAACTTGGTAAGGATCCATACTTACCATTTTAAAGAGTGTTGTTAGAGATGACCAATGCAAGAATGACTGAAGTGTTTTTATATTGCCACGTACCTTCTGATGTAAGGTATGCCATGACAAACATGTTTAATATTTACTTTCTCTTATAATATATTAGAGTGCACTGCAATTACGTACTTAGTCTTTTTCATGACCAGAAAAGTGCTATTATATAGTCTAGTTTGCATTAGCATTCATTTATCATTAGCATTTGCTAGTTTGCATCAGCAAAATACTGTCAGTGAGAACAGTGGCTTAGGAGATGCACGTTTTAATCGAGTAGGCATGGCCGTCAGAGCCGTCTATGAGTATATCACGGAGACGGGCAGGATCAAAAATGTGCAGCTCTCCAAAATCACCATCCAATACCTATCCATGTCCCATAATATTAGCAGGATTCTCTGATTCACTCTACGGCCCATGCCTGCACCCGGACGCGGCACTCACTCTGAATTCGTGCATGGACCGGCTGAAAATCATGATGGAGATGCCGTGCCAGACGCGACTAAGTGACGATTCCATAAACGCGGGCGCATCAATACCCATGGATGCGGAATTAGGTTTGAATCTCACCCGCTCCTGATTTAAATATGTCTGCCGGAGATAACTGGCCTATATGGAATCTGCCTCCACGGGGATAGTTACTAACGTACATTAAGGGAATAATGCATTATTTTTGCCCCTTAGTGTGTGTTTAAAAGGCAAAATCATGTATCATTTTACCATAATACATGTTGTTTTACCCCAATGTGTATTGCATAGCATGCAAATGCATACAAAACACCTCATTATTATGCAAAACAAATAATGCAGCTTTCAATGAACAGTGTTTTATTCTTGACAAAATAAAATAATACCAGATGAAAGCTAGGGTTATTTTCCCTCCTAGGAGCATGTTCATAAAAGAAGCACAGTCTGGGGGTCTTCCTGCTCCTGGCCCTGGCAAACACTAAATAGCCCATCTCTGAAGATACCCTTTACCCCCCCCCCCCCACCCCAAAGCCATGCTGCAAGGCAGCTTCCTGAAGATTCCCAACCCCTGTAGGCCACCTAAGGCCATCTGATAATTTTCCTAGTAGTCTAGGACAGGCCTCGAAAAATTTTGTGTAGATTTAGGAGCCAGACCAAAATATTTTTTTATTTTATTTATTTATATGTTTTTCTATACCGCCCCTTCCGGAGATCAAGGGTGGTTCACAATTAACAAACCAATTACTTAAACTTATATTGAACTTATAACAAACTTAGAACAGTGATTTTGCAGTGAAATAACTCATAGGATCATGCAGTAGTTGCAGAAAACATATGATACAATCCACATATTTATTTATTTATTTATTTACTATTTCTTCTATACCGCACTATTCGTTATCAGCACGGTTTACATGGAACGAAACAATCAGACGGGTACATAAGTCTGAGTTTACAAATAACAGGAAAGCCAACTTGGATAACTAGAGATAACTATTTACAAAAAACATTGTCATAGAACATATACAACATATTTATATTTACATGGGCTTTGCATAGACCAGTTTGTTTGGGTAGTTAATGGTTGATGATATTGATTGGGAGGGTTCAGGGGAGATTCTCTAAAGGCTTATTTTTTATGTTGGGTATATTTTGTTAACATCAGTTGTTTTACCAAAATATTCTATAAATAGATATGTTTTAATTTCCTTGCAAAAATCTTTAAGGTCCTTGATGGCTCTTAGTTTGTCTAGTAGGGCATTCCAGAGTATCGGTTAGAAATAAGTGAATGGCTCTGTTGCTTGTCGAGCGGTTTATTTTGCGGTAGTTAGAAAGGACCACCAAGGGGTTTTATTGCCTTCTCTTCTCTCATTAGATGAGATGCTAATCAGTGAGCCTAGAAATGAAGGGGCTATTTCCCTCATGAGTTTTAAATATTAGGAGCCAGAATTTCTATATTGTGCGGTATCTTTAGACAGAAATACAGATAACCGGTTGCAGCTTCAGATATTGTGTCTGTACATGTGGGTGGTGCAACGGTGGTTTGCCTGCATCTGCTCGGGATGTGCTGGTGGGTGTCTTTGTGTGGGTGGGGTACAGGGCAGCGGTGCATGTGTAAGGGTGCTGTAGAGGTGGGATGCCTGTGTATGTATGTGCGTGTATGGTACGGATGGGGGTGCCTGTGTGTGATGTTGGTGGGGGGGTGCGCGACTGTGCGTGTTCTAGGGGGAAGGGAATGCCCCTTTGGCAACATCTCCCCCTCCAACCCCTCTCCTGTTGGCTTCTTCGTTTATCCATCCAGAATGTGCCCAGTTCACCAACCCCCCTAGATTCCCATCCCCTGCCCTAAAATCATTCCCCCGTCCTCCTTTTCTAATAGGCTCATTGCCCCTTTAAATTGTCCCTGCCACCTCCTCCCCCAACACACAGAACCTTTTGACCTTTTTTGGCTGCAGGTCGCGATGCCTTCTCTTCTGCCCATGACAGAGCTGCCCTGTGAGCAGATATATGGTGTCACGGCCATTGGGGCAACTCATTTGGGGAGGCAGTGCTGCCCTCTTATGTCTCCCAAACTATGTCCATGCCCATCCCTTGCCCTCCATCACCCCCATCCTTCTTTTTTTTTAAGGCTATTACCACTTTAAATTTTTGCTGCACACCATGCACACCTAGACAACTGTCGGCTTTCCCCTATTATCTAGTTTAAAAGCTGCAACTATATTACTGCAGGTTAGTAACTCCCCTGTCAAACTAGGCCACAGGAAAATGCCAGATTTTATTGCAGCTTAGTAATTGCCCCTTTACCTGTCTGAAGGACTGGTGATGAAATAAATGGATGAGTCACAAGTGGTAGTAAAGAGCCACTCAGTGTTCCCTCATTTTTGATGGTCTATTTCTTTATAGCTTTCTTCCGCACAGTGAGTTAACAGCCCCTGAGATTCCAAGGTGCTCACCTATCCAAGTGCTTGCCAGCCTGGCAATCTACTTCCGCTCGTAAGAAAACCCGGGGGCTGGGTCGCCAGGAGTTGGCATTGACTCAATAGCAGACATTGCATTGCATTCTTCTTTATAGCTTAACTAATATACATTGGACTGTTATAGTGATCTCCCTTTAATTCCTGGTGAGTGTTGGATGGCCATTATAAATCAGGTGCCTTTTTGAAAAATGTATATATGTGCCTCATTACAAAATCACCCCCCAATGTGGCAAAATGTTTTATCAGGCCCTAGAGCTATCTTTTAATCCCTACTTCCAATTGCAAAATTGGCCTTTCAATTATCATGTCTATGTTCCTGCCTGCCCACCCCCCTCGGGCTCCCCATCCAGAGACAGTAGAGCACTCCACAACTCTCAGTTCATACTTTCAAGTGTCCTTGATGCTTTAGCCTCCCTTATTCTTTTTATTTCTCTAACCCCTTTTTGTGTAGGGATTAATCCCTGAAGAGTTTAAGGGATCCACTTTCAGAGGCTGCAGTGAAATTAACTCACTGACAACAGTGTCAGGAAAACAGGTTCCTGGGATGGGGCTAGCAATGACTGAGAGGTTAGACCTAGGAAATCACACTGTCACACTCCACAAAAGAAACATTCTCGGGAGATTGGTCCAAAACCTAGAGTAATTTTACTGTCAAAACATTTTAAACAATCTTAATCATATAGTAAAAAGAAAATGTAGAATATTACAGTGAAAACAGAGTTTGTAAATTCCATATCTTCGAGTCTTCGGAAATTGTTCTCTTCCAAAAAAAAAAACAGAGTTCCCTGACTAACCAAATAATTACTCAAGTAACTTGGACCTTCTACTATGGGCTTCCCCCCTTGACCCCTCCCCCTTCCAAAAAAAGGGTAGCAAGAAGTGGACTAACTATCATTGATCACTCACAATGTTAAAGTATGATTTTACATTCAAATGAAGAAAAGGAATGTACATAGTCACACATTTATTGAGATAGAATAGGATGTGTGTTAGGGCACTCAGGTGATCAGCTCGCTGGTAAGGGGGGAGGGGACTTATACCCTCATAGTGTGACCTCCAGGGTTGGGTTTAAGCCCTTTCAGACAATTCCTTGTCTTTCTAGAAGGCAAGGAAGGGCAGCATATAGAGAGAGAAAATCAGTGCCTTGTTTAATCAAAGATCCCAATAATCATTTCAGGTTTTCTATGTGTTATCCTTCCAGTGGCCCTTGCATCGACTCACTGCTTTCTTCAAGGCATCTTTCATCTCCTTGTTCCTGAGACTGTAGATCATAGGGTTCAACAGTGGGATGATCACAGAATAAAAGACTGAGATCACTTTATCCACATGAGAGTGTTCTTTGGACATAGGACGGACATACATGAAGATCACAGTCCCAAAGAAGATGCTAACCACAGTAAGGTGGGAGGCACAGGTGGAGAAGGCCTTCTGGCGCCCAACTGAGGATGGGATGCGCAGGATGGTGATGACAATGCAAATATAGGAGACCATGGTCACTAGGAAGCAGCCCAAGATCACCGTCCAGGCCACCACAGAGAAGATGACTTCATTGAGGGAAGTATCTGTGCAGGATAGTTTTAGTAGGGGTGCAAAATCACAGAAGAAGTGGTCAATCTTATTGGGGCCACAAAAGAGAAGCCGGGACATCAGTGCAGCTGGCAGGGAAATTGAAAGGCAGCCAACTAGCCAAGACCCCACCACCAATTGACCACAGATCAAGTTGGTCATGATGGTGGAATAGCGGAGTGGGTTGCAAATGGCCAAATAGCGATCATAAGCCATAACAGCTAGGAGAAAATGCTGAGTGGCTCCTAGGAAAAAGATGAAGTAGAACTGAGCTATACAGCCAATGGAAGAAATAGCCTTGTTCCCAGTCAAGAGACTGGTCAGCATCTTGGGCATAGTGACAGTGGTGTACCAAATTTCTAAAAAGGAGAAGTTACTGATGAAGAAGTACATGGGCTTATGGAGGCATGGCTCTGCTCTCACCACTGTGATAATGAGGATGTTGGCAGTGATGGTCAGCAGATAGAAGAGTAGAAAGAGGACAAAGAGCAAGACCTGGAGCTCCCGGACACTAGAGAGACCCAAGAGCATGAACTCGGTCACATTTGAGATATGAGCAGCTGTCATGGCATCGTGTTCCAAGACCTGTGGAGAGAAAAGGCAGAACGGAAGCACATGTCCATGAAAATCAATGATCGTCACATCATCGCAATTCTACCTGTGTGACCTAGAGCAAATCACTTTACTTCCTAGTTCCTCAGTTTATCACATTGTACTTGGGTAACAATAAGCTTCTTCTTCCTTCTCCCCGTGAGAATTTGCCATGAAAATTAGATAACCAAAGTAGTGATCAAACTTTCCACTTCTGAGATGGCTGTACATTAGTGAGGGGAGAGGTTTAACTATTAACACTGAAGTGCATTTTGGAACCTGTCTAGGAGAAATGTGTTGCAGTAATTCAAGGTGTTATTATTGCTTTGATAATCATTTGGAAAATATGTTTTGTCTCATGTGGATGAAGAGGTACACATGAATTTTCTGGAGTTTTTAGAGCTGAATCTATATTGGCACTGGGAAAATCTTTTACAGTGAGGGTAGCTAGGAGCAAAACAAATTGTTCAGGAAGGCGGTGGACTCTCCATCATTTGAGGTTTTTAAGAGCAGAATATACATATGTTTGAGATGATACTGGTACTGGGGATCTTGCCTGGAAGTAGGGAATGGATCATATGACCTCCCAGCCCTATCTTTCTTTGAATCCAGATCAGTGGTTCTGAACCCAGTCCTCTGGGAACCCTAGTCCAGTCAGGTTTTCAGGGTATCCACAATGCATATGCATATGCATGGGATAGATCTGCATACAACGGAAGCAGTGCATGCAGATCTATCTCATGCATATTCATTGTAGATATCCTGAAAACCTGACTGGCCTGGGGGGTCCCAGAGGACTGGGTAGATAACCACTGATCTAGATGGTTCCCTGAGGTTCCTTCATAAACTAGCCTTCTGCAATTCTAAATGACCTCATGAGGTCCTGTCACAACCCTATCATTTCATGTTACCACCTGATTTCCAGAGGTCCTTCCCAGAACTCTCTATCTATGATTCTAGATTGTCCATTAAGATTCGTTTATGATTTCCAGATGTTCTTTTATCCCCATCTTCCTATGATTCTGTAATTCCTCAAAAAAACATTTATTCCTTGAAAAAACCTTGAATTTATATTATTTATCATTTCATTATTATTATTTTTCTCTTCCACCAACATGTCTTTGGTTTATCAGACCTGAGATTGTAGAAGGATCAAGCAACTAAGCTTGCTTCAACATGCTAGCCTGGAAAAAAAGGAAAGTAACTTATTCCTATCCAGCACTAATGCATGTTGGATGTCTTTTCTGCTGGTGAACTTGGGGGATTGTGTGAATGACATAAAATAAATGAATTGTAAGGCTGTCTTCCTACCAATACCTTGTAGTACAACGTAGACCAAATGGGGTTCCCTGCGGGATGTGACACCTTTTGTATGATGAACACAGGAATTATCAAAAGACAATGTTGTATGTGAGCTTTCGAGATGGCACCTGAAGAAGGGCCTGACGTGGTCTCCAGAGCTCGTATAGAGAATCACCTTTTGGAAAGTAATAAACATAATGATATAGCAAATGATGGCAGAAGGCAACCAAAATGATCTCCCCAGTCTGCCAAATCTCCATTCTTCCACTGTGGGTGGATGAGCATATAAATATCCCTATTCGGCCCATCAAAACCAGAGAGCTCTTTCTACCTGTTTTTGAACGATAAATCTTTGTGTGGTAGACACACATACTGACCACCATACTACAAAGACCCAGCTTACTTTGATTTATCAAATGGTCTCTCAACTTGCAAAGAGTCCCATTCACACACTGCCCAGTCTTTGGTCATTTTCTGAACAAGACCATAGGGAGTATTTTCTCACAGCATTTGTCTTGTGATCAACTCCTGCTGATGAGAATTTAAATATTTTCTTTCTTGGTGGTTGGATACATGCCCCAGAGACACACAGGCTTCAGATACAATTTGTTCAACTCATCATGAAAAGAAACCCACAACCTTAACCTTAATGAAAGACAAGCGCAAATCTCGCCAAAATTACAAAATCAGAGTTGCCAAGTTACCCAGCTCCAGGAGCGAGATTTTAAGCCTGACAATCTCATTCTGATGCATTATGGGACCTGCAACACTGATTTCTAAGGGTAAAATCAGGGACTACAAATAGCGTACTACATTACAATGCAAATTTAAAACCAGAACTAGCGAAAATCTCACTCCTGGAGCTGGGTAACTTGGCACCTCTGCAAAATGCTTTTTTGAGGAAAAGAAAAGGAGAGGCCACAATATCCATAAGTTTCTTCCTATTACAAATTTCCCAACATTCGCACAGTTTTGGTTCCTACCACATATTACTATAACTTAATCATTTCTATGGTGTTAATAGAAATAGAGCAATACAGAGACCCATAAGAGACAGTCCTTTCTCCATGGAGTTACCATTCAAGACAAAGAAGAACTTCCAGTTATTTACAAGAACATTCAGCCTAGCCTGTAAAATACCCCTTCCCCTGTCCTGTCTTTTGAGTACTGGACATTTTAAGGGAGATGTGTGACCAGGTCAGTAGCACGACTAAGGATGTTATCGCTGCTCAGGAATCTCAAAGTACTACTTATGCCATTACTAGGCACAATTATGAAACACAAATCTTCCATTCCCTACCATTCAACATTCTTCTGTCTGCTGTCCATAAAACCCTTCAACCGTTGTCGTCATTAGACACCATGTCCAATTGATTTGACTAGGTCAAAGAGCTTGCCAAATCTGTCCTGGCGCCCCCCACAGGCAGTTGGGTTTTCAAAATATCTGTAATAAATATGCAGGGATAAACTTGTATACACTGATTCTGTATATGCAAATTTAACTTATGCATAGTCATTCTGGATATCCTGCACACCCAAGGGGCTGTACTCATCCCAAATCTCATTATCAATACTGTTAAAAAAAGGTTTCTCTGAGGCTGAAAGGTAATTGGTCCTTCTTGCATATCAGCCTCTGCTTGCTGCACCTTAATTCTACAGATTAAGTTTATTTGGAAGACTTAATTAACTAAAGCAGCAAAGCGATGTACATTTGCAGAGTTAATAAGGAGAAAGAGTCCAGGAAATACCATGGAAGGTCAGAAGTCAGCTGGTGATATACAAGAAAAAACATACTTAGAAAAACATATATTAAGAGCCCCTTTAAATACAAAGACAGGGTGATTATATCCCCTCTTCTCATCAATCTCCATACCTCAAGGGCCAGGAGACAATCAATTCTACTTCTCCCTATTTTGAGTCATTGAGTTTCCAATCACATTTGCAGCCCCCACCACAACCAAGTAAAGACTGATGATGAAATCTGCACCCCATAATGCATGAGATTACCAAGCACTTTGTGAATCTTATATGTAAAATGGCATATTAACTTTAGCTGTAATTCTTTATTCACTTATATATTTTAATCTGCCATCCTAACCTGTTCACTTCAGCTTCCTCATTTAATGTTGCATTAACCACTGGACTCACGTTTCTCTGTTTGCTGCAATGTGGATTCTTTACCATAAAAATTATGGACTTTGCGCTCTCCTCCTGATACACAAGCAAACAATTTTAGGAGGGTTTTGAGCGGGGTTGCAAAGCAATGGCCTTAGAAACAGTCACCCACTCATAATGGGAGAGGATAAGACAAAAGAAGGTATGCTCTCTGCAGTTTTTATTTAAAAAAAGAATGAATGGTTTCCCTTTATAAGTCTGTATGATGAGTATTGGCACATTAGAGCTCTTCCCCAGAGAGAGAAACTCTAAGGAACGCCATGTTTAGAAACTGTTGTTTCCACCTCCGGCGTGGAGTGGGGATACCGAAGAGACCTACTTATGCACTTATGAAATTCACTGTCAAAACAAGCTGGGTGTTGTCCCAAATGTCTTGGAAGGCAGGAATGGAACGTCAGCTGATCTTATCAAATTGAATACAGTATCAGAATAAAGAAAATGAAAGTTAAATAGGTCAAATTTAAGACACAATATGGAAAAGGATCCAGTATCAACAATATAATTTATTAAACATTTCTTATATGCTTGCTTGCTGCCTTTCATGATATCAAGGTGGTTTACATTGAACAAACTGAAATTTACATTGAACAGGGCATTATAACTTGGAGATAACTATTTTACAGGGAACATGGGCAATGAAGGGTTAAGTGGTTTGTCCAAGACCACAAGGAGCACCTGTGGGACTAGAAATTCCACTCCTTCTGGCCCAAGGTTGCAGTCCTCTAGTGGGATTTGAACCCCTGACCTTCTGGCCTGAGGTGCCTTGCACTAGGCCACTTCTCCCTATACTAAAGAAAATGTTCACCCCATTGAGATGTACAAGCAGGAGTATGATTATATGTGTGAAATCAAGTCCCTTCTTTAATGTTTGGAAAAGGCTCATAGAGTACCAAAGCCATGAAATTTATTTATTTTTCTTTTTTTCCACCTCATCAACGTTACATCTAATTTTTTGGTGGGTACGTGTTGGATGTAGTTATGTGCCATATGGTCTTTTTCTGCCATCATGGTTCTATCTTGTCTGCCCTTCCATATCAACTACAACAGTCCCCTTTTTTTCGTTTAGAGATCTTCTGTGTTTGTCCCATGCTTTCTTGAATTCAGATACTGTCCTCGTCTCTACTACCTCCACTGGGAGACTATTCCATGCATATAACCAAATATCAGTTGTATTTAACTCTATGTAAATTTTATGTGTATATATCTTGTAAATAGTTTCCCCCGTTATTCTCCCGTTATGACTGTACCCTTGTTCTATGTAAGCACATTGTGTTATGTAAAAAACATTGTTGCATTGTTGAGTTGTAATGTAAACCGCACTGATCTTAATAGCGCGGTATATAAGAAAAGCAAATAAATAAATAATAAATAAATAAAATAAAATCTACCACTCTCCGTAAAGAAAACGTTCTGCATATTACTCCCGATTCTATCCCTTTTCACCCTCATCCTATGTCCCCTCGTTGCAGAGCTTACTTTCAATCGAAAGAGGCTCTCCTCTTGTGCATTTAAGCCCCAGAGGTGTTTAAATGTCTCTATCATATCTCCTCTATCCTGCCATTTCTCTAACATATACATATTAAGATCTTTAAGTCTGTCCCCATATGCTTTATAATGAAGACCACTGACCATTTTAGTAGCCACCCTCTACACCAACTTTTTGAAGGTGTGGTCTCCAGAACTGCACACAATACTCCAAATGAGGTCACACCAGAGACTTATATACAGAGGCACTATCGCCTCCTTTTTTTCTGCTGGTCATTCCTCTCCCTATGCACCCAAGCATCATTCCAGCTTTCGTCATGACCTTTTCTACCTGTTTAGCCACTTTAAGATCATCAGAATCAATCATGCTTTAGGTCCCACTCTTCTTTTCTGGACAGAAGTACTTCACCCCCTATACTGTACCACTCCCTTGGATTTTTGCAGCCCAAATTCATGACCCTGCATTTTTAGCATTAAATCTCAACTGCCAAAGTTGTGACCATTCTTCAAGCTTAGCTAGATCCCTCCTCATGTTATCTACTCCTTCCTGGATATCTACTCTATTGCAGATTTTGGTATCATCTGCAAAGAGGCAAACCTTACCTGACAGCCCTTCTGCTATATCACTAACAAAGATGTTAAAATTAATTGGACTAAGGACAGATCCCTGTGTCACACCACTGGTAACATCCTTCTCCTCAGAGTGAGTTCCATTTATTTCTACACTTTGTCGCCTCCCGCTCTAACCAATTTCTAACCCAGTCACTCACTATGCAGAGAGGTGCAGAGATATAGCCTACTGGTTAGTGCAATGGCTCCATAAGCAGTAAACAGGGGTTTGATGCCCACTTTTTGTGACCGTGTGCTACTTGGTTCATTTTCATGTCTGTAACAGTCCAGGCTCTGCTGTGACTGGCAGACACACAACCTTATAGTTTGTTATGCATTCAGGCCACAATTTGGGTCAGCAAAAAGACTATTCGCCATCATGCCCTTTTGAGAGCATGGCTTTATTGGTGCTACTGCAGTCCATTACAGGGAGTCAAGCATGTTCACTCTGCAGATATCAGGCAACTGCTTTTAGGTATGGTATAATGGTCATGGCACTGGCTTGGGAGCCAGTCTACCAGGGCTTGAGGTCCACTAGCACTCCTTTTGCAACAATTTGGAATGTTTTACTGTAGTGTTTTTTTTTCCACAATCTTCATGGCCCATCCTCACCCTCAGGGTGACTGCTGAAACTGCTCAGTAGCATGGTTTGTAGCTGTTCTGTGCTTGTAGCACACACTGTTAGTGCATCTTACCAAGCTGATGTGATGGATCAGTGCAGTCTCCATTTGGTGATCAGATGCAGACTGCTGTTCGGCATGTGCAGTGCCTCGTGGGTACTGGAGGGCTAATATATACTGGCACACACAGCACATAGTTTAGGCAATGACCTACAGTCTCTTTGAATTCCGACATTGCTGGAAGTGTGGAAGTGTAGCCTACTGGTTCATGCAATATCTCTATAAGCAGGGGACAAGGGTTCTCACTTGATTATTTTTGGACCTGTGTGCTACTCAGGTCATTTCCCTGCCTGTAACAGTCCAGGCTTGGCTGTGACTTGCAGACACACATTCTTCTACTTTGTTATGCATTCTGGCCACACTTTGGGTCAGCAAACATGCTATTTCCCATCATGCCCTTCTGAGAGCATGGTTTTATTGGCTCTGCTGCTGCCTATTGCAGGAGGTCAGATATGTTCACCCTCCAAATGTCAGGCACCTGATTGGAGGCGTGGTGTAATGATCACGGCAATGGCTTGGGGACCAAGGTACCAGGGTTTGAAGCACACTGGCACTCCTTATGTGACATTTCGGAATGTGTTACTGTCACATTTTGTCTGCCACAACCTTCATAGATTGACATTACCTCCTTGTAACCTTGAGCAGGTCATTTAACCCACCAAAGGCTCAGCTGACTGCAGATCCATACAGTCCCTGTTTATCCACATTACCAATTCATCGGTAAGATGTACCCCAACGTGACCGCACTGATACAGCGGTATACTAACAGGCAGTTACATGTATACAGCTATAACCTACATGTGAGACATGAGTCATGTATGATGACATGATTGTGACTGTATAGCTTTGGCGCCATCACATCTCTGCAGTACAGGTGGGCACATCTACCCCTCGGATAACCACCTGCAGGTATCACCTCATATCTGTATATGCCCCATTTGCCCAGTTTGGATGACACCTGTGTAGTTATTATCTGCACATTTGTCCGGGGTGTTGTATGGTGGTTGTGTTGATGGGACAGGTGCGAGACCCACATGTCTGGTATCAGGCCTTCCACATGACACTGACACACATTTCCCACACAGTACAAATCCATTGAGGATGGCACCTATGACACATCACTGCTGCCAGCCCATACCACCCTCTCCTCTGCCGCCATCCTTCCTTTGGCCCTTCCGTCCACTTCTGTCGGCTGTGTGCAGTTATGCCTTCTCGTGCAAGTTGCTACACCATGGCCTACACAAGTACTCTTTTCCACATTTCGGCTCTTCACACACGTCTCTCCTATGCCTGATCTGCACATCGCCACTCCTGCTCCATCCTCCTTTCGCTGCACCCATCCTGCCACTTCTGATTCCGCTGGGGGACACATCTTTCCCATCCTATGCCAAACACTGACATTGCACCATTTTACAATGGCACCCCCCAGTGCATTGGTACAGCTGCCTTGCCTTCCACATGCTCATCTAAATTACTGGTTGCCACGTAGGGTGCCAACGAATCTGGCAGGTCATCAGCTCTCACATGTCCTTCCATCCATCACCTTTACATGGACTTTCCTTGGTGCTCCCTTATCCAGCTTTAGGGTGACAGACATTTTCGGACGTTAAGGTGCACTCTGGACACCTTAACGCCCGATGTCCTGTTAATGCACATTAAATGGCCCATTGTGCCCTTACTGCAGGAACGCCTCCTACCTGCCCTTAATGCTGCCCTTAACCCTTGATAAAGCCTGCTACCTTAACGCCCTTTAGTAAACATACCCTTAGGTTTCCTTGCAAATGTTTATTGCTATTTGGGGATTGATTTTCTTTCTGCAAGGGCTTAATATCCAGATAGCAATCCAAAAGGGATAAGTTTATGTTTATGTTTATGTTTAATTAAAATTTGATATACCACCCACACCAAAATAGGTATCAGTGCCAGGAACATTGGTGACAATGAGTGCTCTCTTTCAATTGCAAAAATATTATTTCTTTTTTATTTTCTTGGCCTTTACATTATTTATGGTCTGTCATTGTTTGTTTGTTTGTTTGTTTGTAATAGTAGTTTCTAATTTATTCTGTTTATTTCCATTCCTTTTATTCAGGAATTCTTGTATGTGTAATATAAATGCTATTATAGATAAAAAATACTTCTTTTTTTAATTATTATTATTATTATGTCACACTCATTATTAGGAAATCTCACTCTCACACCCTTTGGGCCCCTTCTCTCACTCATTAGTGCCAGTGCACTGATCTGATCACTGCTTTCATGAAAGGCAAGCCTAAGAGAATCCAAGTAGTCCAACCAGCAGGAGGAAATCTACCCCTACCCCTACCCAACTCCTTTCTCCTGTACCTACAAACATGTGCTGTAAAACCTAGGCATGTACTTTTAGTCAAAAAGTGGAGAGTAATGTCAGCAGAGAGAATTTACCCATAGTGCCTCCACTCTGTATTCTTTCACCATCTCTAAAGAAAAGCAAATATGCTGTTTTTGACATTTACAAAATAATACTAGACTTAGTGGTATGTTTACTAAAGAGTAGTAAAGGAGCAATTGTGCCGTTAATGGCTGTTATTGAGACCCTTGTGCCCTAAACACTGCGAAAAAGCTCCATTAATGAATGTTAAAGGCTCCTGCAGCATTACGGGAACAGTAGGTGGAAAGTGGGCATTAACAGGCTGGAGAACGGGTGTTGACAACGGGTGTTCCCTTACCACCTGTTACGCAATCGTGTATTAAAGCCCTTTTATGCTGGGAACTCTAACAGCAAGTAAAACCTCGCAGAAAGGGTGTATTTTGAGAGGAGAGAGCCGACTTAAACCCCTGTAATGTGATGCACAGACAGGAAAGCCCAAGATGATGATAGTAGTGCTCCAGTAGCAGCAACAGCATAGTGCCCAAGTATGAAAGGACACCATATTGATGGTGTAAATAGGGCAAAGGAGGTGGCACTTTGGTCATGCTGTGGGGGTTGCTGGTGCACAAGGCAGACCAGACAGCTGCCCAGATGGCACATCGGTGATGTCAGTCATGATCCCACAGTGGTGGCACACAGACGTGATGCGCCACATGGGGCGGTCCAAGAGTTCCGTGCACACTAGGCAAAGACTCTGCCAGTAGCACCAGCAGATATAGCTCTACAGATAGCTGCAAAATGCAGCTGCCTGGGGAAATAACACAGCTGTGACTGTCCTCCCCCCGAGACGTATTGGTGGCAGGCATGGATGGGGTCCTGGCAGCAGCAGATGGTTGGGGGAGGCAGCATAGCTGTTCATCTGTGCATCTGCTCCCCCCTCTCCCATCTGGACCTGGTTCCCTAGATGCCCACCAAACCTGTATGTTGGATGGACCAGGTCTGCACACCGCCCCCACCGACAGCATGCTGCCATGTCAGCATGGCGTGGGGGAGTTAGAGGTGGGTGCTGCAGCACCCACCTACAGCAGACAAAAGCCTTGTTCTGGTCCTGTGTGCTGTGCGCATTGCAACATGTTCCAAGGTCTGTCTGATGGGAAATATGTCAGCCCCAGGGACTATTGTAAGCATATGGTATCACTTGGCTCAACACACTATGCCAGTGTGTATATTGTGACAGTGCGAGCTGTAGTGAGCAAATGGAAATAGAGGAAAATAGGGACTACACCTTTAAGACAGAAGAAAGGCAAGGTTCCCAGAGAGCTCAAACTACAAACAAACTAGAAAAGCATGCTTTGGCTGAGGCAGAGCCCCACCCAAGCCCTAACGTAGGGTCAGGTTGGAGCTCTGATAACAAACACGTGTACAGAGAGCAGGGCGTGGTGGCTGGAAAGCACCTTTTTAAACCTGCGTCACTGAAGTCAGAGAGGAGGGCAGAGGAAGCTGGAAGAGCTGGAGGATCTAGAGAATCTGGAGGAGCAAAGGAAGCAGAAGGTTCAGAGAGAGCTGAGAGGTCAGAGTGGACAGAAGGCTCAGGGAGAGCAGGAAGCTCATGGCCAGGATCCTGTTCAGAGGGAGTACTGAAGCCAGAGGGTTCAAAAGAGAAACCTGGTTTAAGGAAGCCCAGAGAAGGGAGACGTGGAAGGTTTATTCCACGGGGAAATTTGGCTCCAGCAACAAGGGAAGCAATCCTTTTGGAAAAGGTGTGTCTGCTTCAGAGTCCAGCAGAAGCTTAGCTGAGGACGTTGCTAATGAACTGAGAAAGAGTGCTCCAGGTACCCGAGTGCCAGAAGGTGGGTGAAAGCTATTACAAATGCTGATAACCAGAACCCAGCCAAGGGCAGTGAGACAGACCTGAACCTAATTGAAAAGCTAAGGCAACTGTTGTAGGATAGAGGAGCTTATTCCCAAAGCACAGCTAACCTTTCTCCAGGAGAGCAGTTTGTAAGGGAATTCCAGAAGCTTCTTCCAAACAGTAAGCTTGAATCTGCTAGTGAAAGTCCAGAGAGGGACAGACAACTTGCAATACAGGAAGATATGCAAGTATTTATTTAGACAGTTTTTGTATACCGCCTTATCCTTCAATCAAAGCGGTCACAACACAATTGGGAGATACATTTAACACACGGGGATATGAGACACATACACTAATACTTACAGGGAACATGGGCTATGGAGGGTTAAGTGGCTTGCCCAAGACCACAAGGAGCATCTGTGGGACTAGAAACCCCAGTCCTTCCGGCCCAAGGTTGCTGTCCTCTAGTGGGATTTGAACCCCTGACCTTCCGGCCTGAAGTACCTTGCCCCAACCACTAGGCTACTCCTCTCTCAGAGAAGTAGATTCGTGTATGCCTGAAACTGAGTGTGATGTAATACCAATGGATTGTTCTTATTGTAAGAAGGGAAGTTTTCACATGTGCTAGAAGAAAAACTACGAAGGGAAGTGTTTGCATAGCCTGTGTCTGGTAGCTAGAAGAGAAACAGAAGCTTCTATTTGAAGTAAAGAACATTCCTGGAATCTTGAGTGTTAACTGAACAGTTTGTGATAAAGAGAAAAGAACTGTACCTGATTTAAAATTGAGGAAAGTAGCTGTGATTTTCTTACTGCTGAAGAAATGGCTGTGAACAGCTACTGTCTGTGAAAAGGGTTTTACCAAGTTCTGATGTTCCAGACGCTTTATGTGCCTGTTGAGTTTTCTTTTGGAGAATAATCCTTTACTGCCTTGTGTTTTTGAATTTTGATGCGAAAGGGGAACCCAGATCAAAAAAATAAATTTTCTGTTTTGCCTTAAACAAACCGAGTGGTTGCAACTACTTTGTCTACAAGTAACTGTGAGAAACTACAACTCCCAGAATTCCCTGGTGAGAGAAAAAAATCTAGTGACTCTTTACTTAAAGGCAAACGAGGCCACCCTTCTGCCTATTGGCCTGGCCAGCAGGGGGAGTGTGACAATATGAGTGGAGGATCACAGGTTCAAGACCAGCTATGGATCATGCATTGTATATCCCTGTGGTTAAGCTCTAACCTACAGTGCAGGTATAGCTTCTGCACTTCCCAACTGCCCCTGACAGAGCCACTACCAAACCAGGGAAAGCTCTGGACTATTTTGGTAAGACTCAAGGAAAGGAAATGTTCAGGTAAGACATAATTTTCCTTCCTCTTCATTTATACCAGACCAATACAGATCAGGTGGGATGTACCCAAGCCCTCAAATTACCTAGGGGGTGGGGGGAGAGACAAGGTGGCTTGTTCAACTCCTCTGAAAGTGGCATATGATCTAGTAGCCACATCAAGCCAATAATGCTTCGAGAAGGAATATGGCAATGACCATGTCGATGTCCTATAGATATCCAGTGGAGCCAGCATAGACATTCAGCTCAAGATAATGCCAGAGCCATAGGGGAATGAGCCTGAAGACCACCTGGAATAGACTTCTGCTTCAAAATAAATGCTGATGCCCTGAAAACAGGATAGTGCTGTTACCTGAACCTTAAGTTTGCTGGCTAACATGCCCCACTCCAGCCCATGTTGCAGGAAGGTCTGAACATCTGCCACAGCTGACCTCACAATCAAGTTAGATTCCTGCTGACACCAAGCCTCAAAGGCCTGCCAAACCTGACAAATGTAAGACAAGTTGAATATTTCCTCACACACAGAAGCATAGAGATCACTCCTGAAGAGTATTCTTTCTCCCGAAACTAGAACCTCTCAAGAGCCAAGCCATAAGAGCATAGAACTCCAAGTTGTCCAGAGGAATTTTGTCCTGATGTAGCAAACCTACGTGGACTAAGAGTCATAAGGGCTCGACCACTAGAAATCGCATGAAGTCCATGTATTAATATTTTCAGTCAATTGAACCACAATCAGAATCATGGTGCTTGGGTGGTCTGACACTTTCTAAATCATTAGGCCCAACAACAGCCATGGAGGGAATACATACAACAGCTTCTCCATCAGCCAGGGTAATGCCAAGGCATCTATGACCACCAAGTCCACTTCTCTACGACAGCTGGCCTTGACATTCCAAGGACAGGCCATGAGATCTAATTTAGAAGATCCCCACCTGCGCACTACCAAGGCAAAGGCCTCTCTGACAACCCCAAGTCTCTATGGTACATGGGATGCTGACTTAGAAAATCCATTTGGGCATTGTCAGCACCTGCAATGTGCACCGCACCGCAGAGAATGCCTGACAATGTCTTTCCACCTACATTAACAGTAACTCTGCCTCTTCTGCCATGAGTCGACTCCTGGTGCCTCCTTACTTATTCATGTAGGCCACAGTGACCCTGACTGCCTTTCTCTGAATCCATAAATGCAGACGTTCCAACGCTAGTAGTACTGTAGTAACTGAATCATCAAGGTCTTCAGGCAATTGATCAGACACAATGTCTCCTGAGTTGACCAATAGCCCTGGATTATCTGTCCTGAAGCAATGTGCACCCTGGCTGTAAAGATTGGCATCCGTAGTGACTAACACCCAGGAGAGAGTCTCCAACTCCACTCTCCAGCTTAGATGATTGGTATACCAATCACTATTGCAGACTGCATCCATCCAGACCCATCAGGGGCAGTATCCTGGAAACCACCTGCTCTTTGGCAACCAACACAAAAGAAGAGACCACTGCAAAAGGTGCAGGTGGGCTCAGACCTATGGAACCACTTCCAGAGTTGCTGCCATGGACCTGAGTACATGTAGGTATAGCCATGCAATGGGTCTCCAGGTCGCCAAATGGGTCCATATTTGATCCTCCAGTTTTACAATTTAGGCAAAAGTCAGATAGGTGCAGTCCAGAGCAATGTTGAAAATCACCCCCAGATATTCAAGAAACTGGCTTGGGTTCAGATGACTATTGTTGACACTGACCACCCAAACCAGGCTCTGAAGCAATTGCAGCACACAGTAGGTAACCACCATCCTCTCTTGGCATAATTTGCCCCTGATCAACCAGTCATTGAGATATGAATGCATCACCATATCAGGAAGGCTGCCACTACCACCATGACCTTTGAGAAGGTCCTCAGGGCTGTGGCCAGGCCAAATGGCAACATCTAGAACCAAAATGTTGCCTCATTATGTCAAAGCAAAGAAACCACTGCCCGAACTGGAATGTGAAGGTAAGCCTCAGTCAAATAGAGGGTGGTAAGGAACCCATTTCACACCATTGCCAAGATGGGCCACAGAATCTCCATGAGGAAGTGGGGTACTTGAAAAAAAACAATGACTTTTTGTAAATCCAAAATTAGCTGAAACATGGCCCTCTTCTTTGGCACCAAGAAATAAAGTATTGACCCCTCTCTCACTGGGCATTGGGTGCACCACTTTCAGATGAAGCAGTCAGGTCAGCGTCACATACACTACCTTTAATTTTTATGTGGTCAGGTGACCTCAGAAATGCACATTCTCTCTTTACAGAACTGTTACATCTCTGTTTTCTCTTAACTGTTTAAAAGACATTCCCAAGGGGGTGCACACAATGTTAATTCTTTACTCTGACAAAGAAAATTATTCTCAGAAACCTAAAAAAAAGAAAAAAAAACAGGATTAGTTAATCATTTAATATTTTACATGACTAGCAATGGTGGAACTTGTCAGGTGGCACCAGATCCTACACTGAAAGAAAGTGAACTCATATTCAGACTTGCATTATTTGGATGCAAAAATTTACAGTAAAATTAGCAGAAAAGGGTTGGAGATAAAGTTCAAATATTTGTGCGTCTCAATGCACCTCTGGTAATGGCTGCATTAGAACAGACTTAGCAGCGCATATAAATCTTGCATGCACAGGACCTTTTCTAGTCTGCTTTCCAAGTATGTTTCATCGCTCGTTTTAATTTTTTTTAGTATGGACAGACAATTTACTATTCTTGTCTATAATGGAAGGTGGATTCATTGGCAGTTGGCCAGGAAGAAAAGTTTTAATGTTTAAGTTTTGATTGCCGTCAGGAAAGGAAAATTATCCACATTCCAGGTTTTGTTACAGTCCAGGAAGGTTGCCAAGCTTCCCGTTATTAGTTGATTTTCTCTATGCGAGAGAAACGTTTTCACATTAGTGAACTGGTTTAAAATTGATTTACTTCTGTTCATGTTAATGCACAATGTTTCATTGCCTTTTAATTCAAAGTCTGAGTTTAGCAGAACCTTAGCTACTTCAGGGATTAAATATGGAGGTTGTCGTCACCCTAGCCTGGGCCAAAGGCCTAAAGGCGCAGGGCTGCCAATGTTAGTCCTTAAATAAAGAATTATACTATTCTTGTCCACAGCTTGGACTTCTGGCACTTGTAGTTGTTTCTCCTTATTTAAAGACAGTAGTGTGAAACTGATGTTTTTTTTTAAAGGCAAACGAGAAATTTATTTATCTTCCCCAAAAGTACTAAGGCTCAACACAAACGTTAGGATTCTTCTCCAAACAATAACATCAGGAAATTATACACAAACTGGAACTGAAACTGCTTCATAAGCCTTTTAACATGTGTAGCTGTTTTCATCAAACGTTCAGCAAACAAAACATAGCTTCTTCCTTCAAGCAAAGCAAAGTGTCCATTTTTTTGTCTTCTGCTTCTTTAGTAATTCAAATACAAATTATGCAAGTCTCCTTTCTTATTAGAAGTGGTTCCTAGCATTAACCCAGATAGGCTAACTCACCCTGTTTCTTCAGAGCTTTCTTGGTTAAATACTTTTTATCAGAAAGCTTTCAATCTGCCTTCTGGCACAATGAACAGTCCATTGCTAATTCCTCAGATATAGAATCCTGCTCAGGACAGTCTACCTGCATCTCTTCCAGCTCTATAGCATGTACGTCTGACTCTGAGCTTTCAGGAACTGTTTCTGGCTTAATGCTCGGTAAGAGCTCCTGGACTTCTCTCCACAGGTGCTCTCCACAATAAGGAATGTTTGTACCTGGAATGTGAGGATTCCTTCTCTGGATCAACTGCCTCAGTTCTTCTAACTTGTTCAGCCCTGGTTCTTTCCAACAAGCTGGGTTCTGGTCACTTCTAGCTGTGAGTTTGTCCACCCACCTCTTGGCAGCCTGAACTCTTTGAGCTGGTCCACGTACCATTTGAACTGCAGCCTGACCCTCGTCAGCACTTCTCCTAGCCACACCTCGGCTGGCTTCAGGACTAACAGCCCTCCTCCTGTAAGCTTGGCTTTCTTTATGGCTGCTACTTTCACTGCTGAGCTCCTCACCGAAATCTTCACCGTTCTCCTCCCCGATGATCTCCTTTCTGCTCCCTGGTGCTGGCCTCTTTCCTTTTCCTCCCCTGGGTTTATAAGGCTGTTTCTTAACTAGTGTACACTGCTTCCTACTCAGGTGTTTTTCATTACTCCCCAAGCCTGCACTTAGGTTAGCAGAGCTTGGGTGTGGCCTGACTTCAGTGACTGCGTGTTTTCTTCCTTTACCTGCACTCTGAAAGCTGTGAATTCCCTGCCTATCTCTCTCCTTAAAGGTATATTTACATTTTCCTCTATTTCCATGGGCTCAGCAGAGCTCTCCTCATCACAAGGTATACCTCAACCCTCCCCCCATGGATTTGATTCCAGGCTCTTCTTGGATATGCAGAGAGAGCTCTGCAAAACTCTGGATCTCCTTTTGCTGAAAATCCTGAGACAGCATGTCTGGTGGAGAAAATGTATGGTTCTCTGCTTCAAGATTTGTAGAAGAGAGATATAGGAGGTGAATAATTTGACTCTCAAACCTATGTAAAGATATCCGCTATCTTTTGCTGTTACAGGCAATAATGAGTTAAAATCAGGCTCTGGCTGATTTATGATATTCAAAGAAGCAGTTTTAAGATTTGCACATCGAGACATAGACAAGGAAATTAATTTGCATTTTCAAAGAGGCTTCATCCTCCTCCAAAACTCACTAAGGTACTGGTTCTTTTCTTCTCATTTCTAACAAAAGATTATGCTTCTCATTAGCTGCATCTTTCTTTTCACATAGAGTATCCATCTTTGGAGGAACTTGACCCCATCTGCAGTGGCTACACTGCTGGAAGTCTGGAAGAAGATTTCCAGTGTACACCTTTCCCTATCCAATTGAAGCAAAAGTGTATTCTCACCCCAAATGTCTTCAGTGCTATAATTTACTTCATCTAACTTTGTCTGAGAACAGATAGCACTACATAATATAAATCTTCCAGAAACAGCGTAGTTACTCACCTGTAACAGGTGTTCTCCAGGAGCAGCAGGAATCAGTCCTCACTTATGGGTGACGTCGGCGCCGACGGAGCCCTCGCGGAGCAATTTTCCCCAGCTTTCAAAGAAAGCCTTTGGGAATTGCAGCGCGCATGCGCGGTCCTCTTCCCGCCCAAGGGTGCCATCTTAGCCAGTCAGATGACATAGCTAAAAAAGACAGCATAAAAATTTGCAAAAAACTAAAGCAGACGATTGCAACTCCAAGGGGAGGAGGGAGGGTTGTGAGGACTGATTCCTGCTGCTCCTGGAGAACACCTGTTACAGGTGAGTAACTACGCTTTCTCCAGGACCAAGCAGGAAGTCAGTCCTCACTTATGGGACTCCCAAGCTTAAGGCTACCGGAGACCCTAAGCACAAAAATGAGCTCCCTCTAGCTCAGCAGCACAGAAGGAAGGATCTTCGCTGAAGTATTACCCACCGGTAGCCCACATCCGGGATGGAGGATAGGAGTTGCTCAGACCTCAAAGAGATTACGGAGGACTGCCTGTCCGAAAGCACTGTCCCTGCGGGACTCCCTCTCGAGACAGTAATGGACCGCAAAAGTCTGGCTCGAAGACCAAGTAGCGGCCCGGCAGATGTCTGCCAGCGGAACAGAGCGGAGGTAAGCCACTGACGTGGCCTTTGCCCGAACGCAATGAGCCGTGACTCGACCGTCCAAGGAGAGCCCGGCTGCCCCATAAGCCCAAGAGATACAGTCCGCAACCCAGATGGACAGAGTACGCTTGGAGACCGGGAGCCCCAATTTATTGGGGTCAAAAGACACAAAAAGCTGAGCAGCTTTACGGTGCTCCCGCGTACGGTCAAGGTAGAAGTTCAATGCCCTTCTACAGTCCAGGGTATGGAGGACCGTTTCAGCTCGGCTGGAGTGCGGTCTTGGAAAGAAGGTTGGAAGTACCACCTCCTGATTGATGTGAAAAGGGGAGACCACTTTTGGAAGAAATTTTGGGTGAGTCCGTAGGACTACCCTATTTTTGTAGAACCGAGTGTAAGGGGGATCAGACACGAGGGCCTGCAATTCACTTACGCGTCTAGCGGAAGTAAGGGCTATCAAGAACAGTGTTTTCCAAGAAAGAAAACGGAGAGAACAGGTAGCCATAGGTTCAAAAGGCGGACAGGTGATCCGCTGTAAAACCACATTCAGGTCCCAGTCAGGCGCTGGCGGACGCAGAGGTGGTTTAAGTAGAAGGAGACCTCGGAGAAACCTCGCTACGAGAGGGTCGTTGGAGAGAGGTCTGCCGTCCACCAGCACATGATGTGCTGAAAGAGCACTGAGGTGAACTTTGACGGAGTTGGACTTAAGTCCCAGATTAGAGAGGTATAGCAAGTACTGCAAGATCACCGACACCGGGCAGGAGAAGGGATCCTGAGACTGTTGGGCACACCAAACGGAGAAACGACGCCACTTAAGGGCGTAGCATTTTCGGGTAGAAGGCCGTCGCGAAGCTAGGACGACCTCCTCCACCTCTGTTGGCAGGAGAAGGGGAGCAAGGACTACCCTCTCAGCAGCCAGGCCATAAGGTTGAGAGACCTGAGGTTGGGGTGTAGCAGAGACCCCTGATCCTGAGTGAGGAGATCCGGTTGAAACCCCAGAGGGAATGGATCCTCCACCGCTAATTGCAGCAGGAGTGGAA
The DNA here is from genome assembly GCA_033557465.1 of Ichthyophis bannanicus. Classification (NCBI taxonomy): domain Eukaryota; kingdom Metazoa; phylum Chordata; class Amphibia; order Gymnophiona; family Ichthyophiidae; genus Ichthyophis; species Ichthyophis bannanicus. The sequence goes on from CM066048.1 coordinate 120,282,187, forward strand.
ACCACGGCTGTCTGGGCCAGCGAGGGGCCACCAGGATCATGAAGGCTTTGTCTCGGAGAACCTTGAAAAGAGTCCGGGAGACTAGCGGGATGGGAGGGAAAGCGTACAGAAGGCTCCCCGACCATGAGAGCAGGAAAGCGTCCGCCGCAACCCGAAGGGGGTGTGGCTGACGAGAGCAGAAGCGAGGAAGGTGCCGGTTGTGAGGACTGGCAAAGAGATCCATCGTGGGGAGGCCCCACTTTAGAAAGAGCTTCTGAACTACCAAGGGATCCAGACGCCACTCGTGCGGCTGGAGGATCCTGCTGAGTTTGTCCGCCAGGTAATTCTCTTGGCCTGGGAGAGAAACTGCCTTGAGGAGAATGCCGTGACTGACGGCACAAGAGCAGAGCTTCTGTGCCTCCCGGCAGAGGAGGAAGGAGCCCGTGCCCCCCTGCTTGTTCACGTAGAACATGGCAACTTGATTGTCCGTCTGGACAAGGACGGACTGGTGAGAAGTCAGGTGGGAGAAGGCCTTGAGAGCCAGGCGGATCGCCCTGAGCTCCAGGAAGTTGATCTGCTGAGCAGACTCCCACGCGGTCCAGAGGCCCTGAGTGCGTGCCCCTTGGCAGTGCGCTCCCCAGCCCAGGAGGGATGCATCTGTTGTCAGAACCCGGGCCGGCTGAGGCGACTGGAAAGGCATTCCGCATATCAGGTGCGGCTGCTGAAGCCACCACCGGAGAGACGAGATCAGCGGCTCGGAGACGCGCACCAGGTCTGCTAGGCCGCCTGTGGCTTGTCGCCACTGCTGGCGGAGACACCATTGAGCAGGCCGCATATGCAGGCGGGCATTGGGGGTCACATGGACGGTGGAAGCCATATGGCCGAGTAGTCTCAGGAAGCGCCTGGCGGAGACCAGGGGCTGGCTGCGAAAACGGTCGGCTAGGTCTATGAGCCATAGAGCCCTGTCGAGCGGTAGGTACGCTCGTGCCTGAGGAGTGTGCAGCCTTGCGCCGATGAACTCGAGATCCTGTGAGGGGAGCAAAGTGGACTTTGCGAAGTTTATAACAAAGCCCAAGTGCTGCAGAAGAGTCACCGTGCGGCGCGTGGCGCTGGTGACCTCCAGAGCGGACGCTGCTCTGATGAGCCAGTCGTCGAGGTACGGAAAGACATAGAGGCCGTGAAGCCGGAGATGAGCCGCCACCACCGCGAGACATTTTGTGAAGACTCGCGGTGCGGAGGACAGGCCAAAGGGCAGTACCCGGTACTGGTAATGATTTCCTGCCACCACAAACCTTAGGTATTGTCGGTGGCTTGGGTGGATGAGGATGTGCGTGTAGGCATCCTTTAGATCCAAGGAGCATAGCCAATCTCCCTGCTGGAGGTAGGGCAGAAGGATTCCAAGGGTAAGCATCTTGAACTTCTCTCGCACGAGGAACTTGTTGAGGTTGCGCAGGTCCAGGATGGGTCTGAGGCCACCTGTTCTCTTTGGTATCAGAAAATACCTGGAGTAAAAGCCTTGACCTTTCAGGTGGTGGGGCACCGGTTCCACCGCCTGTTCCTGTAGAAGACCTGCTAACTCTTGAAGGAGTAATTCCCTGTGCAGAGGGGGTCGTGGAGGTTCTCCCGGAAAAAAGGAGGGAGGGACCTGGTGGAAGTGGAGAAGATAGCCTTCTCGCACGACCTGAAGCACCCAGGCATCTGAGGTGATGCTGGACCACCTGTGGGCGAAGTGAACCAGCCGGCCTCCGGTGCTGGGAGGAACCAGCGGGGGGGGAGAGGCTATGCTTAGTGAGTCAAAAACCCCCACCCTGCGGAGCAGGGGCTGGTGGTGCAGGCTTGGGGGCTTGCTGCCTACGGGACCCGTTACCCGGCCCTTGGCCTGCTGGCCCTGTTGGGGAGCTGCAGGGGCCTGATAATGGGGGTATTGTTTGTAGGCAGCCGCCTTCCTCGGGTAAAAGGACTTCTTTCCCGAGCCCTTCTTTTTCTGGGAAGGGGCGGAGGTCTTCCTAGAAAGCCTAGTCCTGGTGAGAGTCTCCGTCTCAATTTGTGCAGCCTTTTCAGCCATGGGCTTGCCAAAGAGGTTTTCGCCTCGGCAGGGGACATCGACCAACTTGTCCTGCACCCAGGGCTCGAGGTCAGATGACTGAAGCCAAGCCTGTCGGCGGGCACCGATGCCGGCTGCGGCCACTCGAGCCGACGCTTCAAAGCCATCGTAGGCTGCTCGGGATATGAATTTTGAGCATTCCCGAATACCAGTGGACAAGGCCAGGAACCTCCGCAAAGGTTCCTCGGACAAACCAGCGGAGAAGCCGGCTAGCTCTTTAGCCAGGTCTCGGAGATACATGCCCATGTATAGCTGGTAGGTCTGGACACGACACGCAAGCATAGAGCCCTGGAAACACTTCTTGCCAAGGCCATCCAGGTTACGGGCCTCCCTGCCAGGAGGCACCGAGGAGTGCATCTTCTGGCTCTTAAGACGATGCATGGCCGATTCCACTACCATGGAATGGTGTGGCAGCTGTGCTTTTTGGAAGCCAGGGCTCTTGCGGACTCGATAGATAGAATCGACCCGCTTGCTCAGGACCGGCGAGGTGGCCGGACTCTCCCACATGCGGAAGAGTAGTCGTTCCAGCATGGGAGGAACCGGTACAGTAAAGTGTTCCCTTGCGAGAGAGTCATACTGGAGGGCGTCGAGCTCTTCGACTCGAGGCTCCTCCTCGGGGTCCGCAGGGAAGGCCAAAGCCTTGGCCATATCCCTGACGAAGTCCGAGAACCGGTCATCCTCCGGGGGGGACTGCTTCCGAGGCTCGGACTCCGGTGAGTCCGAGGGGACACACCTAGTCCGGAAAGAATCAGGCGATTCTTCCTCTTCCGACTCCCAGGCCGACTCCGACGAGGACTCGGTGGGGTCGGCCCGGGCAGGGCGCGGCGCCTGCCGCCCCGACGCCGAGGGAGTCGGCGTCGGCGACCTCGGTCCCGAACGGGAGGCCGAGGGTGACCTCGACCGAGGATCGACTCGAGTTCGCATCGACTCGAGGATCGGCTCGGTCTCCGGGGTCGACTTGGACGTCGACGTCCCGGCGGTCGGGGCAGCGGCGCCAGCGAAGCCAGCGAGCAGTGCCCGCTGCTGGTCCATGAAGGCAGACAATCTGCTCTCCAAGGCCGTCAACCTGAGTCCGAGCTCAGGTGACCCAGCAGCCCCCGACTCGGGCCCCGACGGCGTCGGGCCCGACGTCGGACCTCTCGGAGGCGAGTCCAGAAGGACTACAGGACTTACCCGAGCAGGCAGCTCCGACTCCAGGCGAGGTCGCTTCGTGAGATGCTCCTTCTCCAAGGACCCGGGACGGCTATCGGGGCTATGCGACCTGGCCCTCGCGGAGCCAGGAGCGTCCACCGACGCCGCCCTCGCGGGTTTCACCTTACGACGATGGTCCCCGGAGGGAGAACCCCTGTCGGAGGAACTCCGGCGACGGTCCGAGCTGGAACCTTTGGACGCGGAGGCCTCCGACGAGGTCCGGGTACGGCTGGGGTCAGCGAAGATCCTATCCCGCTGATGCCGCCGACTTCTCAACGCTTTGGAGGACATTGTGCCGCAGGGCCCACAGATCAGTTCTTTTTTTTTTAAACTTTTATTTTCATTTTGCAACAAACAAAAGAAACAACACACCAAAAGAGACAAAACAAGTATACAATAAGGAAAAGTAAACCCATTACCCCCCACCCCGATGCTTCTTCTCTACCCGATTATATCAGCATGTGAGCGCTTCCAATTAACAGTGATTATACATCAAACGATCAAAAGAGTATCTACAATACAGCATGATCATGGGACAGAGATATATACAAAGTTAGACAGTCAGATGAGAGCATTTAGCAAAATGTACATAGTCATTGAGCATCTTCCATTGAGACCAATGAGAAGGAGTCTGAACGGAGGAAGCGAACAGACGAGGTATTTGTTCATATTTACTGTAAAGACAGGCATGATTCCACCATTCATTGGGGCTCAGATGGGAGCTAATTTTCCAGTATTACTTAATTAGGGAAATAGCAATGCCAAGCATAAAGTTCGAAAGGAGATAAGCCATTTTTGGGAGAGAGGGGATCCCCGCAACTGGGCGAAGTCCCACCATCCTCCAAGAAAGGGACTCCTGAGAGTGCGAGATAGACTAAATACGACCCCAGACCCGACGCCAGTAATACTGTAGTGCGGGACATTCATGCATAACATAAGGCAATGAACCAATGGCCGCAGGACGTGTCCAGCAACCATTGCCCTGAGTAGTGTTCCATTTGTCTAATCTGTGAGGAGTGTGAAAACACCGGTGGGCTAGAAAGAAGAGGGTCTGAGTGAGTGAGGCGGGTCGGGAACCCGTGTCCCTCCACTCCAGATAAGGCTCCATTGCTCCGAAGTCAAAGTCACCTGCGATTCTCTCTCCCATACTTTCTGCGCTATAGAGGTATCTCTAGTGATAGCATTACATAAGGTTTAGTAAAATTGGATGCTACACCCGGTGAACTACCGAGAGATCGGAAAGTCTCCAATCAACCTTATGTAGAGAATGCCGATGGCGGGAGTACGCTAGTGCTCCGAATGCGATGCTGAAGTTGCACTGACCAGAGTCGGGAGTCTAAAGATTGCATGAGAGTATTAAAGGCACCTAAAGTGTCTAAAAGCATTGGTGGATAGTGGGAGTCTGATGGGAGAGTCATACCAGGGAGAAAGGTAAGAGGAATCGGTTAGCAAAGGCCCGCTTCTATATCTAGCCACACAGGTCTACTCGGTACTGGATCTTCCAACCAACGAGCACCTTGTTTGAGAAGAAAAGAATGAGGGAACACTTGAGTAAAATCGCCACCAAGTATTAATGGAGCATTGGCAGAGGCCGAGGCCAACTGCGCAATACTTGCATAGTAAGCAGGGTTGTCCACATTCGGGGCATAATGCAAATACACGTGAATTCACTATCTCCAACCTCAAGGTGTACACGGGCCCATCTACCCTCCTTGTCAGCGCTAATATCAGGTACAGTAGCGTGCAAAGACTTCTTAACCAGAATGGCTATCCCGTACCATTTGGAAACGGTGGGAGAATAGGCAGCTACCATGTGAGGCCTAGCATTGAGTTTCAGTGTTTCAGCAGAGTTTAAATGCGTTGCCTGAAGAAACACCAAATCAACATGCTCATGGCTAAGATAGCTAAGGATTTTCTTTCCTTTGAGTGGACCATTAATGCCTTTGACAATGAATAATAAGATTTTACATAAGGCCATTCAGAAAAGTTAAAAATTCTGGGCATGATAGCACACATAATTTCACTATGTCCCTCAAACTGACTGTATCTGGCTGTACACATGACATAGGAAAAATAAGCTAATATAATACAATGAAGCGCCCCACATTAACAAAGAAAACCGCAGTACGGTAGAGGAGAAGCAAAACCCCAAAATTACTGGCGACCATGTGTCTGCGGGGAGAAACCCCAGAGAAGGCCGAAATTGAAAAAAACACATAACCTGTAGGACTGTGCGTGCTCCGAGTCCGACCGAGGCACACATCATGAAGGGATAGGAGACCAAAAAAACAAAAGTCATACAGAGAAAGAAAGAAAGTCCAGGCTATTTCTGTGCTTGGCTATGACCGCCGCATCGGGCCCTTCAAAATGGCGGATAGAGCCGGCAGAGAAGAGTCCAAGATTTGGGATTAGCGCATCTGCTCTGCTTCTTTGGAGTCCAAAAATGTTGATAGTAGATCAGGATCCTCGAACGTCCTGGTCTGGTTGTGGAGAGTCACTCGGAGCTTCGCTGGATACAACAGGCCAAAGCGAGCCTGTAGCTGTTGAAGTCGAGGGCGAAAAGCAAGGAGTTTCTTCCGACGGTCAACGGTAGGCTTTGCCAAATCAGGAAAGAAGGAGACCTTACGACCTTCAAATTCCAAATGATGATTCGCTCGGGCAGCATGTAAAATTTGTTCCACTTGTTGATATCGTAGCAAGCTAAAGATAATAGGCCGGGGGTCGTGCGGTTGAGCGCCATGTGGGCAGGAACACGGTGTGCTCGATCGATTTCCAGTTCTCTGTGAAAAGTGATCTTCAGCAAGGAGGGAAGAGTTTTAAGCAAGAATTCTCTTATATCTCCTGCTTCCACCCCCTCCGGCATTCCGAGGAGCCTCACATTGTTGCGACGGGCTCGATTATTGCTATCTTCCAACTCCTTTTGAAGATTCTGTATCTGGCGCTCAGCCTTGTCCAGTTTGCCCAAGCGCACCTCGTGCGAGTCGAGGACCCCCGCCATATTGTCCTGCCGTAATGAAAGACCTTCAAGTCGGTCCTGGAGCACTCCAAAGTCTTCTCGCATGGCTCGAAGCGCTTCTCCATTGGATTGCACCAATTCCTTCACGCCGCGTATTTCCTCCAAAATCTCCAAGTGCATTGCGGGGTTTTCACGAAAGGGAACCATCTTCTGTGGGGAGGACACCTCTGTTTTGGAGCGTTTTCCGTGAGAAGAAGAAGGAGACCCGAAGTCCAAGCGCGCTGGTTTATGGGCCGCCATCCCCCCCGAGGTGCCCCGGTCAGCTCGGAGCGAAATAGTAAATTTGTATAGGTATTAAGTCAGGATTCTAAGTAGGCCTCTCGGGAGCTTCAACGCAAAGCGTCCTACCCGCTGGACATCAGGCTCCGCCCCCCCACAGATCAGTTCTTCATGATCCGGGCCCAGGCAGCGGAGGCAAAAGTCGTGTGTGTCAGTTAGTGACATATTTCGGTCACACTGACTACACCGCTTGAAACCACTGGCAGCCATCGGGGGAAAAAGGGCCCCGGCGAGGTCAAAGGACCGGGCTGCCAGGGAAAAACCGAAATGAAAAACTGACTAAGTCAGAAAAACCGAAAAATAAGAAGAGGACTCGAGACCGGCGTCGCGAGTCCGGCGGGAAAAAGACCGGTGTCGAACCGAATGGAAAAAAAGAGAAATTCTGAAGAAAAATCAACTTTTTCGCGGGGACACGACGGGTACGTCTGTAGGGCTCCGCGGAAAAAGAAGACTGGCTAAGATGGCACCCTTGGGCGGGAAGAGGACCGCGCATGCGCGCTGCAATTCCCAAAGGCTTTCTTTGAAAGCTGGGGAAAATTGCTCCGCGAGGGCTCCGTCGGCGCCGACGTCACCCATAAGTGAGGACTGACTTCCTGCTTGGTCCTGGAGAATCATTTTTACTATCAAAATCTGCAGGTCTACCAGGGAGATAATCTTCTGGGGACATCTGCTAGAACTTGAGGACAAGCCTCTGCTGGAGAGTGAGGTTAAGACACCTCTGTAGTAAGCCTATGGAAGAACAGTCAAACTACAGCTAAATGATGCAAGGTAAACATATCTATTTATCGAGGCATATGGCAAATAACCTATCACTTAAAAGACCAAGATACTTTACTAACTGTTTCAATTCAATTTTGTTATAGTGTTGTAATATAGTTTAACTTTATATACTATTACAATGTATTGTAATTTACTGTAACTTAATGTGATGTACTGTAATCTACTACAATGTTTTGTCTCTCTGTCCTCCATGCCCCATTGTAAACCCTTTTGTTGTCTTGTTGACCACTTTGATTGAAGGATAAGGTGGTATACAAAACTGATTAAATAAATAAGGTTCCACATTAGGAGTCATCACTCAGGAAAAGGATCTAGGCATCATAGAGTATAATGCATTGAAATCCTCTGCCGCTGCACGCTGAACAGCCAAGAAAACTAGTAGAATGCTAGAAATGATAAGGAAGGGCATGGAGAATAGAACAAAGGATGACATCATAATGCCTCTGTATCATTCCATTGTGTGACCGTACCTTCAGTATTGTGTGCAGTTCTGGTCTCCACATCTAAAAAAAGATACAGCAGAATTAGAAAATGTACAGGCAAGGATGACCAAAATGATAAAGGGGGTTGAATGATACCCTTAGGAGAAAAGGCTTAAAAGGTTAGGGCTCTTCAGCTAGAAGAGATGGCGGAGGGCTGATATGATAGAGTTTTATAAAACAATGAGGGGACTGGAATGAGTATACATGAATCAGTTATTTACTCCTTCGAAAAGTACAGACTAGGGAATACATAAAGAAGCCCTTCTCAAATCTAGGCTAAAATCTCACCTCTTCAAGGCTGCTTTTGGATCCTGATCCACTTAGTCTCCTATCTCCATCTGTGTTTCCTTACCATTCCCCTAGATATATCCTAGTCCCCAGCTGTTGTGTTATCTGTCTTGACTAGATTGTTAAGTTCTGACGTGCAGGGACCGTCTCTTTTATGCCTCTGTATAGCACTGCATACGCCTTGTAGCCCTATACAAATGATTAGCAGTAGTACATTTAAGACTAATCAGAGAAAATATTTTTTCACTCAGCATGTAATTAATCTCTAGAATTCATAGCCGGGAATGAGTAAAAGCTGTTAAAGCAGTTGGGTTTAGAAAAGGTTTAGGGACAAATTCCTGGAAGAAAAGTCCATAAACCATTATTAAAATGGACTGGGTGAAATCCACTGCTTATCCCTGGAATAAGCAACATGGAATTTGTCTACCTTTTGGGATCCTGCCAGGCACTTGTGACCTAATTGGTTACTATTGGAGACAGGATACTGGACTTGATGGACTTATGGTCTGACCCAGTATGGCAAATCTTGTTCTTATGATACAGCTGTTTTGTGGGTATGCTGACCCGCTGGACGGGTAGGACCAGTGTTTGGGAGAGGGGGTTACAACCAGGGCAATTGCCCTAGGCCTTCCCATCGCTGAGGAGGTCACAGGAATACACAAAGCTGAAAGAGGTACAGACTGCTGGGGAACTTTGGGGCCCCCTTTCTCCCAAATTTCTAACACTAGCTCTGGATAGTAGCACTGGTGCATCAGAGGGAGTGCTGAGGCTGTTGCCACATGTGATTTGCAGGGGTCTTCAAAGTTGCCATGTTTCTCAATTCCAGGAGTGAGATTTTAAGCCAGTCCTGCACTTCTGACAGTCTCATTCTGATGCATTATGGGACCTGCAGCACCAATTTCTATGGGTAAAATCACAAATACCATACTGAATTTCAATGGAAATTTAAACTAGGACTGGCAAAATATCTCACTCTGTCCTGGAACTGAGTAACTTAGCAACTCTGGGTCTTCAGTTGGGCCAGTGTTAACCTTACTGGGACCCGGAGCATTAATTTGGGCTACAAAGCCTACTAGCTGGTTGTGTCTTCTTCAGCTTTTGGGCAGGTTTAGGACAAACTGACTCAGCCTTTAAGCACAGATCATACCACTTTTAAGCACACTTACTGCTACCGCCAAAGGCAGAAAACAGACAGATGCACGCATAAACAGCAAAGGAAAAACTAGCACACAATTAACGCTGAGAAATTAAATTAGAGGGAAATGAAAAAGTGTGCAAATACTGCCTGCACCTGATGCAGAGAAATGCGCTGAGGATTTCACAACCAGTCTTAGCGCCAATATCTCTACGCCTGGGTCCGAGGTGGATTAAACATTAAATGCGTGCCCCCAATAGTATTTTGATGGCATCGGGGGCTTTCCCCGATGCCTGGATTATCTGAGGAGAAATGTCAAAGATGATCCAGGCATCGGGAAAAGCCCCCGATGCCATCAAAATACTGTCGGGGGGCTGCTGCCCTGACAGAAAGCAAGTGCCTGGTGGCCCTAGCGGCCATGAACCCTCTACCCCCTCCCCAGTACCTTTACAAATGAGCGGGAGTGCTGCCCATGTGCTCCTGCTGTTGCCCTGCCATCTTGAAAAATGACAGCACCTGGGAGCGTGTGAGCAGAGGAGGTTTGCTGATCACCGGTGTGCACCGCGTTGTTTGTGTTCCCTGCAGGCAGCTGGGAGCACCCAGTCCATCTTCGCGGCGCCTGGCCCCGACGTAATCCAGGGGGCCTTAAATGTGGCCTGCTCCGTGGTACACGGTCTCATTCTGAAGGGGCACTTTTAAAGGGGCAGGATAAGCTCCTTATGCTCTCCTTCGGCGCTCGAGGAGCTGGAAGTCTGGAATGGGAAAATGTAGGAAGCGTCATCTGAATCTGAGTACTGTGAATCCCACTAAGGAGGTGAAAGTTTTGGGTCCTATGGATCAGCACGTTGTTGCAGTGAAAGATATGGAGGGTGATTTGAGTGCTGTAGCCAGATCCCAGTTTATACTTGATAGCTCCTCGTCATCTTTGGGGGTTACTAACTCTGCCCCTCCTGCTGACATTGTTTCCAGTGCCCTAGTTACCTCTTCACCTCTGTTGGAGGGGTTGCCTCAACGACTGGACTTGTCATCACCAGTAGTTTCTCCTGTGTGCTCTATAGACCCGGTGGCTGTTTCTTTACCTCGAGTCTTACAGGTACCGGAGGAGCTTCTTCAGGCTCAATGGGATGGTCTGCCAATCATGCCTCTGGATTCTAATGATATTTCCTTGTCTGATGTGTGGCGTGTTCTCTCACAGATTGAGGCTTCTTTGGTCTCTGTGGTGTCTCAATTTTCAGCTTTTTCAAAAGATTCCGTGGCTAAATTAGCCCAGCATGACTCTCAAATAATTGCTTTGGATAATAAGTGTCAGAAATTGGAAGTTCAATGTAATGCATTACAGAATACCTCAATGTCTTTTATTAAGGATAGTCTTTATTTACATGCTCAGCAGGAATTACTTGAAAATAATATGAGAGCTTTGAATGTTAGATGCTTAAATTTTCCCTATACTCGTTTATTGTCCCCTTAAATGTTGTTTGATAAGTATTTGATAGAAATTTTGGGGTATCAAGATAATACTAAACCACATGTTTTGTTCTATATTCCTCAGGTGGGGTTGACTCATGGTGTGACTTCGTCAGGAGCCCCCCCTGGTCCTCCTTTGGATTCCCTAGATCAGGGGTCACCAACCTCCAGAGGGCCGCGGGCCGCACAGCCGACTACCGGCAGACTCGCGGGCCGCACACCCCCCCCCCTGCGAAAAACAAACTGCTCATACCTGTACTTTTATTCCATGTCAGCTCCCTCCCTTCTTCTGCAGCCGCGGCTCCCTGCCTCTTAGGGAACCGCGGCTGTGCTTGTAAAATCATCGCGGAGCCCTTCCTGTCTTGACGGGCTCCGTGCAGCATTGTCCCGCCTCTAAAGGAAGTTGTTTACCACTTCCTTTGGAGGCGGGACAATGCTGCACGGAGCCCGTCAAGACAGGAAGGGCTCCGCGATGATTTTACAAGCACAGCCGCGGTTCCCTAAGAGGCAAGGAGCCGCGGCTGCAGAAGAAGGAGTCGATGAATTTGCCGGTACTTTCAGCAGCATCCTTGGCGGGCCGCACCGGGGTAGAGCCTCGCGGGCCGCACCAAGGGACCTCGCGGGCCGCAGGTTGGTGACCCCTGCCCTAGATGTTTCTGCTTTCATTGAATCTTCTCAAGATGTGATTTCAACTAGGGCTACCCTTTTGGTATCCTTTTCTTCTGAGACTGAGAAAAATTCAGTTATGCGTTTATATTTTTCTAATAAAGAAGCTGAATTCTGTGGGGGTAAAATAAATATGTTTCCCAATGTCTCTAGGAAAACTCAACTTCGGCGTAGGGCTTTTTTATCTTTAAAGTCACGTGTCTTAGCTATTGGTGCAACCTTTTTCCTTAAGTTTCCCTGTAAATGTTTGGTCACGTTGTTGTTGTTAAGTGCCGTCGAGTCGGAGTCGACTCATGGCGACCCTCTGGATAGCTATCCTAAATTGTGTTCGGTCTTGAGTCAGGCGGCTCATTGTTGACAGACTGGAACCCGTAGCTGCTGTTATTGTATCAATCCATCTCATTGCTGGCCTTCCTCTTTTGCGCTGACCTTCTATCTTACCAAGCATGATGTCTTTCTCTAATGATCTCTCTCTTCGCATGATGGTGTCCAAAGTATGAAAGTCGAAGTCTTGTCATCTGAGCTTCTAAAGAAAGCTTAGGTTTGATCTCCTCTAGTACCGACTGGTTTGTTCTTCGGGCAGTCCATGGTATACACAGTATTTGCCGCCAGCACCATAATTCAAAGGCATCAATTTTCTTCCTGTCTATCTTTTTCACTGTCCAGCTTTCACATCCATGTGATGTTATTGAAAATACCATGGTTTGAACAAGTCGAATCTTTGTATGGAGAGACACATCTCTGCTCTTGAAAATCTTATCTAGGTCTTTCATAGCCATTCTGCCAAGAGCAATGCGTTGTCTGATTTCTTGACTGCTTGTTGCTTCTTTATTGATAGTTGATCCAAGTAGGTTAAAGTTGTTCACGATTTCAATTTCTTCTCCTTCAACGATGAACCTGTTGATTATGCCAGTTGTCATGATCTTTGTCTTCTTTACATTAAGGTGCAGGCCCATTTTGAGACTATGTTCTTTGATTGTGAGAAGCAAATGTTTCAGATCATCTTCACTTTCAGCCAGTAATGTGGTATCATCAGCATAGCGAAGGTTGTTGATGAGTCTTCCACCAATCTTCACACCTCTGTTGTCTTCATACAATCCTGCTTCTCTGATGATTTGTTCTGCATATAAATTAAACAGGTAGGGGGAAATTATGCAGCCTTGTATTACACCTTTCCTTATTTTAAACCATTCTGTTTCTCCTTGTTCCGTTCAAACTGCTGCTTCTTGATCAATGTACAGATTGTGCAAGAGTACGATCAGGTGTTCTGGTATACCCATGCTTCTTAATGTGGCCCAGAGTTTCTCATGGTTTACACAGTCAAAAGGCTTGCTATAGTCAATAAAGCACAAATAGATATCCTTTTGGTATTCTTTAGTCTTTTCAAGGATCCATCTCACATCCGCAATGATGTCTCTCGTTCCTCGCCCTTTCCTGAACCCTGCTTGCACTTCAGGTAGTTCTTGTTCCAGGTATGGTTGTAGTCTCTTTTGAATAATCTTCAGTAGAATCTTGCTGGCATGTGGGATCAGAGCGACTGTGCGATAATTTCCACAGTCAGTTGGATCACCTTTCTTTAGTATTGGTATAAACACAGATATTTTCCAGTCAGTTGGCCATGATGTTGTCTTCCATATTTCTTGGCAGAGCCTTGTAAGTATGGTAACAGCTGCATCAGATTGCTGTAATACTTCTATGGGAATGCTATCAATGCCTGGTGCTTTGTTCTTTGATAAGGCTTTCAATGCTGCTTTAACTTCTTCTTTCATCACCAATGGTTCCTGATCATAAGGTACAGGTTGAAACGGCTGTTGGTCCACTTGATCTTTATCATATAAAAACTCTGTATATTCCTTCCACCTTTTCTTGATCTTCTCAGCATCATTCAACATAGAACCTTGAGCATCTTGTAACATTCCAATTTGAGGCTGGAACTTTTTCTTTAACTCTCGTAGCTTTAGGAAAGCCAATCTTGTTCTTCCTCTAATAGTTTCTGCTTCTATTTCCTTACATGCGTCATTGTAGTACTTTTCCTTGTCCTGTCTTGCTGCACGTTGGAAATCTCTGTTGAGTTCTGTTATTGTCTTTCTTTCTCCTCTGGCTTTAGCTTCTCTGCGTTTCTGGGCAATTTTCAGAGTTTCTTCCATTAAGGGGCACCAAATATGTTTTCTTGGAGATATCGGTTTTAGAAACGTTTCTTTTGACGCAGGATTCTCAGGTATGATATAACTTTTTTAGTTTTATGTCATCAGGTTGTAATCAGAGTTTGAATAATTTAGGTCAGCAACTCCTCTTCTCGCATATTTCTTAATTTTGTAAATTTCAATGTGTAAATTTACTTTCTTGTGGTAGTTTCCTTTGTATATGCTTGGTTTCCTTGTTTTCTAAAGCTGTATTGTGAATTATTGTTTTTTGAAATTATTAATAAAAAGGAAAATTATTTAAAAAAAGAAAATTGACAGCACCTGGCCCTGGGATGCACTAGACAAGCTCAGACTGCCAATATTTATTTATTTATTTATTTAATACACACTTATATACCGCTGCTTCCGTCGATCAGTAGCGGTTTGCCATAAACATATGGCAGTCTGACCCCACCCAGGCCAGGCACTGCTATTTTTCAAGATGGCAGGGCAAGAGCGGGAGCACGTGGGCAGCGCTCCTACTCATTTCTAAAGGTACCAGGAGGGGGGGGGGGTTGGGCTGCTGTGCCACAAGGTTTATTTTTGGTTGGATGGTGGGGGGGGGGGGGTCAGGGCTGCTGGGTCAGCAGGGATTCGCTGTCCTCAGTGTGATGCCATCGAAATACTGTTGGAACAAATTAGCCACACGGTGCCCCTGTTTCTCTGGGAGAGCATGCCAAACTAGCGCTGACTTCTTTGCGCATGTGTTTGGCTTGCTTGCACATTAACACATGGCTTATTTGTATGAGCTGCCATCTGCATGCCGGTGCTGAGGTTGTACGCTATTGGTGTGCTGCAAATAGGTGTAAAAAGTTGAAAAGAGTGCAACTTCAACACCAGCTTTCTGCATTGGCCTGTATGAGCTAAGGGGCCAGACCGATTGCCCTGTTGTGACCTCCCTCACTAGCCCATGTCAAGAGCCTCTCCATCCTGGCCACCACAGGGCAGCTCCTCCTAGGGCAGGTACTCTGCCATTTGCAGACAAACACTACTTCTTAATCAATTGATGGGCAGATGATCAGAAAAATTAGCCAATCAGAAGGCTACATGTTAGTCTGTGCAGCACCCTCTTTTCCTCCCCAAAACGTTTCCATGACGACCGGGCAAGACAGGAGAGGGGAATGACATGTAACGACTGATTGACAGCAGCAGAGGGGAGGAGATTGTTTGTTTGTTTTTTAACCAATCAAATAAAATGAAGAGGTCGGTAACCGCCGGACCTTTCCCTGATGTAAATATAAAATTCTTGACATAGCCCTCCTCCTTTTTTGCCCTGACTAGATGCGAGAGATGTAAGTGGGGAGGGGGGGGGGGGAAAGAACTCAGAAAACTATTGCCCCATGATTGGTCGAAAACCTCATGAAGGCGGAGAGAGAGTCACGTATTGCCCAAAGGTGGTGTGATTGGATTTTCTATCTTTCAATCCGGTCGAATCTTTCTTTCCTTCCACCTCCCCACCGTGCTTCCTTTTATTACGTCACCAAAGAGCTTGCGCAGCCAAATTTTCTCAGCCTCTTTGCAATATTCTTGATTGGCCAATTATTATGATTAGCATCTATATTGCCCAATCAGGGATTGAGAATGCAGTGTTCTCTGTATGGAGGTAGGGCGACAAAGTTACGGTACTTTGCGGCTCAAGCCTCCTTCGCTCCTCCCAATATCTTGCCCCCTTTTACAAACGCAAGCTCTAATTGGGAGAGCTTGTGATCGACGTTTATATTGACGAATCAAAGAAGAGGAAATGGCGCGAGCAATTTTGGTTGTGGCGGGGGGAAGGTAGTAGGCGGTTGACGAAAAGGAGAGTGAGCGCGGGTAGGAGCTGCCGCTGTCGACGCCATTTTGTGACGGAGACTGTGAGAGAGAGGAGAACGCGGGATAAAGCATCGCCGCTGCGGGCAGAAGCGAGCGAGAGGTGAGGGAGTGTGGTGAGGGAATGGGGCAGCTGCTGGGAGTAGTGAATCTAACGGTGGTTGCGATCGCACAAGCGCAGCGTATAGGCCGCGGCCCACGCAGTCGTGGTTGCAGTTCTCAGTACATGTTTTATAAAGATGCATTCCACGTGCACCTATAACTGTGCGTGGGGGTGGTTTTACACATAACTATGTACAAACGTATCATGAACTCCCAACTATTTAAAAGTTCGGTCCAGTTTCTTATAACAGGTGCTGACATTTCTCATGGTTTTGTTGTATATATATATGCGTAAAATCCTCTTATGTGCAAACGTTAGTAGGTGAAGTTGGCTTGTTTTGCGTTAATATGCATGCCTATCTTAAGTGCTTCTTGTGAATGCATAATGTTTTGAACGTGTATGAATTAAAATCAGTTTAGCCATTTCTGTCTTTGTGCTAAAATATTTTTAGAGGTGTGTGAGGTGTAATGGGTCTGCGTGTTATTGGTCACTCCCTAACATGAGGTGGACACAGACTGATGATAACGTGCATTTATGTCTAATGTACAGTGGAGTATAGAATAATCTGGCAAAACGTGGCACGTGCTTGAGCATTAATGATTGTATGTATGTATTTTTATATGTACATACAACGCCCACTGAGTTCATCCCACAACACAGTCCTATTTGTAGTCCCCTGATTTTTGTCAGTTTAAATTTAATCTAGGCCTAAATCCCCCTCCAGGAACTGGGCGGCTCAGATTGTATGTGTGTGAGATATATATGACTTGGCCCAGAGTGGGTGGAAATGGTTGCTGCCGCCTCCGCTCCCCTTCCTTCCCCAAACAGAAAAGTTGGGAAGAGGGGGCTTAGTCAATCTCAGCCGCAAGCTTGCCCTTGAAACTGTGCAGCCCTGATGTCTAGTTTTAAGAGACAAGCTGTAGGAAGGAAGTAGTGGAAACCATGTTTATCCATAGCACACTCCACGAATGTGTGTTTCATTTGTGTGTGTGGTGATAACTTAAAAATTCTTTTTACAGATCTTGTGTCTAATGCAGTTGCCTTGTTTTAGAGCCATGCGCTAAAGCTGAGATCATGTTTTTCTAATTTTGTAAAGTATATAAATGGTCTGTGTGCAAAAAAACCATGCTAACATGGGAGAGTATGTGCAGACACATAAGCACATGGATCTGCGCTAGCAGCAGCACCACCACCATAAGATGGGATGTTTTATTCCTTGCATAGCAGTTTTCAATATTTGCAGATGTTATGAAAATGCAACACTGAAGTGCCATACACAGTTCAGTACTTCAGAGATACTTTGTGCTTTATATCCACATATATGATGATTACTATTCTGCACATAATATTGCAAAATTACTATGTACAGAGTAACATCCCCTCATGTGTATGCAGAAGAAACTTGCATAAACTCACTGGTGCTTACCACAGAACAATAAACTACCCTTTATGCCTCCTCAGACCTTGTGTTAAAACACCGGTGTTCAACTGAGCCTTTTGGTCTTCTGTGCACTTCTCTGCATCTATGCTGCACAGCTATGATTGAGTACATAAAGGCGGTAGGTCGAATAAAGCTTACCATAATGGGTTCATTATCTATCTATTGAAATGGATTTAAATGCACTGCTCTCTTTGAGGCTTTTCGCACAGCCAATGCAAGAGACATCTTGCACTGGTAGCACACACAGTCGTGTTAAAACCAAGCTAACCTGTGCGCAAAGCCTATTGCACTTTTTTACATCCTCTGTATGTTTAATTTTCAGTTTGTTGGTGATGGTGCCTATATTCTGACTTTGAGTTCATTGCCATCCCTTCATTTACTTTAGCACTGAGTAGGAGGCACATTGGAAACGATTTCTAAACTATCTTAAATATCTTTAAATAGCAGTTAATGCAAGCTGTCTAAAATAATTTTCCCAAGTAATCTCTCTATAGCGCTGTAACTATCCCATTTCATGTCATTGCTTAATACCAACTTCCCCTTCAGCTCAGATGTGGACACCATGTTGGTGCAGTTAGATATGAATGTGGTTTGTTGGGGAAATTGGATTGATATAAACTGGGAATGAGAGCATGTAGAAACCAGTTTCATTTGTTCTTGGGGTTAAATTGCCCTAAGTCATCAGTACCTATGTTAAATGTCCATCTTGAATGGCAGCCAGTATTTGAATACTCAGACTGTGTGCCATCAGATCTGGAAAGAGGAAATAGATGCATATAAGAGGTAGAACAATCATTTAAAAAATGTAGTAGTTCTTGTGATGCCCTGTTTGGTATTAATTGTCTGTTCCTTTGTCCCTCCACACCAGTCTAGACGTGTGTCGTCCACTTCTACCAGCAGATGGAGACTGAGAACCACTGGTTTGATTGTGTTACCCTATATAGGGTCCTGTGCAGCCAACAGCCAGCTTGTATTTCTTATTCCTTATCGTCCCTACACTCCAGTCCCCGGTACTTCTGGGTTGTCAACTCTCACTAGCAGCTTGGATACTGAGCACATCATCTTTGATAACATCAGCACACATAGGCAGCTGGCACCACCTACCAGCCCCAGTAACTCAGTCTCCAGGCACCTGGAAAGACCATTACAGAGGGCAGAGGTGGTCAGCACAAAGTCACCCCCTCATACATCCATTGCCCCATCCGAAAGGGGCATGGCGGGAGCCCCAGTGTTGGCTAAGACTGGAGAAGCTGTTGGTCGGAATGTCTCTAGTCACCAGTTTGGAGCCCGTTGACAATGGATGCCTGCCTCTAAGGCTGGGGAACTCGTCAGAATCGGATAGTGCAGGGATGTTGGTCCCAAGAGCAGAGTGCATGGCCCATCAACTTTCTAAAGATGAGAGCGGTGTTCCTGGTGCTTCAAGAGTTCCGCCTACCATTGCACAGAAAGGCAGTGCGGATCTTCTCGGACAATGTCAAGACAGTGGCTTACATCAGTCGGCAGGGTGGGCACAAGCAGCGTGCAGCTCGAAAGGGAGATAGGTTTGTTGCTGAAATGGGTGGAGGGCGATCTCTGTGCCGCATGTGGCAGGCACAAAGAACGTGATGGCAGACAATCTCGATCACTTCCGCCTGGATCCCAGGGAGGGGTCTCTCAGCAAAGCAGTGTTTGCTTGGATGGTGAGGCACTGGGGATCCCCCGGCCATGGAGCTGATGGCAACCTTAAACTCTGCCAAGGCGAGTCGCTTCTTCAGCAGAAGAAGGGAAAGAATTGTTGGAAGGCATGGGTGCCCTTGTGCAGCACTGTCCCTTGGACAACCTTATAGGCCGTGTGGTGCAGAGAATTCAAGCACGCCAGCGTCTAGTCATTCTATTTGCCTCCAACTGGCCACAGAGAGGAGCCATCAAAAGTAGGGGGTCTGGAAGGAGGTGCGGTATCGCCCTCGAAATATATGGTTGTCAGGGGGGGCTGCAATTTATCAAAAAAAAAAAAAAAGAGAAGTGGCCAGTTCATTTGTTTGCTCAGGAGTAGTGTTGAATGTTTAGACACTTCTTGTGGTAGAGTTCATACATTTGTGGCATTAGATACATCTGCTTCTCGGTGTTCGTTGGGTGAGCTCTTCCCCCTGGGGGAAGCTAATTTACTCATTTTGGTTAGGGGAAAATTGGCATGTCTTTTTCCCCATCTTCTTAATTGTTGCTCCTGTGAGTCTGCATTGTCACTAGTTACTGGGGCTGGTAGTGGTGCTGGCTTTCTGTGTGCTGATGTCATCAAAGATGACATGTTCAGTCTCAAAGCTGCTGGTGAGGGTTGACAACCCACAAGAACCAATTGGCGCGTAAGGCTTAATAATTTCACCTTTTCTAGCAGATAGATGAAGTAAGAACGTTTTAATAATCATAAACAAGTAAGCTTAACAAGTAAGCTTGTGCAGCCCTTAAGTCACAAATGAGCGGTTGTCCTGTTGGTTTAGGAGAACATAAGATATGCCATGATGGATCAGACCAAAGGTCCTTCAAGCCCAGGATCTTCTTTCCAACGGTGGCCAATCCAGGTCACAAGTACCTGTCAGGTTCCCAGAGAGTAGATGGAGACTATGCTGCTTATCCCAGGGATGAGCAGTGGAAAATTTAGTAGAGGTGTAGTGGCATCTCCATCCACATTCTGTAGTTGGAGGATATAAGAAGGCCAGGTGGTCCTACAGAAGCATAACCCAGTTGATCTGGGTTCCTTTCCCTTCCGCAGTGGGAGTAATTCTAGAATGTAATGCAACCATCTGTCCTTTTTCCCAACTTTTGAGAAATCTCCCTGCAACAGGCCTGGTCCTTCTGACATGAAACTTCAGGCCCTGCGGCCTCTGGGTGCCTCAGATACAGTCTCATGCCGGGCAGGCTGAAAGTAGAAGCCCTGTTCAGTTGCCTTTGGTTAAGCAGCGTCTGCACTGAGTGACCCCTGGAGATGGGGAACAGTTGCAGGCTATCTGAGATGTCGACTCTGCCTCTGATTTAGATGAGTCAGTACTGGGCTCTAATGTGGATAAGGAAGTGCTCTTGCCTTCAGAAAATTCTTCAGGGGTTGGCGTGATCCACCTATTCCGGAAGGAGGAACTGGTGGTGTTGGTCACCAGGATCTCATCTACCTTGAACATAACAGATGCTTCTGGCATGGGGCAGGAGCCAAAGGTACACCCGCTCTTTCAGGGGTGCAGAAATCCACTGCTGTCTTTCGTATTCCCGGAGGTGATCAAGGATATAATCCAGTCAGAGTGGGATTCTGACTCCCTACCTAAAGGGTTAGGGGTGTATAAAAAGATTATGCTCTCTCGGAGGAGCATGGCAAGTGATTTGACATTTCCAAGGTGGCTGCACAGGTCATGGTGGTTACCAGATGGACCACCATTCTTGTGGAAGGCAGATCGGCCTTAAAGGATGTTCTGGACAGCAAGGTGGATTCCTTGCTGAGGAGCCAGTTTGCTGTGGTAGTGGCTATCTTCTTACAGCTGGGGGGTATGACATCTCGAGCCCTTCTCCTGTGGATTCAGTCTCTTCCACCTAATGATACTACCTCTGTTGGAGTTGGCTATCTTCTACGTTTGGTGGCCAGGAATGGTGCCCTTGCAAATGTGTCACGGCCTTGGATTTGGCTCCAGCACTGGGCAGCAGACATCTTCCAAAGCCTGGTTGACTCAACTGGCCTTTAAGGGGAAGTTTCTGATTTGGAGAAGCTGGTGAAGGATCTAGATGAGACAATCTTGCCGCCTCCCGGAAGATAAAATCCAAAGGGCCTGTGAATCAGGTTAGTACCTCCCTTTTTCATCAGCCTCTGTCTGACCATCAAGGGCACGCTGGCTGGATGGGTTTTGGGACTATCGTCATTACCGATGTGGAAAGCCTTTTGGCTTGTTCTCAGTCCTTTCATGGAGCATGTGGACCCAGAGACTTGGTCCCTTTTAGAGGGGGCCCTTTCTTCAGAAGCTGTGCAGACACTGATGCTCCCAGCCACAATTGTGTCCCTTTTCAGCACTTCTGCCTGTAAGTGTATTTGTTCTTTCCTTTCCCAGCACTTACCCTTGGGACATCCTCTAATTCTCTGGACCGAGGAATTACCTTACCTTCTCTGTCTGGGATCCCAAATACACTTACACTGCCTGTGGGATTAGGATCCCGGCTAGCCCTTCTGCCCATGTGATCTGAACCCCAATCCTGATTTTTTGGTTGCTATGGCAACCCGGCACCTGGGGTTTGAGCAAGCCAGCCTAGGGCCTGGGATCAGTAGCAGCAGCTTTGGATCTGGTCCTATGGACCAGAGTGCCCATGCACCCCCTTTAGAGGACTCTTATTGTTGAGATGGTCGCTAAAGAGGCAGGAGGTTGGGGTAGTCCTTTCTCTCTGGGAAATCAGGTCACCCAAGGCCAGTGGTCAATCAATATCTTGATCTACAGGGGTTTTGGCCTGTGGCGCAAAGCAAGGTGGTTTGTAAGCAGTAAAACAGTCAAATCGACAGCAGCTGGGTGGTAGCAGAGGAAGTGGTCCTTTCCCTGTCCTGGGCCAAGAAACATCTGTCGGTGTTTGTGGCTCATGTAGCCGGAGTCATATATACAAGCCAACTTCTGAGCAGGCACACCCAATCAGAGCAAATGGAAGTCTGGCAGTTAAGGCCTTTATTTAATACCGCTTTAAACAGATAGTTCATCAATGAAGGCAATCTGTGATGGATTTGATGAAATGAAGGTACCTTTGTTCTTCAGTTGCAGGCATAGATGCCCTTGTGCAAACATGGCTTCAGGTGGTCTGTTGTACGTGTTCTCTCTTTGCCACTGATAGATCAGATCCTTCAGAGAATAGTCTCATTCAGGCTCTGTGTGGTGGTGTTGGTACCAGACTGGCCTTAAAAGCCATAGTACAGTGATCTTCGGAGGCTGCTGGAGGGGGAGCCAGTACTGTTCCTGGAACATCTAGTCCCTTCTGGTACAGGAGCCATTGCAGATTCCAAAGGTAGCTCAACTCTATCTTGGCTTTTATGGAGCAGAGATTATTCTTGTGGTATGTTTTCCACTCTTGCAGGCAAGAAAACGCTTTACCTTCTTGGCTTATGTTGGGCATGAAGGATCTTTGCAGTCTGGTCTCAAGAGTGTTCCCTTAACACATTCTGTTTGGCATTCTTCCACAATAGCATAAATAAGGGCTTGGCCTGGAATTTCTTGAAAGTTCAGCTGTTAGCCATGCCTGCTATAAGGGGGGACTGTGCAGCGTCATGCCTTCCAGATATACTTGTCTTACAGGGCATGAAGCACTTCAAGCCTCCCAAATGTTGTGAGATTTTAATTTGGTGCTTTTGAAATCTGTGAAGGCTGTGTTTGAGCCTTTTAATGAAAGCATCTTTGAAAGAGATTACCTTGAAGGCAGTATTTTTGGTAGTGATATATTAGGCCAGAAGGATTTTAGACTTCCAGGCATTGACCTGTTGGGGATCCTTTCCAGTCATGATAGCTGAAAAAAGTGGTGCTTTGGCCTGTGGCATCCTTCTTACCAAAGGTGGCGGTACTTTCCAGGTTAATCAGGCTATTTAGCCCCTGGTAGCTGGGGGGGGGGGGGGGGGCGGCGACAGGTTCCTTGGGAGATCTGCATCTATTAGTAGTTTGGATGTTGCACGCTTATTTGAAGAGGGCAGCTGAGTTCAGTAGGTCTTAACACCTGTTTGTTCGGTTTGATGGATCTTGTAAGAGGCAGGTGGCGTCCAGTGTTTCTGTTGCCTGAAGGAAACTACAGCAACATGCAGCCCCACAGAGACAAAGGGCTCATTCCACAAGAGCACAGGCTGTATCCTGGGTGGAATTCGGCCTGGGGTGTCTACAGAAAATTTGTAGGTGTCTGCATTTTTTTTTTCTTTGTATTCACTCAGGAAGCGGTAACAGATTGGGCCTGCAAGCAAGGCAAGAATATGGTGTTTGAAGCAAGGGTCTTGGAATTAGAAGGTCCCAGTCATGCTGGTACTGCTTAGGTGCTTCCATGTGTGTTTTTTTTATTTTTTTGGACTCTCCTAGAGGGATTAAGAGGAAAGAGAAATTAGACCTTATCTGCTAATTTCCTTTCCTTGAATCCCTCCAGACCAGTCCAGAACCCTCTCCAGTCAGAAGCATCCTGCTGCTTAAAGATTGCAAACTGTGTCTCTGTTTTTCTAGCACCAGTAAATAAGCTAAATTAAGACCAGTTTTGGATCAATTGCTAATCTTCAGAGGTTCCCGGATGGGGTGGGGGGTTCTACAAATTTGTTCTGGGTCGAGGTGACTAGTTGTACTGGTGGTGGTTGGCCCTCGGGGGGGGGGGGGTGGGCGCGTGACTGTTTATCATTGATTTGTTAGGGAAAGGCTGGCTGGTTGTGGGCTGCACAACATCCTATACAGAGTGACATTGAGGACTACTGGTTTGATAGTCTCCATCTGCTGATAAGAGGCGTGTAAACCCATAGGTCTGGACTTGTCTGGAGAGACACAAGGAAAGAAAATTAACAGGTAAGATCTGATTTTGATTTTTTTTTCCTTTTCCTTTTATAATCGGCTTTCAGTTGGGCTCATATAATTCCTTAAAGCTTGAATAGACAGCACAGAGCTCTCAAAAAGCAATATAAGGCACCCTTTTCATAAGATGTCTCACTGCCCAAGCTATTTTCTCCCTCTTGTTAGGCACCAGGCACAGTTGCCAATGAGTGCCACTGCCGCAGAGCCGAAAAGGCCTGTATTGTTGCCAATATAAAGTTTAAAAGGCAAAATTAGATCTTACGTGCTAAGTCTTTTTTTCCTTGAGTCTCTCTAGTCCAGTCCAGGACATTTGGGTTGTCTTTGCCTTCCAGAAACTGGGAACTGTCAGATTTCTGACCTCAATGGATAAGAGCGC
Organism: Ichthyophis bannanicus; assembly: GCA_033557465.1. Classification (NCBI taxonomy): domain Eukaryota; kingdom Metazoa; phylum Chordata; class Amphibia; order Gymnophiona; family Ichthyophiidae; genus Ichthyophis; species Ichthyophis bannanicus. Next base: position 120,306,001 of record CM066048.1, read on the forward strand.
CCTATTCAGCTCCAGGAAACCAATATCCTATTAGCAAAGCAGACCAGTATTCCTATTGGCAAAGCATAGACACACAAAAACCAAACAGCCCCAACTCCAACTGTATTATAATTTTTTTGTAAATTCCTGCCAGCAAAATCGCAATAAACTTTGTACAAAGGAGAACAGCAATGACAGACATACCTTCCACCATGTTCCCTCTAAACTGGAAGAGCTTACCTTGAAAAAGTTGATATTATTAAGGGCAGACTAGATAGGCCATGTGGTCTTTTTCTGCCGTTTATGTTTCTATTTTTCTATATAATTAATTCTTCCCTCTTACCAGTCAGACCCACTGCCACACTATCTCCTGTCACAAAGGAGGAAATCAACATTTCCTCTAGGGAGGGCCCTGGCCTGGACTGGAGGGACGCGAGGAAAATCAGTTAGCAGGTAAGACCTAATTTCACCACCTTCATCATCCCTCCAGTCCAGTTCAGGATGTTTGGGACATACCATAGCAGTATTTACAGACAGGAGAAACCAGCAAGTCCAGCCTAAAGTACAGAAGCTCCAAATCTGGCATCCTGCCTTGCCTGCATATCCAATTTGTAATAGCGTGTGAAAGAGTGCAAGGGCGACCAGGTGGCTGCCCTACAAATTCCACGGGCAGCACTAGCTTGTGTTTGCCCAGAAGGAAGCTTGGGCCCTGGTGGGAATGTGTGCAGAGCCCCACAGGCACCACCTGACATTTTACCATGTATGCTGCCACAAAGGCCTCCTTGACTCACAGGGTCACTGATGCCTTGGACTTCGCCTCACCCTTCCGTGTACTGCTAAACTGCATGAGCAATCTGTCTTACGGAAAGATTCTGTGATCTTCAATTAGTGCCATAACACCCTGCCGACATCCAGTAAATGTAACTGCCTATCCTCTGCTGCTTCCAAAGCCTCAAACCAGAAGAGAGACTGCTTGACTCAGATGAAATGATGACACTACTTTCAGCAAAAAGGAAGGGACTGGTCGCAACACCACCTTCTGCTTTGTCAACACCAAGGACTGCTCTCTACATAATAGCACTTGCGGCACTGAAATATGCCTAGCCAAACAGATGGCCACCAAGAAGATAGTCCTTTAATGTGAGGTCCTTTAACGAGGATTGCAACAAAGGTTCAAAATGAGCACCTGGGGAGTTGAGGCTGGACCTGTTTGACCATGTGCAGAAAACACACAATGTCTGGATGCATTGATAGGGAGTTCCCTCTTACTTGTCCTCTGTAACACGAAAAGACTGCCACCTGCACTTTCATGGAATTCAAAGCCAGGCCCTTCTGCGGGAAGGATAAGACCTCTGGGATGGCCCTTTCGGCACACCAGCCTTAAAAAAAAATTCTCCAAATCCTGCCATAGGTTAAGGAGGTGGACCACCGTCTAGCCTTCAATAACGTTGATGCCACCATGGGAGCAGAGCCCCTGCGACTCAATCTTGCCCATTTTTAAGAGAGAGGCTATAAGCGTGAATCGATCCACCTAGGGCTTGTGAATGGGTCCCTGTGAAAGAAGATTCATTCTGTACAGAAGCCGCCATGGAGGGGCTATCAACTGCACGATATCCATGTACCATGGTCCGCGGCCAATCTGGTGCAGTGAGACTCGCCTTCCCCTCTGCACCCAGGGCAGGAACACGTACAGTAACCCCCCGCTGGGCCATCTTTGCACCACGGCGTCCAGCCCCTTAGACAGACAAGTGATCTCAATGCCTGCTGAAGAACCTGCTCGTCTTGGCATTGCCCAGTGTCGCCAATGCACTGTGATTTTGTGAAAATGCCGCGTTCAACTTTCACTTGCCAAATCTAGCCGGTGCCGACTGAGTTAATCTGCTTGGACATTGTCCTTGCTTGCCATGTGACAGTGGAGAGCACTAACAGATGCACTTCTGCCCACAGCAGGATTAGCCAAATCTCCTGCGCTGCCCATGCCGTCCTGACAATTGGTGTAAGCTGCCATGGTCGCATTGTCTGAACACACACTCACAGCCTGGTGTAGCAGCTGTGGCTGGAGGACCAGGAACGCCGCCCACATCTCAATACAATTGATGGACTATGTTCTCTCCTCCGGAGACCACACCCCCAGGGATTCACAATGTGCTGCTCACCCTGTGAGACTGGCATCAGTTGTGAGCACCACCCACTCCACCGCCAAGTGTTATCTGCAACCACCACGCATGCTGTTCTTTCACCTTGACAGGACAGATCAATTTCCTGAATAGTGGATGGTGCTTCGGTGACCATCAGGAGAGCAGTGCCTGCTGTAGAGATCTCATGTGTGTCCAAGCCCAAGGCACCAGATCCACTGCCATGTGGCCCAAGACCTGAATACAATGTCACGCCAAAGGCACCTTCATTCTCAGGAACATGCGCACCTGCTGCTAAAGCTGAATCCTCTCGAGTGGCAGATAAACCCAACCAGTGTGGTTGTCGAATAGAGCCCCTAGGTATGCCAATTTCTGAGTCGACTACAGACTACTCTTGACCCATTGATCACCCAGCCCAATGCTCTGCAACAACTGCATAACCTTCGCTGTCATGGCCATGCTTTCCTTTTCTGATTTAGCCCTGATAAGCCAGTCATCCGGGTACGGATGCACCAGAACAGCCTCCTTTCGACATACTGCTGCCACCACCATCACCTTGGTAAAAATTCAAGGAGCGGTAGCTAGACCGAAGGGCAGAGCCATGAACTGGAAGTGCCCCATGGCTACCACAAAGCGTAAGAACTTCTGATGGTCCGATCGAATTGGAATATACAGATACACCTGGGTTAAGTCCAAGCTTCATCAGGACCTCGCCCCGTCGTACTGCCATGGTGACAGAACGCAGAGTCTGCATTTGAAAGTGTGGCACATTCAAGAACCAGTTGACATGCTTGAGGTCCAGGGTGAGCCAGAAGGACCCCTCTTGTTACTCCATCTACTTTGTGGTCTGCATCAGTCCGTATTGGTCGGATGGCACCAGCATCATTGCCTGCAACTCCAGAAGATGTTAAAGCGTTTCTTGCACCGCCTACCTTTTCAGTGGCACCTGACAAAGGGATTGAACAAAGGCGTTGGGCAGAGGATGCTTGAATTGGAGCGCATACCCCTCCCGAACGATCTCCAACACCCACTGGTCAGTGGTGATACTGGCCCAGGTGGAGTAGAACTACCGTAACCGAACTCCACAGGAGGCCCCTCTGCCTGGGCTCTCCTGGTTTCATTGGGGTTCCTTAGCAGGAGCCATCTAGGTAGAGTAGTAATCTGCCTGTTTTGGCTCCCCTGTAGCCTCGAAAGGACTGTCCTCTCTGCAGGAAATGGTCACACTGGTAGGGCGTAAATCGAGACCCTCAAATCCCTGGACTGCCCCAGAAGAGTAACCACTTGCTTTTGACCTTTAGGCTTATTCTCCGGCAGCCGGGCCCTTTTTTTAGTTTTTCTGATGTATTTGACCAGCTTATCTAGTGCTTCCCCAAACACTTAAAGGGCAACTTTGCTGAGTCTCATCTTGAAGATATCTGCCAACCAATCACATAACCATAAAAATCATTGTGCCGCTATAATAAAGCTATATTCTTTGAAGTGGTGTGGACCAGATTGTAAAAGGCGTCAATGCAGATTCCAATTTAGTCACCTCAAGCTGCTCTAGAGAGCCATCGCCTGCTGCCGAGGCCAGTCCATGCAACCAGCATATAGACACCCCTGGATACGTAAGCTCTGCTAATGGAAGCCTATAAGGTCAGAGCACTAGCATCAAAGGCTTGCTTCAGGAGCAACTCCAACATGTGGTCCTGTAAGTCCTTCAGGCTGTCCCTCCTTCAACTGGAATCTTGGTCATCTTAGTCACTGCAGACATTAGAGCATCCATGTTTGGCATCTTTAACAAGTATGTCCCCCTCTGAGATCGGGAGCAGGCGGACTATGGCCCAAAACCTCCCCCCCCCCCGCCTGCTTCTGGGACCTCTCATTTGGTCTTAATCATCTTCCTTATTATCCTTTGCACAGGGAAACATGCCTGAGATACCCTCAAGGAATCCTCTGTTGCAGAGCTCAGCGTCCCTTCAGTCCAGTCCCGCCCCGCACCTCTGGGTAGTGCACCTCCTCCAGCAGCTTGGAGACTGAGCATGCCCAAACTTGAAGTCATCAGTACTAGTACGGCTAGCATCACCCACCAGCTCCCAGTATGCTCAGTCTCCAAGCAGCTCGAGGAGGAGGTAGTGAGCCACATTGCAGGAATCATTGAAGGAGCAAATAAGGAGTCAGTTTTGGTTAGGGTTTTTGATTTGGTTGGTTTTGGTTGGTTTTCCTTTACATTTCATTTCTTTGTTTTTGGAAGAAAAAAAGAAAAAGGCAGCAGCAGGAAAGATACAGCAGGCTCCAGCCCCGAGGAGCAGGGCTTGTGTTGAGGATCCCCCCCCCCCCCCTTTCCTCACTGGGTGTCTGGAGGAGTGTGCAGGCGGCTGATGGGGATCCGGGGCTGGAAGATGGCTCCAGATCCTGTGAACGGGTGAGGAGCTGTCTGTGCTGCGCTGCGGGTTGTGAGTGCTCCTGATTTTATCTCCCTCGACGCCAAAGCCGCGTGCAGGTTTAGCGCGAGGAGGGCAGTCGGACTGGCAGAATTACAGAGGACTGACCAGCAGCAGTGAGAGCGGTGAGGTCTGGGGTAGTTGGAGAAGGCCCTCCTTCCTTCCAGTGTGCTTTTAGGTAGGAGGGCTCCTGGGGCGCTGTGAGTTTCAGCGCGAAGAGGCGCTGCCGGGGTCAGGCCTAGCGCCGCATGGCATCTTAGGTGTGGGAAGGCAGGACTGCTTTGTTTCTCCTGTGCTTTCTGTGATGTTTGGCGTGTCTGATCTGACGCCGGGGGTGTGTGACAGCTCCTTTTGGGGACTGCTTCATGCCCTCCCGTGCCTCAGGTTTCCTTTTTTTAGAAAAAAACATTTAAGTTAATAAGGAGGCAGCTCAGCACTCACAGAATTCTTTTTGCACAGCCTGTTGAATAAGGGGGGCTTCTGGCCTTCCCTGTTGGTGATCAGAGGGTAGCGAGCTGGCTCCCATGCCATTGCGTCTGCAGTGCCTGGTTTGCAGAACCCAGTGAGGGTCCGTATCAGACAAAGGCGTGTGCTGCAGCTGTATGGCAGAGGCCACCATCATGGAGCAGGTGATGGCAGGACAAGGCGCGGGAGTCTGGGTCTGTGCCGATCCAGGAGGCTCAGACCTTGCTTGATCCTCCTTCCTCTCCACTGGGGCAGTTCCCGGGCCCTCGACATCATCCCAGGAAATGGGGGTTGCATGGGGCTCTGGGGGATTCTCCCCAGAATTTGTGTGCTGTTGTACCAGACCTTTTGCTTGCGCCATCAGGGCGCAGCGGGGGACCCTTCCCTAGCAGGGGTTGGTGTGAAGAGAGACTCCATGGGGAGGGGAGAGGCTTGTGGTGCCAGTTAAGAAAGCCAGCCCTTCAGAGATGTGGCCGGAGCAGTCTCCTGGGTCTGAGGAATTGGAGGGGGACGAGGTGGAGGTCGAGCCAGACTTAGGTGGTGACGAGCTCGAGAACGGAGAGATCCCGGAGCTGGAAGATCAGGCTCTGATTGTCCAGGTGTTTCAGCGTGAGGAGTTGCCTGCTCTGATTGCAGAGTCTCTTAAGGTCCTCAATTTCCCCGCATGTCTGGTGGTGGATGATGACGCTCTGGAGGACCTGATGATTCAGGCGGTGCAGAAGTCTGTCTTCCTGGTGCACCGGGTGGTCAAGCAGATGATTCAAGATGAGTGGGACCTGCCAGAGACAGGTCTTATGGGAGCCAGAGCAATGTCGCAACTCTACCACGTGGCGGATCAGGATCGCAAGGTGTTCCGGTCCCCACGAGTGGCTCCTGCAGTGGCAGCGGTTACGAAGAAGACCACCATCCCGGTTGAAGGGGCCGTGGCCCTGAAGGATGGTCAGGACAGGAAGCTTGACATCAAACGCCTGCTTCCACAAGGTGTCAACACCCTAGCCTTGCAGACCTTCATCTGTGGGGCCAGGGTGGCAAGGGCCTGTCTGCGTTGGTCGCAGCGTCTGCAGCAGGCGGAGAACTCCACACTGGAACAGGGGTGTGAAGTGGCCAAGCTGGAGTCTGGGGCCGCCTACCTCGCCGATGTTCACTGTGATCTTATTCATGGGCTCGCCAGAAGTATGGCATCAGTGCTGATGGCCCGTTGCTATCTCTGGCTGCATAATTGGGCGGCAGATAGCTCTTCCAAGTCTTGGCTGAGTAACTACCCTTTAAGGGGAAGCTTCTCTTTGGGGCGGGCCTAGATAAGTTGGTGAAGGACCTGGGAGAATCTAAAGGCGGGTGTTTTGCTTACATCAAGCTTGGGTGTTGTTGAAAAATACTATCTTGGCAGCCCAGACCAGCTGTATTCCACGCTTTAAGAAAAGTGGAAGGAAGTCCAAAAAACTGCCAGCATGGTTTAAAGGTGAGGTCAGAGAGGCTGCTGTTGCCAAAAAAGCATCTTTCAGGAAATGGAAAAAAGAGCCAAACAATGAAACCTGGAAACAGCACAAGCACTGGCAAGTCAAATGCAAGGCATTGATAAAGCAGGCAAAGGGAGAATTTGAGAAGAAGCTTGCTGTGGAAGCAAAAACACAAAATAAAGACTTTTTCAAGTACATTCGTAACAAAAAACCTGTGAGAAAGTCAGTTGGTCCATTAGATGATAGAGGGGTTAAAGGGGCACTAAGAGGCGACAAGGCGATAGTGGAGAGACTGAATTCTTTGCTTCGGTCTTTACTGAGGAAGATGTAGGGATGTTACCCATGACTGAAGTGGTATTTAAAGGTGCGGAAGAATTGAAGGAAATATCGATACATCGGGAAGATGTATTACAACTATTAGATAAACTGAAGATTAGCAAATCACCTGGGCCGGATGGTATACATCCAAGGGTGTTGAAAGAACTGAAATATGAGATTGCAGACCTGCTATTAGTAATCTGTGAACTATCATTAAAATCATCTCTAATACCTGAAGATTGGCAGATCGTCAATGTAACACCAGTTTTTAAAAAGGGTTCCAGGGGTGATCCTAGAAACTACAGACCAGTGAGCCTCACGTCAGTACCGGGAAAAATGGTAGAAACCATCATAAAGAATAAAATTACTCAGCATGTAGATAGTCATGAACTAATGAGAGACAAATGACCTGGAAAGTGGAATAATGAGTGAGGTTATCAAATTTGCAGATGACACAAAACTATTTAAAGTTGTTAAAACACAAGAGGATTGTGGAAAATTGCAAGAGGATCTTGATAAATTGGAAGAATGGGCATCAAAATGGCAGATGAAATTTAATGTGGACAAGTGCAATGTTATGCACCTAGGGAAGAACAAACCAAACTATGGTTACACAATGCAAGGTTCCACATTAGGAACCACCACCCAAGAAAAGGTTTTAGGCGTCATTGTGGATAACATGTTAAAACCCTCGGCCCAGTGTGCAGCGGCAGCCAAGAGAGCAAATAGAATGCTAGGTATCATAAGGAAAGGAATGGAAAATAAAACAAAAGATATTATAATGCCTTTATATCATTCCATGGTGAGACAGCACCTTGAATATTGTGTGCAATTCTGGTCGCCGTTTCTTAAAAAGGATATAGAGTTATTAGAAAAGTTTCAGAGAAGAGCCACCAAAATGGATATCAATGCTTGACCCAGTACAAGCATTGCGGAACTTGTGTCTTTTGGGGAAACTGCTAGGTACGTATGACCTAGATTGGCCACTGTTGGAAACAGGATACTGGGCTTGATGGACCTTGGTCTTACCCAGTATGGCATATCTTATGTTCTTATGCTGAAGGATAAGTAGAAGCAGGGACATAATTTGGCACTCTTTTGGGGCCAGGCCCGTGACTTTTGGTGTGTTTCGTATGTCCCACCTAGGTTCCTTCCAGAGGGGTACATAAGAACATAAGATATACCATACTGGGTCAGACCAAGGTCCATCAAGCCCAGTATCCTGTTTCCAACAGTGTCCAATTTAGGTTATATGTACCTAGCAGTTTCCCCAAGGGACACAGGTTCCACAATGCTTGTATTGGTTCAAGCATTGATATCCTGGGTCCCTTCTTAATAATGGTTCATGGACCTTTCCTCCAGGAATTTGTCCTAACCTTTTTTAAACCCAGCTACACTAACAGCCTTTACTACATCCTCCGGTAACAAATTCCAGAGTTTGATTACACGTTGCGTGAAAAAATATTCTTTTTATTAGTCTTAAAATAGTTTACCCTGTAGCTTCATTGCATGTCTCCTAGTCTTTTTAGATTCTGATAAGGTAAACAATTGATCTACGTTTACCCGTTCCACTCCCGTTCATTAATTTATAGACTTCTATCATATCTCCCCTCAGCCGTCTCTTTTCCAGGTTAAAGAGCCCTAACCTTTTTAGCCTTTCTTCATAGGAGTATCCTTCCATCCCCTTTACCATTTTGGTGGCTCTTCTCTGAACCTTTTCTAAAATCGCTATATCCTTTTTAAGATACGGCGACCAGAATTGCACACAATATTCAAGGTGTGGTCTCACCATGGAACGATATAGAGGCATTATAATATCTTTTGTTTTATTTTCCTTTCCTTATCATACCTAGCATTCTATTTGCTCTCTTGGCCGCTGCTGCACACTGGGCCGAGGGTTTTAACATGTTATCCACAATGACGCCTAAAACCTTTTCTTGGGTGGTGGTTCCTAATGTGGAACCTTGCATTGTGTAACCATAGTTTGGGTTGTTCTTCCCTAGGTGCATAACTTTGCACTTGTCCACATTAAATTTCATCTGCCATTTTGATGCCCAGTCTTACAATTTATCAAGATCCTCTTGCAATTTTCCACAATTCTCTTGGGTTTTAACAACTTTAAATAGTTTTGTGTCATCTGCAAATTTGATAACCTCACTCGTTGTTCCACTTTCCAGGTCATTTATGAATATGTCAAAAAACCAGCTGACCCAGCACAGATCCCTGGGGTACACCACTATTCACCTTTCTCCATTGGGAAAATTGTCCATTTAGCCCTACCCTCTGCTTTCTATCTTTTAACTAGTTCCTGATCCACAATAATTCACTGCCTCCTATCCCATGACTCTTTAGTTTTGCCAAAAGTCTCTCATGAGGGACCTTGTCAAAGGCTTTCTGAAAGTCCAGATACACAATATCAACCGACTCACCTTTGTCCACCTGATTATTCACTCCTTCAAAAAAACATAACAGATTAGTAAGACAAGATCTTCCTTGTCTAAAGCCATGTTGGCTGTCTCCCATTAGATCATGACTATCTACATGCTGAGTCCTCAGAACCCCTGCTTGGGGGCAGTGGTTCTGAGGTTTCCGAGGGGCAGGCAGGGGTTTCTCTGCTGCTTCCACATCGGGGTTCAAGAAGCCCCTATGAAGCGAAGGGGGCCCAGGCAAAGGTGCAGCCCGTGGGAGGTCGGCTACAGGAGTTTTTTATTCTGCTTGAGCCCAGATAACGTCCGACCAGTGGGTCCTGGATATCATCTGCGAAGGCTGTGCCTTCAAGTTTGCTCGGATGGTGAGCGAGTCCTTCCTCCAGTCCCCCTGCAAGTCTTCAGGCAAGGCAGTGGCCTTATGGGAAATCCTGTTGTGGCTGCTTCGGCTCGGGGCAGTGGTTCCGGTTCCCTGGGAGCAGTGCGGCTGCAGTCGATACTCCATTTATTTCATGGTCCCCAAAAAGATCGGATCCTTTCACCCAATGATGGATCTCAAGCAAGTGAACCATTGTCTGCGGGTTCCGCATTTCCAGATGGAAACATTGCGGTCGGTGATCGCAGTCAGAGAGGGAGAGTTTCTGATGTCCCTCGATCTCATGGAAGCATATCTTCATATTCCATCAGGTTGGAGCACCAGCAGTTCCTGCGTTTTGCAGTACTAATGGGCCACTTTCAGGCTTTGCCATCGTCCTGGCAACGGCTCCCCGCATCTTCACCAAGGTCATGGTGGTGGTGGTGGCCGCTGCAAAGAGGGGTGCTCATGCACCCTTACCTTGATGACTGGCTCTAGTCTTTCTGCCGGAGCAGAGGGCTCGAGGACTGCGTCAGCTGCTGCATCACTTTCTGGGCCTGCCAGAGCCAACGGCCTGGCAGTATCTGCAGGTGTTAGGGATCATGGTGGCTACCTTGGGGGTGGTGCCATGGGCGAGAGCAGATATGCGGCCTCTGCAGAGAGCCCTGCTGCTGCGGTGTTCGCACAAGGCGGGCTCCCTGTCCTGGATACTCCCTTGCCCGCAGGAGGTCAGGAGGACACTCCCGTGGTGGCTCTGTCCATAGAAGTTGGTGGCAGGCATGCCCCTCGTGCCACAGTAGATCCTGGTGGTGACGGATGCCAGTCTGATGGGTTGCTGGGTCCATTGCGAGGGGTCTTCTACCCAGGGGACCTGGAGCGCATAGGAGGCGCAGTGGTCGATCAACCGGCTAGAGATGTGAGCGATGGCCCAGGTACTCTGTGCCTTCGAGTCTGCGAGGAAGGGCGGTCAGAATCCTTTTGGACAATGCGACAACGGTGGTCTACCTCAACCGTCAGGGAGGCACGGGCAGCGTGGCTCTAGAAGAGGAGGCAGAGCGGCTATTCGTCTGGGCAGAGCCTCGAGTTGACATTGTGACGGCAGACTATCTCAGCCGGGTGCACGTGGATCCAGGGGAAGTGGTCCCTCCAGGCGGAGATGTTCACACAGGTGGGGAGTGCTGGTCATGGACCTGATGACCACGTTCGAGTCTGCCAAGATGGGCTGGTTTTTCAGCAGAAGACGGGAAAAAGTCTGAGGGTCTAGATGCTCTGCTACAGCAATGGCCTACGGAGGGCCTATTATATGTTTTTTCTCCTTGGGCGCCGATTGGCCGAGTGGTGCAGCAGATCGAGGCTCACAGGGGGTGTCTCATTCTGATAGCCCCGGACTGGCCACGGTGTCCGTGGTATGCAGACATGGTTCGGCTTCTGGAGGACCGGTCATGGCGCTTGCCATCTCGAACCTACCTGGTGCAGGGTCCGGTGATAATGTCTCAGGTGGATCGGTTCTCGCGTATGGCTTGGCTCTTAAAAGGGTGCGGTTGAGGAGGAAAGGTTATTCGGGCCCAGTGATTTCTACCTTGTTGAAGGCGTGGAAGAGATCTACCTCGCTTGCCTTGTTAGGACATGGCGAGTTGTTGAGGCTTGGTGCACGGAGAAGCAGACACGATCCACGGTGGCTTCCATCCCGGATATCTTGGCCTTCTTACAGGATGGTTTTGATAAGGGCCTAGTGGCCAGCTCGTTGCGAATGCAACTGGCGGCTATTGCCTGTTATCGTGGATAGGTGCAGCGGTGCTGTTGGGTTCTCACCCAGACGTGTTGCATTTCTTGAGGACTGTAGCTCATTTGCAGCCACAGTGAGACCTTAATATGGATCTCTTGGCACTTGCTAGGGCACCGTTTGAGGCCTTGATCCGTGCCTCGCTGAAAGACCTATCTCTGAAGATGGTTTTCTTGGTAGCAATCTGCTCCACGCATTGGATCTCTTGAGTTGCAAGCCTTATCTGGTCAGGAGCCATGCCTTTTCGTTCTTGTGGGAGAAGGTGATTTTGCGTCCAGTCCCTACCTTCCTGCCGAAGGTGGGTTCAGCGTTTTCATATCAACCAGCCCGTGTCCCTGCCGGTGCCAACGGGCTCGGGGTCTGATGCCGCCAGCTGCAGCTTACATCTCTTGGATGTGTGAAGGACTCTCAAGCGATACCTGAAGGCGACAGCAAGTTTTCGCAAGTCTGATTGCCTGTTCGTGCATTTTGGGGGTCCGCGAGGGGGGCGACTAAGGCCTCGATCTCCAGATGGATTCATGAAACGATCTCCTTGGCGTATATCTTGCAGGGACGTCAGGTTCCGTTGGGTCTGCGTGCTCATTCCACAAGGACTCAGGCGGCTTCTTGGGCCAAGTTTTTAGCTTGGTGCCACTGGTGGAAATCTTCAGGGCGGCGACCTCATCCTCTGCGTAAGCACTATCGCCTGGATGTTCAGGGAGTGCCTATTTTGGGCGGTGCTGTGTACTGGTATTGCAGGTCCCTCCCATTAGGAATACTGCTCTTACATCCCAAAGGTGTGAGACTGGACTGGAGGGACGATGAGGAAAGCAAAATTAGACTTACCTGCTAATTGTTTCTTGAACGAAGTCCAGTCCCGGATCCCACCCAGGGATTTTGTTGAAGATCTTTGGTCATTGTGATCAGTCTGTCTTGTTTAGTGACTGTAGGCATCCATGGTGCCGGGATAGCGAGAAGTCGTCGGTGCTTCGGCGGGCTGGAAGTGCTCTAGCTCTTGGAAGCTATTCGGTATTGAATTCCTCAGGCGGGCCTCTTCCTCTATCATCTCCTCTTGTGGAGGGGGGGGGGGTGACGGAGTTCCTCCTTGGGGCCAGGGAGGGGGAGGCGCTAGTTCAGTTATTACCTGTTTATTTGTTGTTCCTGTGAGTCTGCTTTGTCAATAGGTTACTGGGAGCTGGTGGGTGGTGCAAGTCGTACTAGTACTGCTCAGTCTCCAAGCTGTTGGAAGAGGTGCACTATCCAGAGGTGTGGGACTGGACTGGAGTTCCTCAAGGAACAATTATTAGTAGGTAAGACTAATTTCACTTTCTCCAAGGGTTCTTCCTCCGCCGCAGGCATAGGTGCCATGTTCAGCACAGCCAACAAATGAGTAGTAAGAGCAGGGAGTTTCTATGAAACACCCAGAACACTCCAGGGTCTTCCCCTTGGGGGATCTCTCCCTCCAGTTCCTGCCTGCTAGTCTCCCCCCAAAGATTCAAAGGGCCTTCCGCCTTTCACTTGAACTGTAGAGGATTCCAGAGGAATTCCTGATTCTCCCCCCCCCCCCCCCCGGACTCTCCACTGCAGCCTGCTCTCTTCTATGAGGAACGTCTGCCCCTGAGCTGTTTACTTGCCAGACTGCGACAGCTGGTTCCCCCTTAAAATGGCTGCCTACTTTGGCTGATTGCTGGGTCTTGAGGCAAAAACTTTGTGCATGGCCAAAATAAATTCTGGCGGGGGGGGGGGGGGCAATTCCTCCGTAACACAAGCTGGGTCTAAGGATACTGTCCTCAGCGTGTTTAGACTTCTTTTTGGCTTCTTCGCCTAAGGGGGATCTGAAAGGAGGACTGCAACAACAACATGGCTGTGTTGTCTGCTGAAACCGCAGCATCAGGCCCTGCTGTTTGCACTGCGTCCGTCTGTGCCTCCATTTCCTTGCCTCCTAAAACAGTCTCCGCTGCTTTCCTCTGTCTCAGGCAGCCTCTGCGGACACCACTTTCTGCTAGGTCGCAGCTTCCTGCGCAAACAAGATAGTGGGAAGCCGTGCCGATCATACACTGCTTGATTTGAGCACACCTCCCCCCAGCCTGGTGAAGGAAAACAGCAGGAAGAGCTGCGCTACATGGCCTCTGATGCCGACAGAGAACTCCTTTCTGAACCCCTGCTGTGTGAACGTTCAAAGGGCCGCTGGGCTGAGGGTAAAAAACAAGGGAAGTGCAAGCCCCTGGATGACTGCTCTCCTGATTCTTTTAGTATTTTATTTTTTACTTACAGCGCTGTTGAGCATTGTAGTGTAAAGAGAGAGTCTTAAGACTAGCACAGCCAGTGTTGGACTACCCAGCTGAGAGAAAGGACCCTTGACCACCAGGAAACTTTGACCCTGGGCTCCACATGACCCGCTCAAGGACCACTGCAGGGGAGGCTGTCTCTGCAAACTTTAAGCCCCAACTGCACCTTAGCAGCCTTTATTTACAGCCAAATTTAATTTTCTGAAACAACAAAGTTAACCTGGTTGCTTTTAGGCTATATCCTTTTCTTAATTTCTTTTGGTGGTGATTTTGATAATTGACCAGGCCTAAACCCTCAGGTGGACTCCACCACACACAGGCTCTGCTTCAGCTGCTGGGAACTGAGATACTGGTTTCCTTATCGTCCCGCCAGTCCAGTCTCGCACCTCCTGGGTAGTGCACCCCCTCAGCAGCTTGGAGACTGAGCATGTCCACAACTGAAGATACCAGTACTAATTCTGCTGGCACTGCCACCAGCTCCCAGTATGCTCAGTCTCCAAGCAGCTGGAGGTGGTGAGCCAGGGGGGCTCACTGAGGAGCAAATAAAGGAACCCTAACTAACTCCTTATTTTGGTATTTTGTTTTTTTGCTTTGCGGTTAAAGTTTAAAAAAAAAAAAAAGTAAGGGAAGCAGCAGCAAGCCCTGGTTGAGGAGGATCTCAGACAGCCCTATCCTCTCTCCTTCCTCCCCACCCCCCCCCCCCTTGGGAACCCGTTGGGAGGGGTGTTAAGGCCCTTGGTGGCTCCCGATCCCATGATCAGGTAAGGAGCTGCCGTTTCTGAGCTGCAGCAGTTGAAAAGGGACATTGCCTGCTCGGCCTCTTCAGTGCCGAAGCCATTAAAAGGCTGAGCGCAAGGTCGGCGTCTCCCCCGTCAGAGCTCCTGCGGCCAGCCAATGTTCTCCGATAGCTCTCCTCACATTGGTGCCAGTCAAAGCTTCAGGTATGTCGAGGCGATCCTTTTGGTCTTTTAACGGTGTGGGAGGGGAGAAAGGCCTGGTGGTGGCGGCTGCTGAAGTGCGGGAAAACAAGCTAAGTTCTTTTTTTGCCTGTGTTTCTTTGCACTTGTGGTGAGAGAGTGAGCCCATCCGGCTATTGTTTTAAGGGTTGTTTGCCCAGTAGTGTTCCCTGGGTGGCTTAGCTGTCTGGGTTGATTTGTTTTGTGTGTGTTTTTTTAATCAGGCCTGCCTGTTTAAAAATAAAGAAAGAAAGAAAGAAAACAAGTAGAGAGAGCAGACCCCGGATGATTTGTTAGGATGCTCAAGGGTTGCAGGGCTGCAGGTTGGAATTGGGTGCAGACTCCTCTTTCCTGGTGAGTGCTCCTAGGCAGGTGGAGCTTAGGAACAGCGGCTTGCCCTCCATGCCGGTGTGTCCACAGTGCCGAGTCTGTGGATCCTGGCATGGACGGTGTCCGAGACAGGGATCTGCCACGGCTGTACGATAGAAGCTATGAGTATGGAGTGGGCGCTGCAGGACAAGTCGCGGGAGCTTATGAGCCTGTCAGCACAGGAGGTTCAAGTCCTCGTGGACTCTTTCCTCCCTTGCTGGAAATATTTTTCTGCGCTTCCCGGGCCCTCGACCTCCCAGGGTCTTGCGGTTGGGGGGCTTATGGTGGAGTTCTCCTCTGAGTTTGTGCTTTTATTGCATTAGGCCTTACGCCAGCAGGGCGCAGCAGAGGTTTCCTGTCCCGCAGAGGCTGATGCGACGCATAGTGTCGCGGAGAAGAAGGGTGACAAGTAGAATTGCTGGCCAAGAAGGTCAGGCCCTCGGTAGGGGGACTGGCACAGTCTCCTCTGTCAGAGACTGGTGACTGGGAGCTGGAGTTTGAGGGCAAGGAGCTTGAAAAAGGAGAGATTCCGGAGCCGGCGAGTCTTTCGGCGGGAGGAATTGCCGGCACTGATCGCGGAGTCGCTTAAGGTGCTCATTTTGCCAGCTAGCCTGCCGGCTGAGGAGGAATCTCTAGAGATCCTCTCATACAAGCAGTGCAAAAGACGCTTCCCGGTGCACAGGGTGGTCAAGCAGATGATTCAGGATGAGTGGGACCTGCCTGAAGCGGGTTTGAACGGGGTCAGGGCCATGTCGCGCCTCTACCCTATGTCAGAGCAGGAGCGTGAAATGTTTAGATCTCCACGGGTGGATGTGGCAGTGTGTGCGGTTACGAAAAAGACCACCATCCTGGTGGAGGGAAGTGTGATGAAGGACGTGCAGGATAGGAAGCTGGACTCTCTGTTGAAGCAGTCTTTTAATATCAATGCCTTTGGGTGGTGAGGGCCTGTCTGCGGTGGTCACAGCATCTACAGCAGACTGGGGACTCTGCACCGGAGCAGCTGGCGGAGGTCGCTAAGATGGAGTCGGGGGCAGCTTATCCCTCTGACATCCACTATGACCTCATTTGCGGTCTTGCAAAGAGTATGGCGTTGGTAATAGCGTCCCTTCACTATCTCTGGCTGCACAATTGGGCAGCAGACAGCTTGTCCAAGGTGCGGCTTAGCAAGCTTCCCTTCAAAGGGAAACTTCTGTTTGGGGAAGACCTGGATAAGTTGGTGAAGGATTTGGGGGAATCCAAGGGAGGACGCCTCCCAGAGGACATGGTTCCATCATAGGATCTCAGTCTGGTTCTGAGGGCTTTGACGAAGCAGCCTTTTGAGATATTGAGCCGGGCTTCGCTAAAGGACAGTTTTCCTGGTGGCATTTTGCTCCGTGCATAGGATCTCGGAGCTGTAGGCCCTGTCGTACCGGGAGCCTTACTACCTTCCCTTCTTTTGGGAGAAGGTAATCTTGAGGCCTTGTCCTCCTTTTCTCTCCCCAAGGTAGTCTCGGTTTTTCACATGAATCAGCCTGTCTCCTTACTGGTGTTGGAGAGGGGGGAGACGACGAAATCAGCCTCGGTCTGCACAGGCTGGATATTCGCCGGGTCCTCAAGTGTTATTTGACGAGGGTGGTGTCGTTTCACAAGTCGGATCATTTGTTTATGCTTTTTGGGGGTCCACACAAAGGCAAAGCGGCGGCAAAAGCTTCCATTTCTAGGTGGATTTGGGAGCCAGTCATGTCTGTGTATCTCCTTAATGGGTGTCAGGTGCCTCTGGGGTTACGCGCCCATTCCACTAGGGCGCAGGCAGCATCCTGGACTGAATTTAGTCTGGTGCCTCCTGTAGAAATTTGCAAGGCGGTCACTTGGTCTTCCCTGCATACCTTTACTAAACATTATTGCTTGGATGTCCAGGCGGCAGGGGAGGCCTGTTTCGGGTTGGCGGTTCTGCATGCTGGTCTGGCCGGTCCCTCCCATTAGTACGTTTACTACTCTGTTATATCCCAGAGGTGCGGGACTGGACTGGAGGGACAATAAGGAAAGCGAAATTAGACTTAACTGCTAATTGTTGTTCCTTGAGGAACTCCAGTCCAGTCCTGGATCCCACCCAAGTTGAGTCTTGGGTTTTGGTGCTCGGGCAGTCCGGGGATTCTTTTTTTTCTTACTGGCGGGCTGTCGGCTTTCGGGGTTTCCTCGGGTCGGCCTCTGTGTATCTCTCCTCCGGGGGGAGGGCTATGGGTTCCTCCGGGGGGAGGGCTATGGGTTCCTCCGGGGGGAGGGCTATGGGTTCCTCCGGGGGGAGGGCTATGGGTTCCTCCGGGGGGAGGGCTAGGGGTTCCTCCGGGGGGAGGGCTGTGGGTTCCTCCGGGGGGAGGGCTATGGGTTCCTCCGGGGGAGGGCTATGGGTTCCTCCGGGGGGAGGGCTATGGGTTCCTCCGGGGGGAGGGCTATGGGTTCCTCCGGGGGGAGGGCTATGGGTTCCTCCGGGGGGAGGGCTATGGGTTCCTCCGGGGGGAGGGCTATGGGTTCCTCCGGGGGGAGGGCTATGGGTTCCTCCGGGGGGAGGGCTATGGGTTCCTCCTCTAGGGTTGGGGGGGGGGGGGAGTCCCTGTCACTTCAGTGTGATATAATTGAGTCATTCTCTTGTTTTATCTACTTATTTTGTTGCTCCTGTGAGTCTGCTTTGTCAATAGGTGCTGGTGGGTGTTGCCAGCGGTATTAATACTGGTGTCTTCCGTTCTGGAATGCTCAGTCTCCAAGCTGCTGGAGGTGGTGCACTACACAGATGCGGGACTAGATTGGAGTTCCTCAAGAAACAACAATTAGTAGGTAAGTCTAATTTTGCTTTCCTGGAGCTGAAGAGGGAGCTCTTATCCTGCGAGGTCAGAAATCTGACATGCTCAGTTCCCAGCTGCTGGAGGGTGGAGACAATCCCAAAGACCTGGACTGGACAGGAGGGATGATGAGTAGCACATTCTAGAGGTAAGGGATAAAGTCATGTCTCCTACAGTGTACTTGCACTCCATTTCTGGGATAGATACCTGTCAGAAATTTTCGAAGGAAAGATGCATGTGGACTCCAGAAACAAAACTACTCCAAAGCAGAGGTTGATGATTACCCTTATGAAGAACCATCATTTTTAGTTTATCTTCCAAGGATAAATCTTAATACTGCTGAACCAAACATGTAGGGGGTGGGTTTACTAAGCCTTATTAGCCCAGCTTAGTAAACAAACCCTGTAAAGAGTTTTATTTATAGATAAAATGGTGTGCTCCTTGCATAACCTCTGTAGATCAAATGTACTAAGCATGTCTCTTCCTTATCCCCTCCCCCCCCCCCCCCCCCCCCACACACAAAACAGAAGACAGGGAGTTCAAACGTTAGATTTTTTAAATTTAGATGATTTTAAAATTCATAAGTTTCTAGGCCCAGGCTACCTAGAAGCCATGCACACACCTCACAGTCTCAGTTTAAGGGAATCTTGATTATTACTTAAACTGAAACCTGTGGGGATCAGTAGGATACATCATTACTAGCATAGAATACACTCTGAGCTGCTGCTTTTGTTGCCACTCTAGCAACTGGGTGAAAAAGTGATGTGTAATTAAAAAAAAAAAAAAATTCAGCAAATCTAATCCATGACTCCCCAAACGGTAAGCCGGAGCAACATTGCAGTAAGGGTATTTTCTCCAGATTTCTGAATTAGCTGGAACCAGATTTGTAATGTCAAGAGGCTCTGAATAGGTACTTCCGCAGAGTCCCATTCTGGCTCTGCTGGGCTGTGTGACCTTTACCAAAGAACCCTGACTCAAACTCTTCCCCTTCTCCTTCCACAGGGCAGCGAGGCGACCAGTTCCCCCTTTCTTCCCCCCCCCCCCATCCCCCACCGAATCCTGCTTATGGGAGCTCTACTACTGTCATTTAAAAAAAAAAATGTACATGTGCACACATCTGTCCCCTGTCCTGTTCCCAGAACAAAACAAAAGCTCCTTAGCTTTGATGTTGCATCAAAATGGCACCTCGCGGCTGCTGGGCCCACCATTTTTAAAAGGAAAAGACAAGGTTTTTGCCTAAAACTTGGACATGAGAATGTAATTTTTAAATGGATTTTTCATTGAACCTTTTATTTTTACTTTTTATTTTTTTATTTTTTTTACTTTTCCACAGAGAATGGGTGAAAGAGGCAGTATGCTAGCCCACTGTAAGATGAAAGGTGTCTGACTTCTAGTGTATTGCTATTTTTAGCATTTTTAATATTTTTCAATGGAAAAGAACAATAAATGATTGAAAATCATGATTGCTGATTTATGTTAGCAACTCCCCTGGTTTTTAAGAGCAAGGGGGGTGGCTTGTGCATAGCATTTATGGCTAAAACTTAGTATCGAAAACTAATTTTTATTTTTTTTAAAGGGAAAGCAAAGAACAATTTTTGTAATATGGACTGTTTTTATACTTTTATTTTTTTCTGTTTTTTCCAGCCAGGTTTTTTGACCGTCGACTACAGTAAGTCTCCATTTTAATTTTTGATTTTTCCACGTATTTTTCCTACCTTTCCAGTAATTCTTTTTGATTGTGATTTGTCACTACTGCTAATGCTTTCTAGTGTTTAATGACTTGATTTTTTTATATTTTTTTGTGTGGGGAGAGGGCATTAATTGATTTTTCTGACTTGTGGAAGGTAAGGATATTTGTTAGTGGGGCAGAAGGGATCAGTCGCAGCTGTTGTACCATCTGAAGGAGGTTTTAATTTTTCTGCTAATGGTTTACTATCACATTTCTGCGTTTCATTTTTTTCCTCCCATATTCCCCCACCCCATCTTCTCAGCCAAAAAAATAACTGTTGTAACTGGCTGCACATTTGGTTTTTCTGTTTCTGAATTAAAACAAAAAAAATGTTAACAAAACCTATTGAATTTTTATTTTTACTTTTTCTACTCATGTATATTTTTGGAGTCTGCTGATAATTGAATGTTGATGCTATCCCACATCCCATTTTCCTAATGGTAATATTCAAAAAAACTTTAACTTGGCCTGCCACAGCCCATCCCATTCCCCCCTCCACCCCACCCCACCCCACCCCAAACCTTCCACCAGGCTGGTGTATTCCTCACTCTGCCCTCCCTCTATCCCCTGCAAACCTTGCCCCAGCTTTGCCTGATGGACCGGAGCCTGGAAGCTGCCTTTGCTGCCAGGCAGAAGCTAGCCACATAGGAGTGATGGTAAGAGGGGTATGTATGTCATTAGGGGATAGGTGGAGGATGCTTTTAATGAAACTGGAGGGATAGAGTTTCACACGGAAGCATCAAGATTGTTGGGAGAGCAGCCATGTGATTTCCTTCCCATTTCACTTCACTGAGAGGTTTAAGCAGTGTGCCTAGATTCCATTTTGACCTACATTGCAGTCAGTACTGAGACCCACACAAACAGCTTTGCCTAATGCAGCACCCTCTTCTATTCCAGTATTGAACCTTGCTCAGCTCTGTTTCGCAGTATCCCCTTTTCTTGTATAGACTTAACCTCTTCCCTATCCACCATCACTCATGAGTTCTAGCAGTATATCTCCAACTTGACCTTCAGCCATTTATGTTGCAAGTATATTCCTGTCAGTTTTTGATAGAGATTAATAGCAATCTCCTTTCCCATTGCATATAAGTGAGTGTGAAGTTCAATTTGTTTGAATTGTGATGGTGTACCATCAGTAATTCGCATCTGGATAAGGAATGTCTGATGGTCATGTTTAACTGCACATGTTTTTATTTTATGTAGTAGTGACCGGTGTGTTCTCTCTTCAATATAGAGCATGACTTATTCTTCATTCTTGCTTTCAAAGCTTTTTTCAGGCTACATATGTGGCAGTAGCACAGACAGAAAAGAGCTTATGAAACTAAGATGTGGGGTCTAGATAGAATGCTTGCTAATCACTTGCCTATCGGCATGGCACAGAGTAGCAAATGCTCTTCCCATAGGAAAGGAGATAGCTGCTGCTGCTTCTTCCTGGGAATATTGGAGGTCCTCAGCAGCAATGGGGACAGATGGCTAGGCACCAGGTTCTGAGCTGTAGTATGTAGTCAGGTTCCCAAAGTTTTTCTCCTGCTCTAAGCATTGCTGTTTCACTGGGCTCATGCTGTAGTTTGTAGAAGGTGCATTTTTTACACAAATTTGTGTGTATTGTGTTCATGCTGAAATTCAGACTTTTGTTATTTAAGGGGGGGAGGATTTGCTTAGTGTTAATGGATTGTTCCTGGTCTCCCTATAAATTTGGAATGGCTTCAATTGCTAAGAAATGCAAATCTTGACACCTACCCACTTATTTTTTCCTGACTTCTCAGTTTTTATGGTTTTGGATCACTTAAGCTCTATAAGCTAAACCTTCCCTGATCTGCGGTGATGCAAGTAAAATAGAACCAGTGGCTCTGGCAGTGCACAGCATTGTAATGCAAAGGATCTGAATGTGATTCCTGTCTCAGATCTTCTACGCTGGACTAGCTGAGGATTATGCATGAGCAGCATTCATAGCTCTTGGTAGGGAAGGAGTCCAAATAATCATGCATTGGCGATATCTAGTGGTAATATTTTAAGGCCCATTATTCCAGGGTTCTAGATGGAGGCCAAGTGCATGGTCACTGGCTGAGAACCTTTGCTACAGTGATGGGATAGATGATTTGGGAGAGAATAAAAAATTTAATTCTGAGTAATCATCGGATTAAAGCCCTCATACCAATTGAACCAGAAGCTTAAAAGATCAGGATAAAATTACAGGTTTCCCCCACTGCCCCTTCAGGAGAAAGTGAGCACCATGAACAATGAGGTGCAGAGGCATCACTGATGCCCACAAATTGTTTGAAGACTGATATGTCTGACTGCAATTGGACGTTAAAGTTCAGTATGTTAAAAGCATTTGATCCAAGGTTATCACGCTTCTATTACCTGCTTATACAGATACCAGACTTTGTGTTAGATATAATAGTCTGTCGTTACTGGGTATTCCTTTGCGTTCCTCTAGTCCAGTCCCGGAACCATAGAGCTTAGAACCTCCACCAGCAACTGTGGAGACTGAAAGACGTCATCGCTTTGATGTCAATGGTATAACCAGGCAAGCACCGCCCCTCTTCCACCAGTACTTTCAGTCTCCAAGCAGCTTGGAGGTTCTGAGCCCGGGACAGGGCTCAGTAGGAACAAATAAGCAGAGCTTTCTTCTTGAACATTTTACTTTGGGGTTTCCTTTACTTTTCATTTTGTTTATTGGGTTTGTTTTAGGTGCAGACCTGCTGCTGCTGGAAGGGTTCCTGCTTACTGTGGACTTATCTCTTTTCCCTCTTTCTCTCTCTCTCTCTCTCTTTCCCCCTCCCTCTCTCTCTAGTTTTCTTCTTGTGTTGAAGTTTGGCCCCAGCGTGTAAACGAGCATCAAAGAACCACAATTCCTTATTGTCACTCCAGTCCAGTCCCTTACTTCAGGGTTACGCAACCCTTCCAGCAGCTTGGAGGCTGAGCCCAACCTTTTTGGGGTGGAGCGGTATATATACCACTGGTGCCACCCACCAACTCCAGTATTCTCAGCCTCCAAGCAGCTGGAGGGTCTCATAAGCCTAGGGCTTACTGGAGTCCTTCTTTCCTCTTAAATTCGTTTTAGTTTGATTTATTTAATTTATTTACTTCATTTGATTTAATCTCTGCTATTTACAGAGTCTTTGTTTTGAATCTTACCTTATTTGATTCTCTCCGGAGTACTCCTTTCTCTCCTCCCCCCCGCCCTCTCCCCTCTCCCCGCGGCGTACTGAAGGCGATTTCCCACGGATCTTGCAGCAGCGAGGAGGTAAGACCAGAGCTCCTCTTACTGCCCGTGCTGCCTATTCCTCGGCCTGCCTGCCTCAGATCCGGCCCGTCCTCGCGCCGAAGCCCAGCTGGCGGCTGAGCGCTGGAGGACGCGCCGTACACGTGGAGAGAGTGGAATCCTCTTCAGCCCCCTTCTCTTTCTTACGGCGGCGCGCTGTAGCTCAGCGGCGAGAAGAGAAGCGCGGCGGGCAGCGTGAGCTCCGAGATCGTTCGGGCTTCATTCTCCTCCCTCCCCCTCACCGCCGGAGCACGGGGGACAGCAGAGGCCAGCGTTTGCAGGCTATTCATCTAGGGCTCCACGTGGCTGCGGCCTAGCACGTGTTGAGCCCCTAAGGAGAGCGGCGGTCTCGGACCTGGAATTGAAGAGCTCCTGAACCGCAAGTATACAGCTTAAGCTGATAGCAAGTTGATAAAAGTTTTCCTGCTGCAGCTTATTTTAGCATCTAATGGGGAATTGAGGGGGAAATATTGCAACGGTGCCCCCTATTCCCGGAGAACTTTTCAGGGCCTAAATAGCCTAATTTAGTTTAGTTTAATTTATTTTAATTTAATTGGATTTAAATTTGTTTATTGAATTAGTTTAGTCTGAGGGGGAGCAGTAACATTCTGTTGGGGGGGGCAACTAAGAGATTTCTCCCAGGAACATGACGGGCAAACCGAGGTGTCCCTCTTGTGGCACTAGAAGGGGTACTGCATCTGAGGCAGGGGTCTGCAGGGGCTGCGCGGCTGTCGCTTCCTCTGTGGAACAGGAAATCAGCCTGGCCATGTCCCAGACCTCGCAGGGGTCCTCTGATCCCTCAGAGGGAGAAGTAGCGTCCCAGCTGTCCCCTCCATCGCACTCAGAGGCCCCCCAGCCCCTTCCTCCCTGCCTGCCTGCAGGAGAAGGGGGAGCAGGGGACTTCTTCTCCCCTGATTTCATTCTCCTGCTGCACCAGGCCTATTGCCTGCGTAAGAAGGGTCTTGGTCCAGGGGAAGCGGGTCCTTCGTCCGAAGGCAAACTGGTCAGACCCATGAGGTCTAACTCCCAGGACTCTGGGATTCCCTCGAAGCGCCCCAGGCTGGTAGTTGAAGAGCCCCTCACTCCACTTTCCCAGGACTTGCCAGAAGAGGAGGAGGAGGAAGAGGAGGAGCTGGAGGAAGGGGAGATCCCGGAGGAGGACCACTCTCGCATAATCAGAGTATTCAGGCGGGAGGAGTTGCCCGCTTTAATAAATGACTCCCTGAAAGCTCTCAACGTGGCCTCGGATGCCCCCGCGGAGGATGAAGCCTTGGAGGATCCCTTGATTCAGGCCGTCAGAAGGTCCCAGAAGGTCTTTCCTGTCCACAGAGTGGTGCGTCAGATGATTCAGGAGGAATGGGATCAACCAGAGCCAGCGTTGAGAGGAGTCAGGGCCATGTCTCGGCTCTACCCTCTCCCTGAAGCAGACAAAGAGCTTCTGAAGTCCCCCAGGGTGGATGCGGCGGTCTCGGCAGTAACGAAGAAAACCACCATCCCAGTGGAGGGCAGCGCGGCGCTGAAGGATGCCCAGGACAGAAGATTGGACACGCTCCTCAAGCAAGCCTTCGACGTGAGCGCTCTTGCCTTACAGGCCTCAGTTTCGGGGGCATGGGTGGCACGAGCATGTTTGAGGTGGTCTCAGCAACTCCAGGCAGAGGAGGGTCCCTCCGATGGGGTCCTAGCCAACTCGGCAAGGTTGGAATCAGGTACGGCCTTCTTGGCGGATAGCCAGTATGACCTCATCCGGAGCTTAGCAAAGAACATGGCCTCGGTGGTGGCAGCCAGACACTACTTGTGGCTCCGGAATTGGGCCGCGGATGCCTCCTCCAAAGCTCGCCTGAGTCGCCTTCCCTTTAAAGGGAAACTTTTGTTCGGAGAGGACTTGGACAAGTTAGTAAAGGACCTGGACGAGTCCAAGGGCGGCAGACTTCCGGAGGACAGGATCAAGCAAACACGATCTTCTGCCCCTGCTCGGAACCAATCCAGAGAACCTCGGAGGTTCCGCTCAAACAGACCTAACCCTTTCCTCAGGGGTCGTTTTAACGCTAGGGGTCAAGGTTCCAGAGGGTTTCGGGGCAGAGGTTTCTCATCCTCTTTCTCCTCGGGCCCCAAAAACCAACAATGAGATACAGGGGGCCCAGGAGGACGGATTGCCGGTAGGCAGTCGCCTGAGGCAGTTTCTTTCCGTCTGGTCCTGGGTGCTGGAAGTGATTCGAGAAGGATACTCCCTCGAATTTGCAAAGCAAATACTCCCAGCATTTGTTCAGTCTCCCTGCGGTTCCGCAGCAAAAAGAGAAGCCATGGAGTCGACACTTTCCCGCCTCATAGCTCTCGGGGCCATAGTTCCGGTGCCTCCAGACCAATGCGGTACGGGTCGGTACTCGATTTACTTCGTCGTCCCAAAAAAGGAGGACTCTTTTCGCCCGATCCTGGACCTAAAGCAGGTCAACCGCTGTCTCAAGATACCTCACTTCCGGATGGAGACCCTGAGATCAGTGATAGCGGCCGTGAGGGCCGGAGAGTTCTTAACATCGCTGGATCTGACAGAAGCGTACTTGCATATCCCGGTCAGAAAGGCCCATCAGCAGTTCCTCAGATTCGCTGTCCCTCGGTCATTTTCAATTTCAGGCGCTACCCTTCGGGCTAGCAACAGCGCCCAGAACCTTTACCAAGGTGATGG
This sequence comes from Ichthyophis bannanicus, assembly GCA_033557465.1. Classification (NCBI taxonomy): domain Eukaryota; kingdom Metazoa; phylum Chordata; class Amphibia; order Gymnophiona; family Ichthyophiidae; genus Ichthyophis; species Ichthyophis bannanicus. The sequence goes on from CM066048.1 coordinate 120,331,427, forward strand.
TGGTGGTAGCGGCCGCCCTACGAAAGAAGGGAATCTTAGTGCACCCCTATCTGGACGACTGGCTGATCCGGGCAAAGTCAGAAGAGGAAAGTCGCCAGGCAACAGCCAAAGTAGTCCAAGTTCTGGAGGAACTAGGATGGGTCATCAATCGAGCAAAGAGCAGTTTGGTCCCATCACAGGAGCTTGAATATCTCGGAGCAAGGTTCCACACAGGCAAAGGCAGGGTCTTTCTGCCCAGCTCAAGGCTAAAGGACCTGAGAACCCTAGTCTCACAGTTCATGGTCAGACGGCTTCCTTCAGCGAGGCATTACCTGCAATTGTTGGGAACCATGGCAGCGGCAATAGAAGTCGTTCCGTGGGCCAGAGCTCACATGCGCCCCTTACAGCGGTCTCTATTGCGGCGGTGGTCCCCTCAACAGCACCCCTTGTCTCGGCAGCTTCCCTGTGCTCCTCGGACCAGACACTCTCTTCTCTGGTGGAGGTGCCCAAGGAACTTGAGTCGCGGAATGCCCCTCGAGCCTCCTCAGTGGGTGCTCTTGACGACGGACGGCAGGCTGGGGGGCACATTTCGAGGACCATTTTGTCCAGGGGCGGTGGTCGACAGTAGAATCCCTATGGCCTATCAACCGACTGGAATTGAGAGCGGTCACGCGGGCGCTCAGGGCTCTTCAGCCATCAGTGCGAGGGAAAGCGATTCGCGTCCTCTCCGACAATGTCACCGCCGTGGCGTACATCAATCAGGGAGGCACCAGCAGTCGGGCATTGGAAAAGGAGGCGGACTCCCTGTTCAAGTGGGCGGAAGTCCACCTGGAGGCGCTCTCAGCTCAGCACGTGGCCGGTATGGACAACATCATGGCCGATTACCTCAGCAGGTGCAAGATAGATCACGGCGAGTGGGAACTGCATCAAGAGGTCTTCGACCAGATAGTGGCCCGGTGGGGGCTCCCAGTCATGGACCTCATGGCACGGTTCACATCTGCCAAAGCAAGCCGATTCTTCAGCAGGAGAAAGGAAAGGATGTCCGAGGGCCTGGACGCCCTGTCTCAAAGGTGGCCCTCGGAAGGTCTCCTTTATGTCTTCCCCCCTTGGGCCCTAATCGGGAAGGTCCTCCAGCGGGTGGAAGCTCACCGGGGTCTAGTAGTCCTCATTGCCCCGGATTGGCCTCGTCGTCCTTGGTATGCGGATCTGGTAAGGATGATCGCCGACCGACCATGGCGCCTTCCGGTCAGGAAGGACCTACTCAAGCAAGGACCGGTTCAGATGCCACACGTGGATCGATTCTCGCTTACGGCATGGCTATTGAAAGGGCGTGACTCTTGAAGCGCGGCTACTCACCGGCAGTAATCGCGACCATGTTGAGCGCGAGGAAGCGCTCCACCTGTCTTTCCTATGTAAGAGTCTGGCGTATCTTTGAGGCATGGTGTACAGAACGCCGGAAGAATCCCCTGTCGGCCTCGGTCCCGGAGGTGTTGGAATTCTTGCAAGCGGGCCTCGACAAGGGTTTAGCTCACAGCTCCTTGAGAGTACAATTGGCGGCCATCGCTTGCTATAGGGGCAAGGTGGGCGGAAAAGCCTTGGGAGCAAACACGGACGTTGCAAGGTTCTTGAAAGCGGTCAGGCGGCTCCGACCACAACGAAGGTCGGTCATTCCCCCTTGGGACCTCAACCTGGTACTGAATACCCTAGCCGCGGGTCCGTTTGAGCCTTTGAAGAAGGCCTCCTTGAAGGATCTGACTCTGAAGACGGTGTTCCTGGTGGCCATTTGCTCAGCTAGACGAGTCTCCGAACTGCAAGCCCTGTCTTCTCGGCCCCCCTTTCTGTCCTTCCTCAGGGATAAGGTAGTCCTTAGGACGGTTCCTTCCTTTTTGCCTAAGGTGATCTCCCCCTTCCACGTCAACCAGTCCATCTCCCTCCCGACTCTCCTGCCGGAGGGTTCAGTAGGGGGAAGACAGTAAGCTCCATCTGCTCGACGTCCCCAGAGCCTTGAAGCGCTACCTCTCCCGCACGGCGCCCTTTCGGAAATCCGAACGAGACTTTATACAGTTCGGAGGGCCCCACAAGGGTGAGGCGGCGGCCACGGCCTCAATTTCCAGATGGATCAGGGAGGCGATTGCTTCCGCCTATATCCTCAAGGGGAAACAGGCCCCAGAGGGCTTGCGCGCTCACTCAACTCGAGCACAGGCTACCTCTTGGGCGGAGTTCAGCCTAGTACCTCCTCTGGATATCTGTAGGGCAGCGACTTGGTCCTCTCTGCACTCCTTCACCAAGCACTACAGGCTGGACGTGCAGAGCTCGGCGGACTCCAGGTTTGCACAGGCAGTGCTACGTTCCGGAATGGCGGATCCCGCCCGGGCTGGTACTTCCCTGAAGTAAGGGACTGGACTGGAGTGACGATAAGGAAGAGGTAATTAGATCTTACCTGCTAATTATTGTTCCTGAAGGAACGACAGTCCAGTCCCTACTACCCTCCCTAGTTCTGTAGCCATTCCGGCCGTTCTCTTTGTTATGGGACTGCGGCCCGAGGGCGGTTTCAGGTGGGTTGGTGGGTCAGGCTGGAGGAAAGGCACGCAACATGGCAGTTCTCCTACCTTCTCCCTTGACCTCCTCTCCTACCTTCTGTTTAAAAAAAAAAAAAAAATTTATTTATATTGAGGTTTTTTTGCTTGTTTGATTACTTACGTTTTCAGAGTTATCTAGGTTGGTTATATCTGCTTTGACAGTAGTTTACTGGAGTTGGTGGGTGGCACCAGTGGTGTATATATACCGCTCCACCCCAAAAAGGTTGGGCTCAGCCTCCAAGCTGCTGGAAGGGTTGCGTAACCCTGAAGTAAGGGACTGGACTGTCGTTCCTTCAGGAACAATAATTAGCAGGTAAGATCTAATTACCTCTTGCTCAGTTGCCTCCCTGCTCCCGAACCCGCTTAGAAGGGGTGAGGAGCAGGTGGAAGGCTGAACGTCAAAGCAGCAGCGGGACAGGGGCTTGCAAGCCAGTGAGGGCTTTTCCCTGCACGATAACGAAAGAAAACCGCCGGAGCTGAAGCCGGGTGAAGGCTGTGCTCCGGCGCCGATTATTCTCCTCTGCCCACCCCCTCCTCCCTCCCAGGATCGGCGGAGGCGGTAAGTGCCAGCTCAAGGGAGGCTTTTACTGTGGCTCCCGGCTGTCAAGAAGTTCAGGGTCTTGCCGCGAGGTTTAAGCGTGGTTTTTTGAGCAGGAACGCTGGCGGCGGCCATTTTAGGTGCCGCGTTTCCAGAGACAGAGTTTCTTTGGTTCATTTGACAGCCTTAGGGGCTTCGCTTTGGAGTTGGGCTGACAGGGTTCAGCTAGTTGGGGCAGATCTATCTCGATTGTTAAAAAAACAAACAAACACGTGTTTGTTTTTTTTCTCAGAGGAGATCCTGGCTGGCTGGGCCATTGAACTAATCACTTCATTGTTTTTGCAGCGCACAGGGAACCTGGGGTTTCTGACTGCTGGAGGTGGCAAAGATAGGGTAGTTGACTCCTACAGAAGATGCCAGCTAAGTCCCGCTGTCTCGTCTGTGGGGTGAGGCGCAGCGAGCTTTTGGAGTCTGGTGTGTGCAGGGGCTGTTCTTTAGAGGCAGAAGTTATGGAGAAGGCGCTGGGGGGAGCGGCTGGAGAGCAGTCAGCAATCACCTCAGAAATAGGAAAGTCCGAGCCGCCTTCCTTGGGTCTCCCGGAGCCGACGGCGAGGCCGTCCTCGACAGGGGGTGCTTCCCCGGCGGCGGGGGGGAGCCAGGGAGGGGGTGTGGCTGGCATTCCCGCAGATTTCTTCTCCCTTATGCAGAAGGCGTTTGCTCCCAGCCCGGGCTGCAGCAAGGCACAGTCCCAAAGACCAAAGGGTCACAAACGGGCGGGGTCAGGGGGCCTCCTGGAGGGGGAGGAGCGTCCGTCGTCCGCGGTGGACGACGAGGTAGCGGTGTCTGACATAGAGGGGGAAGCGCCTCAGATGAGGAGCTAGAAGAAGTAGAGTGGTCCGGGTGTTTCGGCGGGAAGAGCTGCCAGCGCTGATTGCTGAAACTCTAAAGACGTTGAACATGCCCTCGGTGGCGCCGACGGCAGAGGAAGCGTTGGAGAATCCTCTCTTGCAAGCGGTTAGAACGTCCCAACGAGTGTTCCCGGTTCATAGAGTCTTTCGGAACATGATTCAATTAGAGTGGGACTCCCCGGAGTCGGCGCTGCGGGGTACCAGGGCCTTAGCCCGGTTATATCCACTTTCTGACCAGGATAGAGAGATCTTTTGTTCGCCGAAGGTGGATGCGGCTGTGTCGGCGGTCACTAAGAAGACCACAATTCTGGTTGGGGGGGCCGTGGCGTTAAAGGATGTACAGGACAGGAAATTGGATACTTTGTTGAAGCAGGTATTTGATATGTGTGCCCTTTCCTTGCAGGCCTCGATAGCGGGAGCGTGGGTGGCCAGAGGCTGCTTGCGGTGGTCCCAGCATCTGCAGGAAGGACTCCTGGGCAGGCAGACGGAGGAATTAGCACGGCTGGAGTCGGGCACAGCGTATTTATCGGATATTCACTACGATCTTATTCGAGGTCTGGTCAAAAGTATGGCCTCTGTGGTGGTGGCTTGTCGGTATCTCTGGCTACGTAACTGGTCGGCGGACGGGTCTTCCAAAATGCGGCTTAGTAAGCTCCCCTTTAGGGGAAGCTTTTGTTTGGTGAGGATTTGGAGAAGCTGGTCAAGGACCTCGGAGTCCAAGGGGGGTCGGCTCCCGGAGGACAAGCTAAAACAAGGCCGTGGGATGACTGGGTCCAGGGGGCTCTCGAGGGAGTTTCGTAGATTTCGGTCCCCGCGTTTTGGCCAACCTCAGAGGGGGCGGTTTCCTCCACGAGGGCAGGCCTTTCGAGGTTTCCAAGGGGCGAGCAGAGGTTTTGCCGCCTTTCACTCCTCAAATGGCAAGAAATCCCAATGAGATAAGGCGGACCCAGGTGGCGGAGGTGCCTGTGGGAGGAAGGTTGCGGATGTTTTACCCTGCCTGGGTCCGAATTACCTCGGATCAGTGGGTGTTGGAGGTCATTCGAGAAGGCTATGCTCTGGCGCTCCATCGGCCCGTCTTAGATTCCTTTGTCCTTTCCCCATGCAGAGCTCCGTGGAAGTTCCGAGCAGTCGGGCGGAAGTTCCGAGTAGTCGCAGACACGCTATGGCGGCTGAGGCAACTCGGGGCGGTGGTGCCCGTGCCGGTGGACCAATACGGCTGCGGTCGATACTCATCTATTTTGTCGTTCCAAAGGAGGAGGGCACTTTTCGGCCAATTCTGGATTTAGAAAGGGTGAATCGTTGCCTTCGTGTAACCCATTTTCGGATGGAAACCTTGCGCTCGGTCATTGCGGTGGTCAGGAAGAATTTCTAACGTCGTTAGACCTCACGGAGGCGTATCTCCATATTCCTGTGCGCCACGAGCATCAAAGGTTCCTGCGCTTTGCGGTGCCAATGGGGCATTTTCAGTACCGGGCAATGCCCTTCGGGCTAGCGACGGCGCCTCGGATGTTCACAAAGATCATGGTGGTTGTGGCGGCGGCGCTCCGCAAGGAGGGGATTTTGGTGCATCCTTATTTGGACGATTGGTTGATTCGAGCAAAGTCCAAGGAGGAGAGTGCTGCGTCCACTGGCTGGGTAGTAGAGTTGTTGGAAAGCCTCGGCTGGGTGGTCAATTTTGCAAAGAGCAAGCTGCTTCCTTGTCAAACTCTGGAGTACTTGGGAGCGAGCTTCGAGACAGAGCAAGGGGTGGTGTTTCTCTCAAGCCAGAGGGCACAAGCATTAAGGGAGCTCGTGCGGAGGTTTTTGGAGTGCAGGGCTCCGGCGTGGCAGTATTTGCAGTTGCTCGGAACGATGGCAGCCACGATCGAAGTCATGCAGTGGGCCAGGTTTCATATGCGGCCGTTGCAGAGCGCTCTTCTCAGGCGTTGGTCTCATCAGCGGAATGCGTTGTCTTAATTACTGGTGTGTCCTCCGGAAGTGCGGCAGGAGCTTCATTGGTGGTTGCAGCCTGGAAAGGGGCGTATCTCTGGAGGCTCCATCCTGGATGCTGGTTACGACGGATGCCAGCCTCGCGGGATGGAGAGCACATTGCGAGGGAAGGTTTGCCTAGGGGCACTGGTCGTTGCAGGAGAAGCGGTGGTCCATAAACAGGTTGGAGATGCGAGCGCTGTATCTCGCGCTCCTGGAGTTTCAGGAGAGCTTGGGTCCAGTGGTGGTACGGGTGCTGTCCGACAATGCGATGACGGTGGCTTATATCAATCGCCAGGGCGGCATGGGGAGTGCGTTGTTGCAGGCAGAGGCGAGTCAGCTATTGCGCTGGGCCGAGCAAAATTTGGAGGCGTTGTCGGCGCAGCATGTGGCCGGAGTAGACAATGTCGAGGCAGATTTTCTAAGCCGCCGCAGAGTGGATCCGGGGGAGTGGGGCCTACACCCGGAGGTCTTTGTGATGCTAGTGCGGCGCTGGACCCCCAATAATGGATCTCATGGCAAGCTTCAAGTCAGTGAAGGTAGAGAGGTTCTTCAGCAGGCGGAGAGAGCGAATGTCGGAAGGCCTCGATGCGTTGGCGCAGCGGTGGCCAGTGGGCGGGCTTCTCTGTGTTTCCACCTTGGGCGCTCATAGGAAAGGTGGTCCAGCGCATAGAGAGGCACCGCGGCCTGGTCGTTCTGGTAGCGCCCGATTGGCCCAGAAGACCGTGGTATGCGGATTTGATACGGTTGATGGTAGACAGGCCGTGGAGGCTTCCGCTTCGAGAGGATCTCTTGCTGCAGGGGCCGTTACGCATGCCGCAGGTGGGTCGATTCTTGCTTACGGCATGGCTCTTGAAAGGGCTAGGCTGAGGTCCAAGGGGTACTCGGCGGCGGTCATTTCTACATTGCTAAAAGCTCGGAGGCGTTCTACGTCGCTCGTGTACACCCAGGTGTGGCTTGTGTTTGAAGCGTGGTGTGGTGAGCGAGATCTGCGACATTTGAAGGCTTCGGTGCCACGTATTCTTTCCTTTAAAAGGGACTGGCGGCTAGTTCCTTGCGGGTGCCGTTGGCGGCCATCTCCTATTTCCGTGGGAAGATTCAGGGTCAGCTAGTAGGGGCGCACAGCGATATTCGGCGTTTTCTACGAGCGGTGATGCTTCTGAGGCCGCCGAGGCGTAACTCAATTCCTCCGTGGGATCTGAATGTTGTTTTAGAGGCTTTGATTGGAGAACCGTTCGAGCCGTTAGATAAGGCTTCCCTTAAGGACTTGACATTGAAGACAGTTTTCCTGGTAGCTATTTGCTCCGCTAGAAGGATTTCGGAGTTGCAGGCGCTGTCTTGTAAGGAGCCGTACTTGTCTTTTTTCAATCACAAGGTGGTCTTGCGCACGGTCCCAGCTTTTTTGACTAAGGTGGTGTCGAGGTTTCACGTTAACCAGGTGGTGTCACTCCCGGTGTTTTCTATGGAGCAGAAGGATCAGTCGGGCGGTCGGTTGCATCGTTTGGACGTTCGACGGGTACTTAAGAAGTATCTCCATAGAACGGCGGCTTTCTGAAAGTCCGACCGGCTGTTTGTTGCCTTTGGCAGTCCGCGGAAAGGAGAAGCGGCAGCGAAGTCTTCGATTTCAAGGTGGTTGAAGGAGGCTGTTGCATCGGCCTACCTGTTAAGTGTAAGGTGGTTCTGGTGGGTCTTCGTGCGCACTCGACCAGTGTGCAGGCTGCTTCTTGGGCAGAATTCAGTTTAGTGCCGGTCGAGGACATTTGTAGAGCGGCGACTTGGTCCTCGCTGCATTCCTTTGCAAGGCATTATCGGCTTGATGCCCAGGCGAGGGGGGGATGTGCGTTTTGGCTCAGCGGTACTTCAGGCTGGGCTTGCAGGTCCCTCCCGTTGATATTCACTGCTCTGTTACATCCTCTATGGTTCCGGGACTGGACTAGAAGGACGCAAAGGAAATGAAAATTAGACTTACCTGCTAATTGTTGTTCCTTAAGGAACTCTAGTCCAGTCCCGGACCCCTCTCAGGGTATTACGCAGCGTGCAGCCTGAAGTTGGAAAAAAAAAAAAAAGGATTTCTTTCTTAGGGAGGTGCACAGGAGAGACACAGTGAGGCCTTTTTTGAGCAGCAGGGCCTGTTTAGCTCGGGGGCACGATGGTGCAGTCCTCATGAGCGAATAGTTTTTTACAGAATTCCGGGGGCATATAGGTTCGGGATCGTTTTTAAATACTTCGTTTTTGTTTTGGTTGATTCCTGTACCTGCTTATTTGTTGCTCTGCTTAGTCTGCTTTGTCAGTAGGTACTGGTGGAAGAGGGGCGGTGCTTGCCTGGTTATACCAGTGACATCAAAGCGATGACGTCTTTCAGTCTCCAAAGCTGCTGGTGGAGGTTCTAAACTCTCTATGGTTCCGGGACTGGACTAGAGTTCCTTAAGGAACAACAATTAGCAGGTAAGTCTAATTTTCATTGAAATTTTCATCTTGCCTAGTATCCTGTCTGACATTGGGGAGTACTAAATATGTAAAGTAGGGCTTCCCAATCCTGACCTAGATTTAACTTGTGTATTTTTTTGGGGTCTCCTGAAAACTGACTGGCTGTGGAGTCCCTCGAGACAGGTTTGGGAAACACTGGTGTAGAGTATTTCAGTGCATAAATTTCATATCGTCCTGCTAGATCAGTCTAGACAAGTGTGTTGGGCTCCCTTACTAACAGATATGGAGATGGAGAACTAGAAACTTCCAGGGTGTTCCCCCCAGTAAGTGCTAGCTGCCAAATGCCCCAGAGCTCAGTTCTGCTGCCTCCCTGTGGTCTTGGGAGCCCTTTGGACCTTCTTGAACAGCTCCACGAGGAGCTGGAGGAAGAGGAGCTCACCGGAGGGGGGGAGGGATCCATCCATGGTTTGGATCTTCCACCAGGATGAACTCCCTGCCCTAATTAAAGACTCACTGGCAGCATTGTAGAGCCAAGGCTTAGTGACCCGAGCCAGACTCTAATGGAGGGCATCCACAGGCTCTGAGGGACATGATCAGTGAAGAGTGGACTACCCTGGATGCAGGGCTTTGGGTGGGGTGCTTCATGGCACAGCATTACCCCATCTCTCCAGAAGAGGAGGAGGAGGAGACACTTTGCCTGCCCAAGGTGGATGCCTTGTTGGCGGTGTTTATGCGTAAAACCACGATTCCAGTGGAGAGCAGAGTGGCCTTCAAGGATCCACAGGACCACCGCATGGAGGCTTTGCTAAAGCAGATCTTCAAGGTGTTGGCCCTCAGTTTGCAGGGTGCTCTCTGGTTGCAGGAACCTTAGGAGGCACTCGGCTCTGGGGCTCCTGAGGACCCATTTCTTGCAGAGGGGCTCATCCATTGGGGGGGGGGTGGAGCTGCGGGGGGGGGGGGGGTGTTTGAGGCTTCACCCCAGCTAGAACCAAGCTTGCCCAATGAAGATTTGGGGTACAGCTGGTGGGTGGCTGTTTATGAGGCTTCCCCTCTGCCTGGGCTCAGATCACCATGGATGCTTGGATCGTGGAGGTCATCCATATGGGGTATGCCCTTGAGTTTGCTTGGCCCCTCAGTCTTCTCATGCTCTCCCTGTGCAGGCCTGCTCTGAAGATACAAGCAGTGGCAGCGACATGAAAGCATTTGATACGGCTGGAGGCAGTGATGCCAGTGCCAAGGACTGAGTGGGGCCTCGGCAGGTAATCAATCTAACTTGTAGTACGTACCCAAGAAGGAGGGGTTTTGACGTTCATCCTGGATCTCAAATGCATCAACAGGGCACTTAGGATTCCTCGCTTCTGCATGGAAACCTTGCATTCGGTGATTCGCAGTTCATCAAGGAGAGTTTCTTAGTTCTGTGGATCTCACTGAGGCCTGCCTTCATATTCCCATGCGAGAGGAGCATCAGTGCTTCCTTCACTTTGTGGTGCCTCTGGGACATTTCCAGTTTCAGGCTCTGCCTTTCGGGCTGGCTACGGTGCCCTGAGTCTTTACCAAGATCATGGTGGTTGTGGCAGTGGCAGCCCACCTCCAAGCTGGCTATAGGACCTCGGTTGGGTAGTCAACTTCAGTAAGAGTCATCTGCAGCCATTACAGTCTCTGGAGTATCTGGTGGCCCACTTTGACATTCACTGGGGGACGGTAGGGTATGTGGCGAAGCTGCAGGCCCAGGTTGAGGGGCTGTGCTGAGTACTTTCGCTGTGAGACTGGGACTACTTGCAGGTTCTGGACTGCATGGCGGCTTCACTGGAGTTGGTTCTGTGGGCCTAGCTCCACATTCTTGCACTTCAGGCACAGCTTCTGACCCGCTAGTCTCCAAGCAGTTGATGGAGGTTCGTCTGCTTCTACCCCTCTCGGTGCTGGTCAGCCTATGTTGGTGGCTGGACACAGTGAACCTGGGAGCGGGGATGCCATTAGAGACACTGGGCTGGATACTGGTTACAATGGATGTGAGCCTCTTTGGACACTTCTTGGCGTAAGGAGATGGTCCGCCAAAGAAAGACAGTGGCCCATCACTTGCTTGGCAACGCGAGCAGTGTGCTTAGTGCTGGAAGTGTTTTGTCGGTTGGTGCACCGCAAGGCGGTATGGATTCTGTCAGACAATGCCACTACTTTGGCTTACATAAACTGTCAGGGTGGGGCTTGGAGTTGCCAGATGGCAGCAAATGTGATTCCCCTTCTCCAGTGGGTGGAGTTACATCTCACAGTCCCCTCGGCAGCTTGTGTGTCCGGGGTTATGAATGTGCAGGTTGACCGAGTAATCACATTCTGGATCCGAGTGAATGGTCCCTCTGATGTGGTCTTCCAGTCCCTGGTGGAACACTGGGGGATGGTGCAACTAGAGAATGCTAAGTCGGCACTCCCCAAGGGCCTTGATGCTTTGGTGTTGCCTTGGTCCTGGAGGAGCCTCCTTTACGCATTTCTGCCTTGGGCTCTGATAGGGTGGATAGGGATCTCATACTCCTCCTGGTGGACAAGCTGCTACAGTTGCCATTGGTCCCAGACCTGCTAACAGAGGGGCCTGACTGCATGCCGGCAGTGGGTTGATGCTCGCTTAAGGCTTGGCTCTTGAGAGGGCTCAATTGAGGCACCGGGGATACTCTGATCTTCTCCCAATCAGAATTGTAGACCGGTTGGGCATTCTGGATTCAGTTGGATCAAGCCCCTTGTCTTCTCACAGCCTCAAGTGCTTTACCTCCCACCCCATCCCTCCCCTGACTCCCCAGATCAGGTTGACTGAAGGAAGGTTTTCTAAGAGAAGGTTTGTGCTGCAAGGCTTGATCATAAGGGGTGTCCTTGCCCCCAGACTGTTGAGATTGTTTGTCTCCTGGAGTCCCTGGGGATAAGTATTGCTTCTATTACTTCAGTTTTGCCATGAAGGTTCCCTGATGGGTCAGTTGTTGGGCTTGGTGGGTCGCTGGTTTCTTTATGCCATACTTTTCTTCCCACCTTCACATGCACATGTTATTTATGCAGTTGTTTGCATGCTTTGTGGCATAGCAGCTATTGTGCGTGTATTGGTGGCACACATATGCTGCACAGTTTATTTTTGTACACTGGCTGCATGTGAGCTGCACGATTGCCATTTGTGGGAATGGTGCAGTTGGACATGCCCTGCCCTTTGGGTGAGTTGCGCAGTTGGATATGCTCTTTGCTGGCTTTTATCGTTGTAGCACTCATTCCCCCCACCCCCCATGGCAAAGGCTGCTTTAGCCTGCCCCTCTGGATTCAGGGACGTCACCGGGACCAGAGGGTTCTACCCCAATCGGCAAACCATCTCTGGCTGCAGAGTCAAGACACGCTGGAAGAGACTTTCATGATATTGGATGTCTCTGCTCAGTCTTGGAAATCCCCCCCCTCCCCCTGCCTCGCCTAGTACCGCAGACAGGCACTATGATGAAGAGGATGCTCTCTAAGGGTAGAGCAGTAGGAAGTGAGAAGGGGTACTTGGATTCTGGTCTGTATTCTGTGAAATTCATCTTTCTCCAGAAAGCGCATGGTCTTTCTGGAGAGACTGTCCTGACTGGGATAACTCTTGGAACGTAAGAATTTCCACACAGCTGGCCAAGGGAGCCCTACCAAAGAGGGGGTCAGAGCACAGCCATGGCTTCACTGTGAAAACGAGCATGTCAACGAGACCCTAGTACAGACCTCTCCTGCTCCTGAAGAGGGATCTAAGCTGGATGAGGGTGAACATCTCCCCAGGTGAAGAAGGAGCAAGAGTGTCTCGTACCCCCCCTCCCCCCTCGTCCTTTTGTTTCAGAAGGATGAGATAAAAGCTTTAATTGCTTGGGTGTCCTCATCCCTAGAGCCATTAAATGGCCTGGTTGAGGAGGGGAAACCAAAGCATGGAGTACATAAGGCTACTAGGGCTTTTTCCTTAAAGGCATGATGTTTGCGGAGTGGGACTCGCCCAATTCCCCTTAGAAGGGTTGTCAAGGTTATAATTAGGCTTAACGTTCTGCCACGGGTGGATTTAGATCAGTGGCTATGCTATTCCACGGTGAGTGTGCATGTGGCAGCGGTTGCCTGGTAGAGTACCATTCCAGTAGGGGGCGGAGCCACCTTCCGGGACCAGTAGAGTCACAAGGTGGAAATGCTGCTTAAGGCGGTTTTCTACGCCTCTGCCCTGATTCTTCAGGTGGCTATCTGCAGAGGTTTGACAGCTCATGCCCTACTTCAGTAGTCATCCTTCCAAAGTCTGCAGCTGATTTCTTAGCAGATATGATGTATGAGCTCATCTGTCTTGTGGCCAGGGATATTGCAGTAACAACAATGGTGTGGCGTTGTGCAGCAGAAACATCTTCTAAATCCCAGTTAACCAAGCTTGCTTTTAGAGGGAAACTCTTGTTTGAAGCGGACCTAGAGAAGCTTGTTAAGGACTTTGGGGAGTCCAAACCTCATTGCCTTCCAGAGAAGAAAGGCAGTGAGCGGCTTTGTCATCTGTCATGGCCCTCCTCTATGATTTCAGTAACTACTGGGGCAGTATCGCCCAGGGAAGTAATACTCTTCCTATCCTAGCTCTCGGGCAAAGTATTGATCTTTTTGGGGAGCCTGCAGAATCTGTGACTCCTCTTCCTTGCCAACCGTCCCTTCCCATTTGGCTCTTTCTCCAGGAGTGGGGCCCATGACACACAATCACTGGGTGCTGGACACTTGTCCAACATTGTCCTAGAGTTCAGGGAGCCCATTTTAAGAACATAAGATATGCCATACTGGGTCAGACCAAGGTCCATCAAGCCCAGTATCCTGTTTCCAACAGTGGCCAATCTAGGTCATACGTACCTAGCAGTATCCCCAAAAGACACAGGTTCCACAGTGCTTGTATTGGGTCAAGCATTGATATCCTGGGTCCCTTTTTAATAATGGTTTATGGACCTTTCCTCCAGGAACTTGTCCAAACCTTTTTTTAAACTCAGCTACACTAACAGCTCTTACTACATCCTCCGGTAATAAATTCCAGAGTTTGATTACACGTTGAGTGAAAAAATATTTTCTCTTATTTGTCTTAAATAGTTTACCCTGTAGCTTCATTACATGTCCCTTAGTCTTTCTATATTCTGATAGCGTAAACAATCGATCTATGTTTACCCGTTCCACTCCATTCATTGATTTATAGACCTCTATCATATCTCCCCTCAGCCGTCTCTTTTCCAGGTTGAAGAGCCCTAACTTTTGTAGCCTGTCTTCATAGGAGTAGCCTTCCATCCCCTTTACCATTTTGGTGGCTCTTCTCTGTACCTTTTAATAACGCTATATCCTTTTTAAGATACAGCAACCAGAATTGCACACAATATTCAAAGTGTGGTCGTACCATGGAACGATACAGAGGCATTATAATATCCTTTGTTTTATTTTCCATTCCTTTCCTTATGATACCTAGTATTCTATTTGCTTTCTTGGCCGCCGCTGCACACTGGGCTGAGGGTTTAAACATGTTTTCCACAGTCCTCTTGGGTTTTAACAACTTTTAAACAGTTTTGTGTCATCTGCAAATTTTGATAACCTCACTCGTTATTCCCTTTTCCAGGTCATTTATGAATGTCAAAAAGTAGCAGACCCAGTACAGAACCCTGGGGTACTCCACTATTCACCTTTTTCCATTGGGAAAATTGGCCCTTTAGCCCTACCCTCTGCTTTCTATCTTTTAACCAGTTCCCGATCCACAATAGTACACTGCCTCCTATCCCATGACTTTTTAGTTTTGCTAAAAGTCTGATGAGGGACCTTGTCAAAGGCTTTCTGAAAGTCCAGATACACTATATCAACCGACTCACCTTTGTCTACCTGTTTATTCACACCTTCAAAAAAACATATCAGATTAGTAAGACAAGATCTTCCTTGTCTAAAGCCATGTTGGCTGTCTCCCATTAGGCCATAACTATCTACATGCTGTGTAATTTTGTTCTTTATGATGGTTTCTACCATCTTCCCCAGTACTGACGTCAGGCTCACCGGTCTATAATTTCCCGGATCGCCCCTGGAACCCTTTTTAAAAATTGGCGTTACATTGGTGACCCTCCAATCTTCAGGTATTACAGATGATTTTAATGAAAGTTCACAGATTACTAATAGCAGGTATTCATGGCCTCTGTGTAGTTCGGAAAACCAGGGTCACCATGCAGGCCACCCTGGAAAGGCTGCTGCATCTCCAGATCATGGTTCCCATGCCACCTGATCAAAGAGGTAAAGGCCGTTTATTCCATCTACTTTGTTGTGCCAAAGAAAGATGGTTCCTTCAGGCCAATTCTCAATTTGTGGGGTGTCTGTGCCTCCCTGTTAGCTCAGCTTAGTTATTACTTGTCGCTACCATTGATCCCAGGAGTTGAAGCTGGCTGCCATTGCTTCTGGACAGCAGTGCTATTTCCTTGGGCTCAGGTTCATATATGGCTGCACCAACAGTTATTACTGTCCATTGGTTGTTCTGCTCTCAGAACTTGGTCAGGCTTCTGTTTCTATCCTCAGTAGTCGCCAGCCTGTTTTGGTGGAATCTGCTAACCAGGCTCAGTAAGGACATGCCCCTGTACGATCTTCCATGGCTGCTGCTGTTGATGGATGCCAGCCTATCTGACTGAGGATCTCATTCCAAAGAGCAAGTGACTCAGGGACAGTAGAGCAGTCTAGCACTCCTGCAATTTTGGTTTTGTGCCCTGGTGTAGAATGGTCCAGATCCTTTCAGCCAGTGCCACTACAGTGGTGTATGTCAATCGGCAGGGGGGTACCAAGAGTGCTGGAGTTGCCAAGGAAATGGCTCTCTTATTTCCATGGGCTAAGCACAACCTGCTGTCACTCTCAGAACAGCACATTGCAAAAACCAACAATGTGGATGCACATTGTTATGCCCTCAATCCCGAAGAATGGGAACTAGCACATTTGGTGTTTCAGAAGATTCTGGACAGGTGGAGGCTTCCATGGAAGAATCTAATGGTGACGTGAACCAATGCCAAGGTGCGAAGATACTTGCCACAGAAAGTGTGGCTCCCTAGGGATAGATGACCTCTGATGCCACAGCTGTGCATATTTACTCCTTGGCCTTTCAGTAGGATATGTACTATATCCTATAAAGTGTTATCCGGACCTAGTCATTCTGGTGGCACCGGATTGACCACAGGCCTTGATTTATGGACCTGCTCCTGGATGGGATGCCCCTGTGTCTCCCATAGCATTGGGGCCAGTACTGTTAGACTATCTGGTTCTTTTCTTGCTTACGAATTTGGCTCTTGGGAGGCAGCTTCTAGTGGGTAAGGGCTACTAGTCTGGTAGCTCCCAGAAAGACTGACTTTTCCTCCTTGCTCACCTTTCTTCAGGATGGTTTTGAATGGGTTAGTGTTTTGAGATGGGTTGTCCCTTATTTCCTTGAGGGTTCAGGTTGCAACTTGTTTTGGGGGACCAGTGGCTCAGTGTGGCATTTGCATCCTCCCCCGTGTTCAGACATTTCCCCTTGGGATTTGTTTTTCATGCCTTGATTTTGGCTCCTTTTGAGTCTTTGAAGCAGGTTTTAAGAGAGTTGTCCTTAAGCATAGCCTTTCTTTTGGTGGCAAAATGCTCAGTGCATCACATTTCAGGGTTGCACGCCCTCTCGTGCAGAGATCCACACCTGTCTCAGAGGAGGCTTTGTCCATTTGACTAGTTTCTTCCTTTTTGTCCAAGGTGCTGACCACCTTTCATCTCAGACCGTTTGTATCCCCTGCCGTTTTGGCAGAGCAGTGCCAAGGGGAAGATAGAAACCATTCTCCATGAACAAGCAGGAAGTCGGCCCTCACTTATGGGTGACGTCAGCACCGATGGAGCCCGCGTGGAGCAATTCCCTAGCTTTCCAAGAAAGCCTTTGGGATTGCTGCCACTCATGCGTGGTCCTCTTCCTGCCCAAGGGTGCCATCTTGCTCAGTCTCCCTTTTTCCATGGAGCCCTTCAAACTCATGTCCTCGTCCCTCGGAAAAAGACTTGGTTTCTTGGCCTACTGGCCTATTTTCTGGTTGCACCGGTCCTCTACCCGTCCTTCCCCTGCTTTACATTCTTAGAGCTGTTGGGGATAGTTTTTTCTTCACTTTTTGTCCACAGGCCTCGCTCCCTTTTTCTTTCCATAACTGCTGGCTGTGTGGGTCTTCGACCTCGCAGGGGCCAGTTTTGCCCCCATGGCCACCGGCTTCAAAAAATGCAATAGATGCTCTAGGAACATGTCGCTTATGGACCCTCACGACTGTTATCTGCGGTGCCTCAGAGCTGACCATGATCTGGATCTCTTTTCGCTCTGCAAGAAAATGTCCTCTAACACCCTGTTCAGTTTTAAGCAGAAGTCCAAAGACCTTTTTCGAAAGGCCGCCTTGGAATTCCCAGTGGCACCCTCGGTCATCTCTACCCTGGTGGGGTCCCCCTCTTAAGGCCCCGTGCTCTCGGCTGCACTCAGACCAGGGATCCCCTGAGGTTGAGCGGTACAAAAAGGGGGGAGGCCTCGAAGTCGCTTTCGGGGGCTCCCGATAAGCGCAAGCGCTCCTGCGCGCAATCACACAGCCCCCTTCAGCATTCCCGAGAGTCTGATAAGGAGCGGCCCTGCAAGCTAACCCATACAGATGTGGAGGCCTCCGGCGAAGGCGCCCGTTCTCCTGAGGGCCATCCCAGTGAGGACTTCCTCAACGCCCTACCTGGTGACCCCAGGGTCAGCATCGCAGGGCCCCATGCCCGTGTGGGAGTCCCGCATGCTGGCGCTAGAACGCAGCGTTTCTGCGTTCATCGCTTCCCAGCGGGTGCTCACAGCCAGCTTTGCTGACTCGTGCCTGGAGACTGTGGGTCCCTCGCATAGGACACCAAAATCTGTTCAGGAAACCCCTGAGAGCCGTGGGCCTCGTGAGGGTCCTTGATGTCGGTCTTGCTCACCCTCCCTTTCCTCGGAGGTGAGATCTACCAGGGCCTCCAGCTCCAAACGGGCACCGGCCGCTGGACAGGGCAATCTGCCCGGCTCGGACTCCTCGACTGAGTTCTCGGAGTTGGAGTCCAATGGGGACACCTCCCCGGAAACCCGTACTCACCAGCACCTTCCGTTGGACCCCTCCACACCCGTGTTCCAGCAGCGCTCGCCACCCGAGGACACCACCTTCCTGGTGTTTGTTCGGGATATGGCATGGGCCCTTAACCTGGCCACTCAGGCCGAGGAGGACCCTCTGGCTAAAGAACTCTATATTCTTCAGTAAGAGTCCCCCGCCTAGGGATTCTCTCACTGTGCCGGAACCCTCCTATTCTGTCTCGGCTGCTGCTCTGCATGTGGGGAGGCACCCGCCTCGGTCCCCATCGTGGGCAAGCACCTTGATACTATGTACAAGGTATAACGTGGGCTGGGGTTCAGGAAAACCCAACTTCCCCACGCCTCTATGGTGGTGGAGTTGACCATGAGGAAACAGAAGAGCCCAAAATCGCACTCGTCGATACCGCCGGGCCGAGAGTCGAGAGCCCTTGATGCCCTAGGCCACAAGGCCTATGAAGGCTCTATGCTGTCTTGTCGCATTCAGGCATGCAAACTATACATGGGGTATGTTCTTGGGCGACTTAGCCAAATAACCTGGAAAGTTCTCCGCAGGCCTCGAGGGCGAGCCCCTCAGTAGATTCGGTACTCTGAAGTCAGTCGCAGACTGCTCAAAATACCTCTCCCAAGCGGCCTACAATGGATTTAAGTCATCGGCTTGGGTGGCAGCCGAGGGCATCGAGGCCTGCCGCTAGGCATGGTTCCAATCATAAGATTTGGAGCAGTGGATGCAGGAAAAACTGGACGACCCTGCCTCGGCGAGCAGCTCTTCAGCAAGCTGATGGAGGATAAAGCTGCAGAGATAAGAGACTGAGTTCATCACCAGAACCCGTCTCTCACGCAAGACTTCCACTCTGCCTCGGAAAAAACAACAAACCAAAAAGCCTTTCTTTCCGAGGCATACCCAACTTACCCCCACCCGGCTCAGGGTAAGTCCAGCCAAGGGCATCGCAAGCCAAAAGCCCAAACCCCGGCTCCACCACAAACCGCACAAGGGTTTTGACGCCATTTAATTTTTCCCCGTTGTGGGCTTCCATCACCTCAGACACCTGGGTTCTCCAGGTCGTCCAAGGCGGCTATTGCCTTTGCTTCGACAGGCTTCCACCTCCCTTCTCCCCGGCGGAGCCTCCTCGACTCCCCGCGCACTAGGCTTTACTGCAACGGGAACTGCTCTCTCTCCTTGCCCAATGGGCAGTCGAGAAGGTCCCTCTGCACCTTCGAGGTCAGGGCTTCTATTCCCAGTACTTTCTTGTCCCGAAGAAGACCGGGGGGGGGGGGTCTGCGGCCCATCCTCGACCTTCGAAAGTTGAACAAGTTCTTGGTGCGGGAGAAGTTAAAGATGTTATTCCTTGACGTTCTGGTACCCTTCCTCCGGCAGGGCGACTGGCTATGCTCCTTGGATCTAAAGGACGCTTACACCCATATCTTAATCCAGCCCCAGCACAGGCAGTACCAGCGCTTCAGGATGCTCCCCTTTGGCTTCATGTCTGCCCCATGAGTTCACGAAATGCCTCGTTGTGGTCGCCGCCTGTCTCTGGCATCAGGGCGGTGCCAGTCTTTCCCTACCTCGATGACTGGCTCGTCACGGGATCCTTGGTCAAGGAAACCCGGTGAGCAACATCTTGCACAATCCTTCTGTTGGAGGGCTTGGAGTTCTTGGTCAGCTACCCAAAGTCTCACCTTGTGCCGATGCAGGAACTCGAGTTCAGGGCGTGCCTCGATACTCAGCGGGTGACCGCATTCTTACCAGTGGATCACGCCAACCGCCCGGGTCACAGCTCGGACCATGCTGTGCCTCCTGGGCCACATGGTCTCTACTGTGCATGTTGTCGTCAATGCCCGCCTGCACATGCAGACAGCTCAGTGGTGCCTCAGCGTCCAGTGGAGTCTGTCCCTCGGTCACCTCAGGGACTCTGTCAGGGTCCTTCCTGACCTCCCCTTGTCCCTTAGCTGGTGGCAAAACAGTTTACGGAGTATAGCCTGGCCAAAGACACTGTCCCGGCAGGACTCCCTCTCCAGGCAGTAGTTTGTTTGTTTTTTGAAAACTCTGTTTATTGAAAACACAACCACACAATACAGATCATGCAAAACAGTATACATACATGGCAGCCCTTGCAGGGGTTGAGTCTTATCCCCCGCTCCAGGGTGTCACCACAGATCATACAGAAAGGTACAGCAAAGTTTACAGTTTAATCCTACCTCCCCACCCCACTACCCCCCCAACCCCCACAGCTCTTCCTCTACCACAAGGGAACATGCATGAAGCCTATCCATGGTTCCGCACAGCTCTATGTACTTCCCTATCCTCCTCTGACCGTCCTTAGCCCACCCGGAGGACCTCATTCCGGGCCCGGGGGCCCAACACCTGAATATATGGCTCCCATACCAACAGGAATGAAGCCCAGCGACGGACATTTCCCTTAGCTCCCCTCCTTTCCATAAGCATTAGTTGGTGGAAGCTATTGCGCCACTCCCAAAAGGTAGGGCTCGCCGCTTCTCTCCACCGGTGAAGTATCGGGCCTTTACCCACCAGACATGCTTTCCTAACTAGCAGGCGTTCCCACCTCCCCTTCGGGTGGAGTGGTCCAAGTAGGTCTAACACCACAAGCGATGCCGTCCAGTCAATCTTTTGCAATATGACCGTACTCATATAATCAGCAATCTTTCTCCAATATTGGTAGATCCTCGGACATCTCCACCACATATGTCCCAAATCCGCCAAGGAGCAAGAACATTTTGGGCATCCTCCCTCCTCAGTGAGACGACACCGTAGTGCACGTCTAGGAGAGAAATGTGCTCGTATTAGGCATTTAAACTGCACTTCCCGCCAGCGTGCCCCCTCCACTAATCCGCGTATCCTACCCAAGGCCCTATTAAGTGATCCCGGGGGCACAACCAAATTCAACTCCCGACCCCACAAAGTCTCTTCCGCCCCATAATCCGGCGGGCTAACATACCCATCCATGTGCCTCTTCAAACTTGCGATTGTGGGCGGATCCTCCTCCCCCAGTGCAAAAAACTCCAATATCTGCGCAGCCCTTTCCACCCGGAGTGCAGCCTGCGGGAGCGAAGCTATATAGTGGTGCAGTTGGACATAGGCAAAGTAGTGCCGGCTGCTTATCCCATAATCCTTGCCCAAAGTCTCAAAAGATCTGCACTGCCCCGTTGGATCAATCACATGTCCAATATTCCGTATGCCCTGCCGCCTCCATCCCCAAAACACTGGTGTTTCCGATCCAGGGGTGAACCGACAGTTCCCTTGTATGGGCAACCAACTCGAGACCGCTGGAGTTTCCCCCCAAAGTCCATTCAAGTATCGCTACGTTTGTCGTGCTGGGCGAATCAGCTCACTGCTCGTCATTCCTCCAGTCAAGTATCTACTCTCCAAATGCAACACCGCTAGCAGGGATTGCGGGGCCACAAAGGCCTCCTCCAATGCTCGTGGGGTGTACACCTCCGTATCCCCCAACCAGTCCCATATATGCCGCGCTTGGCACGCTAGGGCATAACTCCGCAGGTCTGGAAGCCCTATTCCCCCCTCGTTCCCATCTCCCTCTGTCTATGTAGTGGTATACGAGTTCGAGCCCCTCTCCAGAGAAACTTCAGAATCTCTCAAGTCGATAGAATTTGTCTCGTTTCAATATCCACACTGGAAGAGTCTGCAACCAATAAAGCACCCGTGGCAAAATCACCATCCCCAATGCCACCACCCGTCCCAACAGAGAGAGGAGGAGTGGAGTCCATGCCTGAAGCTGCGAGCGTATTTGGGCCAAGACCCGTTCTAGATTTTTCCTATATAGCTCTCTCGGTTCCCTAGTCAATAGCACCCCCAGGTACACAAAGGAGTCCCCCGTCCACTTGAGTGGGAAGCTCCCACCTCAGTGTCCCCGCCACATCCAAGCCCTCCGACTTTTCCATATTAATACACAGTCCCGCAAAACTGCCATAGAGAGAGAATTCCTGTAATAGACTAGGCAGCGACGTCTGAGGGTTACAGCAAGTGCACAAGCATGTCATCTGTAAATGCAGCCATCTTGAAGGTATGCTGCCCTATATCTATACTGCGTATATCCCTGGACGCCTCAATCCGCCGCACCAGAGGGTCCAGAGACAGCACAAAGAGCAGCGGAGAGAGCGGACATCCCTGCCTCGTTCCTCTCTCCAGCCTAAAGCTGTCCGATAGCACGCCATTACAGAGTACCCTTGCTGTAGGCCTCGAGTATAAGAGCTCCACCATATTACAAAAAGACACCCAAGGCCATACTGAGGCAGCAAATATTTTAAGTATGCCCAGTTCACTTGATCGAACGCCTTTTCCGCATCGAAACTGATCAAGAGAGACTGCAGCTTCCTATTCCGTACCCACTCCAGCGAGGCCACAATTTTACGTAGGTTACGCACTGCGTGCCGTCCCTTCACGAACCCCACCTGGGAATCATGCACCAGCTCCCCCAAAACCGGGGCCAGGCGGTCCGCCAGTATCTTCGCGTCAAAGTTCAGCAGGGAGATAGGCCGATAAGACGCAGCCTGCGTACGATCTTTCCCCGCCTTGGGGATCAGTATAATGTGCGCGTTATTCTCCCCCCGCCCAAATCCCCCTTGCTCCACTCTCCTATGATACACTGCCACTAGGGAGGGGCCCAGCTTCTCCCCCAACAACTTATAAAATTCCGCCCCGAAACCATCTGGGCCCGGCGCCTTGCAACAACTCGCCCGCTGGATAACCCGTTGTATCTCCTCATCGGACACCGGCGCATCTAATTGTGCCTGCTGGTCCGCTGCCAACTGGGGCAGGTGCAAGTCTCCCAGGTAATCTTCCATGGCAGACTGGGACCCTCCCCTCCTTGAGTACAAGCTTTGGTAGAACGTCCGAAACACTTGAGCAATCGCCTTACTCTCTCTGTGCAGCGTCCCCCGATTATCCCTCAGCGCCGCAACCAGGCCGGTCCCCCTGCTGCCCCTAAGGCATCTCCCCAAGAGCTTACCCGACTTATCCCCATAGCGGTATAGCTGAAATCTGTAATATAAAAAAGACTTTTTGGCCCTTTGGTGCAACAACTCATTCAGGGCCGTTTGAATTTCCCATACTTTCCTCCCATTCGCCACCGAAGGGTTCTGCGCCCGCCTTCTCCACTCTCTACGCGCCTGTTGCTCCAGCCGGACAATCTGCTGTGTCAACATCTTCCGCTTCCTCCCGACATACCCTATAATGTCTCCCCGTAGGACTACCTTTGCGGTTTCCCAGAAAAGCTCCGGGTCCTCCCAGTATTGAGCATTGTGAACAGCGAATTCTTGCCACTTCTGCCCCATAAATGCATGGAACTCTACATCCCTGTACAATTCCATAGGAAATCTCAAAATGCGAGTCCGTGCGCTGACATCATGCCATAGCATGTCCACCCAAACCCATGCATGGTCCGATATCTCGATAGGACCCACTTGCGCATCTTCTATTTGGGCAAAGGATCTCTCCGAGACAAACACATAATCAATACGGGCACTCGATCCATGTGCTCGTGATTGGTGCGTATAGTCCCTTTCAAAAGGGTGCAACAGCCTCCAAGGGTCCACCACCATCAATCTGCGCCCTAGACTCTGTAACGCTTTAGTGGTGTGGACCCGAGCCCTATCTCCCCCCCTCTAGTTGTATCTAGTTCCGCATCCATGACTCCATTAAAGTCTCCTGCCAAAATCAGGGGGGCAACCGGCAGCTGCTCCACCCGTGAACCCAGACTGGCATAGAGCGACCGGTCCAGTACGTTCGGGCTATACACGTTACCCAGCACCACAGGTTTCCCCTCTGATACCCCATACAAAAGCACATATCTTCCCCCGGCCCCCACAAACATGCTCTCCTGGATGAATCTGATTCGCTTGTGTATCAGAATGACCACTCCACCCTTCATCGCCGGTGCCCCCCACACCTGTCCCACCCAATCCCTTTTTAATTTAAGATGTTCCTCAGCAGTCTGGTGGGTTTCCTGTAACATTGCCACATTGCATTTCTGCCTCGCTAGGGCTTGCAACACTTTATATCGCTTGATAGGGTTACCGATCCCACAAACATTCCAGGATATAATCTTCAGGTCATTGGATAGCCATATACCTCAAACCTCACAGCAAGTCGCCTGTTGCAGGAAAGGGCCCCCCCCCCCCCCAGCCTGAGGTCCTCCCTCTCTGTTATGCATGTACCCCAAACCGGACCCAATAACTCCCCTTGAGCTGCTCTCCTCCTCCCTCCCTCCCTCTCCCCTCCCTCTCCCCCCCCACCACCCCCTCTCTGCTACCCCCGCTACCTTCCTTCCCTCGCCCCCCTCTCCCCCTCCGTTCCCCGCTCTTCTCCAACCCCTCATCTGTACCTATTACCTCCTCTCCCCCTCCTTTGTGACCCCAAGATGCGTGTGGTGCCCCCCCACTCCTCGCTAACAGTTCTCTGTGTGCCCATCTAAGTTCACAACCCCCCCCCCCCCCCAGTTCTTTCCCCCGGCTCCCTCCGTCTCCATGTGCATCCTCTCCCCCACCCCTCAAAACCGCAACCCCACAATATGACCCAAGAAAGACAAAATGGTTAACTTTAGTTCAACAATTTCAAACCCCTGATACCCCCCCCCCCCCCCAACGGAGGCAGCTCTTCCTCCCAGCAGGAACAGTATGGTTTATTCTAGCTCCTCCCGGATAGCTCTTCCATTCCAGGTCTCGCTCTCCACGTCTCACTGTCGTACTTCTGTTGCAGCTGCTGCTCCTCTCCGTATTTCATCTACATATGATTTCGCTGCCGTGGCTGATTCAAATGTCCTGCGAACTCCCTCGTGGGTAAAGATCAAGCGGGCCGGGTATTGCACTATAAATTTAATATTACCTATCAGTGTCTGACACAGAGGTCCATAGTCTCGTCGACGTTGGCCCAGGACCGCTGAGTAGTCTTGTACTATTCGTAGCTTAGCATTGTCCTTGGAAATCGATCCCTTCTTTCTCGCCGCCCGCAGCACCGCCTCCTTTTGTGGGAACCGCAGGAACCTCGCCAAGACCACTCTAGGTCGGCTGTCATTTACTCTCTTGGGCCCAACATGATGTGCTCTCTCTATTTTCACCAGGCCTCCTTCTGCGTAATTCTCCAAAATTCGCTTCACCAGTTCTTCCAAATAGGGTTTTAGCTCTGTCTTCTATGGTATCTGGAACTCCAAGAAATCGCAAGTTATTGCGTCAAGACCTGTTTTCTAGGTCATCAAGCTTGGCCTCTTGCTCCTGTAACAGTGTTCTCATGCGGTTCACCTCCTGCTGCAACCCCAGCACATTCGCTTCCGTTTGCTCTATCCTATGTTCTGCCTCTTGCATTCGACTGCCAAGGGCCTCCACTGAGGACTGAAGAAGATCCATCCGGCCCCGCAGGTCCTCAAATTGTGCGGATAATGCCCCCACCACTGCCAGCGAGATTTCATCTGCCAGTTCCATTTTGGCCCCTACCTTTGACGGTGAGGGTTGCTCTGTCGCTCTGTGTTGCGTGGGCACTTTCTCTTTTTCTCGGCGTCCCCCCTTTGCCGCCGCCGCCATCTCTTCTTCTTCCTTTGGCGTTCTCGCCTTCTTTGCTGCCTTTGCTAGTGATCCCCCGCCGTCGAGGATTCATCCACCGCTGACTGGCGTCTCTCTGCAGCCACGAGAAAGCAAGGCCTCTCCGGTCCCCGGCTTATCCCCTGCCAGGCAAGCTGTGGGAACGCCTGCCTGGGTGCACTCCGGGCTGGCAGGAAAAAGCCCGAGCTCTGCAGTATCAGTCCTGTGGTGCCAACAGTACGGAGACCCAGGAGCAGCAGGAAGAGGCTCCCGAGGAATGCTGAGGGCAGCAAGGGTGGAAATACCCCCGGGGGCGAGCTGTCTCCAGAAGAACGCCGGTGAAGGGAGCACTCCGAAGGAGGATAACCCCCAAAGCACCACTGCAAAACTGCAAACCACCCCCGATGCTCCCCCCAAGGGCCACCACTCTGCAATCTCAGTGTGTGGTTGATGCACCGGGTTGGGAGGGGGCCAAAGCCTCCAGGCCTTCCATAGTCTGCCTCCTCTCCGGGTTAAGAAATCGTGGGGGAGGGGGGGGCTCTGGTCGTTCCTCCTTCCGACCACAATGGCCACAGAGGTCTGAGCCCCGGCAGCAGCAGCACTGTGGCATCCTATCGGCCCGAAGAAGTGCAAGGGGCGCAATTCGACGTCTTCGCCGGTTTCCAGCACTGCGATCCTGCGTTGGGGCAAGGGGGGCGTCCGAGCACCAGAGCCGGCCGCCTAATTTTGCCGGTTCGGGGAGGCAGGGGGACGTCTCTCCTACTGGCCGCCACTTACCAGCTCACAGCCGCAGGCTCACTGAAGCGAGGGGGGCGGTTCTTCTCCTCCTACAGAGCCGTCTCAGGGATAGGCCTGGATCCGACGTCGACTGATCGGTCCACTCACCACGGCACCGGAGAGCGGGGGGAGGATCCAACACTTTTGTTTCGCTGTGCAGCTGATACAGGTGAGCGGGGGGGGGAGGTTGAGGACCTCAAATCGGCACCTTTACATCAATTTTTTAAATACAGAGGAGCAGGGGGGCCCGGAGCTCGAGTGGCGCGTGTCCGCTCTTGCTCACCGCATCACCGGAGGTCCTCTTGTTTGTTTGTTACATTTGATATACCGCTCAAGCCAAAGCATCAGAGCGGTTTACAATATTACAGAAAAGTTACAGAAAATATGAAAAGAACGCCATTAATTAGATAGGACAGAATAAGAGATACAGTGATAAAGGAATAGAGGAGACAAGAAGAAATGCTCCATATAGCATCTGAAGAGGTAGATATCATACCACCAGGTGTTTAAGCTCCCACTCACAACCTCCGCTGTTGACATCACCCCTCCACTGCTCCGATCTCCACAGCAAGCAGAACCAATGTAGCAGCAGTAGTGAGCAGCGAAGGTATTCGTGGAAGACCAGGTCGCCGCCCGGGGGTTGCCCTTCCAGGTTTCTCAGCACAACGCAGTGCTGATGACAGACGCTTCCCTGCAGATAAACTTGGTCGAACTTCGGTGGGCTCTGAGGGCCTTCAAGGACCACCTCAAGGGGAGGTAGGTTCTCGTGCAGACCGACAAATGCGTGGCAATGTTCTATGTCAACGAGGAGGTAGGCACTGGATCGCACTCCCTCTGCCGGGAAGCGGTCCTCATTTGCTCCTTTGCTGTCCGACGGAAGATGTCCCTCAAGGTGACCTACCTTCCGGGTCAGGAGAATGTCCTGGGGGACAGGCTCAGCAGAATCCTTTGCCCCCACGAATGGCAGCTGGATCCAGGGGTAGCGGACTGGCTGTTTCTTCACTGGGGGATGCTGGCGATAGACCTCTTCGCCAGTCCCCAGAACGCGCAGCTTCCTTGCTTTTGTGGGCAGTACTGCAACCGAGCAGGGAGAGCCTGGATGCATTCCTTCTGGACTGGTCATCCAGCCTGCTGTATGCATTCCCTCCCTTCCCTCTCATTGTGAGATCGAGCATCGTTGATCCTCATAGCCCTCTCGTGGCCTCGGCTTCCTTGGTTTCCGCTTCTGCTCTGGCTGTTGACGGAGCCCCCTGTCCCCCTGGGCTCTGCCCCTTTTCTGCTAACACAGGAGGAGAGATGGGTGCAGCACCCAAACCTAGCCTCCTTATCCCTCACGGCCTGGCGGCTGAACAGGTGTTCCCTTAGCCTCACTGGCTCTTCTGGAGGAGGTCGAGGAAGTCCTCCTCGCCTCGAGAAAGGATTCCACTAGACGAGCCTGCGCCTTCAAATGGAGGCACTTCTCGGTCTGGTGCTCGGGGCTGCAGATCAACCCGCTCTCGTGCCCCATTCAATGGATCCTCCAGTACCACCTCCATCTCTCGAAGGAAGGGCTGAAGTCGAACTTTGTCAGGGTACACTTGAGCGCCATCTTGGCGAACCACCTCCCCATCAAGGGAAAGCCCTCTCGGGGCAGCCATTAGTCTCCAGCTTTATGTGGGGTTTTCTGCTTTCCAAGCCGCCCATCCGTCCTCCGACAGAATGGGAATTGAATGTGGTACTCATGCAGCTCACCTGTCCACCCTTCGAGCCATTGGTGACATGCTCACTCTGGCACCTGTCCTGGAAAGTGGCCTTCCTGGTGGCTCTGACCTTGGCCCGCCAAGTTGGTGAGCTCCAGGCCCTCATGGTTGATGCCCCTTACACCAGGTTCTGTCGCAATAGGGTGGTCCTCCGTACCAACCCTAAAATCTTGCCTAAAGTTGTCTCGAATTTCCATCTTAACCAGGAGATAGTCCTGCTGACTTTCTTCCCAAGGCCCCACGCTGACTAGGCATCGGCGGCTCTCCACACCCTCGACTGCAGAAGGGCTCTCGCCTTCTACTAGCAGCGCACCCAGACTTATTGCAAGTTTGGCCAACTCTTTGTGACCTACGATCCCAATAGACCGGGACAAGCAGTTACCAAATGCACCCTCTCGGCTTGGGTAGCAGACTGCATCACTTTCGCTCATACGAAGGCGGGGACCCCGCTAGATTGTCAAGTCACCGCACACGGAGTTTGGGCCAAGGCGGTTTCTGTGGCCTCGCTGTGCTCCATGTCCCTGATGGACATCTGCCAGGCAGCGTCCCGGTCTTCCATGAATACCTTCGCTGCTCTCTACTGCCTGGAGAGGGAGTCCCGCCGGGACAGTGCCTTTGGCCAGGCTATACTCCGTAACCTGTTCGGGGTGTAAGCAACTCCTGCCCTTCGACCCTTCTTCACGGCTACTGAAGGCTTTGCCCCGAGAACTCTGGCTCCTTCGGGCTTCTGCTCACAGCCTCGCGGAGGCATTTCTGGTTAGAGGTCAGTAGCCTGTAGCTGGGGAGTCCCATAAGTGAGGACTGACTTCCTGCTTGTTCCTGGAGAAAGCGTAGTTACTGACCTGTAACAGGTGTTCTCCAGGGACAGCAGGAATCAGTCCTCACTACCCTCCCGCCTCCCCTGATGAGTTGTCATATATATATTTATTTATTTATTTATTTTTGTCCTTCCCTTGCCATCTGCTTGGTAGGGCTCGAGCTAAGGGACTGAGCAAGATGGCACCCTTGGGCGGGAAGAGGACTACTCATGCATGGAAGCAATCCCAAATGCTTTCTTTGAAAGCTCAGGAATTGCTCTGCGTGGGCTCCGTCAGTGCCAACGTCGCCCATAAGTGAAGACTGATTTCTGCTGTCCCTGGAGAACACCTTTTACAGGTGAGTAACTACGCTTACTTGGTTTGTCAGAAGAGTGGTTCTTAGATTCCTTAAAGTTACTAATTCCTTCCGTAAGTTGTTGGGCTGTATGCGCTCTTTGCAGGCAGCACAAGGGTGAAGCGACTTCTAAGGCTTCCAGTCTTCCTCCTGCTGGCCCTTGGACCACTGCTGAACTGTGCTGCGGAATATGGATTCCCAGTTTGGGGTATTTGTCTCCCCTGCCTTTCATGGTCTTAGATGGTATGGCATGGATCTGTAGCTTAGTCCCCCCTGTCCTCTTTTCTTTTGTCTGTTTTGTTTTAATTTTCTTTTTTTGTACACTGCTAAGAAATATATAATTTGATTGGCAGTATATCAAATCAATAACCCGTAACTGTAAGGTTGTTTTGGGCTGCTGGATCAAGGAAACAGTGACCTGTGCATATCTTTTGCAGAATCACTCAGTTCCGGTTGGATTGTGAGTGCAGGGTGCAGCAGATGTCCTGTGGTGCCTGTTGACATTTGTAGAGCAGTGATGTGATCGTTCTCTCTCTCCAGGAACAAGCAGGAATGAGTCCTCACATATGGGTATGTCGGAACCGACGGAGCCTGCGCGGGAAAGCTCCCCAGCTTCCCAGAAAGGAAGCTTTTGGGGCCTCCCACAACGCATGCACGCTGCCTTCCCGCCTTCCTGACCAACTCTCTTCAGTTCTTCTTTTTCCGCGGAGCCAGCAGGTCGTGTTCCTGTCACCGCTGAAGAAATTGTTATTTTAATTTGTTTCTTTGACCGCGTGTCTGCCTTCCCCGATTCCGGACCGGTACCGCCGGTCTTTTTTCATTTATTTCTTAAAAAAAAAAAAAAAGTTACTTTTTCCTCACTTGGTGTGTTTTTTCTGTGAGGCCTCTAGGCTTTCTCAGATTCTCCCTCATGGAGAAACCAGCCTCTGGTTTTAAAAAATGCACCAAGTGTACCAGTACTATTTCCTCTCCTGATGGATCTCAGGTAACCAAACATTCTTCAGGCAGGTCCTCAAAGGGCAAATCTCCCTCTAAGCAGCGAGAGGCCCTTGGGTTTGACCCTGAGGACCCTGCCCCAGCCAAACAACCCCGGCGGGAAGCTCTGGCTTCCAAAGCTCCTCCTATGGGGTTACAGGTAGACATCGATGGCACGGCCTCGTCCGATCTCCTGTTAGACTGCTCTGGGGTACCGGCTAACACCGGTACCGACATCCATGAAGTTCTGGCCTCTAAGGGTACTATGGAACAATCCATGCAGCAGGCCATACTGGCTTTCATTAACGCTGCAACGCCCTCGGTACCGCGACAATCGGTTCCGACTCCGGTACCGCAACCGATACCGGTACCCAGAGCATCTACTTCCAGTAGTATGCCGGTTCCGGTCTCCGGTTCTGGAGATTTTCTCGACATCAGTACCGGGAAAAATGGTAGAAACCATCATAAAGAATAAAATTACTCAGCATATAGATAGTCATGACCTAATGGGAGACAGCCAACATGGCTTTAGACAAGGAAGATCTTGTCTTACTAATCTGTTATGTTTTTTTGAAGGAGTGAATAAACAGGTGGACAAAGGTGAGTCGGTTGATATTGTGTATCTGGACTTTCAGAAAGCCTTTGACAAGGTCCCTCATGAGAGACTTTTGGCAAAACTAAAGAGTCATGGGATAGGAGGCAGTGTACTACTGTGGATCAGGAACTGGTTAAAAGATAGAAAGCAGAGGGTAGGACTAAATGGCCAATTTTCCCAATGGAGAAAGGTGAATAGTGGTGTACCCCAGGGATCTGTGCTGGGTCCGCTGCTTTTTGACATATTCATAAATGACCTGGAAAGTGGAATAACGAGTGAGGTTATCAAATTTGCTGATGACACAAAACTATTTAAAGTTGTTAAAACCCAGGAGGATTGTGGAAAATTGCAAGAGGATCTTGATAAATTGGAAGACTGGGCATCAAAATGGCAGATGAAATTTAATGTGGAGAAGTGCAAGGTTATGCACCTAGGGAAGAACAACCCAAACTATGGTTACACGATGCAAGGTTCCACATTAGGAACCACCACCCAAGAAAAAGATTTAGGCGTCCTTGTGGATACCATGTTAAAACCCTCGGCCCAGTGTGCAGCGGCGGCCAAGAGAGCAAATAGAATGCTAGGTATGATAAGGAAAGGAATGGAAAATAAAACAAAAGATATTATAATGCCTCTATATCGTTCCATGGTGAGACCGCACCTTGAATATTGTGTGCAATTCTGGTCGCCATATCTTAAAAAGGATATAGCAATTTTAGAAAAGGTTCAGAGAAGAGCCACCAAAATGGTAAAGGGGATGGAAGGCTACTCCTATGAAGAAAGGCTAAAAAGGTTGGGGCTCTTTAACCTGGAAAAGAGACGGCTGAGGGGAGATATGATAGAAGTCTATAAATTAATGAACGGAGTGGAACGGGTAAACGTAGATCGATTGTTTACCTTATCAGAATATAGAAAGACTAGGGGACATGCAATGAAGCTACAGGGTAAACTATTTAAGACTAATAAAAGAAAATATTTTTTCACTCAACGTGTAATCAAACTCTGGAATTTGTTACCGGAGGATGTAGTAAAGGCTGTTAGTGTAGCTGGGTTTAAAAAAGGTTTGGACAAGTTCCTGGAGGAAAGGTCCATAAACCATTATTAAGAAGGGACCCAGGATATCAATGCTTGAACCAATACAAGCATTGTGGAACCTGTGTCCCTTGGGGAAACTGCTAGGTACGTATGACCTAGATTGGCCACTGTTGGAAACAGAATACTGGGCTTGATGGACCTTGGTCTGACCCAGTATGGCATATCTTATGTTCTTATGTACCGCTCCGATTCCCGGTACGCCCGATGTCGATACCGGTCGGTACGCGTATCGATCTCTGGAAGCTAATAGGCGGTACTTTGAATCTTCTGAAGATTCTGATACCTCAGATGATTCTGCTGATGTCTCTTTTACTCTTCCTGAGGAGCCCTCTTCTCCAAAAAGGAGAATGTCTCCTCCAGAGGATTTGTCCTTTCAAGACTTCATTATTGAAGTAGCTAAAGGACTCTCCATATCTGTAACCTCTGAAAAGGAACCTAGAGCAAAAAAATTGGATATTTTAGGATACTCTAAGGTTCCCAAAGAGGCAGCCACCTTACCCATACATGAAATTCTTCAAGAACACATGATGGACTTGTGGGAGGCTCCTCTCACCCTATCTCCACATTCTCGACGTTTGGACACCATGTATCGGGTTTCTCCTCCTGGTTTTCAAAAAACTCAGCTCCCTCACCACTCTATTGTGGTGAAGTCTGCTATGAAAAAGATAGAGTACCAAAAGGCACTCTTCTACTCCTCCAGGAAGAGAATGTAGGACTCTGGATGCTTTTGGTAAAAAATCTTCCAAGCTAGCATGCTTATTGCCAGAATCAATTCATACAGCCTCTATATGGGCATGTTTTTGAAAGAGATTGCACTGAAGATACGTCATTTTCTCCCCTTTATCCCAGAGGATAAAAAGGAGGAGTTCCTCCTTTTGGTAAAGCAAACTCAAGATGTTTCAAAGTTCTCCAACAGAGCAGCCTTTGACTCTTTTGAGGGAGCTAGCAGAGCCTCCGGCATTGCCATAGCTGCTCGCAGACTTGCTTGGCTCCAGGCCTCTGATTTGGAACCCTGGGTACAAGAAGGCTTGGGCAATCTGCCCTGTACAGGTGAAAATCTGTTTGGCAAGGAGTGGCAAATCAAAGCCACTCAAATGGATGCAGAGAATGCTGCTTTAGATGGACTTTCTAAGTCTACCTCTACCCCTGCCAAGAAAAAACCTTTTAAGAAGCCTTTCTATAAAAAGACCAGATTTTCCACAAATACTGGCCAGCAATCTTCCCAAGTTCGCTTTGCTCCTAAGCGTCAGCAATCTAAACGGGCCAGAACAAAGTCTACAGGGGCTGCTACAGTCCAGCAGTCCCAACCTCCTCAGAGTTTTTGACTTGATTCTAGAGAACTTAACCTTTCTGGCTCTGCAACAACCAGAGCCTCTCACCATTCCAGGAAGGTTAACTCACTTTGCTCCCAGATGGGAACAAATCACATCAGAACAGTGGACCCTCTCTATCATCAGAGAGGGCTACAAACTACATTTCTCCAGCCTTCCTCCCCATACCATGGTGAGACAATTCAATTCTCCCCCATCTCTCCTGTACCTGTTGGGCCAGGAGGTGACCACTCTTCTCGCCCAAAAGGCAATAGAAGAGGTTCCTCTTCCTCAACAAGGGTCAGGTTTTTACTCCCCTTATTTTCTCATCCCCAAGAAAACAGGGGGGTACAGACCCGTTCTGGATCTCAGAGAATTGAGCAAATTTCTATACAAGGAGAAATTCAAGATGCTTTCTCTAGGCACTCTCCTTCCATACCTACAGAGTCAGGACTGGCTTTGTTCTCTAGATCTCAAGGATGCGTACACACATATACTCATCCATCCATCCCACAGAAAATTCCTACGGTTTCTGTTCCAGGGAAAACATTTCCAATACAGAGTACTTCCCTTCGGTCTAGCCTCTGCTCCAAGGGTATTTACGAAATGCATGGCAATAGTAACTGCATTTCTACGCACTCTGGGAATCTTTGTCTTCCCATACCTGGACGACTGGCTCATCCGAGCTCCATCTCAGTCCGAGGCTCAAACTTCCCTGGACCACACCAGACGCATACTGCAGTATCTGGGACTTGTCATCAATCTGCCAAAGTCTCAACTCACCCCTACTCAGTCCCTAGAATTCATAGGGGCCTGGCTAGATACCACCACTGCAAGGGCCTATCTTCCTCAGGCCCGTTGCCACCGTCTAGTGCAGTGGGCCTCTCAAATTCAGTCCAGAAGCCACTTGACTGCCAGGGAGATGCTACAACTGCTAGGCCACATGGCATCCACAGTTCATGTGGTGCCTTATGCTCGCCTACATATGAGAGCAGCTCAATGGACTTTGTCCACCCAGTGGACCCAAGCATCAGGAGCTCTCTCAGACCAAATAGCAACCTCAAAACGTCTTTTTTGGTCTCTCCAATGGTGGATATCCACTCAAAATCTGTTGTTGGGGGCCCCCTTCCAACCTTTGTTACCCCAAGCAACTCTCACTACAGATGCCTCCCAAACAGGTTGGGGAGCTCATCTCCATGACCTCTCCACTCAGGGCACTTGGTCTCCACAGGAGACCACCCTTCATATCAACCTTTTGGAGCTCCGAGCAATTTTCCTTGCTCTCAAGGTCTTTCATAACCTCCTCATCAACATGACAGTCCTTGTTCATACCGACAATCAAGTAGCCATGTTCTACATAAACAAACAAGGACGGACTGGCTCTCTGTCGCTTTGCAACGAAGCTCTAAAATTGTGGGCCTTCGCCAGAGAGCATCAAATCCATCTCCTGGCAGTATACCTCCCAGGAATCCAAAACGCTTGGGCAGACAGACTCAGTCGAGTTCTGCTTCCACACGAATGGTCCCTGCACATGGATCAGGTACTCAGAATCTTTCAGAAATGGGGAACCCCGGACATAGACCTGTTTGCAAGTCCGTGCAATGCCAAACTTCCCCGGTTCTGTTCCAGAATTCCGTGTCAGGGAGCTCAGGCCAAGGATGCCTTCCTCCTTCATTGGGGCCAGACCTTCCTATATGCCTTTCCACCCGTTCCTTTGATTCCCAAGACTCTATTCAAACTTCAGAGGGATCAAGGATCTATGATCCTCATAGCTCCACGCTGGCCACGCCAAGTGTGGTACCCTCTACTTCTGCATCTCTCCCAGGCACCCTCCCTGGATCTGGGAGCTGCTCCAGACCTTCTGTCTCAAGAGGAGGGGACTTTGTGGCACCCAAACCCCAAGTCCCTTCACCTCAGAGCTTGGTTACTGAAGGCCTAGACCTTCAAGACTTCAATCTTTCTCAACAGGTGAAGGATATCCTCCATGCATCTAGGAAACCTTCCACCAGGCGTTCTTATGCTTTTAAATGGAAAAGATTTTCCATTTGGTGTGCTGAAAAGGGTCTTAACCCTCTAGCACTACCTTTGAATTCTTTACTCAAATATCTCCTGCATCTTTCCAATGCAGGACTTAAAACCAATTCTGTAAGGGTCCATTTGAGTGCTATTGCAGCATCTCTTCAGCCTATCAATGGACAATCTGTTTCCTCTCATCCTCTTATTGCAAGATTCATGAGAGGTCTAACTTTAACTAAGCCTCCCATTCGGCCTCTTCCGGTGGCATGGGACTTAAACGTGGTTCTTGGTCAGCTTATGAAGCCACCCTTTGAACCCTTAGCCACTACCTCCTTGAAATTTCTTTCCTGGAAAGTCATTTTCCTTATTGCAATCACTTCTGCTCGCCGCATCAGTGAACTGCAGGCTTTAGTGGCTAATCCACCTTATACAAGGTTCCATCATGATAAGGTAGTCCTTAGGACAAATCCTCACTTTATGCCTAAAGTGGTCTCACCTTTTCATCTTAATCAAGAGGTATATCTACCTGTCTTTTTTCCAGCTCCTCATGCATCCAGTGCAGAGAGGAACCTACATACGTTAGATTGTAAAAGAGCTCTTGCCTTTTACATCCACAGGACACAGCAACATCGAAAGTCTTCTCAACTTTTTGTTGCTTTTGATCCTTCTCATTTAGGACTTCCAGTCTCAAAAAGAACACTGTCCAATTGGATTGCTCCGTGTATTTCTTTTGCTTACCAGAATAAGAACCTTTCTCTGGAAGGCCATGTCACAGCTCACAATGTGAGAGCCATGGCCACATCTGTGGCTCATCTTCATTCTGTATCCATCGATCAGATCTGTCGAGCAGCCACCTGGGCCTCGGTTCATACCTTCACAGCCCATTACTGCTTGGACAAGGACTCCCGCCGGGATGCCTTGTTTGGTCAGGCTGTCCTCAGACACCTGTTCCATTCTTAAACAACTCCTGCCCACCTTCCCTGAATGGATGCCTGAGATCCATAGGAAGATGAGGAACCCTTGGAGGGGGATCTCCCCGGCATCTTAGCTAGGGAGTCCCCATATGTGAGGACTCATTCCTGCTTGTTCCTGGAGATAGCACAGTTACTTACCTGTAACAGGTGATCTCTGGGAACAGCAGGAATTAGTCCTCACAACCCACCCACCTCCCCTAGGAGTTGTATCTCTCTCTCTTTCCTTTCCTCTCTCTATTGTCTCAGCTTTAAACTCGAACTGAAGAGAGTTGGGCGGGAAGGCAGCGCGCATGCGCTGTGGGAGGCCCCAGAAGCTTCCTTTCTGGGAAGCTGGGGAGCTTTCCCGCGCAGGCTCCGTCGGTTCCAACGTACCCATATGTGAGGACTAATTCCTGCTGTTCCCAGAGATCACCTGTTACAGGTAAGTAACTGTGCTTTACTTTTTAGTCAACCATTACTGCTTGGATGTTTACGCCAGGGCAGACGTGGCCTTTGGCAGAGAAGTCTTAAAGGCAGCCTTGTCTTCCCACCCATGGCATCCTACTTGTCTGGATTGGCCTAGCAGGGCAATCTGGAAGGTAATATTTTACTTATCCCTTAATCTCTTTTCCTGGAGTTCAATCCAGGACCCACCCTTGTAGTCGGCTGTTTCGGCAATCTGCCCTAGCATGGCTTATAACCATCTTGAATGACGTTTCTGTATGTTACTAAGTCCAAGGGGCCTTGTAAATACTTAGGAAGGAGTTTGGTTTAACAATGGTTCCATGTGGTCTTGTAAGACCTATGCCATGGCCTTCTGTGTCCTTCTTGGAAAAGATTCTGTCCGGGGGACTGTTCTGTAGCAGCATGAGAATTAGTAATAGTGATGTCGTTGAAAGTTTGCTAGTTTTTTATCATACCTCTAGTCCAGTCCCAAACAGTGGGTTTTCATCCCTCACCAGCAGCTTGGAGACTGAGCGTGTCAAAGTAAATGGCACCACCTACATAGGCAGCTGACACCACCCACCAGCTTCAGTATTCGCAGTCTCCAAGCAGCTGCAGAAGGGTGAATCCCTCACTTGGACTCTGTCGGAACAGTTAAGGCTTATAGTTTTGTTGTGTCTGTTTGCTGGCCGGGTTGAGAAGTTCTTGGTTGGCCCTTTAAATTATTGGGATTGAGAGATTGAAAAACAAAAAAATTACAAATCAAAACGAAAGTTAACCGGCAAGCAGGGCAGCTCCTGTAAAAATGGAAATACCTGCTTCCCAGGTCCAGCAATACACCTGTAAGTAATTGATTTTGGCAGTGGTCCCGAACTTACCCAATACAGCTCCTCACTCAACTCCCGCAGCTGCTGACACGACACAGAAGGGCTGAGCATGCACGCACAGAGTTGGCTGCCTGTGCAGGAAGAAGAGAACTTGGGGGGAAGGGGGGTCCTTTGCTAGGACTATATGAGCTACGCAGCATGCACTTCATCTCCCGGCCTCATGTTAGCTGGCGGGAGATCAGAGAGCGCGTGTGTCTGAAGGGGGCCATCTTGCCCAACTAGGGGAAATGGCGCCACTTTTAGAGGAACTGTGGCTCTCCTCAACGGGGTGTTTGGCTGGGCAGGCATGGACAGTGGGATCTTATTTTCCTCGCATTTTGTTTTCATTAGTTTTTTTGCGATTTAGATTTTAAAAAAAAATTCACAACATACAAGAGCTAGAAAAGGGAAGTGAGCTGTAAAGATATTGCCTATCCTTTTGTGGCAAGGCAGCAGCTCACCTGGCAGGCACCAGGATATCTTCTAAAATCACTTGTTTGGCCTGTGGTTTGTGCAGAAGCTCTGTCTCCACGGCGGGGTTTTGTTACAGCTGCGAGACAGAGGCCCAGTCCACTGCGGACTGTCTGCTTCCAGAGAGGCTTGAAAAAGCAGGGGGGGGGGTCCGAGGCCCCTTCTCTTCCTCGTGGTGAGCAGTTTCCCTGCGGGTTTGGCTGAGACAAGGCTGCTCTGGAGGGGGAGGATGATCCCGCGCCACCCCTCCTTGAGCAGGTTAAGGATTGTAGGTCTCCTGGGGCCTCTACCTCTGGGGAAAAGTGGCTGTGGTGAGTTACAGGGAGTCTTTTCCCCAGAGTTCATCCTTCTGCATAAAGCTTTTTGCATGCAGCAGCATTGAGAGGGTGGCACTTGGGTGTCCAGGACAGAGCAACAAAGCAGAGTCTGCCTGAAAGTAGCCACAGGCTAGTGGAGGAATCTGGGCCTCAGTGCCAGCGTATGGACGGTGGTGTTCGGGACGACATGGAGTCTGTTCACTCAGGATGCAGCTGACTGGGATGCAGATGTGGATTTGGGGCAGGAGTCCATGGAATTTGAAGAGGGAGAGATTCCACAGGATGAGGCATGGTTTTACGCCGAGAGGAGCTGGCAGCTCTTGTCACCCATTCCCTGTGGACCCTTTAATATGTTGCCCCGCTGAAAGAAGAGCCTCTAGAGCAGCGATGGCGAACCTATGGCACGCGTGCCAGCTGTGGCACGCGAAGGCCTTGCAGCTGGCACGCGGGAAGGTCGCACATTAAAAAAAAAAAAAAAGCTCCCGCTGCCGCCGCGGCGGCATGGAGTGTCCCGCGGGGCTCCCTCTGCCCGGCGGGACTCTCCCGGCGCTGCTCAGCCCCTCTCTGCCGGCTTGCAGAGACGCGAAGGGAGAGTCTCCCTCGGGTCTCTGTTAAGCCCGCAGGGGCTGATGGGAAATTTCCCATCTGCCCTGCGGGCTTAAGAGAGACGCGAGGGAGACTCTCTCTCCCTTCGCGTCTCTGCAAGCCGGCAGAGTGGGGCTGAGCAGCGCCGGGTGAGTCCCGCCGGGCAGTGGGCGCCCCGCGGGACACTCCATGCCGCCGCGGCGGCAGCGGGCAGCTTTTTTTTTTTTTTATTGCCATGAGCCGAGGGAGGGGGGTTAAGACTGGCAATGGGCTAGGGAGGGAGAGAGGGGGGTTAAGACTGGCAATGGGCTAGGGAGGGAGAGAGGGGGGTTAAGACTGGCAATGGGCTAGGGAGGGAGGGGGGTTGAGACTGGCAATGGGCTAGGGAGGGAGGGGGGTTGAGACTGGCAATGGGCTAGGGAGGGAGGTTAAGACTGGCAATGGGCTAGGGAGGGAGGGAGGGGGGTTGAGACTGGCAATGGGCTAGGGAGGGGGGTTAAGACTGGCAGTGGGCTGGGGAGGGGGGATAAGACGCAGTGGGCTATGGGGGGGAGTTAAGACTAGCAATGGGCTGTGGGCTGATGAGGGCTGGCAATGGGCTATGAGCTGATGAGGGCTGTCTGGAAATGGGGTGATGGGGGGGTTAGGACTGGTAATGGGCTATGGGGGGGGTTAAGACTGGTAGTGGGCTGATGGGGGGGTTAGGACTGGTAATGGGCTATGGGGGGGTTAATACTGGTATTGGGCTGTTGGGGGGTGTAGGACTGATAATGTGTTATGGGGGGGGATAGGACAGGACATGGGCTGATGGGGAGGGGTTAGGACTTGAGGTGGGCTGATGTGGTTAGGACTGGTAATGGGCTGTGGGCTGATGGGGGGGTTTAGGACTGGCAATGGGCTATGGGGGGCTGACTGGAAATGGGCTGATGGGGGGTTAGGACTGGTAAAGGGTTATAGGGGTGGGCTTAAACTGAAAATGGGGTGATGGGGGTTAGGACTGGAAGTTGATTGACGGGGGCTAGGACTGGTAATGGGTTGGGGTGTTGCTAGGACTGGAAATGGGCTGAGTGGAAGGGGAGGCTTGAACTGCAAATAGCTGATGGGGAGGGGGCTTGGAATGGAAATGGGCTGTGAGGGAAGGGAGCTAGGACTGAAAATGGGCTGATGGAACAGCTAGGATAGGACTGGAAATGGGCTGTTGGGGGGAGCTAAGATTGGAAATGGGCTGTGGTGGGGGCTTGAATTGAAATGGACTCATGGAGGGGCTAGAACTGGAAGTAGGCTCATGGGGGGGCTTGGACTGGAATTGGGCTGAGTGGAGGGGAGCTATGATTTGACATGGGCTGATGGTGGGGCTAGGAAATGAGTAGAAATGGGCTGATGGGGGGGCTAGGATTGAAAATGAGCTGATGAAGGGACTTGGACTGGAAATGGGCTGATGCAGGGACTAGAAGGGAATGGATGCTGGGTGAGACTGGAACTAGAAGGGAGCTGATGTTGGGGGAGGATTAGAATGGGATGGGGCTGGGAGAGTAAAATGGAGAGGGGAAAAATATTTTGTGTAGGAGGGATGAAAAATCTACAATTGGCCAGGTATTGGGAGAGTAATTGGGGATTGAGGATGGAGGGGTAAAATTTGTGTGGATGAAATAGGAATGAGGAAAGAACAAAAGGAGAAAGATTAGTATGTTAAAGCAGATGTAGAGAGAGAGAGAGAATGGAAAAAAAACTAGAAGAGAGAAGAAAGGACAAATGGACAGCAGACGATGGAGAGTTAGCAGAAAACATGAAGAAACCAGAAGAAGGTGGCTGGACCAATTGCAACTGAAAAAAAAATGCACAAAAGGTAGAAAGATATCTCTTTATTTTGAATTTATTAACTGGAATATGTCAGCTCTGGGAAATGTGCATCATTAACATCTGCGCTTTGTTTGGTACAAGAGGAAATTCCTATTTGACGTTGCCACTTGTTCTCTTTCCCCAGTATTCTCTGAAATGTATTGGTTTAATATTTGCAGTGTTGCCTTTTGATAGGTAGGGTATGGTGCTTTGTGAGTCCTGGTAATGCTGTCAGGATACGGCGGGTTTGCTATGGGTTCTAAATGGGCAGCGTTTGTAGTAGTTCCTAATGTGCCTGGCGGTTGGCACTGGATTATAGTAATGTAGAAATCTTTTAGTCTTTCTTTATCCATACACTCATTAAGAGACATGTTTACTAAAACTTAGTGTATGGTAACATTATGCAAATATTTATGCAAATAAGACCACTTATGCAAATGACGTGCTGGCACTTTGAGGAAATTCTTTGGTTTTGTGCGGCAGTTTGGGCACTCGGGCTCAAAAAGGTTAGCCATCACTGCTCTAGAGGATCCTTTGTTTGAGGCCACAGACAGTATTCCCTCTTCACAGAGTGCTCAAACATGATACAGGATGAATGGGATGCCCCAGAGGGGCACAAGGGCAACGGGGAGACTGTATCCTCTACCAGTCCAGGAGAGGAATTTCCTCTGCTTGCCCAAGGTTGACATGGCGGTTTCCACAGTCACAAAAAAGGCTACCATTTGGTGGATGGTAGGTCGGACCTCAAGGATGTGCAGGACCATAAGCTAGAGACCTTGCTGAAGCAGTCTTTTGATGTTAACATGCTGTCTTTGCAGGCGTCTCTGTGGGGCCTTTGTGGCTTGTGCGTTTGCA
This sequence comes from Ichthyophis bannanicus, assembly GCA_033557465.1. NCBI lineage: Eukaryota > Metazoa > Chordata > Amphibia > Gymnophiona > Ichthyophiidae > Ichthyophis > Ichthyophis bannanicus. The sequence continues at coordinate 120,372,439 of CM066048.1, forward strand.
CTGGGTGCAAGGGTCTTGGTGTCAACGGGGAAGTCACAATCACTGCTGCCGTAGGCTGCCAAATTGGAGCTGGTGGCAGCCACCTTGACGGATGCCTTCTGTGATCTTATTAGATGTTTGTCCAAGAGCATGGCTTCAGTGGCCGCCACTCGGTGCTATCTGTGTCTGCAAAATTGGTTGCGGATGTCTCCAAGGCCAGGTTGAGTAAGCTTCTGTTCATTTGTAAGCTCTTGTTTGGGGAAGCCATGGATAAATTGGTAAAGAATTTGGAGGAGTCAAAGGGTGGTCAGCTTCCGGAGGATAGACCTAGGCCAAATAGGGCCAGCCTCTCGATTCTCGCCGGTTCTGCACAGTGCGTTTCATGCTGTACCAGAGGGCATTTTCCAACTCGGGGCCAGATGTTTTGTGGATTTCGAGGGACCAATCAGGGGTTTTATATCTTGACCGCTAATGCTACAAAGAAGAAGTCACAATGAAGCAAGGGGGGCCCCAGTGGGGGTAGTTCCCACGTAGGAGGGCGGTTTAGGGACGTAGATTGGTTGTTTTACGCCATCAAAAAGTAGAAAGACTAGAGGACACCCATTGAAGCTACAATATAACCCATTTAAGACTAATAAGAAAATACTCTTTCACTCAATGCGTGATCAGATTCTGGAATTCGTTACAGGAGGATGTAGTAAAAGCTGTGTTAGTGTAGCTGGGTTTGAAAAAGGTTTGGGCAAGTTCCTGGAGGAAAGGTCCATAAACCATTATTAAAGAGGACCCGGGAAATCCAGTGCTTACACCAGGACGAGCATAATGAAAGCTGTGGACTTTGGGTACCTGCCAGGTACTTGTGACCTGGATTGGCCACTGTTGGAAACAGGATGCTAGGCTTGATGGACCTAGGCCTGACCCAGTATGGCATTTCTTGTTCTTATGACTGCTACCCTGCCTGGGCCCATCTTATGACTGATCAGTGGGTGCTAGAGATCATCTGAGAAGGGTATGCACTGGAGTTTGCTTGTCCTCTGGCAGATGCTTTCGTCCGGTTCCCCTTTAAGGCATCCCTCAAGGTCAAGGCTGTGTAGGACACCTTGATGCGACTCCAGGAATTACACGCTGTAGTGGTGGTGCCACCAAACTAGTGTGGCTCAGGTCGATATTCCATCTACTTCGTGTTCCCCAAAGGGGGGGGCTCATTCCAGCCCATCTTGGATCTCAAATGCATCAATCTTGCCTCAGGGTACCCTGGTTTCATATGGAAGCGCTTTAATCTGTCATCGTGGCTGTTCGTAAAGGAGAATTTCTGATGTCGCTCGATTTCACGGAGTCATATCTGCACATTCCCATTCGGCCAGAACATCAGCAGTTTCTCTGGTTCGTGGTGCCCATGGGGCACTTCCAGTTCCGGGACTTGCCGTTTGGTCTTGAGACCACCTCCTGCACCTTCCCCAAGGTCGTGGTAGTCGTGGCTGCCCTATGGCAGGAGGGGAATCCTGGTGCATACCTACACAGAAGACTGGCTTATACAGGCGAAATCCAAGGAGGAAAGCGGACGGGCCACAAAGAGTCGTCACCCATCTGCAAGAGCTCGATTGGGTCATCAACTTCGCAAAGAGCATCTCCAGCCATCGCAGGACGTGGTGTATTTAGGGGCCTGGTTCCTCAGGGACATGGGTTGAGTGTTTTTGCTGGAGGACAGGACGTGGACTCTGCAGGGACAGGTCCACCAATTCCTCAAGGTGAGGGCCCCGGCAGTGTGGCATTACTTTCAGCTGTTAGGGTTGTTGGCATCAATTGAGTTAGTACTATTGGCTGTACACATATGAGGCTGTTGCAAAGGGCACTGTTATGGAGATGGGTCAGTTCAACACCAGTTGCTTGCAGAGCTGCTCTCCTCTCCTTGGGCCACTTGGCAGGCGCTGCAGTGTGGCTATGGTCATAGAAGCTTTTAGTGGGAATGCCCCTGGAGATGCCTGTTTGGACTCCTTTGACAGATGTTGGCCTCATCAGCTGGGGAGCACATTGCGAAACTCTGCGCAGGGCCCCTGGTCAACAACGGAGAGTGCTTGGCCCATCAACAAATTGGAGATGTGAGCGGTTTTCTTGGCCTTGCAGAGGTTTCAAAATCACCTGCAGGAAAGGGCGGTGCGAGTGTTTTCAGTGCGTTGGTGCAGCAATGGCCTTCAGAGGGTCTCCTTTATGTATTTCCCCCATGGGCCTTCATTGGTTGACTGGTCCAACGCATCGAAGCACATCATGGGCTGGTGGTTCTGGTAGCTCCCGACTAGCCGTAGAGGCCGTGTGGTATGCTGATATAGTACAGCTGACAGTGAATCGTCTGTGGCATCTCTACTCACTCAGGGGTCCATGGTGTGATGCCTCAGATGGATTGATTCTCGCTTATGGCTGGCTCTTGAGAGGCCAAAATATTGTGTACATGGGGACACACATAGAGATGTCCAATGCATGTCTCAATTTCTAGTTGTCATAGTTTAGAAATAATCTGAACCCAGGGATATTTCATTTTATAGCTTTGGATTAACCTGTCCTCTAGAAACATGCCTAGCCCTAAGAAAATGTACTGAGCTGATTCAGATTGCATCTACAAAAATACACCACTTGAATAGTTACTACAGATTTCCTTGAGGCCCTGGATATGAGACCTGCAAGAGTATGTTCTGTATGTATACAAAAATTGTACCTGCCTTGATTCGGCAGTTTCTCAATGTAATCCTACCCGCTTCTGATCGCTGGAAGGAGCGGGATACAAATACTTGCTAAATAAAATAAAATAAATAAATAAATGTTGCCTATACATTTTTAACCCTCCTGTGTGGCTAAGCTGTAAGCAAATTCTAAAATGCATGATAATACACCTGCTGAATAGAAGCCCTTTTAGGGATTTTTTGTTTGTTTTTTGCCTGATAGCAACCTAACATAAGAAATGCCATACTGGGTCAGACCAAGGTCCATTAAGCCCAGTATCCTGTTTCAAACAGTGGCCAATCCAGGTCACAAGTACCTAGCAGTTTCCCAAAAAGCACATGGGTTCCATAATGCTTGTGTTGGGGCAAGCAGTGGATTACCTGGTCCTCTTTAATGTTTTATGGACCTTTCCTCCAGGAATTTGTCCAAATCTTTTTTTAAACCCAGCTACACTAACAGCTTCTACTGTATCCTCTGGTAACGAATTCCTGAGTTTGATTACGCGTTGAGTGAAAAAATATTTTCTCTTATTAGCCTTAAAAGGGTTACACTGTAGCTTCATTGCATGTCCTCTGGTCTTTCTGCTTTTTGGTGGTGTAAACAACTGATCTACATTTACCCATTCCATGCCATTCATTAATTTATAGACCTCTTATCATACCCCCCCCCCCCCCCCAAGCCATCTTTTCCAAGTTGAAGAACCCTAACCTTTTAAGCATCTCCTCAGGGGTATCTTTCCATCTCCTTTACCATTTTGGTGGCTCTTCTCTGTACCTTTTCTAATTCCGTTATATCCCTTTTAAGATACGGCGACCAGAATTGCATACAATATTCAAGGTACGGTCGCACCAAAACTTTTAATTTTGCCAAGAGACACTCATGAGGGACCCTGTCAAAGGCTTTCTGAAAATCCAGATACACTATATGGACCGGCTTACCTTTTGTCTACCTGTTTATTCACACCTTCAAAAAAAATAAGATTAAGACGAGACCTTCCTTGGCTAAAGCCATGTTGGCTTTCTCCTGTTAAACCATGACCATCTACCTGATCAGTAGTTTTGTGTTTTATAATGGTTTCTACCGTTTTGCCCAGTACTGATATCAGTCTCACCGGCCTTTTAAGCACATTGCCACGAGCTTTCATTTGCAAGTATCCAAAGCAGGTTTCTTTGTTCCTTATCCCATTTTTGACTGATCCAGTAACATTCCTTGGGGAGGGGCGACAAGAGTACATCCTCTTGAACAAGGGCTAAACACAGCTAGATTTTCAGGGTAACCCTGATAGAAATATTCATGCAATTGATTTGCTTACTGCTGGGGCAGTGTGCATTCAAATCTGTCATACATATTAATTAGGGGTATCCTGAAACAGCACTCCCCAGGAAGTTGCTAAGACTGCTGCCTAAACATTTTCAGCTCTGGCCAGCTCACAAGGAAGGGTAGAAGCCAGGAATGGAACCTGTATCTTCTGATGCTATGCACAGCACTGACCAAAATGGGAGTCCAAACATATTTCTTTGGAAGTGGGATAGAAGCTTGCTTTGAATTGAAGCCATTCCTGCTTTTACTGAGACATTCACTGTCAGCATAGAATAGTTTTTATTTTTGATAGAAGAGCTGCAGCAGTGCTATAGATAAATGTTGCCATACAAATTTGTATGAGGCAGCATTTATCCCTATAAAGAATGGATTTGGGGGGGGGGGGGGGCAGAAAAAAAGCTAGCCATGCACAAAAATTCAGCTTATTCACTTAAAACATCTATACATAAAGTAGACCTGCTATGTCTCTGATCAAACTTATGTATGTGAGCAAGATGTGATTGTTGCTGATGTGTATTTTTAGTGGTGCCATTTAAATGGCCAGTGCTGCTTAATATGCACACACACACTGGGGCCAATTTTGTTTTGGCTAAGCCAGTTGCATATCAGGCCCATAGAAGTCTTAATGCTGAGGTCCAATTTATACTGGAAGTAAAAGCTGACATGGCTCAGTTTGCTATTGAATGGAAGTTTTAATGATGATCTTGGCAGTGAGTCACAAAAGCATGTTGCAGACTATTTTGGAGCTGTAATTGATAGAAAGTCTTGCTCTGTGCCTTTAAGACACTTCAGTTGAATTGGGAGCAATGGCTGAGGCTGGTTACGGCTAGAGAAGTCTACATTGTCCTGTTGGTAGCTGATCAATTTGATGCTTTGTGCCCCCATTCCCAAGGTGCTGCTGCCCATCCATCTGCTGCCAACATGGCCAGCAATGTAACGAACAAGACAGACCCGCGCTCATTGAACTCACGGGTTTTCATTGGCAACCTGAACACACTGGTGGTAAAGAAGAGTGACGTGGAGACCATCTTTTCTAAGTACGGCAAGATTGTGGGATGCTCGGTGCATAAAGGCTTTGCTTTTGTGCAGTACTCCAATGAGCGCAATGCCCGCACTGCCGTGGCTGGTGAAGATGGCCGCATGATTGCTGGTCAAGTTCTGGGTGAGTCACACTTCCTTCATCCATGTTTCATATAATCTCATCAGTCCTGTAAAAAAAAAAAACTAGTTCAATATCTGGGTGGCAGGAGCAGCAAAAAATACTTTGAGAATCTTGTATAAAAGGACGATAGTGTAGGTCTGTTGATGTGCTGTGTAGAATTCTTCTAATTATGCTAGTCACTTAGTGTGGGCTATAGTGTACTAAATAAGGTTAGGTATTATACTTAAAAGGAAATCTGGAAGGCTTAATATGGTATCTGCTTCTGTGCAGTAGCTTTTGCACAATTCAGTAGGAAGGGGAAATCTCACCTTAAGGTTGCTTACACCTTACCAGTCTGAAGTGAGCCAGCAAGTGATGCCAGCAAGTGATGCAACAGTAATGATTTCTAGCATGTCTGCACATCTCAGAGGAACAGATGTTTCACTTTCTCCCTGCTGTCTCCTTTCAGACATTAACCTGGCAGCTGAGCCCAAAGTGAACCGCGGCAAGACAGGAGTGAAGAGGTCTGCTGCAGACATGTACGGGTGAGTCCTTGATGCACCACATACACTACATGCCCCTAAACAAAATTATCTACCCTCCCTACTCACAACCTGCAGTATGTGAGAAATTGTATAAGGCCTATCCATTATGTTTGACTGACTCCTTACGCTGTACATTCATTTCAAATCGTACTTGGTCATCGTATATGTCCCTTGTGCATCTTTTGCAGAGCTGTCCCCCTACCCCCACCTTTGTGTATGGATGAGTCCTTCACAGCCTGCTGCCTCTTATTAACATCCTTGTGCATTCTTTTATTTCAGTTCTTCTTTTGACCTGGACTATGATTTTCAACGGGATTATTATGAAAGGTATATTTGCTTCAGTTTGGGATCCTTCTATGGTATTTGCCTAGAAAGACAGTTTAAAATTCAATAAATTCAACTTCATATATATATATATAATCTCCCAGTCAGCATGTCTGTTTCTCCAGGACCAAGCAGGAAGTCAGTACTCACATATGGGTGACGGCGCCCGTGTGGAGCATTTCCCCAGCTTTCAAAGAAAGCCTTTGGGAATGCAGCGTGCCTGCGCAGTCCCCTTCCCGCCCAAGGGTGCCATCTTGCTCAGTCTTAATTTTTCCACGGAGCCTGGAAAAAGTTGATTTTTCTTTTTCTGCGATTTTCACGTTGTCTTATCCGGTTTGACGCCGGTTCCCCTTTCCGCCTGGGCTCGGTACACCGGTATCTAGTCTGGTGTTTTGATTTTCAGTTTTTGTCCTTCGTGACTAGCATTCGTGCTCTTTTTGTGTTTTCACTGGCAGCCTGGTCTTTTGACCTTGCAGGGGCCCTTTTTCCCCCGATGGCTGCCAGCGGGTTCAAAAAGTGTGATCAGTGCAAGAAACTTATTTCTCACTGACACACATGACTGCTGCCTCCAATGCCTCGGGCCCGACCATGACCTGCTGGCCTGTGGCCCGTGCGACAAAATGTCGTCGAAGGCTCTTCGGAGCCATCAGCATCAACTTGAGCGAATTTTCTCTGACTCCGCGTCCGGCCGGGCCCGGACTTTGTCAGAGGCCTCGACATCTCGGGAGTCTGACCCCGAGTGCCGTCGGAATTCCTCTGAAAGGGAGTCTTCCACCCGGGAGCACAGAAGGAAAACTCGTGAGGGTGGCGTCGGTGGAGGCTCCTGGTTCCTCGAGGGCCAGGTCGCGTAGCCCTGACCGCTGCCCCAGGCTCTCGGAGTCAGAGAGGCCTTCCAAGCTACCTCTTGTGGAGCCAGAGTCCCCGAGTCACGTAAGTGCAGTTGTCCTCGTGGACTCTCCTCTGGGAGAGCCGACGTCGGGCCCAACGCCATCGGGGCCCGAGTTGGTGGCTGCTGAGTCTCCTGAGCTTGGACTCAGGTTGATGGCCTTGGCTGCCTTCATGGAACAGCAGCGAGTGCTGATCGCCGGTCTGACCGGTGCATCTGCCCCAACCACCGGGACCTCGACATCTAAGTCGACCCCGGAGACCGAGCCGATCCTCGAGTCAATGAAGTCTCGAGTCAATCCTCCAGTCAAGGTCTCCCTCGACCTCCCGTGCGGGGCTGAGGTCGTTGACGCCGATACCCTCGGCGTTAGGGCGGGTGGCACCGAGGCCCACATGGCCGGAGCTGCTCGATTCCTCCTCGGAGGACAAGTAGTCCCCGGGCACCTTCTGGACCCGTTGCATCCCTTTGTGAGGGGCCCCCCCCCCCCCCCCCCCCCCCCCCCCCAGGATACCTGGTTCTCGGACTTCGTGAGGGACATGGCCAAAGCAGGAAGAGTCTCGAGCCGAGGAGCTTGATGCCCTCCAGTATGATTTTCCTCCGAAGGAAGCCTTTACTGTACCGGTTCCTCCAATGCTGGAACGGCTGCTCTTCTGTATGTGGGAGGCACAGGCCTCGATGCCGGTTCTTAGCAAACAGGTCGATTTCATTTATTGAGTCGAGTCCGTAAGAGCCCTGGGTTCCAAAAGGCGCAACTACCACACCACTCCATGGTTGTGGAATCGGCCATGCACTGTCTGAAGAGTCAGAAGATGCACTCCTCGGTGCCCCCCTCCCCCCCTGGCCGGGAGGCCCGGAATCTGGATGCCCTTGGTAGAAAGTGCTTCCAGGGCTCTATGCTATCTTGCCGTGTCCATACCTACCAGCTGTACATGGGCATGTACCTACGAGACCTGGCAAAGGAGATTGCCGGGTTCTCAGCTGGCCTCTCCGAGGAACCTTTGTAGAGGTTCAAGGCTTTGTCAACAGGGATTTTAGAGTGCTCGAAGTTTCTCGAGCAGCCTATGATGGCTTTGAGACTTTAGCCCAGGTAGCCGCAGCCAGCATTGGTGCACGCCGTCAGGCCTGGCTACAGTCATCAGACCTGGAGCGATGGGTGCAGGACAAGTTGGTCGATGTCCCTTGCCGAGGTGAAAACCTTTTTCGGTAAGCCCATGACTGAAAAGGCTGCGGAAATCGAGACTGACTTACCAGGACAAGGCTGTCCAGGAAAACTTCTGTCCCTTCTCAGAAAAAAAAGGGCTTCTTTCCCGAGCCCTTCTTCCCGAGGAAGGGTGCTGCCTACAAATCCTACCCTCAATACCAGACCTCTCCAGCTCCCCAGCATGCCAAGGGGCAGCGGCATGGGCATGGGCCCCGTAGACAGAAGACCCCCCAAGCCGCCAGCTCTGGCTCCTGCACAACAGGGAGCGGGGTTTTGACTCCCACAGCATAGCCTCTTATCCACAGCTGGCTCCACTCAACACAGGAGGTCGGCTGACCCTGTATGCCTACAGGTGGCCAGCCATCACAGGGGATACCTGGGTTCTCGGCATAGTCCAAAAGGGCTACATGCTCCACTTCCACCAGCTACCCCCGCCTACTTTCCAGGGGAGCCTCCAAGACTCCCTCTGCACAGATACCTCCTCCTTCAGGAGTTGGCAAGTCTTCTAAAAGAACAGGCGGTGGAACCTGTGCCTCACCACCTGGAAGGGCAAGGCTTCTACTCCAGGTACTTCCTGGTACCGAAAAGGACAGGAGGCCTCCGGCCTATCCTAGACTTACGAAACCTAAACAAGTTTCTGGAGAGGGAAAAGTTCAAGATGCTTACCCTTGGGAAACTGCTGCCCTACCTCCAGCAGGGAGATTGGCTATATGCTCCTTGGACCTCAAGGATGTTTATACTCGCATTCTCATCCATCCAGACCACAGAAAATATCTCAGATTTGTGGTGGGAGGAAACCATTTTCAGTACAGAGTACTTCCCTTTAGCTTAACTTCCGCCCCCAGGGTTTTCACCAAATGCCTGGCGGTGGTGGCGGCCTATCTCAGAAATCAGGGAATTTTTGTCTTCCCATACCTGGATGACTGGCTCATTAGGGGTCAGTCTCTCTAGGAGGCCAGACAAGCCACTCTTTGCACGGTCTCTCTTCTTCAGCATCTGGGCTTTGTCATAAACTATGCAAAGTCCACTTTGCTCCCCTCACAGAACCTAGAGTTTATAGGGGCAAGATTAGACACCCTGCAGGCAAGAGGGTACTTGCCCGAGGACAGGGCCCACAGACTGATGGACTTGGCCAACCAGTTCCAAAGCAATTCTCAGGTCTCCGCCAGGCACTTCCTGTGGCTCCTGGGCCACTTGGCATCCACGGTACATGTGACCCCGAATGCCCGTCTGCACATGCAGGCTGCTCAGTGGTGCCTCAGAGCTCAGTGGGCGCAAGCCACAGGCGACCTCCGGTACAGAGTAAAGGTGTCCAAACCACTGTTGGACTCCTTGCAGTGGTGGCTATATCTCCCAAACCTCAGGGGGGGGTACCCTTTCAGGCCCCAGCACACACAAGGGTGCTGACGACCGAAGTTTCCTTAAAGGGCTGGGGTTCACATTGCCAGGGCACGTGCACTCAAGGCCTCTGGTCTCCTCGGGAGGCCACAAAGCAGATCAATCTTTTGGAGCTGCGAGCAATCGGTTTGGGCTCTACAGACTTTTTCTCATGCCCTCTCTCACCAGTCTGTCTTAGTTCAGACAGACAATCAGGTAGCAATGTTCTATGTGAACAAGCAAGGGGGCACAGGGTCCAGACTCCTCTGTCAGGAGGCGCAAGCCCTTTGCTCCTTTGCAGTCAAACAAGGCATGTTTCTCAAAGCAGTTTATCTGCCTGGTCAGGAGAACTTCTTGGCAGACAAGCTAAGCAGGATTCTCCAACCTCACGAGTGGCAGTTGAATCCACTGGTGGTCCAGCAGATCTTCCTACGATGGGGACTTCCATCCATCGATCTCTTTGCAAGTCCACTGAACCATCAGCTGCCCAGGTTTTGTTCCAGACAGCCGCAGCCCCTGAGAATGGCATCCAATGTGTTTCTGATCTCTTGGTCAACGAGCCTCCTGTATGCGTTTCCTCCCACGCCCCTGGTGGCCTGAACTCTGTTCAAGATTCTACAGGACAAGGCCTTGGTGATTCTGGTAGCCCCCAGATGGCCGAGGCAACCGTGGTTTCCACTTCGTCTGCAGTTGGCGGTGGAAACGCCATTCCCTCTGGGGTTGTAACCTGATTTCCTGTCTCAGGATCAGGGTCCCCTTCTGCACCCCAGTCTCAGATCCCTCCATCTGATGGCCTGGCTGCTGAAAAGGATGGTGCTAGCTCCCTTACTTCTACCTAGGGAAGTTGAGGAGGTGGTCTTGGCCTCTAGGAGGCAGTCCACCAGAAAGTCCTGTGCCCTCAAGTGGCGTAGGTTCTCAATATGGTGTGCTCGGCGCAATGAAGATCCTTTCTCCTGCGTTGTGCCAGTAGTACTACAATACCTACTTCATCTGTCAGACCTAGGCCTTAAGTCCAATTCTGTTCAGATCCACCTCAGTGTGCTATCAGCACACCACTCACCGGTGGAGGGTCAGTCTGTCGGTTCACCCCTTGGTGTCCCGCTTCCTCAGAGGCCTGCTTCTGCTCAAGCCTCCAATTCATCCACCAGCCACTGAGTGGGATTTGAATGTGGTCTTGCAGCAACTTACTCGCCCACCGTTTGAGCCGATGGCTACTTGCCATTTACGCTTCCTTTCTTGGAAGGCACTCTTCCTGGTGGCTCTTACCTCGGCAGACGTGTGAGTGAACTACAAGCTCTGGTTTCTGATAGACCGTACACACGGTTCTATAGGAACAGGGTGGTCCTACGGACCCATCCAAAGTTCGTTCCAAAAGTTGTCGTCTCCTTCCACCTCAACCGGGAGGTGGTTCTTCTGGCATTCTTTCCCAGGCTGAAACAGTCTTGCATACCCTGGACTGTAAGAGGGCGTTGTCCTTTTAAAATAGAACGTATGCGGGGGCACCAAAGGGCTACTCAGCTCTTCGTCTCCTTTGACCCTAATAAACTGGGGTTGCCTGTCTCCAAGCGTACCTTGTCCACTTGGGTAGCAGATTGTATCGCCTAGGTGTACAAGGCAGCCGGCCTCTCCTTGCAGGGTCAAGTCACAGCCCACTGTGTCAGGGCGAAAGCCAAATTTAGTAGCTCATCTCCGCTCTGTTCCGTTGGCAGACATCTGCCGGGCTGCTACTTGGTCTTCAAGCCAGACTTTTGCAGCCCACTACTGCCTCGAGAGAGATTCCCGAAGGGACAGTGCTTTTGGACAGGTGGTACTCCACAATCTCTTTGAGGTTTAGGCAACTCCTACCCTCCGGCCCTTGTGTTGGGCTACCGTACGGGGGCGTTCTCAGAGGATATTCTTATCACAGATGCTGAGGCTCTTCAGAGGGAGCCATTTTTTCAGCTTTGGATTCCCGGTAGCCTAGAGCTGGGGAGTCCCATATGTGAGGACTGACCACCTGCTTGGTTTGGTCCTGGAGAAAGAGTAGTTACTCACCTGTAACAGGTGTTCTCCAGGAGCAGCAGGAATCGGTCCTCACGACCCTCCCTCCTCCCCTGGAGTTGCAGTCATATACCTTATTTTGTTTTTTGCTGACTTTTAGCTATGTCATCAGACTGAGCAAGATGGCACCCTTGGGCGGGAAGGGGACCGCGCAGGCGCACTGCATTTCCAAAGGCTTTCTTTGAAAGCTGGGGAAATACTCCGCACGGGGGCTCCGTCAGCGCCGACGTCACCCATATGTGAGGACTGATTCCTGCTGCTCCTGGAGAACACCTGTTACAGGTGAGTAACTACTCTTTCTGTTTCTCTGTTGCCTTTATTACTGACACTGTTTAGCATGTCCTTGTCTCCCTCCCTGTCCTGCAGAGACCCTCCTCAGGAGGTGCAGTGATGGGTCTCCTGTTCTGTGACTCTGAAAAAGACACTACTTCATGTGCTGCTGCTGTTCCTCAGCCCTGCAGAGACTGTCTTCATTGGAATTCATGTAAGATCTCCTATTCTGTGACTGAGTGATACTGTTCTCTCTATTTCTTATCTTTCTCTTCCCCTTCCCCTCTCCCTCACCCCTCCTGCTATCTTTTGAGGATGTACAGCTACCCAGCAGCACGTGTGCCCCCGCCTCCACCCATTGCCCGAGCTGTGGTGCCCTCAAAGCGCCAGCGAGTATCAGGGAACACCTCCCGTCGGGGGAAGAGCGGTTTCAACTCAAAGAGCAGCCAGAGAGGATCCTCCTCCAAATCTGGGAAGTGTGAGTATACATACAAGTGCATGTAAATTATACAGTAGGGAACGTAGAGGATGTGCATACAGTTAAGTACTGATACATTTACTGAATTCTTGGCCAGATTGTGCATCATTGATTCATGAACATGTGAGTACACGGACCTGAAAATATTTTGTTTCCTTATCCCTCCAGTCCATTCCCAACCTGTGGGTTATTACGCCTCACCAGCAGGTTGGAGACTGAGCATACCAACTCTTGATGGCATCGCCACACACAAGGCAGCTGGCACCACCTACCAGCTTCAGTATTCTCAGTCTCCAAGCAGCTGGGGAGGCATGATTCTGTGTGTCTTTGTTTAGAATCTTCAATGGTTTGGGCTTTCTGAAGGTTTTCAGATCTTAGGTGCTCTGGCCCTTGAAATTGGCAAAAGAGCAAAAAAAGATATCTAACGTGTCGGCCTGATTAAATGAGGAAACTGCCCTGGCAATCCGGCCTTGATCTGTCAGCTGGTAAGCTTTGGTTAGCGGCAGCACTCCCGATCCCTTGAGTGAGGAGACGCTCAAAGTGAAGCTGCGAGAGTACTCTTTGGGCCCTGTTGGGACTCGAGCTGGTAAGGCCGTGCTGGGAGAGTGTCAGGAAGTCGCAGTGGTGTTGGGGGCCGGTACACGCCAGGGTTGTCCTGCTCTGTTCGGGGGAAGTGCACGTTGACGCAGGTAAACAATCGGGGAGAGCTCTCAGCTCGGAGGCAATTGGGACTGCATGGCTGAGTTTAATGCTGTGCTGCTGAGCATGGAAACTGGTGCCATTTTCTACAGGCCTACCTATTGTAGCATTGAGTGGGGACTCTTCGGACGGGCTCTGGACACTGGAGGGGATCCTTCCTACACCATTTGGTGGTTTTTTCCCTGCCATTATGCCAACGAAGGCCTTGTGCTTTGCCTGTAGGTCCTGTCTGGGCTCTGTTTCAGCTGTGGCTGTGATGCAGTACCGATCGGCTGAAGAAGAATGATGACTGATAGACATGAGGGGCGTCCTTTGGGAGGGTCAGAGGCCCCTGCTCAGGCTCCTGGGGGGCTCTGTTCTCCTGCAGATGTGGCGGGGGGCAGCCCTCTTCCACCATTACCAGAGCCCTGGCATAAAGGGGAGCAGGTCTCCTTGGCCTTCCATGTCCCAAGACTCTGCCTCTGAGAATGTCATGCAAGCTTTTCACCCAGAATTTGTCATCCTCATGCACAAGGCCGTGTGCTTGAAGCAAGGTGGGGGTGAGGGCACCTGGAGCACTCATGAGAGCTGTCAACCTGACACCCTGGTCGGAAGAAGATCTGAGGATGAACCTGGAAGTAGTCGAAGATATCGGACCGTGATCCTGGGTAGGACACTTGTTCTGTCTACTGAGACGAGTTGGAGGACCCTGGTGCAGGGGCAGACCTAGGGACGGGATCAACAGCTCGAAGAAAGCAAGATTCCGAGGGAGAGGACTCTGGATTGTGCGTATCTTCTGCAGGGAGGAATTAGCGCCGTTCATCTCCCATTCCCTTATAGACCTTAATATGCCTCATGGAACTTTGCTAGTAGTACTACTATTACTGAACATTTTGTATAGTGCTACAAAACGTATGCCCACAGACACATGTAAAGGACGGTCCCTGCTCATCAGAGCTTACAATCTAGTCAAGACAGACAACAGTTGCTGTAGACATGGGATACATCTAGGGGAAATGGTAAGGAAACAGAGGAGATCAGGTGAATCAAGATCCAAAAGAGGCAGCGAAGAGGTGAATTTTCAGTCTGGATTTAAAAACGGTCAGAGAAGGCTCCTGACCTACAGACAGGTAGTCTGTTCCAGGCATAAGGAGCAGCAAGGTGAAAGGAGTGAAGTCTGGAGTTAGCAGTAGAAGAGAGGGGCACAGATAGAAGTGAATTGTCAGAACAGCGTAGTTCCTGAGGAGGGGTGTAGGGCGAGATAAGAAAGCAAAGTTAGTGAGGAGCTGCAGAGTGAATGTGAAGAACCCCTGGAATATCCCTGTTCCAGGCCATCAGGAAGACGCAGATGGTGTTTCCCCTGTATTGAGTGATAAAGAAAATGATAAGGATGAATGGGCCATCACAGAAGCTGGTCTCAAGGGTACAAGGATAATGGGGAGGTTGTACCCGTGGCCTTTCCAAGAAAAGGAACTCCTGTGCTTTCCAAAGGTGTGGCTATGGCAGTGTCTGTGGTCACCAAGAAGACATATCCCTGTGGAGGGCAGCATGGTCCTTAAGGATGTACAGGATCGGAAAAAGGAGGGATCATTCAACCCAGACCCATTTTGAATCTCAAGCACGTAAATTGTTGTCTGAAGGTCCCCCGATTTTCACATGGAAATGCTCTAGTCAGCGTGGCTGTCAGAGGGAGCATTCCTGACGTCGCTTGAGCTTACAGAAGCATATCTCCACATTCCAGTTCGATCCAAGCATCAGCAATTTCTACAGTTTTCGGTGCCCATGGGGCTCTTTGTTTTGAACGCCGCTGTTCAGCTTGGGGACCACCCCCGTATCTTCACCAAAGTCATGGCGGTGGTTGTAGTCACATTACGTCAGGAAGGGGTTCTAATGCATCTTTATCTGGACGTTTGGCTTGTGCTGGCGAAATCCAAGGAGGTGAGCGAAATGGCCACTAAGGAAGTCATCAGCTGTCTGCAGTAGTTGGGCTGGGTCATCAGTTTTGCCAAGAGCCATCTGCAGCCATCACAGGATTTGGTAGACTTGGGAGCGTAATTTCAGACAGGGACTGAATGTCATTGCCAGTAGACAGGATGCACCACCTGCAGAGTCAGGTCCGATAGTTTCTAGAGATAAAGGCTCTGACAGCTTTCATTACCTGAAGGTGTTGGGGTCTATAGCAACATCAGTCGAGTTGTGCCTGTGAGGATATTGCTCTGTCCAGTAGCCACCAGGGTAGTGCTCCGTTGGTGGCTGAAACCGGGCAAGCTGTTAGCGGGGATGCTCCTGGAGGCACCATGATGGGTCCCATTGATGACAGGTGGCAGTCTTGCAGGATGAGGGCTTCATTACGAGGCCCAGATTGCTCAAGGCTGTTGCTCATTAGAAGACAGCATGTGACCCATCAACCAGTTGGAGATGAGGGTGGTATTCTTGGTGCTACAGGAGTTTCAAGTTTTCCTTAAAGGAAAGGTGGTAAAAATATTTTCAAACAATGCCACCATGGTGGCCTACCTCAGTCAGTAGGGGGGCACCATCAGTGTTCAGCTGGCAGAGAGAGAATGTGGCAGCAGACTATCTCGGTCGCTTTCGCCTGGACCCTGGCAAATGGACCCTCAACGCAATGGCCTTTGCTCAGCTGGTATGGTGCTGGGGACAACCAATTATGGATCTGATGGCAACCTTCAAATCTGCAAAAGTGGCCCGTTTCTACATTAGAAGACAAAGGATGTCAGAGGGGTTGGATGCATCGGTGCAACAATGGTCCATGGATAGACTGTTTCCCCTGTTGGCGCTGATAAGGCCATGTGGCGCAATGGATTTAAGCATATTTGGGGCTGGTCATCCTAGTGCCTCCCGATTTGGCCGCAAAGTCCATGGTACGCCATTCTCATTCGGCTGACAGTGGACTGACCTGGGTCGACTTACTCTTACAGGGTTCCTTGCAGATGCCTCAAGTGGATCTTTTCTCGCTTATGGCCTGGCTCTTGAGAAGGCTCAGTTGAGGAAGAGAGGCTACTCTGCCATGGTGATTGCAACCTTGTTGAGGGCACGCAAGCACTCTATTACTTTGTCATGCGTGCATATGTGGAGAATGTTCGAGGACTGGTACTTGGAGCGTGACTGTCGGCCCCTGTCAGCATCCCTGCCAGATATTCTGGCCTTTTTGCAGGCTGGGTTGGACAAGGGCCTGGCCTGTAGTTCGCTTCAAGTGCAGGTGGCAGTCCTAACCTGTTATTGGGGCAGGGTCCAGGGTCTGTCCTTTGTGGCCTGCCTGGATATTGTCCTTGTTCCTTCGGGCGGTGAAGCAAATTAGCCACCTGCAAGGTCTCTGGTTCATCCTTGGGACCTCAGTCTAGTGTTGTCAGTTTTGACGGAGGCGCCCTTTGAACTGCTGGGCGCTTCCACCTTGAAGGATTTGACGTTTAAGACTGTTCATAGTGGCATTCTGTTCAGCCAGATGTATCTCGGCGCTACAGGCGCTTTCGTGTTGTGAGCTTTCTCTCTCTCTCGTATCAAAGGAGAAAGTCGTGTTGAGACCTGTACCCTCTTTTCTACCCAAGGTGGTCTCAGCCTTTCACCTCACTCAGCCTGTGATTCCTCTGGTATTTTCGGAGGCAGGGGTGGTAGCAGTGGAGCTCCAGTTACGCCTCTTGGATGTGTGCATGGTGCTCAGGCACTATTTGAAGTGGACAGAACTGTTTTGAAAGTCAGATTTTGTCCTGTTCGGAGGATCATGTAATGGCGAGGTGGCTTCCATGGCATTTATTTTCAGGAGGGTGAGGGAGGCCATAGCCTAAGGCCATCTGTTGAGATGAAAGGAATTGCCCAAAGGGTTGAGGGCTTATTCAACCCGGGCACAAACAGCATGGATGGAGGCTAGCTTGGTTCCACTGTTGGACATCTGTAGGGCGGAACTTGGTCGTTCCTGCATACTTTTGTGAAACATTCTTGCCTGGATGTACAGAAGGACGCGTGGTTCAGGTTGGCAGTGCTTAGGCTGGGCTTGTGGGTCCCTCCTGAGGTTAGTACTGCTGCCTAGATTCTGAGGCACAGTGTCTGATGGCGATCCCGGGTCTGAAGAGTACATCTAATTGCTAGTAGACCGGGTTTGACGAAAGAGCCATCTGTGGGACAGGACTCCTTTTGTAGGTACTGTGGACTACTACTTTTTTTTCGCAAGTAATTTTTTTGAGGTGGGGAGGCCAGAATAATAAGAGACACAGCATTACAGTCTAAGGCGTAATAGGTAAGGTTGTTTTCTATTTGATGGGGGGGGGGGGGAGATTTTCAGATTCTTTAGTGTCTTAATTGTTGCTCCTGCGAGTCGTCTTTGTCAATAGAATACTGAGGCTGGTAGGTGGTGCCAACTACCTATGTGTGGTGGTGGTGGTGTCAAGAGTTGATATGCTGTCTCCAAGCTGCTGGTGAGGCATGACAACCCACAGGTCGGGACTGGACTTGAGGGACTCAAGGAAAGCCAACTATCAGGTAAGACCCTAATTTCACCTTCCTATCCCTTCTGATTTATCAGTGAAAGGTGATGACCTGCAGACCATCAAAAAAGAGTTAAGCCAAATCAAGCAGAAAGTGGATTCTCTGCTGGAGAGCCTGGAGAGGATTGACAGGGAGCAGAACAAGCAATCAGGTAAAGTCTCTGGTTAGCAGTGTTATGATTGAGGAATACATGATGTAAATGATGTTGCATTACAACCGGTTAGGTAAAAGATCCGGTACCTTGTGCTATCACAGTGAGAGGGCGACATGCTTGGTACAAATAGGAAAGCAACCTTTCATGATATGCTTGTAATGTGTATGCATATTTTTTACATGGGCATATTTTGTCGTCGTCCTAAACACAACCAAACTACATGTCTGGGTGACTGGTGTTCTGCCCTGCCCCTGGCCGAAGGCTAGAGTGCATAAGAATTGCCATATTGGGTCAGACCAAAAGTCCATTAAGCCCTATCTTTTTTGTTAAGTGGCCAATCCAGGTCACAGGTACTTGGAATAATCCCAAAAAGTAATCAAATACCAGGCTGCTTACTCTCAGGGATAAGTAAAGATTTTTTCCCACAGGTTTACACTAAAACTAGTCTGCTGACTCCCCCCACATTTTATTTATTTTTCCCCCAGATCATCTTGAAAAAGCAGCCCAGACAAGTGGGTTCTTATCCCTGCCAGCAGATATGGAGACAGAACTACTAGAAACTTGCAGTGATGACATAGCTACCAGTGCTGGTGCATCTACGTGCAAACTTGTGTTTCTCTGTCTCCCACAGATGGTGGATGTTGGGCTGGTGCAGCTCTGTTTTGGAATTTAGTTCCTGGGCAGCCATCCTTAAGGGTGCCTCCCAGGTAGAGCTCTGCAGTGGACATCTCTAGAGCATATCTGCAGCTACCCACTGGAATTTCCTGTTGGTGGGAGGGAGGGGGGGGCCATGCTCTCCTCAGTATTATAAACTGGTTGAGCAGTGGCCTGGAGAAACCACACTGCTTTTCTGCCTGTATTACCTGGGTGTAAATGCAGCTCATATTTGTTACCGCCTGCATCTGGTAGCCATAGCCGTGGAGGCCCAGTGGGCAGCTTTGGTTAAGGTGTGGACTTGTTGATCTCTCAGCCATACATGTAAAGGCCTGTGCCACTGAATAGATGTGTAAAGCTAAACATGCAGTGCTACACATCCAGAGCTCCATTTCCAGCAGGCCTGCACCATCTGCTTACATGTGTAACGCCCACTGCAGTTGGCTGTGTCTTTTTTTTTCTCTGAGTTGTTGCCACAGAATGGGATTGGAATCGTACCACTGCATGCACTTTGATGGTAATCATGCCAACCTCTAAAGGTTGCTGTCTGGGCGGTGGCAAGCTCCGAACCAAACCTATGTTTTGGGAGCAAATGCTGGGAGTACAGTCAGGGCCTTGGACTTAACCTCTTTCAGTCCCAGGCAAACCCCCCCCCCCCCCCCCCCCCCCCCCCCCCCACACACACATGAACACGCACATATTGGTGGGCCATTGGTTGGAGAGCAGTTGTTATCAGACGAATGTCCTTGTTGCCAGAAGTTTTTCTCATTTTTCCAACAAGTATAATCTGTCCTTTCTTCTGGAGGGGTAGTGGCTGTCTGGCTCAAGCACAGACCTTCCCCCTCCCCGAGGCAACATTCTTGATGTAGACTGATTGGGACCAGCCTCTACCACAAAACGTCCCCATAGACAAGACACATTGGAAGTCGCTGAAGAGGAGTCATGGTCTTAGGAAGGCGAATTCTCCCTGCTGGAGGAAGAGCATGAAGATTCTCTTATTGTTCGTCTTTTCAAGAGGGATGAATTGGTGACCCTAATCTCTAGTGGCCTCTTCTTACAACTGTCTGAGGCCCCCATAGAGGGCAAGTAGCCCCAGGGGCATCCCATCTTAAAAGTCATCCATAAAACCTTCCAGGCCTTTTTGTTTTCCTCGATTACTTAAAAAGCATGGTGCATCTGGGTTCTGAATACACCTTATGCCCTTTTAAGAGACAGATCTAGACAAATGGCTACATTTTTCTAAAGTGAATGCGCATCTGCCCGCAGTCACCAGACATACAACCATACTAGTAGAGGGTGGGATCGCCCTCAGAAATCAGCAACCTCTTTTGTTCTCCTCCAGCAGTTTATGGAAGTTTGACTGCCCCTGCCCTTCTCCAGTAGCTGTAATTGTTCCCCGTGTATGACACTTCGACTTGACTGGAGTCGTTATTGGTGATTTGGTTAATACAATGTATGTTATCTGTTCAGCCGCAAAGGGCATTGTGCTAACAATGGTAGCTCATCGGTGGCTTTTCTTTGTCATTGGGCAGCGAACATGGCTTCCAAGTCCCATTTGTCCAAATTTATATTTCAAGGGAAAGTTCCTGTTAAGAAAAGACCTCGAGCTAGTGAAGGCCTTCAGAATCCAAACCTCAGTGCCTTCCAGAGGATAAGTCCAAAGGTACTGGGGATGTGTGCTGCTTTCCTCATGTTTTTTTCTACCCCAGTATCAGGACTTCCGAAGCTCAAGCAGTACTGAACAGAGAAACCAACCCCTGCCTTTTCCAAATTCCTTTGCGTCTCTCTAGTCCAGTCCCGGAACCTTAGAGTTTAGAACGTCTTCCAGCAGCCTTGGAGACTGAATGATGTCATTCTCTTCAGATGTCACCAGTACAAGTAGGCTAACTCCGCCCCTAAATACCAGTATTTCAGTCTCCAAGCAGCCTGGGATGTCTGAGCCTAGGGCTAGGTTCAGTTTAGACAAAGAAAATAGAGTAGAGCTATTTTAAGTTTTATTTTTGATCAGATTTATTTCTTTGTTTTATAGAGGTGCTGCTGCTCATGAAGATTTCCATTGAAAACTCTTTTTATTTTTAGCTCCTCCCTCTTCCCCACCCCCTAAACGAGCAGGGGTTTGTTGGGTACATTTTAACAAGGAAAACTTTAAGAGGGTATTGTCTTCCTGTTCCCGAACCCTTAAAGAAGGGTGAGGAGCAGGATAAGGAGGATAAAAAGAAATTCTTATTTCACAGTGCCCTTGGATATTTCGGGGCTACTTTGTGAATCGGGGACGGAAGCTGAAGCCGCGAATCGGCTGAGCTTCAAAGAAAGGAATTTCTATTTCCTGATCGTGTAACCAGTCTAGTCCTGGACCTCTGGGTTCCCAATCCAATCCAGCAGCTGGAGACTGAGGAAACTCCTCCTTTTTTTCTGATGTCACCGGTATATCCACTTGGAATCCGCCTCCAGGCATCAGTAACCTCAGTCTCCAAGCAGCTGGATAGGTTGGAGCCCGGTGGTCCGGGCTCACTGGAGATTAAATTAAGTTGTTCTTTTAATTAATGGTTTTTTCTTTATCTTCTTTTAGAGACTTACAAGACAGAGGGGATTTTGGTAGACTGTGCCTTTAACTGAAGCTCTCGTCTCCTTTTTTGCTATCTCTTGTTCTAGCCTTGTCCCCTCCCCCCCCCCCTCACGCTTCAGTGCTAGGTCTCAGGCTGTCTGAGAGCATTGGGGTAGTGCCGTAGCTGTTTGCTTTCAAGCAGGCTACAGGTCGAGGGGGGCCGCTCCGGAGTCCGGTCTTGCCAGCGCCACACAGAAGCCTGCCTGTCAGTGCGCTGGCAGACCGAGAGTGTGTGTGTCAGATCGTCCGCTGATTTCAGCAGTGCGCGATTCCCTCCGGTAGCGTCAGCACTCCTTCTCATCGAGGAGACTGCCCGGTGAGTACGCTGTCTGTCGCGGGCTCATGCCCGCACCTTTCTAAAGGGGTGGTTGTTTCTTTCGCGGCAGTTGGAAGTTGCAGATTTAGGCGCGAAAGCGCGTCGCGGGCCTAGCCGCGTGGCGGTCCTCTCGGAGCCGTGGTTTTCCCGTGCGGTTTTCAACAGCGCTTTGGGCCTCTTTTTGTCTCTCGCCGTCTATGAGGTTTGGGGTTTTTTTTTTCCTGTCCCTCCGGGCGGTTTTTTCTTTGTTAATTCCTTACTATGCCTTCTAAGCCAGTGTGCTTAGTTTGTGGGGTAAAGAAAGGTACTCTATCCGGGCTCTGTAAGGCCTGTGTTAGAGACCCGGCTCCAGCAGATGCTATCAGAATGGACTCGGAGGGCATGCAAGAGCCTGAACCGGGGTGCTCAGAGCCTCTTCTGCCAGAGAAGGTCCTGGAGGAGCCGGTAGCGGGTCCGTCCACTGCGCCGGTCCCTCTTCTTCCCCAGGCCCCCTTGCCACCGGACCTTTCCGCCATCTTCTCGCAGGATTTTGTTGCCCTACTTCAGAGGGCCCTCAGGACCGCTGTTCCGCAAGGCTCGGAACCAGGTTCGCACAGCGGGGGCAAGAGGGCTGCGGCGTCTCTCCCCACAGCAGGTCCTGCCTGCGAGCCCAAGAGGCTGCGTTCCGAGGGAGCGCTGGCAGAGCCGTCCTTAGCCTCGGAGGGTCATCTCTCGGATGTGGATTCGGGGGCTCTTGAGCTGGGGACGAGCTCGAAGAAGGTGAGCTCTCTGAGAGGGAAGATCAAGCCCGCGTGGTTCGGGTTTTCCGGAAAGAAGAGCTCCCAGCTTTGATTAGTGAGGCCCTGACCGTTTTGAATATGCCGGTGCCCGGATCAACAGTAGAGGAGACCCTGGAGGACCCGCTCCTGCAAGTTTTCAGAAAGAATCAGCGGGCTTTCCCAGTGCACAGAGTCTTTCGGGAGATGATTCAAGAAGAGTGGAACCTGCCCGAAGCTCCTCTTAAGGGGTCCAGGATCTTGGGGCGTCTTTACCCTCTTTTGGATCAGGACAGGGAGGCCTTCAAGTCTCCCAAGGTGGATGCCACGGTGTCGGCAGTTACTAAGAAGACTACCATCCCGGTGGAGGGTAGCGCGGCCCTGAAGGACCCCAAGATAGGAAGCTGGATGTTTTATTGCGCCAGATTTTTGACGTGAATGCGCTGTCGCTCCAGGCCGCTATCTGCGGGGCTTGGGTCGCCAGGGCATGCCTCCGCTGGGCCCAGAGACTACAGGTCGATCGAGGGGGTGTCGAGTCTGGGGAGGCAACTAGGCTGGAATCGGGGGCGGCCTATTTGGCCGACAGTCAATATGATCTTATGCGTGGTTTATCGAACAGTATGGCCTCAGCAGTGGCAGCACGCCGATACTTGTTTCTGCGCAACTGGGCGGCTGACAGTTCCTCCAAGGCTAGGCTGAGCAAGCTTCCCTTTAAGGGACGTCTGTTGTTTGGTGAGGACTTGGAGAAATTGGTCAAGGAGTTGGAGTCCAAGGGCGGTAAGCTGCCTGAGGACAAGCCTAAGTCTGTTCGACCGGGATCGGCTGGTAAAGGTCTGCAGCGCGATTTTAGGCGATTTAGGGCACAACGATTTGCCCCGACACAGCGGGGTCGCTTCTCTGGCAGAGGACATGGTTCCCGGGGGTTTCGAGGCGCTGGACGGGGGTTTGGACCGTCCTCCTCCTCCTCCTTCGCGGCCAAAAAGCAGCAATGAAATACCGGGGGCCCAGGCTCTCTTGCAGCCGGTCGGGGGTCGGCTGCTGGAGTTTCTTCCGGCCTGGGCCCGGGTGACATCCGATCAATGGGTCCTCGAGGTGATCCGGGAGGGCTACGCCCTGGAGCTTCTGAGGCCTGTGCGGGACGCTTTTGTTCTGTCTCCTGGGAGGTCCCCCGCCAAATCGGCAGCCTTACGGGAGACGGTTCAACGGCTGCTGGATCTCGGGGCCATTGTGCCGGTACCCCCAGACCAGTGCGGCGAAGGTCGTTACTCCATCTACTTCGTCGTACCCAAAAACGGGGGCGGCATCCGGCCGATTCTGGATCTAAAAGGTGTGAATCGATGTCTGCGGGTCTCTCACTTCCGTATGGAGACGTTAAGATCGGTTATTGTGGCGGTGCAGCCGGGCGAATTTCTGACCGCTCTAGATCTGTCGGAGGCTTACCTTCACATCCCCATTCGGCCGGACCATCACAGATTTCTCCGTTTTGCGGTTCCTTTCGGCCACTACCAGTTCCGGGCGCTGCCGTTCGGCCTAGCGACGGCCCCGCGCACGTTTACCAAAGTCATGGTGGTAGTGGCGGCGGCCCTAAGGAAGGGAAGGCCTATTAGTGCACCCCTATCTGGACGACTGGTTGATTCGTGCAAAATCGAGGGCCGAAAGCGAGCAAGCTACTGCGCGAGTGGTGGCGTTCCTGGAGGAGCTAGGTTGGATTGTCAACAGGGCCAAGAGTCACCTGGTTCAAAGCCTGGAGTATCTGGGAGCTCGCTTCAACACCGCAGTAGGAAGGGTGTTCCTTACGGCAGAGAGAGCGCAGAGTCTTCGGCAGCTGGTTCGTCGGTTTCTCCGCTGTCCGGCGCCCTCAGCGTGGCAGTATCTGCAGTTGGGAACGATGGTGGCGGCCATAGAGACGGTTTCGTGGGCACGGGCACATATGCGCCCTTTACAACGGGCGTTGCTTCGTCGTTGGTCGCATCAACGGGACTCTCTGTCTCAGACTGCTTTGTCCGCCCGAAACTCGTCGCTCCCTGCGTTGGTGGTTGCTTCCCACAGCATTAGAGAAAGGGAGGCCCCTGGATCTGCCGGCCTGGATAGCGGTGATGACAAACGCCAGCCTTTCAGGTTGGGGCGCTCATTGCCAAGGTCGGTTCGCGCAGGGTCGGTGGTCACTGCCGGAGCAGAATTGGCAGATAAACCGTTTGGAGCTTCGGGCGGTGACTCTCGCACTACAGGCATTCCAGCCCTTTCTCCGCGGCAAGGCGGTGCGGGTACTCTCGGACAATGCGACGGCCGTCTCCTATGTAAACAGGCAGGGCGGCACCAGCAGCGTCAGACTGGAAGCCGAAGCAGAAGTCCTGTTCACTTGGGCGGAAGAGCACCTGCTGGATCTGTCAGCGGCGCATGTCGCGGGCGTAGACAATGTCCAGGCAGATTTCCTCAGTCGGGTGAGAGTGGATCCGGGGGAGAGTGGGTCCTTCATCCCGGTGTTTTCGAGTTAATCGTACACAGGTGGGGCACGCCGGTCATGGATCTGATGGCCACCTTTTCCTCGGCAAAGGTCGGACGCTTCTTCAGCAGAAGGCGGGAAAGGATGTCAGAGGGACTGGATGCTCTCATTCAGGAGTGGCCGGCCGGTCAGCTCCTATATGTGTTTCCTCCGTGGGTGCTGATCGGAAGGGTCCTACAGCGGATAGCGCAGTTCGACGGTCAGGTGATTCTGATAGCCCCAGACTGGCCGCGGCGGCCCTGGTACGGGGACCTCGTTCGTCTGTCGGTGTCCCAACCGTGGCGGCTCCCACCTCGGGCGGATCTTCTGACGCAGGGACCTCTGCTCATGCTGCACGTAGGTCGATTCTCGCTTACGGCCTGGCTCTTGAAAGAGCTCGGCTAAGGGCGCGAGGGTATTCGGCGGCCATCATTTCTACCCTCCTGAAGGCGAGAAGACGTTCGACTTCTCTTGCGTATATCCGCGTCTGGAGACTCTTCGAGGCCTGGTGCGAGACCCGGAGTTGTGCGGCCTTGCACGCCTCCGTCTCTCATATTCTGGAGTTTTTGCAGGCTGGGCTTGACAAAGGCCTTGTAGCGGCGACATTGCGGGTGCACGTGGCAGCGTTGTCGTGTTACAGAGGCAAAGTTGGGGGGCGCTCTCTCAGTTGTCATTGGGATATTGAGCGTTTCTTGCGTGCGGTGTTGCTGCTGCTGCGACCGCCGCTTAGGCAGGTCATCCCGAAGTGGCATTTGCTGACTGTCTTAGACGCGCTAGAGCGTCCGCCCTTCGAACCGCTCTCCCGGGCAACCCTCAAAGATATCACCTTAAAGTTAGTGTTCTTAGTGGCCATAAGTTCGGCTCGGAGAATTTCAGAGTTACAAGCGCTTTCCTGCAGGGAGCCTTTTCTCTCGTTCTTCCCGTCCAAAGTGGTTCTGCGGACGGTGCCGGCTTTTCTTCCAAAGGTGGTGTCCCCTTTCCATGTCAACCAGGAGATTTCCTTACCCGTGTTCGCTCCAGAAGGGAGCACGTCAGCTTCAAAGAGCTTGCATCTCTTGGATGTCCGCAGGGCTTTGAAACGGTACCTTCGGAAGACCGTTGATTTTCGCAAGTCCGACAAACTTTTTGTACTGTTTGCGGGTCCTAGGAAGGGGGAAGCGGTGTCGAAAGCGTCCATTGCTCGTTGGCTCAAGGATACCATCGCGTCCACCTATTTGTTGAAAGGGAAGGCGGTGCCAGAAGGGCTTCGGGCTCATTCCACAAGAGCGCAGGCTGCCTCCTGGGCGGAGTTCCACTTAGTGCCTCCGGCGGACATTTGCAAAGCGGCTACTTGGTCTTCCTTGAATTCGTTTGCACAGCATTACCGCCTTGATGTGTTTGCACGGGAGGAGACGTTCTTTGCTTCGGCAGTGCTACAGGCGGGTCGTCCAGGGCCCTCCCAAGTCTGGTTTGCGTTTACTGCTCTGGTACTTACCCAGAGGTCCAGGACTAGACTCGTTACACGATCAGGAAGATGAAATTAGACTTACCTGCTAATTGTAGTTCCTGGAGTGTAGCCAGTCTAGTCCTGTATCCCTCCCTAGGCGTTCTGCGTCCTTATTGCCTGAACGAGGATCCACTTACAGGTAAGAGTCTTATTTACGCCCTATGGGGTTAGGTGCTGTGAGTGGGCATGGTACTTTTCTCCAGGACCAAGCAGGAAGTCAGTCCTCACATATGGGTGACGTCGGCGCCGACGGAGCCCTCGCGGAGGAATTTTCCCCAGCTTTCAAAGAAAGCCTTTGGGAATTGCAGCGCACATGCGCGGTCCTCTTCCCGCCCAAGGGTGCCATCTTGCTCAGTCTTCTTTTTTCCGCGGAGCCCTACAGACGTTGTCTGTGAATCCCCGCCGAAAAGTTGATTTTTTTTCTCTATTTTTCTCTTTTTTCTTCGGTTCAACGCCGTTTTTTTTTTTTTTCCCTCCCGGACTCGCGACGCCGGTTGCGAGTCCGTTCCTGATTTTTCGTTTTTTTGTCCTTCGTGACAGATTTCGCGCCTTTTTCCTTTTTCCCTGGCAGCCCGGTCATTCGACCTCGCGGGGGCCCTTTTTACCCCGATGGCTGCCAGCGGCTTTAAAAAGTGTGATCTCTGTAAGAAACTCATGTCTCTTACAGACACTCATGACTTGTGCCTCCGCTGCCTCGGACCAGATCATGACTCCATGATCTGTGGGCCATGCAGCAAAATGTCCTCAAAAGCGTTGAGTCGGCAGCATCAGCGGGAGCGTATCTTCTCTGACTCCGGCCGGGCTCGGACCTCGTCAGAGGCTTCGACGTCTTGGGACTCTGGTCCTGAGCATCGTCGAAGTTCCTCTGAAAGGGGGTCTCCTACCCGGGAACATCATCAGAAGAATAAACCCGCGAGGGCGGGATCGGTGGACGCTCCTGGTTCCTCGAGGGCCAGGTCGCATAGCCCCGATTCCCGTCCCGGGTCCTCGGAGATGGAGAGGCCGTCAAAACATCCTCGACTCGAGGTGGACTTGCCCGCTCACGTGAGTACTGTTGTCCTCATTGACTCGCCTCCGAAGGACCCGCCGTCGGGGGCTGCTGGGTCTCCTGAGCTCAGACTCAGGTTGATGGCCTTGGAGAGCAGTCTGACTGCCTTCATGGACCAGCAGCGGGTATTGATCGCTGGCCTCGCCGGTGTTTCTGCCCTGACCGCCGGGACGTCGACCTCCAAATCGACCCCGGAGACCGAGCCGATCCTCGAGTTCATGAGGGCTCGAGTCGATCCTCGGTCGAGGTCTCCTTCGGCCTCCTGTTCGGGACCGAGGTCGTCGACGCCGACTCCCTCGGCGTCGGAGCGGATAGCATCGGTGCCTGCCCGACCGGAGCCGCTCGACGACTCCTCCGAGGAGTCGGCCTGGGAATCTGAGGACGAAGAGTCACCTGGTTCTTTTCGGACTCGGTGTGTCCCTTCGGACTCCCCTGAGTCCGAACCTCAGAGACGGTCCCCCCCCCCCCCCCCCCCCCCCGGAGGATACCCGGTTCTCAGACTTCGTGAGGGATATGGCCAAGGCCTTGGCCTTCCCCGCGGATCCCGAGGAGGAGCCTCGAGTCGAAGAACTCGATGCCCTCCAATATGACTCCCCCGAAGGAGGCCTTTATTGTACCGGTTCCTCCGATGCTGGAACGACTTCTCTTCTGCATGTGGGAGAGCCCGGCGTCGTTGCCGGTATTAAGCAAGCGGGTCGATTCCATTTATCGAGTCCGCAAGAGCCCCGGCTTCCAAAAGGCACAACTACCGCACCATTCCATGGTGGTGGAATCGGCCATGCATAGACTTCAGAGTCAAAAAATGCACTCCTCGGTGCCCCCTGGTAGGGAAGCCCGAAGCCTGGATGCCCTCGGTAGGAAGTGCTTCCAGGGCTCTATGCTTGCTTGTCAAGTCCAGACTTATCAGCTCTACATGGGCATGTATCTCCGAGACCTGGCTAAGGAAATAGCCGGGTTCTCTTCTGGTCTCTCCGAACCTTTGCAGAGGTTCCAAACCTTGTCTACTGGTATTTGGGAGTGCTCCAAGTTTATATCTCGAGCAGCCTATGATGGTTTTGAGGCTTCGGCTCGAGTAGCTGCGGCCGGCATCGGTGGACGCCGCCAGGCTTGGCTTCAGACGTCCAACCTCGAGCCCTGGGTACAGGACAAGTTGGTCGATGTCCCCTGCCGAGGTGATAACCTCTTTGGCAAGCCCATGGATGAGAAGGCTGCACAAATCGAGACGGAGACTCTCACCAGGACTCATCTCTCAAGGAAGACCTCTGCCCCTTCTCAAAAGAAGAAGGCCTCGGGGAAAAAGCCCTTTTACCCGAGGAAGGGTGCTGCCTATAAATGCTACCCTCAGTATCAGGCCTCAGCAGCTCCCCCACAGGGAAAGCAGGCCAAGGGACGGGGTAATGGGTCCCGTAGGCAGCAAGCCCCCAAGCCTGCACCACCGGCCCCTGCTCAGCAGGGTGGGGGTTTTTGACTTCATCAGCATAGCCTCTCCCCCTCAGCTGGTTTCTCTCAGCACAGGAGGCCGGCTGGTCCATTTTGCCCAAAGGTGGTCCAACATCACCACAGATACCTGGGTACTTCACATAGTTCAAGAGGGCTATCTTCTTCACTTTCACCAGGTACCTCCCTCCTACTTTCCAGGGGAGCCTCCCAGACTCCCTTTGCACAGGGACTTACTCCTTCAGGAGTTAGCAAGTCTTGTTCAGGAACAAGCCGTGGAACCGGTGCCCCACCACCTGAGGGGCCAAGGGTTTTACTCCAGGTACTTCCTGATTCCAAAAAGAACAGGAGGCCTCAGACCCATCCTGGACTTGCGAAACCTCAACAAGTTCCTTGCAAAGGAAAAGTTCAAGATGCTTACCCTTGGAATCCTGCTGCCCTACCTCCAGCAGGGAGACTGGCTATGCTCCTTGGATCTGAAAGATGCGTATACTCATATCCTCATTCATCCGGACCACAGACAATATCTCAGGTTTGTTGTGGGAGGAAATCATTACCAGTACAGAGTGCTGCCCTTTGGCCTATCCTCCGCACCCAGGGTGTTCACCAAATGCCTCGCAGTGGTGGCGGCCTATCTGAGACTCCAAGGTCTGTTTGTGTTCCCATACCTGGACGACTGGCTCATCAGAGCCCCATCTTCACCAGAGGCCGCTCAGTGCGATGAGTCGCTTGTGGCTCTACTCCAGCACTTGGGTTTTGTCATAAACTTCGCAAAGTCCACTTTGCTCCCCTCTCAAAATCTCGAGTTCATAGGCGCCAGGTTGGACACGCTTCAGGCGCGGGCCTGCCTTCCTCTGGACAGGGCCAAGCGGCTCATGGATCTCGCCAGCCACTTTCACAGCAATGCGCTGGTCTCCGCCAGGCACTTTCTGCGACTGCTCGGCCATATGGCTTCCACGGTCCATGTGACCCCCAATGCCCGACTGAACATGCGTCCTGCTCAGTGGTGCCTTCGCAATCAATGGCATCAGGCCACGGGGAGCCTAGCGGACTCTGTGCAGATCTCCGACCAGCTGGTCTCCTCTCTACGATGGTGGCTTCATCTACCCAACCTAGTGCTAGGAGTGGCTTTTCAGCCCCCTCCGCATTCTCAGGTCCTAACGACCGATGCTTCTCTCCTGGGTTGGGGAGCACATTGCCAAGGGTCATGTACTCGAGGACTCTGGACTCCTTGGGAGTCTGCTCAACAGATAAACTTCCTGGAGCTCAGAGCCATCCGCCTAGCGCTCAAAGCCTTCTCTCACCTGGTGTCCCACCAGTCGCTGCTGATACAGACGGACAACCAGGTTGCCATGTTCTACGTAAACAAACAAGGCGGAACAGGCTCTTTCCTCCTCTGTCGGGAGGCGCAACGGCTATGCTCTTGGGCAGTACGCCAGGGCATCCTCCTCAGGGCTGTCTATCTCCCAGGTCAAGAAAATTACCTGGCCGACAAGCTCAGCAGGATCCTCCAGCCACACGAGTGGAGGTTGGACCCGCTGGTGGTTCAGCGGATCTTTCTCAAGTGGGGCCTCCCCACCATGGATCTGTTTGCCAGTCCTCTGAACCGGCAGCTGCCCAGATTCTGCTCTCGACAGCCGCATCCTCTCCGGGTAGCGGCGGATGTGTTTCTAATTCCATGGTCCACCGGCCTCTTGTATGCCTTTCCTCCCATGCCACTGGTGTCTCGGACGCTCTTCAAGGTTCTCAGAGACAAAGCATCGATGATCCTAGTGGCTCCCCGGTGGCCGAGACAACCTTGGTTCCCGCTTCTGATGCAGCTAGCGGTAGACACTCCTCTTCCACTGGGATTTCAGCCCGACCTCCTGTCGCAGGATCAGGGGACTCTCCTACACCCTAATCTCCGGCCCCTTCATCTGATGGCCTGGCTGCTGAAAGGGTAGTCCTTGCTCCTCTGCAGCTACCTCCAGATGTGGAGGAGGTCGTCTTGGCCTCCAGGAGGCCCTCCACCCGAAAGGTCTACGCTTTCAAGTGGCGTCGGTTCTCCATCTGGTGCACTCAGCAGTCTCAAGATCCTTTCTCCTGTTCAGCATCAGTGGTCTTGCAATACTTGCTCTCTCTCTCTAACCTTGGACTTAAGTCCAACTCGGTCAAGGTCCACCTCAGTGCTCTTTCTGCGCATCACAGGCCGGTGGATGGTAGACCTCTTTCCAGCCACCCTCTGGTGGCTCGGTTTCTCAGAGGCCTCCTTCTCCTTAAGCCACCTTTGCGCCCGCCGGCCCCGGACTGGGATCTTAATGTGGTTTTGCAGCGGATTACCTGTCCGCCTTTTGAGCCTATGGCTACCTGTCCGCTGCGTTTTCTTTCATGGAAAACCTTGTTCTTGGTAGCCCTCACTTCTGCTAGACGCGTTAGTGAGCTGCAGGCCCTGGTTTCCGATCCTCCTTACACTAGGTTCTACAAGAACCGGGTAGTCCTATGGACTCACCCTAAGTTTCTTCCCAAAGTGGTTTCCCCTTTTCACATCAACCAGGAGGTGGTACTTCCGACCTACTTTCCCAGGCCACACTCCAGCTGAGCTGAAATGGTCCTGCATACCCTGGACTGTAGACGGGCATTGACCTTCTGCCTTGACCGTACGCGGGAGCACCGAAGGACTGTTCAGCTCTTCGTGTCTTATGACCCCAACAAGTTGGGGCTCCCTGTCTCCAAGCGTACTCTGTCCATCTGGATTGCGGACTGTATCGCTTGGGCTTATGAGGCAGCCGGCCTCGTGCTGGAAGGTAGAGTCACAGCTCATCGTGTTCGGGCGAAGGCTAAGTCGGTGGCTTACCTCCGCTCTGTTCCATTGGCAGACATCTGCCGGGCCGCTACTTGGTCTTCAAGCCAGACTTTTGCAGCCCATTACTGCCTGGAGAGGGAGTCCCGCAGGGACAGTGCTTTCGGACAGGCAGTCCTCCGTAACCTCTTTGAGGTATAAGCAACTCCTACCCTCCGTCCCAGATGTTGGGCTACCGGTTGGAGACATATTCAGAGAAGATTCCTTCCTTCTGTGCTGCTGAGCTAGAGGGAGCTCATTTTTGTGCTTAGGGTCTCCGGTAGCCTTAAGCTTGGGAGTCCCATATGTGAGGACTGACTTCCTGCTTGGTCCTGGAGAAAGCGTAGTTACTCACCTGTAACAGGTGTTCTCCAGGAGCAGCAGGAATCAGTCCTCACAACCCTCCCTCCTCCCCTTGGAGTTGCAGTTCTATGCTTTCGTTTTTGCTAATTTTAGTTGTCTTTTAGCTATGTCATCTGACTGAGCAAGATGGCACCCTTGGGCGGGAAGAGGACCGTGCATGCGCGCTGCAATTCCCAAAGGCTTTCTTTGAAAGCTGGGGAAAATTGCTCCGCGAGGGCTCCGTCGGCGCCGACGTCACCCATATGTGAGGACTGATTCCTGCTGCTCCTGGAGAACACCTGTTACAGGTGAGTAACTACGCTTTTTGCTCTGTAAAAAAAAAAAAACACTCAAGTGGGGGGTTGGCCATGTATTATACCTGTTATTGCCCTATGGCGGCCGAAGTGGGTGGTTTCTTTCTTTTGCTTTTCCCTTCTGGGAGGAGAATCCTGCTTCAGTTCAAGTCACAGTTTCAAGCGGCGGGGAGCTTGTGGGCAGTACGTTGCTGTGCTGTAACCTTCCCAGGGTTACGTAGTTTTAGATAGTTTTTAGGTAATTTGGGGCATGGTTGTGGAATAATTTCTACGTGTGCGTTCCTAATTGTGTCTCCGGTGAGTCTGCTTTGTCAGTAGGTTACTGATGCCTGGAGGCGGATTCCAAGTGGATATACTGGTGACATCAGAAAAAAGGAGGAGTTTCCTCAGTCTCCAGCTGCTGGATTGGATTGGGAACCCAGAGGTCCAGGACTAGACTGGCTACACTCCAGGAACTACAATTAGCAGGTAAGTCTAATTTCATCTTTTATTCCTTCAAAGTCTGGCTATTAAGGTATGTGAGATTATCCTTAGCGGTTTTTGTAATATTTTTATTTTATTCTATTTTCCGTTATTTGTTCTTAGCGCGGCTCGCGCATTAACGGCACACAGGTTATTAATAGAATATCTATGCAGTGCTTTCGAAGCTGTGCTCGCGGCTGAAGACTGCTGCCTGGAATGTTTATTTTTTGTTGTGCAGGTACATGCGATGTGCACGAGCGGGAGTTGAGCTCGAGATAGTTGAATGCGCTACTAATATAGTTTATTTTTGTGAACAGCTGTTTAACTTGCCAATACCTCTTCTCATTCTTACGGAGTTTGAATGTTTAAGAATTTGAATGGCGCCAGAGTTGCAGCTTAATTTCGGAGCATGACCTTTTAAGGAGTTTAGCTCTTCTTCAGTTTGAGCAATGGATTGAGTTGGTAATTGATTGTTATAATTTTTTAATAATAGTTTTTATTGTTAAAATGCCAGCGAAACCACGTTGTTTTGTTTGTGGTTCAAGACGTGGTGAGTTATTGGAATCCGGTGTGTGCAGATTGTGCACTTTGGATCCTGATACTTTGAATAAATCTCAAGACACTTCTTCTGGTGTTCAGGTTACGGTTGCACCAGAAAAAGGTGATTCTCTCCCCCCTGCTTTGAGTCCAGTGCGCTTTGATCCTGGACCATGAATAATCCTTCTATGTCCTCGGGAGATTTCTCATTCAATTCCTCCAAATTTTTATTCACTAATGAGACAGGCTTTAGAACTTCTACAGCCTATGTTAGGAGTCTTTTCTAAAGCTTCTAAGTGTAGGAAGCGTTCAGGTTCTATAGGTCTGCCCGAGGAAGAAGCAAGGTTAGCAAAAGTTGGTAAACAGGGTTTACCTGACAGTCTCCTGGAGGATGATTTGGTTGATACAGATGATGTTGATCAAACCTCAGACATTGAATTGGAGGAAGGAGAATTACCAGAAGGAAGAACAACTAAGTAGAATTGTTCGAATCTTTCGTAAAGAAGAATTGCCTGCGTTAATTTCCGAAACTCTTAAGTCTCTTAATATGCCTGTGGGTGATTCCTTAGCAGAAGAGTCATTAGAAGATCCTCTTTTGCTGGCGGTGAGAAAATCTCAGCGTGTTTTCCCAGTACATAGAGTTTTTAAATCTATGATTCAGGAAGAGTGGGATTCTCCTGAGGCAAATTTTCGAGGTTCCAGATCTTTAACTCGTCTTTATCCCCTTTCTGATCAAGACAAGGAGTTATTTCGTTCTCCTAAGGTGGATGCTGCAGTCTCGGCGGTAACCAAAAAGACTACTATTCCAGTGGAAGGGGCTGCAACTTTAAAGGATGTTCAAGATTGAAAGTTGGACACATTGCTTAAGCAGGTGTTTGATATTAGCGCCCTTTCTTTACATGCTTCTATAGCAGGGGCTTGGGTCGCGAGAAGCTGTTTACAGTGGTCTCAAAAATTGCAGATAGATCAAGCTAGTGAACAGTTAGATGAGGTGACTCGGTTAGAGTCGGGTGCTGCCTATTTATCTGATATACATTATGATCTTATCAGAGCCCTAGCTAAAAGCATGGCTTCTGTGGTAGCGGCACGAAGATACCTGTGGTTACGCAACTGGTCGGCTGACGCTTCATCTAAGGCTCGTCTGAGTAAATTGCCTTTTAGGGGAAAGCTTTTGTTTGGCGAAGATTTAGAAAAGTTAGTTAAAGAGCTCGGGGAGTCCAAAGGCGGCTGTCTGCCTGAAGATAGGCCTAGACAGGTTCAAGGTGCTGGAGGTTCTCGTGGAAATCCTAGGGAATTTCGTAGATTTCGAAATCCTCGTTTTGGTCAACCTATGAGAGGGAGGTTCTCAATGAGGGGACAGGGATTTCGAAATTTTAGGGGAGTCGGAAGAGGTTTTGTTCAATTTCAAAACCAAAACCCTAAAAAGACCCAATGAGATGAAACAGGCTCGGGCAGAGTTGATTCCTGTAGGAGGAAGGTTAAGGAATTTTTACCCTGCCTGGGTCGAAATTACAACGGATCAGTGGGTTTTAGAAATTATTCGAGAAGGTTATGCCCTGGAGCTTCTTCGTCCCGTGTCAGATTCCTTTGTTCAGTCTCCTTGCCGCTCGCCACAAAAATTGCATGCGGTTACGGCAACGTTACAGCGTTTGCTTCACCTTCATGCAGTAATACCCGTCCCAAAGGAACAGTACGGTCTCGGTCGTTCAATTTATTTTGTAGTTCCAAAGAAAGAGGGCACTTTTCGCCCAATTTTGGATCTAAAAAGGCTAAATCGCTGCCTTCGTATTACTCATTTCAGGATGGAAACGCTGCGTTCTGTCATCGCGTCAGTAAGAGCAGGCGAATTTTTAACGTCATTGGATCTGACAGAAGCTTATCTTCATATTCCAATTCGAAAAGATCATCAAAAGTTTCTGAGAATCGCTCTGCCCATGGGACACTTTCAATTTCAAGCAATGCCTTTCGGGCTAGCAACGGCTCCGAGAGCATTTACCAAGGTAATGGCAGTCGTAGCGGCTGCACTTTGCAAAGAAGGAGTAAGAGTGCATCCTTATTTAGACGATTGGCTAATTCGAGCGAAGTCAAAACAAGAAAGCGTGCGAGCAACCGCACGAGTGATACAGTTGATGGAGAGTCTCGGCTGGGTAGTCAATTTTGCAAAGAGCAAATTGGAACCCACGCAGTCTCTGGAATATTTGGGAGCGCATTTCGAAACAGCAAAAGCAGCTGTTTTCCTTCCAACCAAGAGAGTTCAGAGAATGAGGGAGTTAGTCAGTCGATTTCTCGCCAGGAAGGCGCCAACGGCGTGGCATTATCTGCAATTGCTAGGCATGATGGCTTCAACGATAGAGGTAGTTCCATGGGCGAGAGCTCATATGCGTTTGTTACAGAGTGCACTTCTTCTAAGATGGTCTCATCAGAAGGATGCTTTGTCTCATCGTCTAATATGTCCTCAAGAAGTTCGTCAAGATCTTCTCTGGTGGTTAGTAAAGGAGCATCTAGAGGCAGGGATGCCTTTGGAGTCGCCATCTTGGACGCTTCTAATGTCAGATGCAAGCCTGTCAGGTTGGGGTGCCCATTGTCAGGGCAATTATGTTCAAGGTCTTTGGTCACAGGAGGAACAGATTTGGTCGATAAACCGTCTGGAGATGAGAGCAGTGACCTTTGCGCTGCAGAAGTTTCAGAAGTTTTTAACTTTGTCGGCAGTAAGAGTTCTATCCGACAATGCGACAGCTGTTGCCTACATAAATAGTCAAGGAGGAACTGGCAGTATGACCTTACAAATGGAATCAAGTCAACTTTTCAAATGGGCAGCATGCAACCTGTCGTTTCTTTCCGCTCAGCATATCGCAGGTGTGGACAATGTGGAGGCGGATTTTCTAAGTCGTCGCAGGATAGATCCAGGAGAATGGCAGCTTCACCCGGGAGTATTTGCAAAATTAGTTCATCGATGGGGCTTGCCAATAATGGATCTGATGGCAACTTACAAATCGGCGCAGGTCGCAAGATTTTTCAGCAGAAGGAGAGAAAGGATGTCAGAAGGACTCGATGCCTTAACACAGAAGTGGCCAGAAAACGGTCGTCTTTATGTATTTCCCCCATGGGCGCTGATAGGTCGTGTATTGCAGCGAGTGGAGAATCATCGAGGTCTTGTCTTGTTAACAGCACTCGAAGGCCTTGGTATACAGATCTAGTACGTCTTCTAGTGGACAGGCCTTGGAGGTTTCCCCTACAAGTGAATCTTCTACAGCAAGGGTCCATTAAACATGCCCCAGGTAGCTCGATTCTCGCTTACGGCATGGCTCTTGAAAGGGCTAGGATGACTGCTAAGGGATATTCTTCGGCAGTCATATCTACTTTGTTAAAGTCACGAAGACGTTCGACGACTTTGGCCTATATTAGAGTTTGGCGAATTTTTGAAGCTTGGTGTGCGGATCAGAAATTAAATCCTTTAAGCGCCACTGTATCGCATATTCTTTCCTTCTTACAAAATGGTGTAGAGAAAGGTCTGGCAGCTAGTTCTTTAAGGGTTCAGTTGGCTGCTATCTCTTGTTATCGTGGTAAAATTAAAGGTCAGTCCTTGGGTTCGCACGCTGATATTAGGAGATTTTTGAGGGCTGTATTAATCATTTGGCCTCCTAGGCGTAATTTATTTCCTCTGTGGGATTTAAATTTAGTTTTAGAAGCTCTTGTGAAACCTCCGTTTGAGCCTTTGAAGGAGTCGTTTTTAAAAGATTTAACATTAAAGACGGTTTTTCTCGTGGCTATTTGTTCAGCTAGAAGAATTTCTGAGCTACAGGCTTTATCTTGTAAAGAGCCGTACTTATTTTTTAATCACAAATTGGTGTTACGTACAGTTCCTGCCTTTTTACCAAAGGTGGTTTCGCTTTTTCATATCAACCAGGTAGTTTCTCTTCCAGTGTTTTCAAAGATAGAGAAGGATAAATCAGCTGGTAAATTGCATCTTTTAGATGTGCGTCGTGTTTTGAAATGGTATCTTCGTAGAACAGCTCCTTTCAGAAATTCGGATAGATTATTTGTGACCTTTGGGGGTCCGCATAAAGGAAAAGCGGCGGCAAAATCTTCTATTTCAAGATGGGTGAAAGAAGCGATTTCATCTGCTTATATTCTAAAAGGAAGGGTGGTTCCAATGGGTCTCAGAGCTCATCCTACTAGGGCACGTGCAGCATCCTGGGCGGAAGCTAGTTTAGTTCCTGTTGGTGATATTTGTAGAGCTGCCACCTGGTCATCTTTGCATACTTTTGCTAAACATTATCGTTTAGATGTGCAAGAAGCAGGAGATGGGTGTTTTGGTTCAGCTATTCAGGCTGGGCTTGCAGGTCCCTCCCATTAAGATTCACTCTAAGGTTCCGGGACTGGACTAGAGAGACGCAAAGGAAGACTAAATTAGACTTACCTGCTAATTGTTGTTCCTTAAGGAACTCTAGTCCAGTCCCGGACCCCACCCAAAAGATTTATAGATTATTAAAGCCTTGATTGAAGGAATATAAAGGATTTTATGGAATATTTTATAGGATATTTTTTTCTCTGTTTAATTTTTAATTCCATAAGGAAACTTTGTCGGCAGCAGTGCATATTTAGTATTAAAAAAAAAAAATTAAATTATAATATCTTAGTTATTAGGAATATTATGTATTTTGAAGTTTAATATTTATATTATCTACTTATTTGTTCTGCTGAGTCTGCTTTGTCAATAGATACTGGTATTTAGGGGCGGAGTTAGCCTACTTGTACTGGTGACATCTGAAGAGAATGACATCATTCAGTCTCCAAGGCTGCTGGAGGACGTTCTAAACTCTAAGGTTCCGGGACTGGACTAGAGTTCCTTAAGGAACAACAATTAGCAGGTAAGTCTAATTTAGTCTTATGAGCCAGGCCTCAACCCTTTTGCAGTGCCTGCAGGCCCATGATGCTGCTTCCTTGAGAGAAAACCTTTTCCATCCAACACAATGAAGGGTTGTCCATTCCAGGTTACCACCAGTAGGCCGCTGTTTCCACCTTTATCGCCAGGAGTGGGCCTTGGTCACTGCCAATCAGCAGGCACTCAACATTGTTTCTTATGGTAATATCCTGGAGTATAAGGAA
Organism: Ichthyophis bannanicus; assembly: GCA_033557465.1. Lineage (NCBI taxonomy): Eukaryota > Metazoa > Chordata > Amphibia > Gymnophiona > Ichthyophiidae > Ichthyophis > Ichthyophis bannanicus. The sequence continues at coordinate 120,410,406 of CM066048.1, forward strand.
CCTGGTTTAGGTACCTTGTGTGGCTTCAAAGCCAAAAAGGCTGCTGTCCAGTCTACTCTGGAAAGACTGGTGCAGTTTCAAGCCGTTGTGGCCATACCTCCCATTCAGAGGCAAGGGAAGATACTCGGTGCCTCTGAAGATCTTTCTATGGGATGGAAATGCTGAGAGCAGACATAGACAATATGATGGGGGGCGTTTTCTCAAATCATTGAACCTGGCAATGCTGCACTGTCATATTCCCATTAGGGAAGATTAACAACAGTTGCTGTTCTTGGCACACTTGTTTCTGTGTCCTACCCTTTGGCCTCACCATGGCCTGAGGACCTTTTTCCATGATCATGATGATCGAGGTCGCAACTCTGCAGCATGAGGGTGTACTGTAAGGATCTTCACCTTGTGGATGTCTGGAGGGTGCTTCTCCGGTACTTGGTTAGGTATCTGTTTTGTAAGTTTGACCATTTTTTTGTGCTGTTTTCTGGCTCGTGCATGGGTGACATGGCGGCTAAGCTGACTTTGGGTCGCTGGATTAAGGAGGCCTTTGCCTCGGTGTATCTGTTTATGAAATTGGCTGGTTCCGGAGGGTTTGCGTGCCCATTCTCCCAGAGTGCAGGCATCCTTGTGGGCAGAGTGGAGCTTGGTAGCCCCTCTAGCATTTGTCAGGCCAGCAGCATTGGAATCATTTTCCACTTTGGTCAAGCATTACCGCCTGGATGTCTACATGAGGGCGGACATGGCCTTTGGCGCAAGGGCTTTGCGAGCTGTTGTCTTGTTTTCCCACCCAGTGGAGTTGCAGTATTGGTACATCCACTTGTCTGCACTGGTCTAGTAGGACTATATGAAAAGTGACATTTTTACATACCAGTTAATGTCCTTTCTTTGAGTCCTGTTAGACCAGTCCAGGACCTGTCCCTGGAAATGTATTGCTCTGTTTTTCTGCTGCGGTATCCTTGAGTCCGCTGTGATTCTTATACTTGGCTCTGAAGGTTCATAGTCTGACAATCTTATGTTTGTACTTTCCTGTACATGGTTCTCTACTGTTGATCACTCCATCACCCAATTGAGGGGCAGTTTCTCCAGATAGGTTAGTTTTGCGCATACCATAGCAGTAATGAATCTCACTTCTAAGCCATGGTATGTGGAGTATGATCTCAGTCTCTCAGATTCTGCTAATGCTTGGTGTAGTACTGGCATCGTGCCAAAGTTTCCTCCTGGAGTTCATGGGGAGTATTTCTGTATCTTTTTGGTCTCTGACTGCACTTCTTGGTACTTCAGGATCTCCTGTCTCTCCATGCAATTCAGAGAATAATCGTTCAGAACAGACACCTCTATCAGTGCCATTCTGGTGTTTTTCTCCTTTACTACTATGTTGGGTTTCCACATCATCCTGCTAGACCAGTCCAGACAAGTGGGTCGTGTCCCCCTGACAGCAGATGGTGAGACAAATAGAGAAGCTTTGAACCCTCCCCTTGGTATATAAACTCCTGCCGCTAGGGGCAGCTTCAGTATTTTCTCTGTCTCAGCAGATTGTGGGGGCCTGTTGTAGTGGTTTTTCCCTGTTTTCACCGGGTCTCTGGGGGTCCAGAGCTGCACCTGGTTGTGTGGATCATTGGGTATCTCTTAAGGGGAGAGCTCATGTTATAAGAAATAGTGCAGCCTCCCATCTCAGCTTACTACTCCTTTAGAAAAAAAAAATACAAAATCCAGCAACTGCTCAGCTCTGGGACCACAGATCTGCACTGGGAACAAGGAGCAGTGGGGTTCTCCTCTATTCTCCAGGCCAAGCAGGAAGTCAGTCCTCACATATGGGTGACATCGACATCGATGGAGCCCTTGTGGAGCATTTCCCCAGCTTTCCAAGAAAGCCTTTGGGAATGCAGGCACGCATGCGCGGTTCCCTTCCCGCCTAAAGGTGCCATCTTGCTCAGTCTCTTTTTCTGTGAAGCCCACTGGACCTTCGGGGCTCCTCGGACAGGGGGTCCCCCGACCGGGAACGAAAGAGGAAGAAGCGGCTCGCGAGGGCATCGTCGGAAGAGGTCCCTGGCTCCTCGAGAGCTAGGTCTCAGACCCCCGACCGTCGCCCCGGGCCCGTGGAACAGGAGAAGCCTCCCAAAGTACCTCGAGTGGAGCCGGAGTCTGTTGGACACGTAAGTCCTGTAGTCCTCGTGGACTCTCCTCCCAGAGAGCCACCGCCGGGGCCCGAGTCGGGGGCTGCTGGGTCTCAGGCTGACAGCCTTGGAGAGCAGACTGTCTGCCTTCATGGAACAGCAGCGGGCACTGATGGCCAGCCTGTCTGGCGCATCTGCCCCAACCACCGGGACATCGACATCGACCCCGGAGACCGAGCCGATACTCAAGACCATAAAGGCTCGAGGTCGACCTCGGTCACGGTCTCCCTCGACCTCCTGTTCGGGACCGAGGGTGTCGACGCCGGTGCCTTCGGCGTCGGGCGGGTGCTCACAGGCCCCGCGCGGTTGGACCCCGATTCCTCATCGGACGAGTCCGCCTGGGAGACGGAGGACGAGGAGTCCCCCGACACCTTCAGGACTCAGTGCGTCCCGTCGGACTCACCGCAGTCTGAGCCCTGGTGTAGATCCCCCCCCCCCCCCCCCGGGAGGATACCCAGTTCTCTGAGTTTGTCCGGGATATGGCCACTGCGTTGGCCATCCCTGCGGACCCCGAGGAGGAGCCTCAAGCCGAGGAGCTCGAGGCCCTACAGTATGACTCTCCTCCGAAGGAGGCCTTTACTGTTCCGGTTCCTCTGATGCTGGAACGGCTCCTCTTCCGGATGTGGGAGGCACTGGCCTCGGCGCCAGTTCTAAGCAAGCGGGTCGAAAAGCGGGTCGAACTTTCAGAAGGCGCAGCTACCACACCATTCCATGGTGGTAGAATTGACCATGCATCGCCTGAAAAGTCAGAAGATGCACTCCGTGTTGCCCCCTGGCAGGGAGGCCCGGAACCTCGATGGTTTTTGGTAGAAAGTGCTTCCAGGGCTCGATGCTTGCTTGCCGTGTCCAGTCTTACCAGCTGTACATGGGCATGTACTTGCGAGACCTGGCCAAGGAGCTGGCCGGCTTCTCTGCTGGTCTCTCCAGGGAACCCTTGCAGAGGTTCAAGTCCTTGTCCTCGGGGATCCGGGAATGCTCCAAGTTTGTCCCGCGCTGCCTACGATGGCTTCGAGGCTTCGGCCCGTGTTGCGGCAGCCGGCATCGCGGCTCGACACCAGGCATGGCTGCAGTCATCGGACCTTGAGCCATGGGTTCAGGACAAGTTGGTCGATGTCCCTTGCCGAGGTGAGAACCTTTTTGGCAAGCCCATGACCGAGAAGGCCGCACAGCTCGAAACCGAGCACCTCACGAGGACAAGGCTGTCTAGGAAGACTTCTGCCCCTTCTCACAAAAAGAAGGGCTTGGGTAAAAAGCCCTTTTACCCGAGGAAGGGCACTGCCTACAAACAGTACCCACAGTACCAGGCTGCCGCTCAGGGTCAGCAAGCCAAGGGGCAGGGTAATGGGCCCTGTAGGCAGAGGACTCCCAAGCCTCCGGCCCCTGCTCCCACTCAGCAGGGTGGGGGTTTTTGACTCCTTAGGCATAGCCTCTCCAACCCTGCACAGAAGGTCGCCTCGCCTTGTTTGCCCACAAGTGGCCACTCATCACTGGAGACAGTTGGGTGTTAAGTATAGTCCACAAGGGCTGTCTGCTACACTTCCAACAGCTGCCTCCTCCATACTTTCCAGGGGAACCTCCAAGGCCTCCCTTGCACACAGATCTTCTCCTTCAGGAGCTCCAGGGTCTGTTGGTGGACAGGGCAGTGGAGCCTGTGCCTCCCCACTTACAAGGTCAAGGGTTCTACTCCAGGTATTTCCTGGTACCCAAAAGAACCGGTGGCCTTCGGCCTATTCTAGACCTCAGAAATCTCAACAAATTCCTAGAGAAGGAAAAGTTCAAGATGCTTACTCTTGGAACACTTCTGCCCTACCTCCAGCAGGGAGATTGGCTATGCTCCTTAGATCTAAAGGATGCGTATACTCACATCCTCATTCATCCAGACCACAAAAAGTACCTCAGGTTCATTGTGGGAGGAAACTATTATCAGTACAGAGTACTGCCTTTTGGCCTCCCCTCCGCTCCCAGGGTCTTTACCAAATGCCTGGCAGTGGTGGCGGCCTACCTGAGAAATCAGGGAATCTTTGTCTTCCCCTATCTGGACGACTGGCTCATCAGGGGTCAGACATGCCAGGAGGCCAGACAAGCCACCCTCGGAACTATTGCTCTTCTTCAAAGCCTGGGGTTTGTAATAAACTTCGCAAAGTCCACTTTGCTCCCCTCTCAGAACTTGGAGTTCATAGGGGCAAGGTTGGACTCTCTGCTGGCAAAGGCATTCTTGCCAGAAGACAGAGCCCAAAGACTGATAAACTTAGCAAACCAGTTTCTCAGCAGGTCACTGGTGTCAGCCAGACTCTGCCTGAGGCTTCTTGGTCACATGGCTTTGACAGTACATGTGACCCTCAATGCCAGGCTCCATATGAGGCCTGCACAGTGGTGCCTTCGGACTCAGTGGTCACAGGCCACAGGCAGCCTCAGAGACAGGATAAGGGTGTCCAGACAATTTCTGAACTCCCTCAGCTGGTGGCTGCACCCACCCAATCTGCTGCAAGGGGTACCTTTTCAGATTCCTGGGTTCACAGTGGTGGTGTCCACGGACTCCTCCCTGCAGGGCTGGGGAGCTCATTGTCTAGGCAAGTGCACCCAGGGCCTGTGGTCTCCCTGGGAAGCCGCACAGTAAATCAATCTACTGGAACTCAGGGCTATTCGGTTAGCCCTCAAAACTTTCTCTCCGACCCTGGTTCATCAGTCTGTCCTAGTTCAGACAACCAGGTAGCCATGTTTTATGTGAACAAGCAGGGCGGAACTGGGTCCATCTCCTTTGTCAGGAAGCACAGGACCTTTGCTTGTTTGCTCTCCGGCACAACATGCTCCTCAAGGCTGTGTATCTCCCTGGCCAGGAAAACTACCTGGCCGACAGGTTGAGCAGGATTCATGAGTGGCAGCTGCATCCTTTCGTGGTTCAGAAGATTTTCCTGAAATGGGGACTTCCATCCATAGATCTGTTTGCCAGTCCACTGAACAAACAGCTGTCAAAGTTCTGCTCCAGGCAACCGCATCCTCTGCGGATAGCAGCAGATGCTTTTCTGATTCCATGGTCTCAGGGCCTCCTGTATGCGTTTCCTCCCACGCCCTTGGTGGCCCGAACCCTGTTCAAGATTCTTCAGGACAATGCCTCGGCCCTGCTGGTGGCTCCCAGGTGGCCGAGACAGCCTTGGTTTCCACTTCTGCTTCACCTGGCAGTGGATCCTCCACTGCCTCTGGGGTTGCAACCCGACCTTCTCTCTCAGGATCAGGGTTCCCTTCTGCACCCCAATCTCAAAGCTCTCAATTTGATGGCCTGGAGGCTGCAAGGGTAGTTTTGGCTCCCTGGGGACTTTTCTCTCAAGCGTACAACCTACAGGTTCCCCCTGATATGTAGTCATCCTACCAATTCATGCCCCTCACGTTACATCCAACTGCCACTCAACTCTTGACTCCCACATCACATTCAACTCCCACCCCCTGTCTCCCTTCCCTCCCCACGTCCCTGTGTTTAGCTCTGTAGACTCTACTCTATTTTTCTCTCTTTCTCTCTCTTACTCTTTCCTATTATCCAATGGCGTTCCTTTCTCTCTGCTTTTCCACAGCTGCCTTTTATTGTACACCGCCCTGATACCTCGGTCTTGGGCAGTATATCAAGCCTAAATAAATGAAATGAAATGACTACCTCAGGAAGTTGAGGAGGTTGTCCTAGCCTCTAGGAAACAGTCCACTAGGAAAACATATGCTCTCAAATGGAAAAGGTTTTCTGTGTGGTGTCAGCTACGTACAGAGGATCCTTTCTCCTGTACTATACCAGTAGTGCTTCAGTACTTACTGCACTTATCAAATCAGGGACTTAAGTCCAATTCTGTTCGGGTCCACTTCTCTAGCAGCTCACCACGCACTGGTGGAAGGACATTCTCTGTCGGTTCATCCCTTGGTGTCCCGGTTTCTCAGGGGCTTGCTTTTACTCAAGCCTCCGATCCATCCACCTGCTCCTGAGTGGGAGTTGAATGTGGTCTTGCAGCAGCTGACTCGCCCACCTTTTGAGCCGATGGCTACTTGCCCTCTACGCTTCCTGTCCTGGAAGACACTCTTCTTGATAGCCTTAACCTCGGCCAGGCGAGTGAGTGAGCTTCAGGCCCTGGTCTGTGACAGGCCTTACACCCGTTTCTATAGGAACAGGGTAGTCCTTAGGACTCATCCAAAGTTCCTCCCAAAAGTTGTCTCCTCCTTCCACCTTAACTAAGAGGTGGTTCTTTCAACATTCTTCCCTAGGCCTCATGCAAGCCAGGCTGAAGGAGTTCTGCATACCCTGGACTGTAGGAGGGCCTTATCCTTCTACCTTGACCGTACGCAGGGGCATAGAAGGGCTACTCAGCTCTTCATATCTTTTCACCCTAATAATTTGGGGTTAGCTGTGTCCAAGCGTACCTTGTCCACCTGGGTAGCTGACTATCACCTGGGCTTACAGGGCGGCTGACCTTCCTTTGCAGGATCGGGTCACGGCCCATCGTGTCAGGGCAATGGCTGCCTCAGTGGCTCACCTCTGCTCTGTACCGTTGGTGGACATCTGCAGGGCTGCAACTTGGTCCTCAAGCCAGACCTTTGTGGCCCATTACTGTCTGGAGAGGGAGTCCCGTAGGAACAGTGCTTTTGGCCAGGCAGTACTCCGGAATCTCTTTGAGGTTTAGGCAACTCCTGCCCTCCAGCCCTCCGTTGGGCTACCGGTGGAGGTCCTTTCAGTGGAAAGCCTTTCTTTGATGCTGGGACTAGAGGGAGTTCTCTTGTTCAGCCTGGGTTCCTGGTAGCCCAGAGCTAGGGCGTCACCCATATGTGAGGACTGACTTCCTGCTTGGTCCTGGAGAAAGAGTAGTTACTCACCTGTAACAGGTGTTCTCCAGGAGCAACAGGAATCAGTCCTCACAACCCTCCCTCCTCCCCTGGGAGTTGCAGTTGTACATAGCTAAAAACAGCACACAAAAAATTAAAAATAAACTGTCATTTGACTGAGCAAGATGGCACCTTTAGGCGGGAATGGAACCGCGCATGCGTGCCTGCATTCCCAAAGGCTTTCTTGGAAAGCTGGGGAAATGCTCTGCAAGGGCTCCATCGACATCGATGTCACCCATATGTGAGGATTGATTCCTGCTGCTCCTGGAGAACACCTGTTACAGGTGAGTAACTACTCTTCCCCCCCCCCCCCCCATCCCGCTGTCACATTCATGGGGCTCCGGCTGCTTTGGGGACTTTACCGCGGGCTCTTCCGTTCATTCTGTTTTCCGCCATCGAAAGCGATAGCACCTTCTTCCAGCTTGCTCAGGGCCATCTCCTGCCTTTTTCTCCTCCGGGCGCAGCGGTGGCCATTTTGCAGCCTCGTGGCAGTGTTCCCTTCCTGCAGCAATTCCCGCCAGTCTCTCTGCCAGCCATTTGGGGGGGGAGGGGGGACAAAAAGCCAGCATCGCTGCAGCAGTCTTTCTTAGCAGCTGTAGTCCTCCCTTCAGGCCTTTTTTGCTGGACCTTCGCCGCAGCTATTCTCTGGGGGGCGTAGTTCTCCTTCTAGGCCCTATGCCTTCCTCCCTGCAATGGTGTGTAGCTTGTAGCCGGAAGTGGAGAATGCTGGTAGACAGCATGTGCTCTGCATGTGGAGCTGATCCAGGAGGCCCCTCCGGCAGAAGGCCCTTAGCTCCTGTTACTGGGGGTCCTCCAGCGACTGGATGCGCTGGTGTAGTCTTAGATGAGCAACCAGCTGCTGTATCTTTTCCTGCCCTCGGTGATAGGGCGGACACTTCGCAGGATCAAGCGACATCCGGGCTCGGTGATACTGGTAGCCCCTGAATGGCCTTGCCGGCCATGGTATGCCAACCTCATGTGCCTCGTGGCAGTGCCACCTGTTCCACTCAGGACGTGCCGGGGGTTGCTGCGCCAATGGCCCGTGCTCATGGACAATCCAGCTCCTTACTTGCTTACAGCTTGGCTCTTGAGAGGCAACACTTAGGACGAAAGGGCTATTCAGAAAAAGTCGTCTCTACCCTTCTGAAAGCCTGGCGTCTGTCTAACTCTGTGTATGCCCGGGTGTGGTGCATTTTTGAGGCTTGGTGCGCTCATGGTCAGATCTCCCCATGGTATGCTGCAGTCCCTGAGATCCTTGCCTTCCTGCAGGACGGCTTCAATAGTGGCCTGGCATTCAGCTCCCTACACATTCAGGTTGCGGCTTTCACTTGTTTCCGGGGTCCCGTGGCAGGGTGCTCCTTAACTTCCCATGCGGATGTCAGCCGCTTTCTCAGAGGTGCATTCCCTACGCACCCCCCTCTGCGGCCGGTGATTACCCTCTAGGACCTCACCCTGGTACTTCGGAGCCTTATGCAGCCTCCTTTTGAGCCCCTCAAGGACGTGATGCTCCATGATCTCCCCTTCAAAATGACCTTCCTGGTAGCGGTCACATCGGCCGAAGGATCTTTGAACTCCAGGCTCTCTCGTGTCATAGTCCTTATCTCCAAGGAGGTGGTCTCGTTGTGGATGGTGCCCTCCTTTCTGCTTAAGTCCTTTCCCCCTTTCATCTCAAATCAGGCCATTTCCTAGCCATCCTATCCCAAGGAGGTGTGCATCGGCAGGGCTGCGGGCCATGGATGTCCGCCGCGTTCTCCGCCGTTATCTCTGAACTGTGGAGTCGGTCTGCAAAACCGACGGTCTTTGTCCTCTTTGTGGGTCCCTGTCAGGAGATTGCAGCGTTTAAAGTCACCATTGTGCGATGGATTAAGCGGGCCATTGAATCGGCCTATACCTTGCATGGGCGGCCCGTACCAGTGAAGCTTTGGGCTCGCTCCATGAGGGCTCAAGCCACCTCGTGGTTGGAGCGGTCTTACGTGGCCTCTCTGAACATTTGTCAGGTGGCGACATCTTCCTTATCGACTTTTGCTCGCCATTACCGCCTCGCTCTCCAAGCCTGCGACTTTGGAGTGAGGATGCTTGTGGCGGCTGTTTCTTTCCACCCAGGGATAGACTAGCTTGGGTACTGCCCACTTGTGTGGACTGGTCTAGCAGGATGATCTGGAAGGTGAAATTTCACTTACTGTTAATTTCCTTTTCTGGAATCCTGCTAGACCAGTCCACTGCCCACCCTGAGTTATTGACAGCTGACCAGAGCATGACTCTACAAGCCTTCTGTTGGCGGTTCACATTAGCGCTGACCTTTTGCTCGGTGCTTGTCAGTACAGATCAGCACTCCTCAGTGTGGCTTGTCTGTTGAATTGTGTACATAAATCGGGTGCATCCTGCAGTTGGGTGTATCTCTTCAGTTTTTTCAATTGCCATGGTTCTGCTTTGTCAGGAGGAGACTGAAGGCAACCCCTAGGGGTTGTCCTATATGTCCTAGGGGAATTCCCAGAAGCCTTTGGTACTACTGTCTCCAACATCTGCTGACAGGGGAACATAACCCACTTGTGTGGACTGGTCTAGCAGGATTCCATGAAAGGAAATTAACGGTAAGTGAAATTTCACTTTAGGTCTTACCTGCTAATTTTCTTGAACCTGTCCAGTCTAGGATTCTTCCAGAAGGGTTGTAGAGGAGAACTAGTTGCAGATTAGTGTTGTGGGGAAGGTTTCCTTTGCCTCTCTTTCTTTGACTTTGATATGCAGTTGTAGTCTGGAGGTGGGACTGTATTTGGAAGCCTCCCATATTGTTGGTGGGGGGGGGGGGGGGAGTTTGGGCTAATTGTTTCTAGGCCCTTTGTACGGGCCATTAATGTGTTTGGGGATTTCCTCTCCTTTACTCTGTTTTATCAAAATACTAGCTGGTTTAAGGCTGCGCAAGACCTCCTTACAGGGCAGTGTAGGTCCTGCCTGCACTGCACAAGTTGTTAACTGCAAACCGCACTTATTCTAAAGAGCGCGGTATAAAAGACATTAAATAAATAAACCAGTGATTCTCACTCTCCATCTGCTGACAGGCATGTGTAAACCCACACTACTGTACTGGAGGAACTTAGCAGGAAGGCCTAATTTCACTATTTCGTGCATGCCCAAAGTTAACATTGTATGCTCATATTCTCTCTCAGGCAAGTAGGTATTTCTGCTCTTATGAATATTTGTAGCTTCCAGAATCTTCATGAGGAAGACAAAGTACAGATAAGAACAGCTAGGCCTTCATTGCAGATGATTTTTATGTAATCTAAAAGCTATACCATAAAGTATTTGTTTGCAAATGCCTAAAACTCAAAAGATCTGTTTGTACACCAGAATTTCTCATGCCTGCAAAATCCCATGTCTGAGCTGCTATTCTGTTCCTGTAGAGGTGAAAACAGATGAGGAGCAGTGTGGCAGCTCGGGAAAAAAGGAAGAGACACACGTGAAGATGCAGGCTGAGGAGGGTGTAGACTCCGGTGAGGAGGGAGACTTGCTAGATGACGACGAGGAGCAGGGTGTAGAAACGGTAAGGTCCTGTGAGAATAGCTGAAGGGCTATGTCCTCATACCTTTTGTACTGTTCACTCTTTTTGTCATCTTGAGGAACTTACATGGTTCTATATGTGCTTCAATCTCTCTGATACAGTTGCTTTTGCTAAAAGGTAGTAATATTGTGCAAAGACTTGGGTAATGTGGATCAGGTAGACGGGCCAAATTTTTTTTTTTTTACATCTGCCTACTTGGCTTAGCCTGCTCAGTGGTTCCAAACCCAGTCCTTGTGGAACACCAGGCCAGTCAGGTTTTCAGAGTACCCACAATGAATATGCATGAGAGAGATCTGCATGCACTGCTTCCATTGTATGCAGATCTATCTCATGCATATTCATTTTTTTTTTTTTTTTTTTTTTTTTTTGTGTGTGTTTAACAATTTTTATTATGTAGGTATAAGAATATACATACAAACAGCAAAAACAATATAATATCAAACTGTCTCGTACATCAATCCCCCCCCCTCAACTGAGTCACTTCTTGCCTCATCCGTGGATTTACATATAATTCCAGCCCTGGAATAATACCACTAACCAATAACTTCCCCAACTAAAATCTATATTCCTAAATATTACAAAATAGACAGCTTATACAGCTCAGACCAACAAGCAGGTAAGGTAACAGAACCAGGCTCTCAACCCAGCGAGAATATGAAAAGATATGAAAAGTAACAAGAATAGGGAAGAAAAGAAAGAAAGAAAATCAGTTCAAAGACAAAACAGAATAACAATCTCACGATTACATCTGCATACCTGACCATCCTGACCAAGACAGATCTACAATTTCATCTGTTGTCCTCCAGTAGCACCCCACATCTTGACTCCATCACCATCGCCAACAAACACAGCACCATCAACCTATTCTACCAGGCTCCTTCCCCCTCACCTGACGATCTAGCCACAATTGTTGACCTCGCCTGCAACCCCCCTAATCCCCGCACACCCAACTGGGTATTAGGTGACTTCAACCTCCCTGCTCTCCAAGACACTCACAACAAAGCCTTTCTCGCTGCCCTAGAAATGTTAGGATACACCCAATTAGTTAACGCACCAACTCACATCAAGGGAAACACGCTTGACATGATTTTTGCACCGCCCACTTCTCTTAGCTCCACCTATGACCCTAAGATTACTATAAGTCCAGTACCCTGGTCTGACCATAGCTTAATCAACTTCTCAATACCAGGATGCCCTGAGCCCACCATCCCCCAATCCTCAGACAAATCTTATGCCTCAACACATAAGTCTTTCCGTCCATTTAACAAAGATGAAATCCTGAAAAAAGCACACCTTCTCCTTAACCCACCTAAACAGAACCTCGATGATATGATTGCAGCCTGGAACTCAAACCTAGATGCCAGAATTGACCTACCCTCCACCAGAGAACCTCGCAGGAGAACAAAAGCACCATGGTACTCACCCGAGTTGAAGAAGTCTCTACAACTGCTCAGACGTCTCGAAAAGCGCTGGAGGCACTCAAGATCAACTGAGAATCATGAAGCCTACACTACTCAACTAGCTAAACATCGTGCAGCAGTCTCAACAAACATGAAACAATACTACGCTAAAAGGCTGCACAAATCATTGAATAAGCCACACGATCTCTTCAACATTGTCAGCTCACTAGCAAAAGAACCTTCCCCCAGCCAACCTAACCATCCTGACCCCCAAGAATATGTCGAATACCTCCAAACCAAAACCAGTCAGGTCAACATACCTTCCAATACCGTTGTCCTAGATGACAAATCCGGGTGGCTCCCCCTCTCCACCTTAACCTCTGATTTAGCCGGCACCCATCAAATGCTCACGACATTCATAACCCCATCCACCAGAGAACTCCAAGACATAATCAACAGCATAAACACCACCACGGCACCGAATGATCCTTGCCCAGCACAATGGATAAAAACACTACGTGTTGAACTCAGCCCATTCCTTACCAATCTTATTAACACTTCCTTCCTGACTGGAACCTTCCCCAACAGCCTGAAGCAAACTTCAATCAGACCCCTGCTCAAAAACAGCAGACTTGACCCTGCTAAAATGGACTCCTACAGACCAATATCAAGCATCCCGTTCCTAGCCAAAATTATGGAAAAAATAGTCCAACGACAACTAGACCACCACATTGAAAATAACTCACCCTTGGACACCTGCCAACACGGGTTCCGCGAGTCACATGGGGTTGAAACTCTCTTAACCATGTTATTTAACACCCTAACTGTAGGTATCGACAACCTCAGGCAAGCCTTCGCTCTCATTTTCCTAGACATCGCAGCTGCCTTCGACTCCATCAGTCACGACCTACTTCTCTCCCGCCTTGCTGAGAAGGGAATTCACGGCACTGCGCTATCATGGTGCACATCATATCTAAATGAAAGATGGCAACATGTTTGCTCCGGCCCCTCAAGATCAGATCCATTCCTGCAAGCGAAGGATGTACCACAAGGGTCCTCACTTTCAGCACTTCTTTTTAATGCTTACATGCAACCCATCTGTGCTATCATTAGATCCTTCCACATCAACTGTCTAATATACGCTGATGACGTTCTGATGTACACAATATCAACTGAGCACCCAGATCTCTCCCGCCTGTCCTCATGCTTCGACGCGGTTACAGACTGGCTACACACTCAGAAGCTAAAAATAAACTTCAAGAAAACGGAAGTCCTATTCGTCTGCAGAGACCAAGCATTCACTCCACCATCATCCATAAAAGTGCGTGATGCCGAACTCTTCACCAAACCTACGATACGATACCTTGGTATCATCCTTGACCAACAACTCAATATGAAGGAGCAGATATCTAATATGGTAAAGGCAGTATACCATAAAATCCGAACACTGCGCCACATTAGACAACTGCTAGACCCGACTGACTTCAGAACAGTATTTCAAGCTCTAGTAATGCCTCATTTCGACCACATTAACTCCATACTGCACGGACCTCCGAAGAGCACCCTACATCCTTTACAGTTGGCAATGAACGCTGCAGCAAGAACTCTACATGGAGCCTCTAGAATGGAACACATTACCCCCATACTAAAACACCTACGCTGGCTCCCTGTCCACTACAGGATTTCATTTAAGATTCTAACAATGACTTTCAAGGCCATCCATAACTGCACGTCCACCTCCCTCTCTGACTTAGTCCAGATAACTCCCCCCAACAGGATGAGGAGGTCAGCTGCTACTAACACTCTCTCATCCTTCCCAAAGCAATCATTAAATGCTCCAAGACTACGAGCAACTGTGCCTTTGCCTTCTACGCACCCTCCTGCTGGAATGCTCTCCCACCTGACATCCGCGCCATCAACAACCTTCTTCAATTTAGGAAAGCGTTGAAACGTCACCTATTTACCCAGTACTTCTCCATCTCAAATGACAGCTCTCAGCCACCTTCAATCATGTCCAACTCTCTCCACACGAGCCCCATGCCCACAACACCTCTACCTTCCGAACCCACCTCTATTTAATTTACAGAATGTCATTGTCGTATCAGCTGTACTTACTAACGAGATAATTGTACAAGCCTGCATACTAAATTGTAAATAGTTGTTTACCTGTTAACCTGTTATCCATGTTTATTTACCCTGTTTATTGTAAGTGCATTGAAATGCCCTCTTTGCACAAATAAGTTTCCTGTAAACTGCGCTGATAATAAATAGTGCGGTATAGAAAAGCAATTAAATAAATAAATACCTACTTTCTCTTAACAGTCTTACTGACTCCCTATCCTAAAGAGCCATTATAAGGGAGATAATATTCTCCTCATAGTAGAACTTGCCAAATAATACGGTCCTACACTCTTCAATACCATTACAATCCTTAAATAATTCTTAAATTATACCCCCCACTCCCTCCCCCCTCCATCCCTCCCCTCCCCCGCCCTCACCATAGCAAACCTATCTCTTCTCATGCAAGTCTCTAGGTAAGCGGAAACACAAGTCTATGACCCAAATGAGTGACAGTATGACGGTATGAACCAACCTCCGTCTCCCTCCAGTAAGCATCATACGAAAGAGAACTATCTCATGCATATTCATTGTGGGTACTCTGAAAACCTGACTGGCTGGTTACCCGAGGAGCGACGTTGAGAATCTGGAAGGCCAAGACCAATGCATAGCAGTAATGGTTGCTTCAACAACTTTTGCAGGCCTGTCCCCAAATGCTTCCTTTTTAAAACTTTTGCAGCTTGTACTAAATATTGAGTCTGGCTCATGGCGACCCTCTGGATATTGTCCTGTGTTGGGTCTTTACTCTGGCTATGTGACTATTAACGTATAAGAAGGCTCGAGATCAGGTTACCCCTATTTTGGCTGCCCTTCACCAGCTATCAGTGGAGACTTATTTTTAGTTTATCAAGCTTTATACTGTGATGGGCAAGCCTCTGTGAAATCTTTGCTTCATTGTTACCTTCCGAGGAGAAGCCTGTGTTCTCTCTAATAGTTGCTTCTATTGGTGCCAGATGAGGTTCAGTAGCAGTCCACGTGTTTACAATCTTTTGCAGTATAGGCCCCTTGCCTTTTTCTTGCATTGTACTGTTTTTTTATATTATAATTTTGTATCTCACCTTGATTGCTTAGATAAGGCATGTATATCAAGTTTGGTAAAATAAATAAATGTGAACCAGGTCATTTCTTTTCTGTTTTTTCTCTGCTGATGAGTGCTATAACCCACATTTTTCATCGTGCTAGACCAGTCCAGACTTGGGTTATCTCCCCCACACAGCAGATGATGGAGACAGAAGGTACCAGAAGGGGTCAGCTTTAGTATTTCTCTGTCTCTAGCAGATGGTGGGCTTCAATTTGATCTGCTCCTATCAGCCGCTCTGAGGGCGCTTTAACAGTGTAGCTTTTCATTGCGGATGTCCCCAAGGTGCACAGGAGGTGCCCTTTTGGGGTTTCTGCTGGCTTTTAGAGGTTTAGTTCCAGATCAAGAAGATCAGCTTAACTACCCTGAGGGCTCCTGCTCATGAGGAGCAGTTTTGCCCTGGCGGGGTGGCCCGGCTTGCTAGCTCTGCAGCAGTTCTCTTCAGATTCCTCTTAGTATTTGTTGTTCCTTTGCATCCCTCTAGTCCAGTCCCGGAACCATAGAGTTTAGAATCTCCTCCAGCAGATTTGGAGACTGAAAGATGTCATCGCTTTGATGTCACTGGTATAAATAGGCAAGAACCGCCCCCTTCCACCAGTACTTTCAGTCTCCAAGCAGCTTGGAGTAGGTTCTGAGCCTGGGACTGGGCTCAGTTGAAGCAAATAAGCAGAGCTTTTTTCTGTTTTTAAGTTAAAATTTTTTAGTTTGCCTTTATTTTTTGTGTTCTAGGTCCCGTGCTGCTGCCAGAAGTGTTCCTGCTTGTCCTGTGGGTCCCCCCTTCTCTCTCTCCCTCTCTCCCTCCCCCTCCTCTCCCCTTGTTTTTTCACTTTTCCCCAGCCTCTAAACGAGCAGTGCTCTCTATGGCAGAGACTAATTAGGGCAGCATACTTGCCTCCCTGCTCCCGAACCCGCGGAAAAAAGGGTGAGGAGCAGGTGGAAGGTCAGAGGCAGCAGCGCTGAATTGCCGGGACCTAGCAGCCCTCTGGTGCGGGGTTTACAAACCGCCGGAGCGGAAGCCGCAGTAGGGCTGAGCTCCGGCGTCAGAACACTTCTTCTCCGGGATCTCCACGGGTGAGTCCTTTTTGGCGGCTTGCAGCGCGTTTTCGGGGGGCACAGTGACAGGGCTTCAGAGAGCAGAAGGCGCAGACGGTGGAGCTGTAAGCCAGTGCTCGGAGACCGCTTCAGTCCGCCGCGTGTTTAAGAGCGGGAAGAACTGTGGCGGCCATTTTGGGAGCCGCAATTCAAATTTTGGATGGTTAAACAGCTGCTTTGACAGGCTTCTGGGCTTCGTTTTGGGATATGTTTGGTCAATAGGAGCTAGAGGGCCTGCTGGGTGCCTTTTGTGGGGGTAGGTGTAAAAAAAAAAAAAAAAAAAAACCCCGACAGAAGACAGAGAAACCCCTTGCAGGACTTTGGCTTCGGGTCAGCTTTTGTTCTGGGAAGCCCCCCTGGTTCTTCTGTTTATAGGGCAGTAGCTTCTCCTTTAAGACCTGCATAGCGGGGTTAGTTTGTCCTTGAGTGCCATGCCTGCTAAGCCTCGCTGTTTGGTCTGTGGCACGAGGCGAGGCGAGGTGTTGGACTCGGGAGTCTGTAGAGTCTGCTCCCTGGAGTCGGAAGTTATGGATAGAGCTCTAGGAGGTCCCGCTAGGGATCAGGCAGCGGTTCCTTTGGAGGCGGGGGAGTTATTGCCTCCATCTTTGGATTTAGCGGAACCCGTAGCAGGGCCGTCCTGCGCAGAGGGCGCTGCGCTGCCGATGGGAGGCAGCCAAGGGAGTGGTAACCCGGGGCTTCCTCCGAATTTCCTTTCTCTCTTGCAACAGGCTTTTGCCTTGCTACAGCCTGCCCTGGAGGCTCAGTCTCAGGAGGCGCGGGGGCTGAAACGGCCCGGATCAGTGGCTTCACCGGAGGAGGCGGCTGGGCCGGCAAAGAGAAGTAGGGGGGTGCTGGAGGATAGTCCGCCATCCAGGCCGCAGGAGGAGTTGGATTTTGAGGAGCCCTCCGATGATGAGTTAGAAGAGGGAGAGTTGCCGGACTCTGAGCAGCAAAGTAGAGTAGTCCGTTTGTTTCAGTGTGAGGAGCTGCCGGTCTTGATTGCCGAGACGCTGAAGACGCTGAACATGCCCCTGGGGGGGCCGATAGCAGAGGAAGCATTGGAGGATCCGCTGTTGCAGGCGGTGCGGACATCTCAACGGGTATTCCCGGTTCATAGGGTTTTTAGAACCATGATCCAGGAGGAATGGGACGCACCGGAGTCGGCTCTACAGGGTGCGAGGGCCTTGGCACGGCTGTATCCGCTTTCCGACCTGGATAGGGAGCTGTTTCGTTCTCCGAAGGTGGATGCGGAGGTCTCAGCGGTTACCAAGAAGACTACCATTCCGGTGGAGGGGGCCGCAGCATTGAAGGATGTGCAAGACAGGAAATTGGATACCTTGCTGAAGCAGGTGTTCGATATTTGCGCCCTATCCTAGCAGGCCTCGATAGCGGGGCATGGGTGGCGAGAGGCTGCTTGCGATGGTCCCAGCAGTTGCAGGGGACTCAGTTGGAGGGGCAGGCGGACGAGGCAGTGCAGCTGGAGTCCAGCACTGCGTATTTAGCGAACATTCATTACGACCTCATCCGAGGGCTGGCTAAAAGTATGGTGTCGGTAGTAGCGGCATGTCGGTATCTATGGTTGCGTAACTGGTCGGCCGACGGGTCTTCTAAGGCGCGCCTCAGCAAGCTTCCGTTTAGGGGGAAGCTTTTGTTTGGGGAGAATCTGGAAAAGTTGGTCAAGGATCTCGGGGAATCTAAAGGGGGTCGACTGCCGGAGGATAAGCCGAAGCCGGGCCGCGGTCCTACGGGGTCCCGGGGGGTTCCGAGGGAGTTTCGTAGATTTCGGGCCTCTTGGTTTAGCCAACCTCAGAGAGGGAGGTTTCCGATGCGTGGCCAGGGCTTTCAAGGTTTCCGAGGGGCAGGCAGAGGATTTGCGCCTTTCCAGTCCTCAACTCTTAAAAAATCCCAATGAGATAAGGCGGGCTCGGGTGGCGGTGGTGCCTGTGGGAGGAAGGTTGCGGGACTTTTACCCTGCCTGGGTCCAAATTACCTCAGATCAGTGGGTGTTAGAGGTCATTCGAGAAGGCTATGTTCTGGAGCTTCATCGTCCCGTTTTAGATTCCTTTGTCCAGTCCCCATGCAGAGCGCTGCAGAAGGTCCAAGCAGTTGCGGACACGCTTCAGCGCCTTTTGCAGCTCAGGGCGGTGGTACCCGTTCCGTTGGCCCAGTACGACTGCGGTCGATACTCCATCTATTTTGTGGTCCCCAAGAAGGGATGACACCTTTCGGCCGATTCTAGACTTAAAGAGGGTGAATCGGTGTCTTCGGGTTACCCATTTCCGGATGGAAACGTTGCACTCCGTGATAGCGGCAGTAAGGGAGGGGGAATTCCTGATGTCATTGGACCTCACGGAGGCCTATCTTCATATTCCGATTCGCCAAGAGCATCAGAGATTACTGCGGTTCGCGTTGCCGATGGGGCATTTTCAATTCCAGGCGATGCCCTTTGGGCTGGCCACTGC
Organism: Ichthyophis bannanicus; assembly: GCA_033557465.1. Taxonomy (NCBI): domain Eukaryota; kingdom Metazoa; phylum Chordata; class Amphibia; order Gymnophiona; family Ichthyophiidae; genus Ichthyophis; species Ichthyophis bannanicus. Next base: position 120,429,131 of record CM066048.1, read on the forward strand.
GCCGCGAACATTCACCAAGGTTATGGTAGTAGTGGCGGCAGCGCTTCGCAAGGAGGGGGTGCTGGTGCATCCGTACTTGGACGATTGGTCGAGCAAAGTCAAGGGAGGAAAGTTCCGCGGCTACGGCTCGGGTGGTGCAAATGTTGGAGGGCCTGGGCTGGGTCGTAAACTTGGTCAAGAGCAGCCTAGTTCCCTCTCAGACTCTGGAATACTTGGGGGCCCGTTTCGAGACGCAGCACGGGGCGGTGTTTCTGCCAGTACACAGAGCGCAAGGTTTACGGGAGCTCGTAAAGCGGTTTCTGACTCAGCGAGCGCCGACGGCATAGCAGTATCTGCAGCTGCTCGGAACGATGGCGGCCACGATAGAGGTGGTTCCGTGGGCCAGGGTGCATATGCGACCGTTGCAATGCGCGTTGCTCCGGCGTTGGTCTCATCAGAAGGATGCGTTATCCCGTCCGGCTGGTCTGCCCTCCAGAAGTACGTCAGGAGCTTCGCTGGTGGCTATAGCCGGAAACATTGACAGCCGGCATGCCACTGTAATCTCCGTCCTGGTGGCTGGTGACGACGGATGCCAGTCTCGTAGGGTGGGGAGCGCATTGCGAAGGCAGGTTTGCCCAGGGGCAGTGGGCTCCGGCGGAGCAGGAATGGTCCATCAACAGGTTGGAGATGAGAGCGGTGCTGTTGGCACTGCAGGCGTTTCAGGAGTGACGGCGGCTGGCGGGGTGGCCTGGCTTGCTAGCTCTGCAGCAGTTCTCTTCAGATTCCTCTTAGTATTTGTTGTTTTCAGCTTTAGAGAGCACATTTGTTTATTTTTCAATGTGATGAGGGAAGCACCAGACCGGCAGTCAGAACCTGGGTGACAGTGAGTTACCTCCACCCCTCTCCCTCATTGCTTGCTGGCGATTTTCTTTTTCTGGGGGGGGGGGGGCACTCCGACATTAAAGATCTCACAGTGGTGGTGTTCTTCAGTGGCCTAGTGGTTTTCTTTGGTGGTTCTCGTCATTGGCTTTCTGCCATTTCTGCGCTGATTTGGCTCCCTTTGGGGCTTCTTATTGAGGGCCCCATTGCACGCCTTTGCCCATTTTTGCAGTTTTCCCAAGTAGTTGGACCTTGTATATGTGGTGACGGTGTTTCTTGCTGCTAACGGCTCACAGCTGCAACAGTGTTCTGGGGCCCTTTTATCTCATAGCTCTCTTCCTGCCATTTTCAGAATCACCGTGGAATGCTCTGCAGCCATTTTCTCTACACCTCTGCCAGCATGTTCTTCAGATCACCGTGTGAGCTTGGGATTCACCAGGACATCAGGGATTTATTTTTCATTTTTTTAATGTGTAAATGCCCTCCAGCTTGCAGTGCTGTTTGGGCTGTGGCCAAAAATGCCGAGTCCTGGAAAACATGTTATGCATAAGGTGTGCTGCTCATCCAGGGGCAACCTCTGCTTCAGGAATCTTGTTTTCAGTGGCTGGCACCAGCGAGAGTGTGGGAGCTTCAGCAGTGTCTCCCTCAGTGCCACCCACAGCAGGTTTTTAGTATCTCATCCATCGGGGGATCTCTCCCTGACCTGATTCTTCTTCCTCAGCATGTAGAGCAGTCACATATTAAAGATTCTTCACAATTCTTGGCCTTGTTTCGTCGAGCTTGGGATCTCTGGTGGTCTGCTCTCTCAGCTTCTCACCCTGCCTTGGTACACCTACCACCAGCAATGTCTCCCATCGAGTCTTCCAAGAAAAGGTCTGGATCTGTTCAAGAGGGAGAACATGCTCCCAAGGGGGTCTCCTGGGCCCCCAATGCTAAAGGGGATGCTCAGACGTAAATAGTCTCTCCAGTGGCTCAGCGTACTCTCCACCAGAGGACAGCCCAGAGGCTCAGGAGGATGGCCAGGATGTTCGCCGTAAGGAGGAACTTCTGCTTTGTTCTCCCAAATCATATTGTTGATCCCCACAGGCAGATCAATTATTGTGGATGTCTGGAAATCCTCCAAGTCCTTTCCTCTGGAGCTTTAGCAGATGGTCTCCATGGAGTGGGACTCTCCAGGGGGGCCTCCTTACATTCAGCTCGATGTCTGTCGCTTCTATCTCTGGTTGATTGCTGACTTGATGATAAGTGGCTTTGATTTTCAAAGGTGGATGCTCTGGTGGCAGCGGAGGTAACAAAGCATCCTACCATCCTGGTGGAAGGAGGTGTAGCTCTTTGAGATCAACAGGACCGCAAGGTGGAAGAATTCTTGAAGACGACCTTTTCCTCCTCCTCCCTTGTCCTACAAGCCTCTGTTTGGGGAGTCTGGCAACCCGTATCCTTTTGAGATGGATTCAGCTCCTGCTCCAGGACGACGACTCGATGAAATTGGAGTCTGTTATGACCTACTTGGCAGATGCTCTTTATGATCATCTTCGTTTGGCAGCCTACTCGGTCGCAGCTGTTACAGTAGTGCAGAGATGGTTATGGCTGTGTCATTGGAATGCTGACGCTGCCTCCAAGACTCGTCTTACTAGGCTCCCCTTTAAAGACTAGCTTCTTTTTGGGGTGGACCTAGAGAAGCTATTCAAAAAGACTTGGGTGAGGTAAAGCCCCAGTGTCTTCCTGAAGATGGGTAAGTGCAGCTCCTGCTGTTCTGGTGCGGGATTCTAGTCTTCATCATCTTCCAAGGGTCATTATCACGACTGCTGTCGCTACCAGCCAGGGAAGCCATCCTCTTCTTCCTCCCAGATCTGGCCAGAAACCTCAGCCTGACTCCGCTAAGTCCATCCTGGATGCCTTCCTGATTTCCCCATGTGGCTCCGCCTGCAAAAAGGTGGCAATGTAGGCAACTCTCCAGCGGCTCTTACTCCTCAGAGCAGTCTATCCAGTTCCCCAGGCCGAAAGCGGCTCGGGGTGCTATTCCATCTACTTTGTCATTTCCAAGGAGGATTGTTCTCTTTGCCCTATTTTGGACCTCAAGGGTGTCAACCACTGTCTGAGAGTTCCCTGCTTTCAGATGGAAACCCTCAAATCGGTCATTCAAGCAGTATGTCCTGGAGAGTTTATGGCCTCCCTGGATCTCATGGAAGCCTACTTTCATATCCCTATTCGTGAGGATCAGCAGCATTTTCTCTGCTTTGTCATCCTTTGTCACTACCAGTTCAGGGTGCTGCTGTTTGGCTTCACCACAGCTCCTCAAACCTTTTGCAAGGTCATGGTGGTAATTGCGGCTGTCTTATGCCACAAGGGGATTCGGGTCCATCCTTATCTGGACGACCAACTCATTTGAGCAGTATCTTGCAGAAGCACAGACTGTGATTGTGTTCATGGTGATCTTTCTGGGGGATCTTGATTGGGTGTTGAATCATGCCATCTCAATTCCTCGAGTTCCTCGGGGCGTGTTTTGACACATGACTGGGATGAGTCTTCCTCATTCAAGAAAGGTGCCAATCCTTCTGCAGCCTGGTAAGCCATTTCTAGCTCCTCCCAGCTCCCAGGGCTTGGGATTATCTGCAAGTGCTGGGGGCCATGGCAGCCACACTACATGTGGTTCCCTGAGCTCGGGCACACATGTGTCCGCTTCAGTGCTCTCTACTGTACCACTGGAACACTTGCTTCCAGGATTACACAGTGTGACTTCCCCTTCCATCCACCTGCGCCGCAGTGTTCACTGGTGGCTTTCGCGGGACCACTTGTTGCACAGCATTGCCCTGAAGGTCCATCTCTGGGTGGCTCTGACTACCAATGCCATCCTCTTCAGCTGGGGGGCACATTGTCTAAGACAGACAAGGGTGCTTGAATTTGGCAAGAAGCCAAGTGGACCATCAACCGCCTCACAGCTTGGGCATTTTATCTGATGTTGCATTCTTTTTTTCCACTGATTTAGGCTTGCCCAGTCTGGGTCCTCTCAGACAACTCCATGACAATATCTTACCTCAACAGACAAGGAGTCGCCAAATGTCCGGGAGTGGCCTTGAAAATAGCTCTCATTTTTCTGTGGACTGAATGCCATCTGCAGGCCTTGTCGGCACAACATATTGCTGGAGTGGGGAATGTGCAAGCGGATTTCCTAAATTGCAACATGCTTGATCAGGTGAGGGGGAGCTCATTACCTGGGCATTCCAGCACATTGTGAGCTGTTGGTCGGCCTTCCCTGGACTTGATGGCCACATCCCACAACGCCAAGACCTACACCTCTTTCAGTTACCGGAAGGAACCCAGGACTCAGGGCCTGGATGCTGTAGTTCAGCCATGACCCCTGCTTTGCCAGTATAATACTGAAACCGACCCCTAAGCATATAAGTATATGTACCAGTGATGAGGTTACTGAAGCTTCTGGTACTTTCTCTGTCTCCATCTTCTGGCTGGGGGAGATAACCCACTAGTCTGGACTGGTCTAGCAGGATTCCAGGAAAGGAAATTAGCAGTAAGTGAAATTTCACCTTGGATTCACACGGGGTTTTGCTGTGATATTTTCAAGTTGGCTAATCCTTTTTGTGAATTGGATACTGTCGTTTTTGGCAGGCTGACATGAGTGAAGTGGCTTCTATCTTGGGGAAGTGAATTAAGGAGATGATAGCGTCAAATATGTTGAAGGTTTTATACAGGTGCCAGAGGGCTTTTGAGTGAACACAGAGCTCAACCCTCTTCCTGGGTGGAGTTGAGGGTGGCATTTCCTGAAGATATTTGTAGGGCAGCCACCAGGTTGCTGAATTAGTTTGTAACATAGATAGAAAGATTTCCCCCCCCCCTTTAATGGTGCAAAATACTTTTTTAGATGTCTGAGATACTTACTTAATAGAGGGTGGGATTGTTCCACACTCTATTCAAATCTCATTTTAATCATTTTTATTAATATTTAAAAACTTTTGGACATTCTGATTATTTAAATATTAATAAAAATAATAAAAATGAGATTTGAATATAGTGTGGAGCAGTCCCTCCCTCTAAGTATCTCTGACATATAAAGTATTTTGCACCATTAGGGGGTCTTTCTATGTATGATATTGAGTCTTGGGCTTTCTTTTGGAATTAGTTTGTAAAGCATTACTGTTAGGATGTGCAGGGTACCACCTTAACCATTTTTCACTTCGAGACCTCAATGCTATTTTTCAAAATAGAGGGTAAACTAAATGGAGGCATCAGAACTCTCTCCTTGGTAGCAGTTTGCTATTGCCACCAGGCAGCCATCTCCAATGGAATTGTTCCCATTCTAATAGTTATCCTTCACTGCCACTAAATCATTTTCTATTATTGTAGTTTCCTATCTGGGAAGACAATCCATAATCTGGGGAGTGGGGGGGGGGGGGGTTACATTTTTCTTTGGTGTAAATGGTACACCACCACCCTCTTGAACTAAGGGCACATTCTGATTTATTGTGTGTGTTTTCTAAACATGTTAACTTAAATACTAAAATCAGATAACAGTTTGCATTTGAAAACAAAATAAAAGCAAATTAAGATGTCTGTGACTGATCAGCATACCAGGAGCAAAGCCCCCATCTTTTATTTTGCAATCTCCAACTGTACATCTCTGCCCACTGTGAGGCATCATGACATTTCTGCTCTATTATACAGAGCCATTGCCCCTTCCTTGGAACATTATACATGCTCATCTGCCTTAAGTTGCTTCAACCTACCACAGCAGCTTAGCAAGAGTTGTTCATCTCCATGAAAGCAAGACCAGCCCTTGCACCCTCAGATTGGGAGTCACCCGTAGTGTGTGGTGGAGTCTCTCAGTTGTTTACCTGTAACATAGGTTCTCTTTGGATAGCTGGATAAATCAAGCAAACAACCTTCCCACCTCCCCTTATGGTTGACGTTGTCTAAACTTTGGAATTGACTTGAGGCAAGGGAGCAGTGGGGGAGAGCACTGGAGCATATTTCTAAGATGTGGGCTGGGGGAAGGTGGGGGGTGGATATGAACTAGTGCTGTCAAAGATGAGTGTCCATCTGTGTGGCTGATTTACCCTGCCCTCAAAAGAGAACCTACAATCTCCATAGACAAGCAGGGCAATGTAGCTATACTTGATGGTGATGTCATCTGACAGAACCAGATTGCCTGGAGCTGCTGTCCAGTTGAGAAGCGGCCTTAGGTTTCTTTGAGGCTACACAGTAGTCCCATATTCTCACACCTGAAGTGTGCCCTTTCAGTTTACTTTGTCTGTGGACATGAGCAGATACAGCTCCCCTTCCTCTTCAGTTACAAGAAATTTCAGACGGCAATGTTCCTTATCTCCAGGAACAAGCAGGAATAAGTCCTCACATATGGGTAAGTCGGAACCGACGGAGCCCGCGCGGGAAAGCTCCCCAGGTTTTCAGATGAAAAGCTTTTGGGGCTTCCCACAGCGCATGCGCGCTGCCTTCCCGCCTTCCTTACCAGCTCTCTTCAGTTTCTCTTTTTCCGCGGAGCCAGCAGGTCGTGTTCCTGTCACCGCTGAAGAAATTGTTATTTTAATTTGTTTCTTTTGACCGCGTACCTGCCTTCCCCATACCAAAACCGGTACTGCCGGTCTCTTTCTTTCTTTTAAAAAAATTAAAAAAAAATCTTTTTTTATTTTCTCAGCACAGCTTGGTAACTTTTGTTAGGCCTTCAGGCCTACACAAATTCTCCTCATGGAGAAACCAGCTCCTGGTTTTAAAAAGTGTACCAAGTGCAATGCTGTTATTTCTCTCACAGACACCCATGAATGGTGTCTTAAATGTTTAGGACCTGACCACTCCATACCGGACTGCCCATTCTGCTCCCAGATGTCTAAACGTGGTATGCAGAACCGGGTCAACAAGTTCCATGTGCTGTTTGCTTCAGGTAATCCAGCATCACAGTCATCCAGGTCTTCCTCTCCGGATGGATCTCAGGTAACCAAACTTTCTGTGGGCAAATCCTCTAAAAGCAAATCTCTTTCAAAAGATCGAGAGGCTCTCAATCTTGAGTTCGAGGATTCTGCCCAGACCAAAAAACCCCGGCGGGAGGCTCCGGCCTCCAAAGCATCACCTATGGGGTTACAGGTTGACATCGATGGCACGGCCTCGACTGATCACCTGTTAGACTGCTCTGGGGTACCGGTCGATACCGGTACCGACATCCAGGCAGCAGTGGCGTCCATGGGCAATACTGTCCAGACCATGCAGCAGGCCGTTTTGGCTTTCATTAAGGCTGCAACGCCCTCGGTACCAATTCCATCAGTACCGACCCCAGTTCCAGTATCCACACCGGAACCGAGACCATCGACTTCCAAGCGTCGATCGGTTCCGCTTGCTGGATTCAGGCTTTTGCCCGATACCAATCCCATGCCCGATACGCCCGATGTCGATATCGATCGGTACGCGTATCGTGCATTGCAAGCACAGAGAGAATACTCAGATTCTTCTGATGAGTTCAATTCCTCTGATGACTCTGCTGAGTTTGATCTTCCTGAGGAACCCTCTTCTCTAAAGAGGAGGATGTCTCCTCTAGAGGATTTTATCCTTTCAGGATTTCATTGTTGATGTAGCTAAAGCACTTTCTATTGCTACATCTGCTGAAAAGGAACCCAGATCAAAAAAATTGGATATTTTAGGATACTCTAAACCTCCTAAAGAGGCAGTTACTCTGCCTATCCATGAAATCCTTCAAGAACACTTGATGGATTTGTGGGAGACTCCTCTAACCCTGTCTCCTCATTCCCGTAGGTTGGACACCATGTACCGGGTCCCTCCTCCTGGGTTTCAAAAGACTCAGCTGCCTCACCACTCCATTGTGGTGAAGTCTGCTATGAAGAAGATAAAGAGTCCTAAAAGGCATTCCTCTACCCTCCAGGGCGAGAATGTAAGACCCTCGACTCTTTTGGTAGAAAGATCTTTCAGGCTAGTATGCTTATAGCCAGGATCAATTCTTCAATTCTTACAGCCTTTATATGAGCATGTTTCTCAGAGAACTTGCCCTAAAGGTACGGCATTTAGCCCCCTTTATCCCTGAGGATAAAAAGGAGGACTTCACTACTCTGGTGACACAACTTTCAGAGGTCTCCAAGTTTTCCAACAGGGCAGCCTTTGATTCCTTTGAGGTTGCTGGCAGGGCTTCGGGAATCGCTATTGCAGCCCGACGTCTTGCTTGGCTCCAGGCTTCTGACCTAGAACCCTGGGTCATGGATGGCTTAAGGAATCTGCCCTGTACAGGAGAGAACTTATTTGGTGAGGACTGGCAAATTAAAGCTGCTCAAACGCAGAAAATGCCACTCTAGATAGACTTTCTAAGTCTACTTCTACTCCTGCCAAAAAGAAACCTTTTAAAAGGCCGTACTACAAGAAGGCCAGATTTTCCACAAATACTGGCCAACAATCTTCTCAGCCTCGCTTTGCTGCTAAACGTCAGCAATCTAAGCAAGTAAAGTCAAAGTCTGCAGTGTCTGCTACACCCCAGCAGGCTCAACCCCCTCAGGGGTTTTGACTTGCCCCTAGAGAACTTACCATTTCTGGCTCTGGAACAACCAGAGCCTCTCACCATACCGGGAAGGTTAGCTCACTTTGCTCCCAGATCGGAGCAAATAACATCAGAGCAATGGACCCTCTCTATCATCAGAGAGGGCTACAAACTCCATTTCTCCAGCCTTCCTTCCCATACCATGGTGAGGCAATTCAGTTCTCCCCCATCTCTTCTGACCCTGTTGGGTCATGAAGTCTCCTCTCTCCTTGCCCAAAAGGCAATAGAGGAGGTTCCTCTTCCTCAACAGGGGTTAGGGTTCTACTCCCCTTATTTTCTCATAACAAAGAAGACAGGGGGCTTCAGACCTATCCTAGATCTGAGAGAATTGAACAAGTTTCTATTCAAGGAGAAATTCAAAATGCTCTCTCTGGGCATTCTCCTTCCATACCTTCAGAGTCAGGATTGGCTTTGTTCTCTAGATCTCAAGGATGCGTACACTCATATACTCATCCATCCATCCATCCCACAGAAAATATCTTCGATTTCTGTTCCAGGGAAAACATTTCCAATACAGAGTACTTCCCTTCGGTCTCGCCTCTGCTCCAAGAGTATTCACAAAATGCATGGCAGTCGTAGCCGCATTTCTAAGAGGCATGGGAATCTTCGTGTTCCCATATCTGGACGACTGGCTCATCCGAGCTCCATCTCAGTCAGAAGTCCAGATTTCCTTGGACCGCACAAGGCGTATTCTTCAATATCTGGGACTTGTGGTAAACATTCCCAAGTCCCAACTCATCCCTACTCAGTCCCTGGAATTCATAGGGGCTTATCTGGATTCCACCACTGCAAGGGCCTACCTTCCTCTGGTCCGAGGCCAACGGCTAATAAGCTTGGCCTCCCAGGCTCAGTCCAGAAGTCACTTGTCAGCCAGAGAAATGCTGCAACTTCTGGGCCACATGGCCTCCACGGTTCATGTGGTGCCCTATGCTCGTCTCCATATGAGAGCAGCTCAATTGACATTGGCCACCCAGTGGTCTCAAGCATCGGGACTGCTGTCAGACCAGGTACTCACCTCAAAACGTCTGTTTTGGTCTCTCCAGTGGTGGACATCCTCCAAAAATCTGTTGTTGGGGACCCCCTTCCAACCTTCGTTGCCCCAAGCAACCCTCACAACAGATGCCTCCCAAACAGGGTGGGGAGCTCATCTTCAACATCTCTCCACTCAGGGAACCTGGTCTCCCCAAGAGACCACCCTTCATATCAACCTTCTGGAACTGCGAGCAATCTTCCTTGCCCTCAGTCTTCCATACCCTCCTTGCCAACCTGACTGTCCTAGTTCAGACAGACAATCAGGTGGCCATGTTCTATGTCAACAAGCAAGGAGGGACGGGCTCTCTGTCGCTTTGCAACGAAGCTCTCAGATTATGGGCTTTTGCCAGAGAGCATCAAATTCATCTTCTGGCAGTGTATCTTCCAGGAGTTCAAAACTCTTGGGCAGACAGACTCAGTCGAGTTCTGCTTCCACACGAGTGGTCCCTGCATATGAACCAGATACACAGAATCTTCCAGGAATGGGGGACCCCGGACATAGACCTCTTTGCAAGTCCGTGGAATGCCAAACTTCCCCGGTTCTGTTCCAGGACTCCGTGTCAGGGAGCTCAGGCCAACGACGCCTTTCTCCTGCATTGGGGTCAGGAATTCCTGTATGCTTTTACACCATTCCTTTGATTCCCAAGACTCTGTTCAAACTTCAGAGGGATCACGGGTCGATGATCCTTATAGCTCCACGCTGGCCACGCCAAGTGTGGTTCCCTCTACTTCTACAGCTCTCCCAGGGCTCCTCCCTGGACCTGGGAGCTGCGCCAGACCTTCTGTCTCAGGAGAAAGGGACTTTGTGGCACCCAAACCCCAAGTCCCTACATCTCCGAGCTTGGTTACTGAAGGCTTAAGCCTTCATGAGTTTAATCTTTCTCAGCCAGTGAAAGATATCCTTCATGCCTCTAGGAAACCCTCTACCAGGCATTCCTATGCTTTCAAATGGAAACGTTTTTCCATTTGGTGTGCTCAACAGGGTCTTGACCCTCTGGCACTTCCTTTGAATTCTCTACTAGACTATCTCCTGCATCTTTCCAATGCAGGCCTCAAGACGAATTCAGTACGAGTCCATTTAAGTGCTATTACAGCATCCTTAAAACCTATAAATGGACAACCTGTCTCCTCTCATCCTCTCGTTGCAAGGTTCATGAGAGGCCTGACCCTAACTAAACCTCCCATCCGACCTCCGCCGGTAGCATGGGATTTGAACCTAGTTCTAGGTCAGCTTATGAAACCACCTTTTGAGCCTTTGGACTCTACCTCCTTGAAATTTCTTTCCTGGAAGGTTCTTTTCCTTATTGCAGTCACTTCGGCTCGCCGCATCAGTGAACTGCAGGCTTTGGTGGCTAATCCACCTTATACCAGATTTCATCATGATAAGGTGGTCCTTAGGACAAATCCCCACTTTATGCCCAAAGTGGTCTCGCCTTTTCATCTTAATCAAGAGGTATATCTACCTGTTTTTTTCCCGGCTCCTCATGCATCCAGTGCAGAGAGGAACCTTCATACTCTTGACTGTAAAAGAGCTCTCGCCTTTTACCTCAACAGGACTCAGCCACATCGAAAGTCTTCCCAACTTTTTGTGGCTTTTGATCCTTCTCATTTGGGACTTCCAGTCTCCAAACGTACACTTTCCAATTGGATTGCTCAGTGTATTTCTTTTGCTTACCAGAGTAAGAACATTTCTCTGGAAGGCCATGTCATAGCTCACAATGTGAGAGCCATGGCTACTTCTATGGCTCATCTTCACTCTGTATCCATAGATCAGATCTGTCGAGCAGCCACTTGGGCCTCAGTTCATACCTTCACAGCCCATTACTGTTTGGACAAGGACTCCCGCCGGGATGCCTTGTTTGGTCAGGCTGTCCTCAAACACCTGTTCCATACTTAAGCAACTCCTGCCCACCTTCCCTGAATGGATGCCTGAGATCCATACGAAGATGGTTTACCCTTGGAGGGGGATCTCCCAGGCATCTTAGCTAGGGAGTCCCCATATGTGAGGACTTATTCCTGCTTGTTCCTGGAGATAGCACAGTTACTTACCTGTAACAGGTGATCTCTGGGAACAGCAGGAATTAGTCCTCACAACCCACCCACCTCCCCTAGGAGTTGTATCTTCTATCTATCTACCTTCCTTTCCTCTCTCTATTGTCTCAGCTATAAACTCGAACTGAAGAGAGCTGGTAAGGAAGGCGGGAAGGCAGCGCGCATGCGCTGTGAGAAGCCCCAAAAGCTTTTCATCTGAAAAGCTGGGGAGCTTTCCCGTGCGGGCTCCGTCGGTTCCGACTTACCCATATGTGAGGACTAATTCCTGCTGTTCCCAGAGATCACCTGTTACAGGTAAGTAACTGTGCTTTCTCTGTCAAGCACAGAGAGTTCAAATTACATATAAAAGAACCATAAAACCAATTACCAGTTGAAGTGCTATACTTATAGGAAGAAGGCAAAAGCGCATTTTATTTCTTTTTTGTAAAATTTTTTAGTTTGGTATAAATTATAAGCCATATATATGATATAGTTTGTTCCTGGCTATGTTAATTTGTAATGTCCATTTTATGTGCACACATTTGTCCATATGTTCTACTGCTTGTGTATAAAATGTTTTATTGAACAAATAAAGGATTACAACGCCAAACCACTAGTAAACTACAATCATTCCAGAATGTACGTTGTAAGGAATAACTGATGCGATCAGTGCACTCATAGGACATATAAACAAAAGGACGATCTCAAACTACTACAGCAAAGACAACCATGTAAGTATCCAGAAAGAACATACTTCAGCAAATTACCTTTTCAGCAACTGTTACCATACCCCTCTCTCTCCCCCTCCGTCCCCTCCACCCCCAGCATTCATCAAGCTAATCTTGTTCATGCTAGTTAACCATGAGATAGTAAGAAACCATCATGAGGGAGTAGGAGAAAATAAGAGAGCCCTCCGCAAAGGTTGGGCCTACATTTGAATAACGCTCTGAGGGAGTGCTGCGTTTGCAGAAGATTCAGCCAATGGGTAGCACAAGGCAATCATCATCATGGGAGCTGATGTTGACTCAGATGTTTTAAGCGCAGATGGTCCCAGCAAGGAGGGAGTTGGACCGACACCCAAAGGAACAGAGACCAAAGCTACATCACTGTCTTGGGCAGGCCATGGAGGTCTGCCATAAGTTTCTCCATTCGATAAACATCCCAGACCTTTAACTATTCCTGAAGTGTAGGCGGCAAGGTCCTCTAACAATAGCATTTGATGACACTAATGAGCTACTAGGAATAAGCAGTTAATAAGACTGTGAGGACCTTTGAAGAAGATTGGGGGAAGATTCTATCAGGAGTGACACGCCTAGGATAAGGTTGATTTATCTATGCATGAAAAACCAGAAGATCTACAACCGAGGGCAGGACCACCTCATATGCTCCAGGTTGCTCCGCCGCCCACAATTTCTCCAACACAGCGGGTCGTATGCCCTCCCCTATCGAAATGTTGGTAGAAGTAATGGACATACGGATTAGGATGCGAAGCTATGTGTTTACCAGATGTGTGGATGTTATCCTTGACTGAACTGGTATTTAAAGGTGCGGAAGAATTGAAGGAAATATCAGTACATTGGGAAGATGTATTACAACTATTTGATAAACTGAAGAGTAGCAAATCACCTGGACTGGATGATATACATTCAAGGGTGTTGAAAGAACTGAAATAAGATTGCAGACCTGCTGTTAGTAATCTGTGAACTATCATTAAAATCATCTGTAATACCTGAAGATTGGAGAATGGCAAACGTAACGCCAATATTTAAAAAGGGTTCCAGGGATGATCCGGGAAACTACAGACCGGTGAGCCTGACGTCAGTACCGGGAGAAATGGTAGAAACCATCATAAAGAACAAAATTGCTGAACATGTAGATAATCATGGCTTAATGGGAGACAGCCAACATGGCTTTAGACAAGGAAGATCTTGTCTTACTAATCTGTTATGTTTTTTTGAAGGTGTGATTAAACAGGTAGACAAAGGTGAGTCGGTTGATATAGTGAATTTGGACTTTCAGAAAGCCTTTGACTAGGTCCCTCATCAGACTTTTGGCAAAACTAAAGAGTCATGGGATAGGAGGCAATGTACTATTGTGGATCAGGAACTGGATAAAAGATAGAAAACAGAGGGTAGGGCTAAATGGCCAGTTTTCCCAATGGAGAAAAGTGAATAGTGGTGTACCCCAGGGATCTGTGCTGGGTCCGCTGCTTTTTGACATATTCATAAATGACCTGGAAAAGGGAATAACGAATGAGGTTATCAAATTTGCAGATGAGACAAAACTATTTTAAGTTGTTAAAACCCATAAGGATTGTGGAAAATTACAAGAGGATCTTGATAAATTGGAAGAATGGGCATCAAAATGGCAGATTAAATTTAATGTGGACAAATGCAAAGTTATGCACCTAGGGAAGAACAACCCATACTATGGTTACATGATGCAAGGTTCCACATTAGGAACCACCACCCAGGAAAAAGATTTAGGCGTCATTGTGGATATGTTAACCCTCGGCCCAGTGTGCAGCAGCGGCCAAGAGAGGAAATAGAATGCTAGGTATGATAAGGAAAGGAATGGAAAATAAAACAAAGGATATTATAATGCCTCTGCATTGTTCCATGGTGCGACCGCACCTTGAATATTGTGTGCAATTCTGGTCGCTGTATCTTAAAAAAAGATATGGTGTTAGAAAGTTCAGAGAAGAGCCACCAAAATGGTAAAGGAGATGGAAGGATACCCCTATGAAGAAAGGCTATGCCGATGATGTCCTCATGTTCACCCCAATATCAACGGAAAACCCAGATCTGTCTCGCCTGTCCGCCTGCTTCGAAGCAGTCACTGACTGGTTGCAATCACAGAAGCTAAGAATAAACCTTAAAAAGACAGATGTTCTCTTCATTAGCAGAGACCACTCATTCTCTCCGCCCTCTTCACTTAAAGTACGTGGTGCAGAGCTCCCAACCAAGACTTCAATTCGATACCTAGGGGTGAGACTCGACCAACATCTAGACCTAAATGCCCACATAAGTAACATAGTCAGATTTACCTCAAAATCAGGATGTTACGTCACATGAGGCAACTGCTTGAACCGGAAGACTTCCGAACAGTTTTTCAAGCACTTGTGCTGCCTCATTTCGACTATGCCAACTCCATCTTGCACGGTCTACCAAAGAGTACTCTTCACCCCCTGCAGATTGCCATGAACACTGCAGCAAGAATTCTTTACGGAGCAGCTAGAAGAGACCATATTACGCCCATCCTAAAAGCCCTACACTGGCTTCCGGTCCACTGTAGGATTACCTTCAAAATACTAACAATAACTTTTAAAGCCATAGACATCACCTCTAGCTCTCTCTCTAACCTTATCCAGATCGCCACCCAGTAGAACGAGAAGATTCACCACCTCTAACACCTTGCGACTCCCAGAAGCTTTCACTAGATGTTCGAAGACCACGGGAAATCGTGCATTTGAATTTTATGCCCCTCACTGCTGGAACACCTTACCAGCAAACATTCGTGCAATAAACAATCTCTCTCAGTTCAGAAAACAGCTGAAACATCATCTTTTCCTCCAGTTCTTCCCTAGCTCAAGTGACATCACATAATCTACCCATATTGCTCTGATCCCTGACCCCCCCCCCCCCCTCTGTTCCCTCTTCATTGATTCAGGTTTCCTTAACTAACCTCCTAGCCTGCAACATGCAATTAATAGATCTGCCTCGATACCGTACCTGCTACGGTTAACGCTTATTTAGGTGATGCACCCACTGCTATCACCTTGTATTATAGTTTTCACTCTGTATATAGTTTTTGATATATTCTTTTATGATTAATGCCTTGTCAGGTGATTACCTTACCTACTATTTAATCCTGTACCGTAGTTCACTTTCTGAGATAATCTGCCTGTTTCTCCTTGTTACCCAATCTGTTTAATGTAAGTGCAGTGTGGTACCCTCCATCGCACAATTGTTGTTGCCTGTGAACCGCGCTGATGGTAAATAGTGTGGTATAGAAAAACTATAAATAAAAAAGGTTAGGGCTCTTTAACCTGGAAAAGAGATGGCTGAGGGGAGATATGATAGAAGTCTGTAAATTGATGAATGGAGTGGAATGGGTAAACGTAGATTGATTGTTTGCGTTATCAGAATATAGAAAGACTAGGGGACATGCAAAGAAGCTGCAGGGTAAACTAGACTAATAAGAGAAAATATTTTTTCACTCAACGTGTAATCAAACTCTGGAATTTGTTACCAGAGGATGTAGTAAAGGCTGTTAGTGTAGCTGGGTTTAAAAAAGGTTTGGACAAGTTCCTGGAGGAAAGGTCCATAAACCATTATTAAAAAAAATACCCAGGATATCAATGCGTGACCCAATACAAGCATTGTGGAACCTGTCTCTTTCGGGGAAACTGCTAGGTACATATGACCTAGATTGGCCACTGTTTGAAACAGGATACTGGGTTTGATGGACTTTGGTCTGGCCCAGTATGGCATATCTTATGATCTTATGTTCTTATGTACCAGGGATAAAGATATCGAGCAAGAGTTGAGAGTATTGGTAGACCTCTTCCCAAAATCCCTTTGACCTCCCACTGAAGGCTTCTCTCCAACTCTTCGTGTAGGTGAGATCTCGGGCAGAAATTTGTGGATCCATGGCAAAAGCTCTATATAACCAGGCTAGAAAGGACTTCAGCCACTTAGACTTGAAAGGAACGTGCTCCCACTGTTTAGGAGGGTGTAGCATTGGGGAAAGGGCCCCAAAGCAATGCCGTAGTTGAAAGAATTGGAAAAAGGACAAAGAAGCTTCTCACCACATCTCAAGCTGGTCTTTGGAGGTGAAAATAGTCTTCAAACAAAGGGGGTAAGCATAAGTCCTGTCCAAGGTTCTCAAGCCTCATGCCAAAATCTCTTACAAAAGCGAAAGATGAGATTTGAGTGTAGGGAGATCTTCCAGGCGATATCTTGTGGCTCTTACAAAGCGTGTTCCTGGCTCCCAAGCAGACTCCAGAAAGGGATGAGAGCACACTAGACAATTTGCAAACTGCTTTCGAAGGAACAGGGCTGCTTTAAGAGGGCCTCCACACTGCCTCCAATCTCTCCCAATCCCACCTCTAGCCAGTCATCTGGATGGCACGCAGACATGGATCAGGGAGCCCAACCCACCATTACTCTTTGGCCGCTTGAGAACGGTCCAGCTGCCCCGTGGCTTCTTACCCTGCCAGTTTGAGAAGGTCCAGCAAACCACCTTAAACTGTGAGGTACCTGTATTGGGGAGCTGGGTGAATAAGAATAGAAGCTTGGGGCAGATGAGCATCTTAACGGTGTTAATGTGGCCAAGCCAGATTACTGTAGCAGTGCTCACAGGGATTTTGCATCCTTGCTGAGCCAGTTGAAGAGGGGGGTCTTTTCCATGATTACGTGTGAACCACCGGGTAAGGGCTCAGTGAATGTGTACACCCAGGTAGTTAAACTGATCAACCCAAAGGAAGTTACTTGGCAGCATTGGAGGTGACTGTGCATCAGTCAAACAGAGAAGTAAGACAGTTTATGGTGAAGCCAGAAACTTGAGAAACAGTCAGGAATATCCATAATTACTGGGAGCAAGGACACCGGATCCCGAAGGTGTATATAAGGGTGTCATCAGTTTGTAAAGATATGGCATGTGAGCGGCCTCCCAAGCTGATTCCCATGTACATCACAAGCTTGTGGATATGGCTCAATGGCGAGTGCAAATAAGAGGGATGATAAGGGTGTGGAACCAGTCAGGGTTGTCCCTTAAGGGAAAGAATCGGAGTGAAAACTATTAATTAGGACTGTGGCCGTGGGATGGGCATACTTTGCTTCTAACCAACCACAGAGGTGAGGCCCAAATCTGAAGTGCTCCAAGACTGCCGTCAAGTAAGGCCACTCAGCCTCATCAAAAACTTTTTCAGCATCCGATAGGATTGCATAGTGCTCCAGTTGTCCTCTAACCCCATGTAAGATATTAATTAGCCGCCGAACATTTACAAAAGTGTACCTGTATTTTATGAACCTCATATAGTCCGGATGGATGAGATCTTGAATTTTCAATTCTAGGCGAGCACAAAGGATTTTGGTTAAAAAAAATGTATAATCAAGGTTTAGGAGGGAGATGGGTCTATAATTGCTACATGCAAGCTGGTTCTTAACATCTTTGGAACTTACTACTATTGATCATTTATATCAGGGGTCTTAAACATGCGGCCCACGGGCCGCATGCGGCCCGCGAGAGAACATTGTGCGGCCCGCGACGGAGGGAAAGAAAAAAGCCTTGCTTCTGCTTCTGCCGTTGCTGCCGTGGCAGCGGCAGAATCGACTGTCAATTTTTTTTTTTTTAAACCTGGCTTCTGCTGCTCAAGCAGCAAAATCAGCTGTGCTGCGGTCCCTTCCTCTCTGCCCGGAGATCCCTCATTGTGCTCCATCAGCGTGTGCTTTTCAAGCCACGAAGAGAGTATTCCCCTCTCGCGAGGCTTGAAAAGTGAATAGGATTAAGCCGCGCGAGAGGGAAATACTCTCTTCGCGGCTTAAAAAGCACGCCGCTGATGAAGCACAATGAGGGATCTCCGGGCAGAGAGGAAGGGGCCGCGGGACAGCTGATTTTCTGCTGCAGCAGCAGAAGCCAGGTGTTTTTTTTATTTACCGGGGGGGGGGGGGTAGGACTGGAAATGGGCTATTGGCAGGGGGGGTAGGACTGGAAATGGGCTATTGGCAGGGGGGTTATGACTGGAAATGGGCTATTGGCAGGGGGGGGGTATTGACTGGAAATGGGATATTGGCAGGGGGGGGTTATGACTGGAAATGGGCTATTGGCAGGGGGGGTAGGACTGGAAATGGGCTATTGGCAGGGGTGGTAGGACTGGAAATGGGCTATTGGCAGGGGGGGTGTAGGACTGGAAATGGGCTATTGGCAGGGGGGGTGTAGGACTGGAAATGGGCTATTGGCAGGGGGGTTATGACTGGAAATGGGCTATTGGCAGGGGGGTTATGACTGGAAATGGGCTATTGGCGGGGGCTAGGACTGGAAATGGGCAGGTGGGGGTTAGGAAGGACTGGAGGTGGGCTGATGGGGGGAGTTAGGACTGGTAATGAGCTATGGAGGGGCTGACTGAAATGGGGTAATGGGGGTTAGGGCTGGAAGTGGGCTATTGGCAGGGGGGGTTATGACTGGAAATGGGCTATTGGCAGGGGGGGTTATGACTGGAAATGGGCTATTGGCGGGGGGTTATGACTGGTAATGGGCTATGGTGGGGGCTAGGACTGGAAATGGGCAGATGGGGGTTAGGACTGGAAATGGGCTGATGGGGGGCTAGGATTGGAAATGGGCTGATGGTGAGGCTATGATAGGACTGGAAATGGACTGATGCAGGGACTAGAAGGGAGCGGATGCTGGGTGGGGCTGGAACTAGAAGGGAGCTGATGTTGGGGGAGGATTAGAATGGGATGGAGAGGGGAAAAATATTTTGTCTAGGAGAGAAGACAAATCTACAATTGGCCAGGTATTGGGAGAGTAAGTGGGGATTGAGGATGGAGGGGTAAAATTGGAGTGGATGAAATAGGAATGAGGAAAGAGAAAAAGGAGAAAGATTAGTATGTTAAAGCAGATGTAGAGAGAGAATGGAAAAAAAACTAGGAGAGAAGAAAGGGCAAATGGACAGCAGACGATGGAGAGTTAGCAGAAGACATGAAGAAACCAGAAGAAAGTGGCTGGAACAATTGCAACTGAAAAAAAATGCACAAAAGGTAGAAAAATCTCTCTTTATTTTGAATTTATTAACTGGAATATGTCAGCTCTGGGAAATGTGCATCATTAATGTTTGCGCTTTGTTTAGTACAAGAGGAAATTAATTTATTTCTACAGTGTTGTTGTACATTCCAAGTTTGGCTTTTGGGGTTCCCAGTTTAATTATTGTCTTCCTGTTTCTAAATCTTTTAGTCTTTCTTTATCCATACTCATTAAAGAGGCATGTTTACTAAAAGTTAGTGTATGGTAACATTATGCAAATATTTATGCAAATGAGGCCCCTTATGCAAATGAGGCCCCGCGTCTTATGCGGCCCCCGGGTTACTTTACAAGTCCTCATTTGGCCCTCAAAGCAATTTGAGTTTGAGACCCCTGATTTATATAGTGCTGCAAGGTGTGCGCAGCTCTGTACACTGTGATAGTGGCCTGATAGAAAGATGTTGGGAGGGACTTTCTTGGCAGGATATCATTAAAAACACGAACCAGAGTGGGGGGGGGAAGAACTCCAGTTAGATCTTATAAATTTCAGCTGGTAGGAGATCAGGATCTGCCCTGGGTGCCGTGGCAACCTTTAATTGGCGAATCATGGAAAACCACCTCCTTTAGCAATATAAGGGCACTCAAGAGTCTCACAAGCCTCTGGAATAAGTTGGGGAAGATCAGCGTTCACCAGCCTTTCTCGAATCTCTGACCCAACTGCTCCTAATATAGGAATATAGATCTTTATAAAAAGTGGCAAATATATCAACAGTTTCCTGGGAGCGGTAAGCCATAGTGCTGTGAGACAAAGAGATGGCATGGACTTTACATATGGTCCTCTGCTGCCTTAATTGCCAAAGGAGCAGCCGATTTGCCTTGTTTCTGTGTTCAAAAAAAGTGACTCCTAGTTTGCAGCAGTGTCGGCTATAGCTTCTGTTTCAGGGCTGATCCCCCCCTTCATGACCAGGCACGACCAAACCTTAGGACTACACATTTGACGATGCTGTCGTTCCAACTCTGCAATGGAACATCTAAGATCTTCTTGTTGAGCTGCATACATTTTTTTTCTGAAAGCACTAGATATGGATATCAGATGTCCCAGAAGAATTGTTTTGCAGGCTTCCCATAAAGTGAACGAAGAAATGCCTTCAGTGTCATTAAAGGAAAGATACTCACCACCCTTTTTGCACCGCAGGTAAAAACTCCTTATTTTTGAGAAGGCCCCTTCAAAAGCCCAAGTACAAAGCGGTGTCTCTAAATCCCTCTCGCATAGTTCTAAAGATATAATCGTGATCGGAGGAACCCATAGTGCCGATGTACGTTAGTGTGGAGAGTAAGCTTTGGGAAATAAGCCACAAGTCAATTCTGAAATGACTCAGATGGGCTGGGGAGTGGTAAAGTTTAATCTCGCTCTCCTGTGTGAAGAGTTCTCCGGGTAACAGAGTTCCAGATTATCAAGTAGTTGGCAGAGCTCATTTGGATTCGTGGAGACTGCAAGACACTATTGAAGTCTCCTCCGATGAGTATCTCACCCTTCTGAAAAGATTGAATTGCCGCAAGCAACTCTGCCAAAGTGTATTTAATCTGAGAGGGGGAGGATGGTAAACATTGACAGTTATGAGCAGGGTTTCTTTTAGGTCCCAGTCAGAATGAGAAATCACCCTCTTCCCCCCCCCCCCCCCCCCAAGCTGGAAGGAGGAATTGTGGGAGAAAAGTCATCACCCCTCTCCTGTGGGAGGAAAAATTAAACACAAATATCTGCAAGAATTTAAGGGACTGGAAGCAGAGGTAATCTTGCCCAGACTGGTATTTCCTGCAGAAGCACTATTTCATCCTTCTCCCGTCCTAGCTGGTCCTGCACCTGCCTGCGTTTAATCGGACTGTGGAGGCCACGTACATTCCATGAAATGAGTCTAACTATAACCAGTCAGAAGGTCCTCCACAGCTATACCAGCTCATTGATCGGTATCATTTTAAAAGTAGAATAGTTTGCTGTGCACCTCCTTACGATGTGCTACCCTTAACTGAAATGCCCTACTCTCCTGCAGCACCCTAAAGAACACTGTCCCCCGCCCCCAATCCTCCCCAGACCCACAGTCCTACAGATTAAGGACAGGTACTGCGTAAAATGACTAAGAAATGACAAAGTTGGCAACCAAAGTGCCATATTAGGGGGTGTTGCTGTCAAGAGACTGACGTGTCCTCTCCAGCCCAACCCCCTGTAACAGGGGTGCTGTTCCTCTTGAGAAACTGCCCCACAAACCCCTAATCAACAAGCCCCAACTGTTAATTGTCATACACCCTCTCCTGTCTCCCGGTAGTGAGCTGAGACCATTCCCTAACTCTGGAATTTCAGCAGCCACAGCAGCAAATAGGCTGTCCAACTTATCGTGCCTGCTTGCCTAAACCCTCAAATAAAGACTCTCTTGGGGCCCACCAGCTTCTCGCAAATTTAGTTGACAGTAAAGTGTGAGGTACAATTAAACATTAAGACAGTGTAGCAGAACTACTTCAAAACCCAGCAAGAAGAGGCAGGAGAACAAGATATTCAGAAAATAAAAAAGCATAGATAACTGGAAAATGTACGCTATGAGATTACATAAAGAGTCCCACTCTGGATCAGGGAGGCTTGATGGTATCCATAGCCTGACTTCGGGAATCTTCTGCCTCATCAAGATGCCTTCGGGCCCCAGTTATCTTATGCCTCTTGGGGGTCGAGGCATGTCAGTCACACCGCTCTCTATGCGGATTAGTAGAGCATCCCCTTAATTTTGCAACAGGTCTTTTTCTGCCGTCATCTTTCTATGGAAAGATACGTGGAATAGCCTCCCAGTGGAGGTGGTGGACACAAGGACAGTGTCTGAATTCAAAAAAGCATGAGAACAAACACAGAAGATCTCTAAAGGTAAAAAGGGGAGACTATTGTAGTTGATATGGAAGGGCAGATTAAATAGGCCATGTGGTCTTTTTCTGCCATCATTTTTCTATATTTCTAGGTCCACCATGTTGCAGCAATCAGCCAGTTCCACTATTTTATGTTGCACGTTGCCCCACTCAGACTAGAGCTAAGGGAAACACCCATCTATATGTAATGGACTTCTTTTGCAACAACTGGCTCAGGGGTTCAAAGTTCTTCCTCCACTCAAGCGTATACTGGGAAAGATCCTGGAAAACCTGGACAACTTGGCCTTAAAAAGCAATGGAGCGTTTCCCCCTAAGGCTACGAAGAAGCCACACTTTGTCTTCAAATGAGTGGAAGCATACTATGATGGGGTGAGGTTGGGATCCAGAACTTGCCTTTGGTCCAAGGCTGTGGTGGGCCCTCTGAAGCTTAACTGTGCTATTCTTTGTCTCTATCTTGTTCAGGGACTCCAAGAACTCTAATATTTCGCCACTGGCAGTTTTCAAGGCCGTCCTGTTGCTCTTTCAGGTCTTTGGTGTGCTGGTCTAGTTTGTGGATTTTTGACTGAGCCATAGCATCGATTAGTTCAGATTGTTAATTTCATTTTGAGGATCCGATCATCCAAGGATTTAATATTGGCCTTTATGTCGCTCGCTGCTTTTTGAAAAATCCAGATGAAATAATCTAAGCTCCTGTAAGATCTGAAGATCCATTTCATGGCAAGTGGGGACCGAACAGTAGAATTCTCAGAGGTCCTGCACAAGTTGCAAACCAGGTCAGAGGATGACGCAACCGTGGCTACGGGATCAGTCGTTCTCAAGAATTTGGAAGGGGCTGCTGTATATGATCCTTTATCATACATGGTGACCGTAAGTCCCCCTTCATGGCCCTGGTCGCTTGAGCCAGGATAGCTCCTGCCCCAAGGGGGCTATAGGAAGGTTAGCCCTCTGACAAGAAGATGTCCTCTAGGTGAAAAAGTGCCCCGCACTTGTCAAACTATTGGTTCTCAAGTGATTTTCCTTTCACCAGCCATATGTTTTGTTTTGTGTTAAGGTGGAAGCATCCATACATACACTGTTCTTTCTGGTTCTTCTATGTACTAAACTGCTTGTCTCCTGCTTGCCAATTAACCTCCTCCTATTCTCCTACCTAAAGAGGACACAGAGTTACCTTGCACCAAAGGGGCTCACTGTGAGGTAAAGATTTCCATCCCTCCTCTGGCTAATGTGCTTTCAGTAGGCTTCCAGAGTATTTGTGCTGCGGTTCTCTGCCACCATTAAAGTACCGCCTGGTCTTGATCCTCCTGAGGCTCTAGCATACTGCTCTCCATGTCACCCCATTGCCCCTGATCAGCCACTAATGCGAACCAGCTGTCAGAACACTGTAAGGTAGAAGTCACTGGCCCATCACAGCACAACTTGCAGGTTGAAGAGTGGTGGGTTGACCAGATCCCGCAGGACATGGCTGAGCACGTGCTCTCTGCAGGAAGGCCACAGCTCCCATCAGCCTTGCGCTTGCTGAGAGGATGATCAAATCTGTAAGCGGCAGGAGTGGAGACAGCGAGAATTTGTTTGGTCCCGGTGGCTGTGACAGGAGGGAGATGTCAGATTGCTCTGCGGGGAAGGGCAGCCATCACACTGCACCTTTGCCAGATCATGTCTAAGGCAGCAAGAACAGGCTTGTGATTTTAGATCCCGGTGGATCGTGGGACACACATCAACAGGGTCTCTGACATTTTGTGGTCATTCCAAACAAGTAGTGCATGCTGGCAGCAACATAGAGAAACAGAGAGTACCGCAGGCTGGACTGGAGGTGAGACAAACCGTTTTTATGTGGCCATATTGCTCGGGCTCGCAAGCACCCCCCTCCTTCATCTCTATGACCAGTTCCCATTGCCCCTTCCAGTGGTCCTGTCAGGCAATTATTTTTGTCCACAGACAAATGTGGTTGAACCCTTCCCTCGCCCTCACCCCTCTCTTTTCCCCCCCCCACATCATTTACCTCCGCGAGTACAACAAAAATAGTAGTGAAAAAACAAACGGGATTATTAGCTCTAAAAGAAAGTAAAACAAGAAACATTCCTAATTTTTTTTGGCTATCACTTAGCCCAGAGCATTTCTTGCTCCCATGAGTTGGGATCCTGAAGCAAAAGAGAATGTCGCCTATTTAGGAATACCATTCTCAGTAACCAGAGGTGTCCATATCTTGGGAAGTGAATGAAGAATACTCCTTTCTTAAATATCTACAAAGGCTGTCTAAAGCTGTCTCCCTGGGATCAAATCAAATGCCTGCTAATAAAAAAGGACTTCATTCAGTTTACAGTCCTGCGGAACCCATAAGGTTGTAGCACTACAATCATCCATCTTGGAAAACCCACCAATTCCAAGACACCTCGACCTTAAGTACAAGGTGGCTTTGGTGCCAAATCATGACACCTATCAGCTGCCTCACCAGCCCATAGTATTGAAAGCAATTCTCAAACGCAGCAAATCCTCCAACCTCCACTCCCATTCATCCCCAGTCAAGGATACAATGCGGAAAAGTGTGTACAAAAGTGCTGTGTGCGTTAAAATTTTCTATACTGCTTTTCATTAGTGTCAACTGTTTACACTCAAAATAAAACAATATAAAATAAGTCAATTAATAGAAATCAGTATACAAAATAAATTTTAAAAACCTTTAAATTTAAAGATTGTGGCTCATCAGCTACAGATTTTTGTGTTGTCATGCATTGTTAAATCAGCTGGAGAGCCAGCCGGATCAATTGCACTTAGATCTTCAAGAATCCAGGTATCATTCGTCTGGTCCACGTGTGATGACTGTGACATGCCATCCTGTGTGGCAACTGTAGCTCACTGCCTGATGCTTAGCATGGCTTCGGGATTCCATTCTGAGAGAGGATCTTCATTACAAACTACCCGATGTCCCCTTGCTTGTAGGGAGAGCAGTTTGTTTCATCAAGTCAAGGAGGTGGTATCCCAAATAAAAAGATGTTCCTAATCATTCCTCCAATTCATTCCAGACAAGTGGGTTATGCTCACCCATCAGCAGATGGAGACTGAACACAGAACTGCAAAGCAGCCCTATAAGAAACCTGTGCACCGTCACTCAGCCGGTATTTCTTAGTCTCCACCAGAAGGTGTGAGATTAGCCTATGGGCTGAGATTGGATTGTTGGTGTTTTCACAGACCTGGGGGTGCAGAACCCAGTGGTCTGGGTCCCCCCTCCGCCACCTATCCATTCTCCCTTAGCCACATCTAGATGCTTTCTCATTCCTCCTCCTCCTCCCCAACCTTCAGGAGGGAGCCCAGGGTTGAGGCACTTCAAGGTATTTGGATTGCCTTTGTCAGTGAAGTTTAAAAAAAGGCAAACCAGGAAGCTCAGAGCAGCGGGTCTTCATATGAGACTACCCGGTAAGCTGGGCCAGAAGGGGTGTGGGCGGATTGGAGGGCAGAGCGCTATAGGACTCACTGTAAATAGCCAAGCTGGAGGTCCATGGCTGATGTGTGACTTGCAGCAGCCATAAGGCACAGCTCTGTTTGAAGGGCTGTGCTATGGCTGTGGTGTATCTTTTCTCTGGCAGTCAGATTGCACAGAGGAAGGTTGAGGGGACGCCCGAGGACCACGATCACACTGATTTTTGCAAGTACAGGCCCCAGTACCCTAGTGGGAATGGACAATCATATTTGCTGTAGCTGCTGCAAGCCCAACAGTGTGTAGGACGCCTCTGGTTTAAAGCAGATACAGCTTTTTTTTCAGTCCCTGGGACTGGGGGATCATAGGGGGGGCTCTTCATTTTCCCATGAATTTATGCTGCTGCTGCACCAGGCTTTTTGCCTGAAGCAGGGTCAAGCCGGGAGGCACTCAGCTAGGGGGATTCCCCGGTGACCCGAAAAAAGCTCTCCTCTGCAGTGGTTAAGCAGTCTTGCATGGAACCACTGGCGTAGGGGAGGATGCAGTCTCCGTGGGGTCACTAGACTCCTTAGGTGTCCTGGAGGGCCCTTCTAATTTTCTGGATGACCTCCTGTAAGAGGACTTGGAGAAGGATGAGATCCTGGTGAAGAAGGACCCGACTGCTGTGCGGATCTTCTACAGGGATGAGTTGCCCTCCGCAATTTCTTATACTTTGGCAAAACTGAGGATGATGGGCAGGGGAGTTTGATCCTGCAGGAAGTTTGGAAGCCTACTAGAGCCTTCCCCTTTTACGTGCCATGAAAGAGCTTATTGTGGCAGCATGTCGGCTGGACTATGGCAAGGATTTATCATATCTCCTCTGAAGAGAAGTATAAGCTGATTTACCTTGGGTAGATTCTTTGGTGGCAGCGCTCACTAGGAAGACTACTATTCTCATGGAAGGTGGGGCTGCTTTAAAGGAGCCACAGGATCGTTGGATGGAGGCCCTGCTCAAGCAGTCCTTTTAAGATATCTGCCCTGGTGCTAGTGTGCAAGGCCTGTGTCACCAGGGCCCATCTCTGATGGTCTCAGAGGGTTCCAGGAGGCTCTTTGGCTGAGTCTGTGGGACTGGCCTAGGCGGCCCTGCTAGAGTCTGGTACAGTCTTTTTGGTAGACCTTCTCTATAATTTGCTTTGTGCCTCTACAAAGAACATGGCCACAGTGGTAGCCTCTAGGTGCTTCTTGTGGCTTTGCAGTTGATGGATGTAGCATCTAAGATACGGCTCAGCAAGGTCCCCTTTGTGGGGTAGTTGCTGTTTAGTGCGGATTTGGAGAAGCTGCTCAAGTACCTCGGCGAGTTGAAAGTGCCTCAGCTTTCTGAGGATAGATCCGAGTCTTGGGGAAGGTACTCCTCCCAGGGAAGGAGTCGTGACTTACGGAGGTTCCAGACTGCTAGAGGTGAGAGCTCGGGAAGGTCTAGTATTTGCCTTATGGCCAGCACTTTCAAGGAGGTTACTAGGGCGGTAGAGAGAGGCCTGTTGAAGGACTGGGGGGCCCCCAAGGCTTCCCAGTGAAGGTTTGGGGGATCTGGTGGGAGTGCTGCCAGTGGGCGGCCATTTGCAGCACTCTTACCCTGCTTGTGCTCAAATCACTTCAGACACGAGTATTGGAGATTATTCGAGAGGACTATGCGCTAGAGTTCGTGGCCCCCCTCACAGATGTTTTTATGCTCTCACCCTGTTGGACTCCTGGCAAGGAGGCGGAAGTGGTTCACATTACCCTGAAGCATTTCTTGCAATTTGAGGCTGTTGTCCCTGTGCTGAGGTCTGATTGAGGCACTGGACGGTTTTCTATTTGGATATTCCCAAAAATCAGGGATCCTGACAACCCATTCTGGATCTCAAATGTGTGAACAGAGCCTTGAAGACTTCCCGGTGCCATATGGAGAATTTGCATTCTGTGATAGTGGCTGTTCAAAAGGGAAAATATTTCACCACTCTAAATCTGAGACCTATGTTCATATTCCCATTTGTTCCGAACATCAGCATTTCCTCCGCTTTGCGGCCCAATGGGACATTTCCAATTCCAGACCCTTCCATTTGGACTGGCCACTGCACCATGCGTGTTTACTGTGGTGATGGCTGCTCTGCAGAAGCAGGGGGTGCTGGTCCACCCATACCTGGACTATTGGTTAATTCAAGCGAAGTCCCCGTAGGAGAGTCAGGAGGCTACCGAGCTTGTCCGGTGTCTGCAGAAGCTGGGCTGAGTGGTCAAGTTTGAAATGCAGGATAATGCCATTGCAGTCCTTGGAGTATCATTTAGACACACAGGAAGGCATGATGTTCTTATCGGAGGACAGGATTGCGAAGCTGCCGTCTCAGGTCCAGGACTTGCTGAGGGTTCTGCTGCAGAGAGTATAGGATTATCTTCAGGTCCTGAGCTCAATGGCAGTGACCTTGGAGCTGGTTCCTTCGGCGCAGCTGCATATGTGTCCTTTACAGTCATCACTTCTGTCATGTTGGTCCTGCAAGCTCAGTTGATGGAGGTGCGGGTGTCCCTGCGGGAAGTGGCCAGGTTGACCTTCATTTGTGATTGGACCCGGCTCAGCTCTCAGAAGGGATCGCTGGATTGGGTGATGGTGACAACAGATGCCAGCCTTGGGGGGGGGGGGAGGGGCACTGCCGGTCGCCGGGGGCTCTGGGCCTGGGGCGGCCCCCCCCCCCCCCCGAGGAGAGCCAGTGGCTGCCCCCCCCCCCCGAGCAGAGCTGGCGCCGGATGGAAGTAGTGGCTCTGGCCTGTTTTTTGCAGTCACATGCAGGGGCAGTCCCTTGCCTTGCATGCGGGTGCGGTATGTTTTCACAAGGGGATCAAGCATCTCTGGCCACCTTGTCGCTCAGTGGGTCCTTCCTGAGACCTGAATTTGATCCTCTTGGTCTTGGCAGGGCCCCATTTGAGCCTTTGCAGGCTGCTTCTCTCAAGAATTTGACACCAAAGGTGTAGTGTGTTTGGTCACTGGATTTCTGAATTGCATTCCTTGTCCTGTGTGACTGCTTTTCATCTTATTTAGATGGTTACTTTTCCGGTGTGTTTGGAGGTGCAGGGTTCAGCCTACTCACAGGTCCTGCATTGTTGGATATTCATAGGACTTTCAGGCAATACTTGAGTCATTCTGGAGTTTAAGATAGATTTGGGTTGGGTTTTTGTTTTTTTTTGTGCTGTTTGAAGGGTCCGTGGAAAGGTGAGGTGGCCTCCAAGGCCTCCATTTCTCATTGGATCCTGAAGGCCATTGCACCAGTGTACTTGGTGAAGGGCCGTTCGGTCCTGTTGGGTTTGTAGGAACATAACGGAAAGGCTCGGGCCTTTTCTCGGTGGAGTTCCGCCTCAGGATATCTGTAAGGCTGCAACGTAGGCTTCTCTTCATTCTTTTGCAAGTCACTGTCGTCTGGATGTGGAGGCCCAGCAGGGCATGGCTTTTGGTTCTTGGGTTTTGCAAACTGGTGTTTCTGGTCCTCCCCAACGTTGGTGCTTTTTGATACATCCCATGTGTCTGGACTGGACTGGATGGACAATTTGAAAGGTGAAATTAGGCATTACCTGCTAATTTTCTTCCCTATAGTCTGTCCAGTCCAGAATCCACCCGGGTTTTTTCAGTGTCTCGGCCTGCGCATCAGTTTGAAGAGTATGGTGGTGGTGCAAATTGAGGTTATTCTGGTCCTGGTGCTGACAGTTTGCTTGCCGGGATCCTGCTATATTTTACTGCTCCGAGTTTCTTTGTTTAAAAAAAAATACAAGGGAGAGAGAGAAGGGTTTCATGTACTCCTGTTTGATCCACAGGTTGTTTGGAGGCATGTTGATGCTAATGTTTGTTTTATCTGTGCTAGCAGTGTCTTGGGGTTTTGGGACTCCCTATCTGCTTTATGATCATACTGGCTGAGTGAGGATGCACAGGCTTCTTATAGGGTTGCTTTTCAGCTCAGTCTCCCATCTGCTTGTGGGTGAGCATAACCTACATGACTGGACTGAAGGATCTCCAGGAAAGGAAATTAGCAGGTAAGGCCTAATTTCACCTTGAGAAGCAAACCTTTGAATTTGGTCAGATGTACACAGTATGATGGCGAGATGTTGCTTTTGTTATGAATTTTTTTTTCTAGTTTCTTTAGACGTCTAGTAAACTTTAATAAACCATAAAAGATAAATCATTGTAGAATAAGTCTATGGAAGCGCAAAAGGACCCGGTCAATACTTTAAAAACTTTGTCAGAACAGAGAAAGTATGTGACTGCAGTTACTCGCTTAGTTAGTCTGAATGAACATAGGGACATGGCATTGTATTGGACACTGCCCACTACACTGGCATCTAACTGGCACATGATTCTCCATAGAATAGATAAGTATCATAACTGCACGGTCGCTGTTCAAAGGGTCTGTTTCCCCACACAGTTCAGAATTTGTCTTTTTCTTGTGCAAAACTGTCTAGGTGTATTGTAGCAGTGACATGCACAGCCTTCTTTACTTGAATGTGAATACTTGCCCAAGTAATTGGTTAATGTTCTGTGCATGAGTAGTGTAGATTGACGTTATTGCTGTAGGGACCAGTGATGTCTTTGTCCAACTAAAGTAATGTGTGGTGTTTGTGCCAGGCATGGTTCCTTCCTGGGGAGCTGACAAGAGACAGACAGATTTCAAGGGGGGTGCCCATAGGCAATGGGTTCTTCTCTTCCTCCCCTCCCCCCTTTCCAATCCCTGATCACCCTATCCAGAGCTGCCTTCTCTCCCAACAGAAACTCTCACCTTTGCAACTTGCTGTATAGTGGCCTATTCTGAGCAGCGTGGCAGCAACTCACTAGCAGAATTCTATTCCAGAGTCCACTGCAAGCCCCACTTCTTGGTGCAGACAGATCTGGTGGCAGTGCCATCAGTGCCCCCCCCCCCCCCCCCCCAATTAATGGTAACAGGATGATGGTGTGAACAAAGAAGACAGGGCCTGCAAACCCCGCCCCCCTCCCGCCAGGTGCTTGCAGGTCCAATGCTGAATTATGCTATTAGTTGCTACCATTGCTGCTCAGAATCCAGCTACCATACAGGAAAAGTCCAGAGAGGCACGGTATCTCAATCAGAACCAGTGCAAAGACCGATACCACTACAGGTACAGTTGATTGAAAATGTAATAATCCATAAATAACAAATACAGTAAAAGACCCTATATGACCATGTTTTGGTAACCATCTGCATCAGGGGCCATAGAAAATATCTGGAAATAGAAAATATGTCCTTGTCAAACATTGAATACATAATTTCAGTGAGTCAGTCGTAGAATAAATTGATTTACTTGGTTATGGTGTCAAATGCTACAGTAATATTCTACACCCCTTTTCACAATGGATATATAAATTGTTATAGGGATGGCAATGGGATTGCCAGTCTTTTAATATCCAGAGTTATAAATAACTATACTTACAAAACAACATACTCCATTTTAGATTCTTGTTTTTGAGCGGTGTAAAACACTTTGCCCTAATACTGTCTTGAATAATTTGTTTTGTAAGTACAATACAATGGGTTTAGTTATGATTTTTGGATACTAATTGTTTTTAACACTAAGATTGGAAATATTAATGTCATCTCTATAATAATTTATATATCAATTGTGAACAGATATGTGGAATATTGTGGTGTCAAACATTTCTATCTGTGCCCTTCTCTTCTATTGCTAACTCCAGACTATGCTTCTTTCACCTTGCTGCACCTTATGCATGGAACAAACTGCCTGAGTCTGTATGTCGGGCATCTTCTCTGATCCTTTTCAAATCCAGGCTGAAAACTTACCTCTTCGCTGCTGCTTTCAGATCTTGACTTATGATCATCTTGTGTTTCCTTACCATTCCCCCTAGATGTATTCCTGACTACACCTATTGTGTTGTCTGTCTTGACTAGATTGTAAGCTCTGATGAGCAGTGACGGTCTCTTACATCTCTATGCAGTGCTGCATGTCTTGTAGCATTATACAAATGCTCAGTAGTAGTAGTACCCCCTCTTCCCCCACCACCCCCATTATCTCATGCTGGTCTCTTGCTCTTAAATCTTGTGAAACCAGAACCAGAGTTCCTACACTGTATGTCATCTTTAGATAACTATTGTGTTATCTAAAGCTAACATAATAATTATCTAAAGCTAACTATTGTGTTAGTTTTAGATAGCAGATGTCTTTGTGAGTGTGTGGTGCAACAGTATTGTGCCTGTCTGTGCATAGGATGTAGTGGCGGATGTCTTGTGTGAGTGGAGTAAAGGATTGTGGTCATGTGTATGTGTGCTGGAGAGTTGAGGTGTCTGTGTGTGGTGTGCAGAGGTGAGGTTCCAGTGTGAGTCTGTAGAGTGGTGAGGTGATTGTGCCCCTGCTGGGGAAGAGGATGCTCTTTCTGCCCATGCATTTGTTCCTTTAACCTCCAACACCTTGCACTCTTCTCCCTCCTCCCCACTGCCCAATTCCACCATCTTCCTTATTTTTAAAGCTGTCTTTTTGAGGTTTTATAGCATCACTCCTCCTCCCCCTCGTACTTTTTTTTTTTTTTTTTTGCAGGCCCTGATCTGTTTTCTTCTGGCCACAGGGTATGGGATCCCCATTGGGCTACCTGTAAGTTGTGATTGCTGCATTCCCCCCCCCCCCCCCCCCCCCCCCCCCCCCCCCCCCCCCCATTTTGGCCATTTATTTATTACACATTTCTATACCGCCCCTTCCAGAGATCAGGGGCGGTTTACAAGGAACCAACATGTTACATATAACAGGGTTTGAACTTTTTACATTATAACAATATTAGTCATAGACTTAACTAAACCAGAGAAACTGTATACATATAACTATAAATACATGTTAACCGGGCTTATGAGAGAGGGATACAACTGCGGGCAAACAGAAGAGGACTTTGCTGCTATCGTGGCTCTCTTCTGCCCATGGTGGATGGGATGCCCATGAACAACCTCGTGTCTGCAAGCTGCAATCTCAGCATTTCCCCTCTGTTCTGCCTGCAAGGATGCAATCTCCCACAGGCAGACAGAAGGGGTCTTTGTTGCGATCATGGCCATCCCCCTTTTCTTCTCCCTGTGGGCAAACAACTTGATTCCAGTCTGCGCTCCTAGGCACCAGATGCAAATTTCTGGTTGCCATGGCGACCTAGTGCCTGGCGTTTGGTACGCCCTGATGTAGTGTTAGGTAAGGACACATTTTCTGTTTATTTCTAGATATGTCATATGACCCCTGATGAAGGCTGTTGCCATATAGGGCCTTTTTAAACTATATTTCTTTATGGACTTCAATTATATTTTAACCAACTTATACCTGTGGTGGCGGCATTCTTTGTTCTGATTCAGCCACCATACAGGACAGTGTCACTGTGTGGCTTCAGATCCAGATTGAGGTATGGCTTCTGAGGCAGTTGTCTCTCTAAATCTGGATGTGTGCAGAGGTCAAAATTTAAACTAGTCCTCTGGGCACTTAATTTCATTTGTAAGGGTACTATGGTTATGCTTTTAATGTTAAAACATTAAGACCTACTCTTCAGGAGACCTGGGGAAAAAATGTTCAGTAGGGGACATGGTCATGATTTTCAGTATGCATGTTGTTCCATTCCTTCCTGTGAGAGTCTAAGATATTAGAAATGATCCTACCAGAAGAGAGCACGGGGGGGGGGGGGGGGCACGATAGAGAAATAGAATGTATTTGGTAATGCAGCTATAGTAATGAACTAAACTAGTTTTAACACTCTCCTTCCCATGTCTTTTCTCTCTTCTTCCTCTTGTTCTCTCTCAATCTCCCTTTCAACTGCCTGTCTCACTTGCTTTCTTATAATCTCCTATCTGTCTACTTTTCTTCCCTTGCCTGTCTTTCATTTCTCTTCCTCTCCCCATGGTCTGGCTCATTTCCTACCTGCCTCTCTCACAGCCGGAGGCCAGAAAGGACGATAAGGAAGCGGAGGAAGGCGAGGACGACGGGGACAGTGCCAACGGAGAAGACGACTGTTAGGAGCTTTGTTGGAGCTCAGCGGCCCCCCTCCTCCCCCTCCCTTCCCAATGCTCCCCAAAAGATCATCTGGCGACAGTCCTCCTCGCCATTCTCCTTCCCTTTCCACGTCTCATGTGCTCGTTGCCCCACATCAGCCAGAGCCTCTCTCGGTAGTTTGTTTGCATCCATTGTAATTTTTCTTTCTCCATTTTGATACCTCTTTGAGACTTAACAACAATAAAAGGATGTATGGTTTTTAGTTTGGCTGTTTTTCTGTACAGTTGTCTTTCCAATACTGAGGGTGTGTTGCTAAGCTCCCCAGTTCACAGCTCAAGAGAACTCCTAGAGTTATCCAGGAGATGATCTTAATCTGGGAAAACTTCTTCCCTCTGAATCGCCATGGAGCTAGAGATGGCTCCTTCCCTATCTGGAAGTACTGATCCAACTCCGTGTTGCGTGATACCTTTTCCTTTTGAGGCAGCACTGACCCTCCTGGCATGGTGCTATATACTCCTTGTGGTTTGAAGAAACTGTATTTCAAACGACCAGTTACCCTGGCTACCCTTCATGAGCCTTTCCCTATTTAAAACTGTGTATGTCTTGATACCAAAGGTTCAGGCTCTAATTTTTCTTGATGTCCAAGTGTCCTTAATAAAGAAGTGAGACTCTAAAGTTAACAATTTCACAGAAGTACTATCTGTGTTTAATTTTATTCACCTCATATAGGAATTGTTTTCATATATTTCCTTGCATGTGTCCCTTGACCTCTCCAGAAGAACCAGTGGCCTTTGGCCCCACCTATGTGTTACATATCCCTAATACATAGAAAGCAGCATATGTCATAATCACTTGCAGTGATGGCTTCAATAGCCATATCATTAAAGCAGTGACATGTTGCTCTCCCCTGTTCTCAGTTCTGTTCCAATCTGTATATTCTTGGATGCCTTTGGCACCTTTTTATTTAATTTTTTTTTCTACTGATTTGAAATAGTCCTCAAAAGTGTTCTGTTTTCAGTGGGCCATGCTGAACTTTTGTTTTAT
This sequence comes from Ichthyophis bannanicus, assembly GCA_033557465.1. NCBI lineage: Eukaryota > Metazoa > Chordata > Amphibia > Gymnophiona > Ichthyophiidae > Ichthyophis > Ichthyophis bannanicus. The sequence goes on from CM066048.1 coordinate 120,463,684, forward strand.
ATTTCTAATTGCATAGCTTGCATTTGTTAAATTTGATTTCCCACTTTGTCCCTGGGGTTCAAATCAAATTACAGAACTAAAATTCTAAACATAGAATAACATGAGCAAATCAAAAACCATCTGTATCTCAACCCATAAAACTTTTCCTTACTAAGTAAATCAGTCACAAAGACTGTCTCATATAAATATATGGCTAAACTCGAATAAAAGCCCAAATACCCAGTTCTTCTCTTTTTTTCCTTTAACTTCTAAACAACTGGTCTCTTTGCCATGATTCTAAAGGTGTAGCATTCAATGACTGTGCTAACCACTATATAAACCCTAAAGTTATCCTCTGATAAATGTCAGAAATGGGGTAAAAAAGATGAGTTTTATTTCTAATTGCCAACAGCAGGAATAAACTTATACAACCAAGTTGTAGTGGATACCTTTTTATTGGACCAACTTTTCAAAGTATTTTTTCTTTTGATGAGGTCCATGCAGAATGAGGTAAGAAAGATGTTATCTAATTGTATAAGTTACATTCCTTAATGTCCCTCCAGTCTGGTCCTGACCTGGGAGTTGTCATGCCTCACCAGCAGCTTGGAGACTGAGCATGCCAAACTTCATGACATGGCATATAGGCAGCTGGCATCCCCTACCAGTCCCAGTATACTCTGTCTCCAAGCAGCTGGAGAGACATGATTCCACTTTGCAGAATCGCAGAAGGTCAACACGCAGAGGTGGGGGGGTGAATTTTTTTGTTTTGGTGTACTAGGGGTCTCTGTCAGGGAGAGCCATTCACCGGTGGCTCCCTGGTGTGAGCCTCTGTGAAGGGGGCTGGCCCTTTAAGCTAGGGGCTGGTTAAAAAAAAAATACACACAAGAGTAAAGTATGCTACACAGGAGCAGGCAAGGGCAACGGGGAAGCCTGTTCTGTTAAAGCAGCCTTACTGACGCTCTCTGAATCAATGGGACAGTAAGCGAGTGAAACGGTGACTCCTGATCCCTTGAGTGGGTGTGGAGCTGCTGCATTCAGACACTGCTTATATTGACAGGCCTCAGAGAACTCCCACCCCGTTGGCATCGGGGAAGGTGAGCAGCAGCGCATACCGCATTTCCCTCTTTGCAGCTCTCTTGGGCCTGGTATGGCAGGACACAGGAGCCTTCGAATGTGCAGAGGCTGGTGTGGCTGGGGGGTTTGGTGCTATTTTAGTAAGCAGGGGAGGAGGAGTGCTCGGATGGGCTCCGGACACTAGAGCAGTTCTCCCTCACAGTTGTTTTTTGTTCTATTTCAGTGATTAATCCAAAAAAAGAAAAAAACCACAAAAGGGTGACAGAATAAGGCTAGAGATAAAGGCGTCTACTGTTTGAAGTGCAGAATGCCGGCAAAGGCCACATGTTTGGCCTGCGGGTCTCAGCGGAGCTCTGTTTCACCCATGGGATTTTACTGTGGCTATGAAACAGTCTCCTGCTTGGTGGAGGAGACCTTGTTGGAGGACAAACTTGAGAAGGCCACGGAGCGGGCTACTTCTGGGGGGTCAGAGGGCCTTGGGTCAGTTCCAGGGGGTCTCTGGTCTCCTACAGCTCCATCAGGATGGGTGGCCTCCGTGAAGGGGAATGGTATCTCTTTTATGCCACTTCCAGAGCCTAGGGACAGATAGGTCATAAAAACATAAGATATGCAATACTGGGTCAGACCAAGGTCCATCATGCCCAGTATTCTGTTTCCAACAGTGGCCAATCTAGGTCATAAATACCTAGCAGTTTCCCCAAAAGAGACAGGTTTCTCAGTGCTTGTATTGGGTCAAGCAGTGATATCCTGGGTCCATTTTAATAATGGTTTATGGACCTTTCCTCCAGGAATTTGTCTAAACCTTTTTTAAACCCAGCTACACTAACCGCTTTTACTACATCATCCGGTAACAAATTCAAGAGTTTGATTACATGTTGAGTGAAAAAATAATTTTCTCTTATTAGTTTTAAATAGGGTACCCTGTAGCTTCATTGCAGGTCCCTTAGTCTTTTTATATTCTGATGACATGCAATCGATCTACGTTTAGCCGTTCCACTCCATTCATTAATTTATAGACCTCTATCATATCTCCCCTCATCCGTCTCTTTTCCAGGTTGAAGAGCCCTAACCTTTTTAGCCTCTCTTCATAGGAGTAGCCTTCCATCCCCTTTACCATTCTGGTGGCTCTTCTCTGTACCTTTTCTAATAACGCAGTATTCTTTTAAAGATACAGCGACCAGAATTGCACACAATATTCAAAGTGTGGTCGCACCATGGAACGGTACAGAGGCATTATAATATCCTTTGTTTTATTTTCCATTCCTTTCCTTATGATACCTAGCATTCTATTTGCTCTCTTGGCTGCTGCTGCTGCACACTGGGCAGAGGGTTTTAACATGTTATCCACAATGACGCCTAAATCTTTTTCCTGGCTGGGTGTTCCCAATGTGGAACCGTGCATCGTGTAACCATAGTTTGGGTTGTTCTTTCCTAGGTGCATAACTTTGCACTTATCCACATTAAATTTCATCTGCCATTTGGATGCCCAGTCTTCCAATCTATCAAGATCCTCTTGCAATTTTCCACAATCCTCATGAGTTTTAACAACTTTAGTTTTGTGTCATCTGCAAATTTGATAACCTCACTCATTGTTCCCTTTCCAGGTCATTTATGAATATGTCAAAGCAGCAGACCCAGCACAGATCCCTGGGGTACTCCACTATTCACCTTTCTCTATTGGGAAAGCTGGCCATTTAGCCCTACCCTCTGCTTTCTATCTTTTAACCAGTTCCTGATCCACAATAGTATATTACCTCCTATCCCACAACTTTTTAGTTTTGCCAAAAGTCTGATGTGGGACCTTGTCAAAGGCTTTCTGAAAGTCCAGATAAGGGGGGTGTATTTTGGCCCATTCTGGATCTTTAGCACGTCAATCAGTGCCTGAGGGTCAGTCATAGTAGCAGTCAGAGGGAGAGTTCCTGATGTCGCTCAACCTTACAGAGGCCTACCTCCACATTCCAATTCGACCCACACATCAGCTGTAGTTCTGCTTTGTAGTTCCCATGGGGCACTTCCAGTTCCAAGCATTGCCATTTGGCCTAGCAACTGCCCCTTGCACTTTCACTAAGGTCATAGTGGTGGTCATGGCGGTGCTACGGCATAAAGGGATTCTGGTTCATCCATACCTGGACGATTGCTGGTTTGGGCAAAATCCCCAGAGGAGAGCAGGAAGGCCACAGATTGTGGCGTTGCCTTTCTGCAACAGCTTGGCTGGATCGTGAATTTTGCCAAGAGTCTCCTAGAACAATCTCAGGATTTAATGTATTTGGGAGCCTGATTTCAGATGGACAGGGGCCAGATGTTGCTAGTGGGCAGAATGTGCACTCTGCAGAGACAGGTCTGGCAGTTTTTGAGGATGAAGGCCCCAACAAAATGGCATTACCTCCCAGGTGTTGAGGTCAATGGTGGTGTCTATTGAGTTGGTCCCCTGGGCTCAGGCTCACATGTGTCCGGTGCAGCAAGCGCTATTGCAGAGGTGGTTGCCACAGCATCACCTGCTCACAAGGTCGCTGCCCTGCTCCATATCTGTCCAGAGGATGCTTTGGTGGTGGCTGTGACAGGCAAGCTGTTGGTCCGAATGCCCCTGGAGACACCAAGCTGTGTCCCCTTGATGACAAATGCCAGCCTCACAGGTTGGGGAGCGCACTGTGAAGCCCAGCTGGCACAAGGTCGCTGGTCTACTAAAGAAAGCACGTGGCCCATCATTTGGCTGGAGATGAGCGGTGTTCTTGGTGCTACAGGAGTTCAAAGGCTTCCTACAGGGAAAGTCAGTGAGAGTGTTTTTGGACAATAGCACCCCTGTGGCCTACATCAATCAGCAGGATGGTACGAGCAGTGTTCAGCTGGAGGACAAAGTAGGCCTGTTACTGGAATAATTACATGACTGGCAGAGAGAATGTGACAGCAGACTACCTCAGTCAGCATCCTATGGACCCTCAATGTGGCGTTTTTTGCATAACTGGTGAGGCACTTTGGCCAGCTATGGACAAAGGCAACATTCACGCCAATCCCGCTAAATCCTCCGCAATCTGGTTTTCCTTTGGTCTTCCCCCTCCTACTCTGTCCCCTTCTATGGCCTCCTGCCCTATCCCCCTGGTACCAACTCTTCGTTACTTGGGTGTTACCTTGGGACTCTTCTCTTTCCTTTCAGCAACACATCTCCTCGGTTGTCTGCACCTCCTTTCTCTATCTTCGTCAGATAAGGGCTGTTCGCTCATTTCTCCCCCCTTCCTCTGTTGTCACTCTGGCTCTGTCATTGGGATTGCGCGCCTGGATTATTGTAATGTTATCTATGCCGGCCTCCCCTCTTCTCAGTTTCGTCGTCTCCAACTGGTTCAAAACACTGCGGCCTGTCTCATCACCTCTTCTCCTGCCCTTGCACACGTCACCCCCTGTCTTCTCGCCCTTCACTGGCTCCCGGTGAAATTCAGATTCATCTATAAGCTGCTTATTCTCACGCACAGAGCTCTTCACACCAGCACACCCCAGTACTTAGCTGATGTCATTCGTCTTCAACCCTCTCCATGGCTTCTTCGTTCAACGTTCGGTAACAGTCTCTCCCTTCCTTCTCCTTCTCAGGCACATTTGGAACTTACCCGTCACTCCGCCTTCTTCTTTCTCAGCCCCGCTTTATGGAACTCGCTCCCCCTCCCCACTGAACTGTCTTATCCCCATTTCAAAGCCCTTCTCAAAACCCACCTCTTCTGCCAAGCCTTTGACCTCTCCCCCCCTGCCGGTGACGCTCTGCTCCCCAGCCGTGTCCCCCACTCCTTGTAGCACCCTTTCAAATACAGTCTTACCTGACCCGTCCCTTATGTCCTGCCCTTCTGCTGTCTCCTTTTATAGCTTATGAACTATTTGGTTCCCTACTTTCTCTTTGCCTCTCTCTGTCCTATCACCATTGGCGTTCCTTTCTGACTTTAATTTTTTCTGTAGCCATTGTTTTTGTATTGTACACACCCCTGACGCCCCGGCAAGGGCGGTTAATCAAATTCTACGAATAAAGATAAAGCAAAGGCAGCCCATTTTTACAACCGGCAAAAAGGACCGATGTAGAAATATAGATAAATGATGATAGAAAAAGACCACATGGCCTATCTAGTCTGTCCTTCAATATCAACAACTAACAGTCCCCTTTTTTCCTTTAGAGATCCTCTGTGTTTGTCCCTTGCTTTTTTGAATTCAGATACTGTCCTCATCTCTACCTCCTCCACTGGGAGACCGCGGATCCACCTCTTTCCGTAAAGAAATATTTCCGCATATCACTCCTGAATCTATCCCTTTCACCCTCATCCCATGTCCCCTCTTAGCAGAACTTGCTTTCAATCGAAAGAGGCTCTCCCCCCTGTGCATTTATGCCATGGAGGTATTTAAACATCTCAAATTATATCACCTCTATCCCGTCTTTCCTTTAAGGTGCACATATTAAGATTCTTAAGTCTGTCCTCATATGCTTTATAATGAAGACTGCTAACCATTTTAGTAGCCACCCTTTGTACTGACTCCATCCTGCCTTTCTTTTTGAAGGGGCGGTCTCCAGAATTGCACATTATACTCCAAATGAGGTCGCACCAAAGACTTATACAGAGGCACTATCACCTCCTTTATTCTGCTAGCCATTCCTCTCTGTATGCACCCAAGCACCCTTCTAGCTTTTGCTGTTGCCTTTTCTACCTGTTTAGCTACTTTAAGATTATCAGACACAACCATGCCTAGGTCCTGCTCTTCTTTAGTGGACAAAAGTACTTCACCCCCTATACTATATTGCTCCCTTGGATTGCTGCAGCCCAAATGCATGACCTTAATTTTAACATTAAATCCCAGCTGCCAAATTCTAGACCGTTCTTCAAGCTTAGCTAGATCCCTCCTCATGTTATCTACACCTTCCTGGGTGTTTTGCAGATTTTGGTATCATCCGCAAAGAGGCAAACCTTACCCGACAGCCCTTCCGCTATATCACTAACAAAGATGTTAAAAAGAATCTGACCAAGGACAGATCGCTGGGGCACACCACTGGTAACTTCCTTCTCCTCAGAGTGAGCTCCATTCCCATTGAACCAATTTCTAACCCAAGCAGTAACTTTAAGGTCCATCCCTAGGGTGCTCAGTTTGTTTATAAGTTGCCTGTGAGGAACGGTGTCAAAGGCTTTACTGAAATCTAAATACACCACATCTAGGGCTCTCCCTCGGTCCAACTCCCTGATCACCCAGTCAAAGAGATCAGATTTGTCTGACAAGGAGCTGGATGCTTTGGTCTAACACTGGCCCATGGACGGGCTGCTATACGTATTTCCCTCGTAAGTGCTCATCGGGCACATAGTGCAACGGATCGTGGCATATTAGGAGCCGGTCATCGTGGTTGGCCGAGAAAACTGTGGTACGCTGATGTAGTTTGCCTGGCAGTGGATCTTCCTTGTTTTCAGACATGGGCTGATCTACTGTCACAGGGACCTATGCTGATGCCCCAGGTGGATTCATTCTCGCTTACAGGGTGGATCTACAGAGGACTTGGTTAAGGAAGCAAGGCTGTTCGGCTTCTGTGATCGCTACTCTGTTGAAAGCTCACAAGTGCTCCACTTTGCTGTCTTTTGTACAGGTGTGGAGAGTCTTTGAAGGCTGGTGTGTGGAGAGGGACTGCCGGCCTCTTGCAGCTTCCATGCTGGATATTCTCGCCTTCCTGCAGAATGGATTGGAGAAGGGTCTAGCTTGCTGTTGGCTGCAGGATCAGGCGGTGACCCTTACCTGTTACCACAGTAAAATCCAGTGGCAGCTCCTGGTGATCCACCCGGATGTTGTCTGTTTCCTCCGGGCTGTGAAGCAGGTCCAGCCACCAGTGCAGTCTCTGGTGCCTTCATGGGACCTCAGTCTTATTCCATCAGTGTTGACGGAGGCACCTTTTGAACTTGTGTGCTTGCAAGCTGAAGGATTTGATGTTGAAGATGTGTGTTCTTGGTATCGATTTGTTTGGCCAGGCAGATCTCGGAACTACAAGTGATGTCTTGTCAGGACCTTTTCTCTCCATTTCCAAAGAGAAGGTGATGCTGAAACCAGTATCCTCTTTTCTGCCCAAGTTGATCTCAGCTTTTCACTTTAACCAGCCCATACCCTCCCCGCGTTTGCAGGGACGGAGGTAACAGGAGAAGATCTGCAGTTAAACCTGTTGGATGTGTGCCAGGCACTCAAATGATATTTGAAGAAGACAGAGACGTTTCAAAAGTCTGACCGCTTGTTTGTCTTTTTTGGAGGGCCATGCGAAGGGGGAGGCTGCATCCCCAGCCTTCATCTCGAGATGTGTGGGAGGCTATCTTATCAGTCTACCTCTTGAGATGGAGAGAATTGCCCAAGGAGTTGAGGGCTCATTTGGCTTGGACACAGGTGCCATCATGGGTTGAGTCTAGTTTGGTTCCATTGGCGGCCATTTGGTTGTCTTTGCATATTTTCATAAAGCATTATCGCCTGGATGTGCAGGTGGCAGGAGGCACTAGGTTTGGTGTAGCAGTGATTCAGACCGGGCTCGCAGGTTCCTCCCGTGGTTAGGACTGCTATGGTACATCCCATAGGTCGGGATTGCACTGGGGGGACGATGAGGAGAAATTAGATCTTACCTGTTAATTGGTTTTCCTTGAGTTCCTCCAGTCCAGTTTCGAACCCTCCCTAAGTTTTCAGTAACAGCGTGTGTGCTGGCGACCCCAGGATTGCAGAACTACATCAGTGATTAAGCGTCTTGTGTGTTGACGATGGAAGCGTTGGTGGGATGGGAGCCCTTTGGGGTCATCGTGAACCTCTCCCCTTTTGTAGGAGGAGCCAGGGAGAAAAGGAGGACAGGTTTGTCCTCAGCAATCATGATAGTGCATCCTGATTATGGTCTGAGGGCTAATCAGTAAGATTGTTTTCATGTATTCAGGAGACTGCTTTTTCATCTGTCTGGTGCAGCTTAGAGGTTAGGTGGTGTTGGACAGTTGTTTCTTGCTTGTTGCTCCGGTGAGTCTGCTTTGACAATAGAATACTGGGACTGGAAGGTGGTGCCAGCTGCTCTATATGCTGTGATGTCATCAAGTTTGGCATGCTCAGTCTCCAAGCTGCTGGTGAGGCATGACAACTCACAGGTCACAACTGAACTGGAGGTATTTGAGGAAAGCTAATTAGCAGGTAAGATCTAATTTCTCTTGGTGCTTGGTGCCAAGTTTAATAATTCTAGAGCTTTTGGAATAGAGTGGTGGTGTGCATATGTTGTCTGGCGTTGTAGTCTTGTAGCTTTCCAGGGTTTTTTTTTTTTTTTTTTTAAACCTTCCCAGTCCTATTCCTTTAACTGGGCAAAAGGCATAGCACCTAGCCCACCACTGCCTGGGGAATTCTCTCCAACTGCAGAGTTTATTCCCTGCAGTGATTGCTGATCAAATGCTGCTGCTGCTCATTGATCTCTGTTTCTGTCTGCACAGTCTTGGTCACCGTGGCAATGACTGACTGTGCAGAGAGAAGCAGGGAGATTGGTGAGCAGCGCTTGATCGGCGATCACTGAGGAACAAACTCTACAGGTGGTAGTTCATTCCCCGCAGTGATCGCTGCTGCTCCTACTGATTACCATCTTCTCTGCACAGTCTGTCAGTTGCCACCATGGTGACTGACAGACTGCAATGAGGGGGGAGGGGAGCAGCGGCGATCACTGTGGGGAATGAGTTAACTAGTCTTCCCCATTTGCTGAATGGCTAGAGTAAGACGAGAACTTGGCTTCCTCAGTTAAGAGGAAGGCCTGCTTTAAACATAACTTCGATTAAAAATTTGATATCTTGTCATCTTTCCTAATTAAGAATTTGGCCCTTGTAAAATTTCTTTCTTGACATTTTATTAAATCATTGAGTCTTAGTGTCCCTTTTCTAGCATCAGTTTTGAAGAGGACAACTCCAGCAATCTCTGTAACAGAAGCATACTGTTTTATCTGTCTGAGAATGTTCACTGCCCAGCTTCTGTTTAAAGGATGATTAAGGCTATCCTTTTTAAGTTACAACTACATGGAGATTCTAGGAGTGCCTTGAGCCTTGAAAAGAGTTGGTGGTAGCGCCCTCATATCTATCTTCTAGTAGGAAAGAAAGTAGGCACTGTATTGCATCTAGGCAGCTTCAAGAATTGGCAAGCCCCCCCCCCCCCCCCATACCTGCTGAAAAAGGACCCAGGTACAAGAACCTCTCTGTCTAAAACCTTGGTTGCCTGTGAGGTAAAATAATTAGTTTTTGATACAGTACCCACATAGCTTCTTAGCATCTCAACATGGTTAAAATTTGCCATTCCATTTTGAGAGGACAAACTGATTTCACAGCACTATGGGGGGGAAAAAGCAAATGGTGAGAGAAATACCTGCTTTAGACATCCTGCAACTGTATCGGCCTCTGCTGTGGTTATCACTACTAAAGCTGCAGGCTTTAGGGGTCATCTTTGAGCAGTGTCTGGAGATGACTTCATTTCTATATACATGCTGACCCTGCAGTATCCCTATGTGATGCAGAAGTCAGGCTGGGGAATTGAACCAGGTCTTCGGGCTACAAGATTGACACTGCACATGTTTGAGTAGTTCATACATTTTTTAAAGGTGAAAATGGGCTTTTGATTTCATCATGTCTTCTAGTTGTAAAATCAGCGTTGGTTTCTCTTTCTTGCTGCTTTATAAACTCATTGCTTTTTCTCTGGCCTCTTCCCCCTCCCCCTTTTTAAAAAAAAAATATTTCTATATTTTATATGTAGCTCATACTTTTCAAGCAATAGTTCAAGGTGAGTTACGTTCAGGTACAGAAGTTATTTCCCTGTCCCTAGAGGATTGTACCCGAGAGAAGGTGGTTAAGTGATGTTGTCCAAGATCATGTGGAGCAGCAGTGTGATTAGAATACTGGCTTCCACGGTTCTAGCCAGTACTCTATCCAGTAGACAACTCTCAGCCTTAAAAAGAAATGCCACCACTACAAGGTCTGTCCAAAAAGAAACCAAACTTGCTAAAAAAGGGCACCAGTGAGCCAACACAGCAGAATCTCAATAATAGTGATGTGAGGTGGTGACCTTGAGCTTTTGCCTCCCACTCGCTTGATCATGCCTCGTGAATTATGGACTACATGCAGTAGAATGAACTCATCTCGTGTGCCTTTTGCTATTTTTTGCAAGTTTGAAATATGAAGAATTTTGATGAGCAATGTGTTTGTGTGAAATTGACTTACTCAGATTTTTCAGATGTTGCGGCAAGCCTATGGAGAGGCTAGTTTAAGCCACAAACAATGTTACAAATGGTATTGACGTTTCAAATCAGGCAGAATGTCCACCGAAGATTATCCCAAAACTGGATGGCCTTCCACGTCAATGGATGATGATCATGTTAAAGCATGTGCTTTGATTCTTGAAAATCGTCACCTAACTGTCCATGGAGTTGCTGAAGAAATAGGTATCAGTAAAAGTGTGTCTCCCAATTGTGACTGAAAAACTTCAGATACATCGTGTTGCAAAATTTGTCCCACGTCTCTGGACAGATGAGCACAAAGTGAACCATGTCACAATCACTTATCGCTTCTTATCTGTGAATTTTTGGTGACGCATGAGATGTCTCTAGTACCGCAGCCTCCTTACTGTCTGGATTTGGCCATTGCAGACCTTTCCTAAGTGTCTCTCCAGTCTAGTCCCTTTCTTCTGGGTTGTGCTCCCCTTCCAGCAGCATTGGAGACTGAGTACGTCATTCTTTGATCCCTCAGGATATATAACCACTGGCACCACCCACCAGCTTCAGTATACTCAGTCTCCAATGCAGCTAGGAGCATTAAGCCAGGGAAGGCTTACTGGAGAGACTTTAGTTTTAGGGGATTTAGTTAATGCCCATTTGCTTTACATTTAGTTCTTTCTTTTGCCTTAATTTTTATTGGTGGCTGAAGCGGTGATAGGAAGAAGAGATGCCCCCCCCCCCCTCCTCTCTTCTCAGTCGGGGGATTGGTGCAAGAGGAGGCTTGCCTGGGAGGAACAAGGCCCACGGCATTGGGGAAAAAAGAAGAGACTGGCGAGATTTTTCTGCTGGGTCTCTTAGCGATTCAGCACCGCTGAGCTGCCTCCCGCCTCGTTGCAGAAGCCTGGGAGATGGCTGAGCACGAGGGCGGGAAGGCATTATGGCCCCCCCCCCCTTGCTCTTCCGGTACACCTTGGAGCGGCAGGGAAACAAGCGGGGACAGCCGCGAGGTAAGAGGGGCTGGTTCAGAGGCGAGCAGCGCAGTCTCATGGCCGACAAGGACCGTGGCGGCGGGGCCCAGCGAAAGCGAGTCCAGGCCGTTTTCCCTTTCATGCGTCTTTGGAGTGCTGGGGGGGGGAGAAGCCAAGCGCCGTGCAGCGCATGGAGAGGAGGCCATCGGCGGCAGTTTCCCATGGCAGGAAGTTAGTTTTTTGGGAATAGGCTCTGATTTGGTGGTCCTGTGTGTGTTCTTATGTATATATATATGTATGGGGTCCTATGTGTGTGTAGATATATAGATAAATATAGATATAAATAAAATATGTAGTGTAGACTTATGATAGATACTCTAGTTTTTTCTGTTAAAAAAAAAATAAAATATATATATAAGAAATAGAACTGTTTGATTTTTTGTTACTGGAGCAAGATGCCAGCCAGGCCTCAGTGTCTGCTTTGTGGAGCCTGCAAAAGTTTGGTTTCCGAAGCAGGAGTCTATAGGGGCTGTGCCATGGAAGCAGCCTCAGCGGAGCAGGGGCTTCAGGCTGGCAGTTCTCCAGACCCGGAGGCTGGGGCTTCTCAGGTTTCTGTGGAACCCCTGGAAGGACTCCTGGGGGAACGTTCTGCTCTCTCTTTGAATTTGGAGCAGCAAGTGGTGTCTCAACCACAACCGGGGACCTCCTCGGGAGAGGTAAGCCAGGGGGAAGGGTTTTCCCTGGAGTTTGTTTTGTTGTTGCATAAAGCCTTTTGTTTGTGCTAGCAGGGAATTCGTGGGTGCACTCGAAAGCGTGAGGCACAGGCCAAGCCACTGGTGGAGACAGTGGTTCCATCCAAGTGGGCCAGAACCCTGGAAGAGGAGGACCCTCTTTCCCCTGATTTGGAAACTCTGGAAAGGGAGATGTCCAAGCAAGAGGGGGAAGAAGGAGAAGAGCTTGAGGGAGAGATCCCTGAGGAGCAGGCAAGAATTGTAAGGGTCTTCTGACGAGAAGAGCTGCTGGCCTTAATTGGAGAGTCCCTGAAGGTGCTTAACATGGCGGGGGTGCCTGATCAAGAAGAGGAGTTGGAAGATCCCTTAATTCAGGCGGTAAGCAAATCCCAGAGGGTATTTCCGGTCCATAAGGTGGTGTGGTAAATGATCCAGGAAGAGTGGGATCAGCCGGAGGCAGAGTTGAGGGGCGTGTGATCGATGTCGCGCTTGTACCCTCTGCCTGAAGTGGAGAAGGAATTGTTTAAATCTGAGTGGATGCGGCTGTATCCGCAGTAACCAAGAAGACTACGATTCCGGTTGAAGGCAGTACAGCCTTAAAAGATGCCCAAGACAAAAAGCTGGACGCGTTGTTGAAGCAAGCCTTTGACATTAGTGCTTTGGCGCTTCAGGCATCAGTGTGCGGGACCTGGGTGGCCTGGGCTTGCCTGAGGTGGTCTCAGCAGCTGAGGGTGGCAGAGGATCCTTCGACCGGGCTGCAGGGAGCGGCCTATCTGGCGGACAGCAATATGATCTTATTCAGTCTCTGTCCAAAAATATGTCATCTGTGGTAGTGGCTCGGAGGTACCTTTTGGCTTTGCAATTGGGTGACACAGGTCGTCCAAAGCCTGACTTGGTAGACTCCCTTTTAGGGGTAAACCTCTGTTTGGGGAGGAGTTGGACAAGTTGGTGAAGGAGTTAAGGGAGTCGAATGGGGCAGACTGCCTGAGGATAGGCCTAAGCAGGGTCACTTTGCAGGCCTGGGATGTTTTCAGCAGAGGGACTCCCGCAAGTTTCATCCAGCTCAGCAGACTTTTCAGAGGGGTCGGTTTGCTTCGAGGGGACAAGGCTTCCGGGGGTTTCAGGGAGCGGGAAGAGGTTTTGGAACCTCTACTTCTGCCTCTGTCCACAGAAAGGCTCAATGAAGCTGTGGGGGCTCAGGTGGAGTTGCTGCCTGTAGGAGGTCGGTTGCGGCAGTTTCTTCCCGCCTGTGCCCGGGTTACATCCGACTGGTGGGTCTTGGAGGTAGTGCGGGACGGTTATGCCTTAGAGTTTGCAAGGCCAGTTCTCCCTTCTTTCTTCCAGTCGCCGTGCAAGTCTCAGGCCAAGCGAGCGGCGGTGCAGGAAACATTGTCAAGGCTGTTAGCCTTGAAAGCAGTGGTCCTGGTCCCGAAAGACCAATGCGGTTCAGGTCGATACTCCATCTATTTTGTAGTTCCAAAGAAAGAGGGCTCCCTAAGACCAATTCTGGACCTAAAAAGGGTCAATCGGTGTCTGTGGGTTCCCCATTTCCGGATGGAAATTCTGAAGTCGGTGATCGTAGTGGTCCGGCAGGGGGAATTCCTAACGTCTCTAGACCTCAGAGAGGCATATCGGCATATTCCCATTCAGCAGTTTCTGCGCTTCGTGGTACCAATGGGACACTTTCAATTCCAAGCGCTACCATTCGGTCTGGCAACAACTCCATGTACTTTCACCAAGGTGATGGTGGTGGTAGCGGCGGTGTTACGCAAAGAAGGGATTCTGGTTCATCCTTACCTGGACGATTGTTTGATCAGGGCCAAGTCCAGGGACGAGAGTTTGAAGGTGACGGCCAGAGTGGTTGAGTTCCTCTGAAGCTTGGGGTGGGTAATCAATCTGGCAAAGAGCAGGTTGGTTCCTACTCAGGTGCTCGAGTATCTATTAGCAAGATTTGACACGGGGATAGGCATCTTCTTGCCAGCTCAAGAGAATGGAAGGCCTGCGTCAGCTGATAGTTTGTGGATCAGAAGGCGCCGTCGGCATGGCACTACCTGCAGGTATTGGTGACAATGGCAGTGACATTAGATCTAGTTCCCTGGGCCAGGGCACATATGCGCCCGTTGCAGAAGTCTCTTCTACGGCGTTGGTTTCATCAGCATCAGCCCTTGTCAGTGATGCTTCCATGTTCTTCAGAAGCCAAGAAGGCTCTCCAGTGGTGTCTCAACCCGGGGACTCTAGAGAGCGGAATGCCCCTCGAACCTCCGCAGTAGGTTCAGGTAACGACGGATGCGAGCCTGTCCGGCTGGGGAGCCCACTGCGAGGGGCGGTTTGCCCAGGGGCTATGGAGTGCTCAGGAATCCTTGGGGCCCATCAACAGGTTAGAGTTGAGGGCGGTGACCTTAGCTCTCAAAGTGTTCCAGTGTTGGATTCGCGGAAGGGCAGTGCGAGTTCTTTCAGACAACGTGACAGCGGTGGCTTACATCAACAGGCAGGGAGGCACCAGCAGCCCGTTGTTGGAAGAAGAAGTGGGAATCCTCTTAGAATGGGCTGAGGCTCATCTATCGGCCCTGTCAGCTCAACATGTGCCAGGAGTAGAAAATGTTACAGCTGACTACCTCAGCAGGCACAAGGTGGATCACGGCGAGTGGGTACTCTGCCAGGAAGTCTTGCATCAGCTGGAATGCAGGTGGTAACAGCTGGTTATGGACCTGGTGGCGCGCTGGGAGTTGGCCAAAGCCAACCGATTCTTCAGCAGATGGAAGGAGAGAATGTCAGAGGGCCTGGACGCCCTAGTTCAGAGGTGGTCCACAGAGGGGTTGCTGTATGTGTTTTCCTCCGTGGGCGCTCATAGGCAGAGTTCTGCAAAGGATAGAGGCACATCGGGGTTTGGTGCTGCTGATAGCTCTGGATTGGCCAAGGAGACCGTGGTATGCCGACCTGTGGCGGCTTCCAGTAAGGGAGGACCACCTCACTCAGGGTCCGGTGAGAATGCTGCAGGTGGATCGGTTCTCGCTTACGGCCTGGCTATTGAAAGGGCAAGGCTGCGCAAGAAAGGATATTCTGGGGCAGTGATCTCGACCTTACTGAAGGTGCGCAAGCGATCAACCTGTATTGCGTATGTGAGAGTTTGGCGAATATTTGAGAATTGGTGTAAGGAGCGACAGTTGGGGCCGTTAAAAGCCTCCGTCCCGGAGGTATTGGAGTTTTTGCAGGATGTTTTTCAGAAGGGTCTGGCTGCCAGTTCCTTGCGAGTTCAGCTAGCAACTATTTCCTGTTACAGAGGTAAGGTTTTGGGAAAGCTGTTAGGCGAGCATCCGGATGTAGTTCGTTTCCTAAAGGCAGTGAGACGTTTGAGACCACAAAAAGAGTGATCGTCCCGCCTTGGGATCTTAACCTGGTATTGGATTCCCTGGCGGGAGAACCTTATGAGCCAGTGCGCCTTGCTTCGTTAAAGGACTTGACTCTCAAGATGGTTTTTCTGGTGGCCATCTGTTCGGCCAGACGAGTGTCGGTCGGAGTTACAAGCTCTGTCCTGCTTTTTGGGGGACCGCACAGAGGAGAAGCGGCGGCCAAAGCTTCAATTTCAAGGTGGATCAGGGAGGCCATTGCTTCGGCTTATATCCTGAAAGATCAGCAGATTCCACTGGGGTTCTGAGCTCATTCCACTTGGGCTCAGGCTACCTCTTGGGCGGAGCATAGTTTGGTTCATCCTTCAGAAATATGTAGGGCGGCTACGTGGTCCTCGATGCATACCTTTGCCAAGCACTACCAATTGGATGTTCAGGCAGCAGCGGATGCTGATTTTTGGGAGAGCAGTACTTCGGTCCGGTTTGGCAGGCCCCTCCCATGCTTGAACTGCTCTGTTACATCCCAGAAGAAAGGGACTAGAATGGAGAGACGCTTAGGAAGAAGTAATAATACCTTAGCTGCTAATTAGTATTCCTGAAGGATATCCAGTCTAGTCCCTGTTCCCGCCCAGAGTGAGAGAGAAGTGTTCCGGGCCGAGACAAAGAAGTTCAGAGGGATGCTTGGTTTGGCAGAGGTGTTTTTTCTTTCCGTTTCGGTGCTGAGGTGGAAGAGGCAGTTACAGGGTACTGATATCACAATGGAAGTTGACTTGGCGTTTGGTATGGGAAGGCCAGGGGTCAGGTAAGCCGCCTCTTCGTAGGGGGGATGGGTCGTCCCTCCCTGGGGGGGGGTGGGGGAGAGTAGTGTTCTGGTTAAATTTATGGTTAGTCATGTTTGTTTAGTTGTCTCTCCGTTAGGTCTGCTTTAACAGGATACTGAAGCTGGTGGGTGGTGCCAGTGGTTATATATCCTGAGGGATCAAAGAATGACGTACTCTGTCTCCAATGCTGCTGGAAGAGGAGCACAACCCAGAAGAAAGGGACTAGAGTGGAGATCCTTCAGGAATACTAATTAGCAGGTAAGGTCTAATTACTTCTTTTGTTCCTGAAGTTGAAATCCACTCTGAAATGTTGCTTGTTGCCCTTTTGCTATTTCTGAAACATGTCATATGAGACGCATTCACTCTACTTTCCATAACTAATTCACATAGCGTGATCAAGCAAGTGGGAGGCTAAAGCTCAAGGCCACCACCACTGTTCCCTCTAAGCTGTGCGCGCGCACACACCTCACCGAGCGAGCGCACATACTTTACAACAGAGCACACAAAAATTACGGTTCTGATTCTGATAGAAAAAAACACAGATGTCTTAAAATTTAAAAGCTGTGATTGTAATTGCTAGAAATGTTTCGCTTCATTTAGTAATTGTCTATTTTCATTTAATTGAATTAAAATCAATGTGGTGTACATACCGTATTCTGACGTGTAGTCAAATTTTAAAGTATATAACTCCCGAGTGTTATGTGGTGCACAAAAATTTAACCTTCCTTCAAAAGCTGCACAGCTGATATTTTATGCGCACACAGCCTACAGAAAATTAGAGGGAACTTTGGTCACCACTACACGTCACCATTATTATGAGTTTGCAGTTTTGACTCTCTGGTGTTCTCTTTTTAGCAAGTTTGATTTCTTTTTGGACAGCCTGTGGTAGACTTTTTTAAATATTTAGATTTCATTGTTCTTAGATAATTACTTCTTTACCCAAGAAAGGGGACAGAGCTCTGAAAAGCTTGTCATAAATGTAAGTTAATCTAGTGGAAAGACATCACTTGCAACTTGTTTTAATTGTGCCTATCCAAGTGCATTAACAAGGCAGCTAAGCTGCATTACCTGTTACATGTTCAGAATATCAGTTTTGTGAGGGTTTTAAATGAGTGTTTTTGTCCCCTTTCTCCATTCTGCATGTATGACAGTTTATAGTACAATACTGTCCTCTGGTGGTAATTCAGCAGTAGGTCATAGTTGCTACTTAGATACACATGAAGTGTGTGTCCTCTAGTAGTGGCACTTCACTGAATTGTATACTGGGTGGTGATGAGGCAGCTTCCTTGAAAATAGGAAGTCCAAATTTGGCTCAGAGGGAGTTTGCCACAAGCATTGGAAAGGTTATAAAATTGAACATTCTATCTACATGCATATGTACTGACCTAATATTTTCAAAACAGACACGCTTTGGATGTGTTATGTTCTCAGAAGGTGAGAGGTCCTTCAATTTTCTAGCTGTGTCACCTGGATGCTTGTCAGAGGTTCAGTCCCTTGGTCATTCCAATTTTTCATGTGCAATGGAGATTTTTGATTTGTTGAGTCAATAAAAATTTCATCATATGCAATTGACAACAGACGGGCAGCATCCCTGCTAATGGCAGTTAATACAGATTTTAGATTGCTGAATTTATCGCATGCATATTTGTTCAACAAAGTTTTGTAATTCTCAACCCTGTGTTGAATGCACACAGAAAATATGGCTGGAATATTCAGTTATTGAATGCTAAAGCTTCCATCCGAAAAGCATTTTGAAGCTTTGCTGGAATGCTAGTCAGAGCTTGAAATAAGGTTATATGCCTTGCTATTTGACTTGATTTTTAGACAGCGGGAATTGAAAATGGATGTGCTCTACTCGCTTTGAGGCTTTCTTTAACCCTTTCCACTGCTTTTGGGCATCTGCTGTCGGATGCTATCACTGGAAATTTGACAAGCATCTGGTCCTTCTGCGCTTCTGTAGTCCTGTTTTAAATATTATTGTTACTGTGCACCTATCAAAATTCAGTCCAGTGCGCCATGTTTACATGTACATTAAACAGGGACATCGATAATTTGGATTGCTAGTGGGAATTGAACTCTGGTCTCTTGGCTTCCCAAGCCAGTGCTCTAACTAGTAGGCGGCTACTCCACTCTGCCTGCTTCAGTTGTACAGATTGACAGACCTATAGAAACTTACTTGAAAAAATGCCTGTGTAGGGTAAGGACAGGAAAACTGCAGTGAACAGTGTATGTTGAGGCAGGGGATATTCTCCATGGACAAGCAGGACATAAGTCCTTACATATGGGTGATGTCTCTGGGAACGACTGGGGGTTCTCCCTCCTTGGGGGCCTTCCTGATTTTAGTTCCTGCTGTTGGTTCTGTCATCTGTTCTGGTGCTTTTTTGTAACTTCATTTTTTTCACTTGTTTTCCCTGTAGCTCAGTCGTAGTCATTGAGCAGTTTGATTTAGCCATGGACATGTCCCAGAAACCGGCCTGCAGGTTCAAGAAGTACACCGTGTGCCAGGACCATCTCTGTCACAACCAGACTCAGTTGGTGCCACCAGTGCCTGAGTCCCGATTACAGCCCTCTTCTTGCAATTTGTGTTTGCAGATGACAAGGAGAAGCTAAGGGGTTGAAAGAAACAGAATCTCTCTTTGGCCAGAGTCTGATTCAGCTTCTTTGGCACTGCCATCGCTCTATGCCTTCTCTGGAATCCACTGACAGTGCATCGACATCAAGAAGGTCATGGGCTGAATCTGAGCCGAGCACCCACAGTACTCAGGAGCATCAGCCACAGGTCGGTCTCCGCCTGGAGTCGAGAAAGGGTTTGGCATCGAAAGGGGATCCATCTGAGTACAGGGCGAAGGCCCAGGTACATTGGAATCTGAGACCTTCCAAGTGAGATGTTGAGAGTGATGGGTGTGATTGGCCCGTCGAGGTGCCCTGGAGAGAAGACTCCTCAGCCTCCAAGATGTTAGAGGGGTACCAACTGGCTCCAGACAGCCAAGGTCATGCCGATAACCCCCACATGAGGATGCCAGAGACATTGGTTGAAACTGCTCAGGCCCCGAGGCCTTCAGAATTAGCTGCCATGGAGAAGCACCTCCTTCACGCACTCGAAGTCCACATCACATCATTGCTAGCAAAACAGCGGGCTGGTGCCTCAGCGTCCGCAGCATCATCAAGCATTGTGCAGCTGATCCTCGAGATGCACACTCTGCCTGTGGGAGGTATCTACTTCAGGGCATCGAAGAGATCTGATGCTGGTTCCTGGCGGTACCATCTCCCTCCCCACCGTCTCTGGTTACAATGCCCCGGCAAAACCTTGGAAGCCCTCAGTGCATCATCTTAGAAACTCACACTCCTCTTGAGGCAGGAGGGAGCTCCAGGCAGAGTCTCGGAGATACTTTGACTTCCTTTCAGAGTCTGACTCTAATGGGGCTGGGTGACTGATGTGGAGTTGGAGATTGTTGGAAGGCAGGTCTCCTGAGTGCCAGTCAGACCCCTTTCCCCCCCCCCCCCCACCCCCTCATGAACAACGAAGATCTCCTCCAGAGGGCATGTTCTTCCAGGACTTCATGAGGGATATGGCAAAAGCCATCCCATTTTCACTGGGGATGATGATTACAGGACGGAAGAGTTGGAGATTCTCCAATACTCCTTGGCCCCTAAGGAAGCAGTGATGGTACCAGTGCATAGCATCCTACAGTAGCTGCACATGAGGATATGGGAGAACCCTCTCACCGTACTACCAGTCAGTAGGAGTTTGGACTCCATGTACAGAGTTCAAAAGCTCCTGGGTTTGAGAAGCCTAATTTTCATACCACTCCTTAGTGGTAGAGTCCACCCTTAAGAGGATTAAGAGCACCAAAACTCAATTCCTCAACACCCCTGAGTAGAGAGGCTTTGATGTTGGACTCCTTCGGAAGGATGTGCTTCCATAGCTCCATGCTCGTGGCTCAAG
The DNA here is from genome assembly GCA_033557465.1 of Ichthyophis bannanicus. Taxonomy (NCBI): domain Eukaryota; kingdom Metazoa; phylum Chordata; class Amphibia; order Gymnophiona; family Ichthyophiidae; genus Ichthyophis; species Ichthyophis bannanicus. The sequence goes on from CM066048.1 coordinate 120,483,743, forward strand.
TACACTCTTACCCAGCTCTACTTGAGCGTGTTCTTGAAGGACATCATGTGTGATCTCACTGACATGGGCTAGTTCCTTCCCCCAAGTCGTCAGAGCACAGTCGTGTCCTGGTGGTCCACAGCAAGGACTGCTTGAAGTTCCTGGTCCGTGTGGCCTATGACACCTTCCAAACTGTGTCTTGAATGGAAGTAGTGGGCATTGGAGCCCACATGCTCGCCTGGCTTCAATATTTTGACGGAACAGTCTGTGCAAAATGAGCTTGTGGATGTGCTGTGCCAAGGAGAGGACCTCTTTAGAGAGCTGGTGGAGGAAAAGGAGGTGGTCATAGAGAAGCAGTATACCACCCTCGCCAGGCTTTTGAGACGCATGACCGAACCAGCTGCCTATCTCAGGAGGTATCAAATTGGAGACCAAAAGAAGACTGACTTGCCTGCGCAAGTACTTCCCTGGTCCTCGACTCTCCCAACAAAAAATGCAGGCTCTTTGCCAGCAGTGTTACAAAAAGCCTCAAAATGCCCAGCCTGCCCCACAATTAAAGCTGAGAGTGGGGTTTTGACTGGTCCCGCTGGAGCATAGCCAGTCTGCCATTGTCCACAGAGAGGAGCCCTCCTGTGGAGGAAGTCTCTTTTTTTTTTTTTTTTGTCCACAGGTGGTCCCTTAACTTCAAACTCGTGGGTGCTGCAGATAGTCCAAAGCGGCTATGTGTTGCACTTCATGGAGCAGCTGCACATTGTCGGCCCCCTCCCCCTCTAGGGCATATTCCATTGATCCTTTACATCTAAACCTACTTCAGGGAAAAATCTCTGCCCTTCTGGCCAATCTTGCTGAACCTGTGCCACAGATCAGATGTGGATTTTATTCCAGGTACTCCCTAGTCCCCAAAAGGGTGGGGGGGGGGGGGGTCCAGCCCATCCTGGACCTCAGAAACCTCAACACTTTCTGGTATGAGAAAAGTTCAAGATGGTATCTCTAGCTACCCTGCTCCTTTATCTTCAGAAAGACGATTAACTATGCTCCGTGGATCTACAGGACACACAAACCCACATACTGATCCGTCCTGCTCACAGGAGGTATCTCAGATTAGTCCTGGCAAAACAACATTTTCAGTACTGGGTACTGTACTACCTTTCTGCCTGGCCTCTTCACAAAGTGCCTCACGGTGGTAGCGGCCTATCTCAGAATACTAGGGGTCTTTGTCTTCCTTTATCTGGACTGTGGGCTCATAAAAAGCACCACTCCAGATGGCGTCCAGCAGTCAGTACGGTTGGCCATTCAGGTGTTAGAGCAGTTGGGGTTTCTAGTCAATTACCCAGAGTCCTACCTTTTAGATTGCTGAACAGCTGGAGTTCATAGGGGCTTTCCTAGACATGACTCAAGTGAAGTCCTCTGGTACTCCTAGCCAGTTGGGTTTTCAAGGTATCCACAATAAATAGGCATGAGAGAGATCTGCATGCACTGCTTCCATTGTATGCACATCTATCTCATGCATATTCATTATGGATATCCTGAAAACCTGACTAGCCTGGGGGTACCAGAGGACTAGGTTGAGAACCACTGCGCTAGACCAGCTCCAGCGATTGCCTTGGTCAGAGATGCCCAGTAAAGTCATCAGATGGCGGCTCAAGGGATGCTGACTGTGCTCGACTGCATGGTCTCTACTGTACACATCACACCCATGGAACATCTTTCAATGAGACAGACTCAGTGGACACTGAAGACTTGGTGAAACTATCAGCCGACTTCGGGATTGGGTGGCTGTCACCAATTCTCTGACCCTGTCCCTGTACTGGTGGTTGGATCATCAGAACCTGCTCAAGGGTCTCCCCTTTCAGAAGGCGTCACTGATACATGGACAACAGACTCATCCAAACTGGGTTGGGGAGTGCACCTGGATGGCCTTCGCACTCAAGGTGCCTGGTCCAAACATGAGAACTTGCATCAGATCAATTTCTTGGAATTGAGAGCCATAGTGAATGCCCTCAGGGCTTTCTGAGAATGGCTAATTCAGACCAACAATCAGTTCACAATGTACTGCATAAACAAGCGGGGGGGGGGGCACAGATTTGTATCTCCTGTGCTGGGAAACAGTCTGGTTGTGGAGGTTGCCATCACCAATGGGATGGAGCTAAGGGCCACATATCTGCCAAGGGAACAGAATAGCCTAGCGGACCAGCTAAGTCACGTCCTTAAACTGCATGAATGGACTGGGGTGTGGCGGCCCACATCTTTAAAAAGTGGGGTCCTCCCCCCTTGATAGACCTGTTTGCCACCCAGCAAAACGCCCAAGCAGATCAGTTCTACTCCTGAGTCGCCCAATGCAGCATTTTGGTGCTGGATGCTTTCCCACTGCACTGGGGGAAGGGCCTGCTATTCACACATCCTCCCATAGCTCTCGTAGCAAAGATCCTTTTGAAACTCCATACAGATGGTACAATGACACGCATTGTGCCGTAATGGCCCAGAGAGCTGTGGTTTCCCCTTCTGCTTCAACTCTGCAGTTAGGGTCTGCCCCAGACCTCATTTCTCAGGAAAATGGGAGGATGCTACATCCCAGTGTCCAGTCCTGGGCCCTAACTGCATGGATGTTGAGAGGCTAGTCCTCTTGGAGCTTAATCTGCCCAATGGAGTCACAGATGTTCAGTTGGCCTCTAGGAGAGAGGGCCTCGACAAGAAGGTCGTTTGTGTTCAAATAGAAAAGATTTGCTTTTCTGGTGCAGGGAACAGGCAGTAGATCCTTTTAATTGCCCCCACTAACAGACTACTCAAGTACCTCCTACACGTGTCTGAGTTGGGTCTCAAGTCCAACTCTGTCAGGGTTCACCTCAGTGCGATCGGAGCATACAGTTGTGGATTAGAATGATTGTCCATCTCGGCTCAGCCTTTAATGGTTTGCTTCATGAGAGGTCTGCTTCTCTTGAAGCCCCCATTCAGGCACCCAGTGGTGGCTTGGGACCTCAATGTAGTTCTGGTGCAGCTCATGTTAAATTCTCTTTGAGCCGCTCAATTTCTACCCTATGAAGTACTTGATCTGAAAAGTCTTGTTTCTGTTAGCGGTTATATTAGCACGCTGGGTAAGTAAGCTCCAAGCCCTAGTAGCTCACCTGCTGTACATCAGGTTCCATCATAATAGAGTGGTCCTGCGCACTCGCCCTTGATTCTTTCCAAAGGTGGTATCCACTTTCTATCTTAATCGGTCAGTCATTCTGCTGACTTTTTTCCCAAGACCTCACACCCACAGAGTGGAGGTGGTGCTGCTCATGTTGGATTGCAAACAAACCCCACTTAGAGCTGACAAAGGTCCATTGAAAGTACATCCAGCTGTTTGTTTATTTTGAGCCCAGCAAGCTGGGGACTGCCATTTCTAAATGCACTCTTTCAATTTGGCTGGCAGACTGCATCGCTTTTGCTTATGCCCAGGCTGGTCTGAGCCTTGATGGTCATGTCGGACCTAAGGCTGTGTCTGTGGCCAACTTGCGCTTTGTCTCCACAGAAGAGATCTGCAGGGCCTCAATGTGGTCTTCTGTCCACACATTCACATCTCACTACTGTCTGACAAGGATATACCTGACGTGACCACAAATTTGGCCAATCTATTTGGGGATTAGAATCCAACTCCACCCCCCTCGCCCCCCCCCCCCCCCTCCCGGACCTACTGTCTCTGTCCAGGCTACCAAAAAATAAGGGAAAAAAATGAAAACAAATAGTGACGAAGCTGAAACAGATGAGTTCCCTTTTGCAAACTACCACTTCTGTACATAGTTGATAACTTTTCCAGTTCTTAGTTCACTTTTGCCCCGTTGGGCTTCTTGGCGACCTCCTTTTATTTTCAGTAGCCTGGGAGTCCCATATGTGAGGACTTACTTCCTGCTTGTCCACAGAGAAAAGGTAAGTACTCACCTGTAGAAGGTGTCCTCCCTGGATAGCAGGAATAAGTCCTCACAACCTTCCCACTTCCCTGAGGAGTTGTATTCTACTACAGCTTTATCATCAGACTGGAGAAGATGGCAGAAGGCAGGTGCGATGGAGCCTCCCAAAGCTTCCAATAGAAGCTGGGAAGTGTTCCCATGCGGGACTCCGTCAGGGACATCACCCAGACAAGAGGACTTATTCCTGCTGTCCATGGAGAATACCTGCTACAGCTGAGTAGCTATCTTTTTTGATATGTTGAGTGGCACACGATGACAGACATAATTAAAACCAGGGCACTAATTTTTGACACTGAGTCATGATGGCATCAGTGTTTTATGAGAATGCAGACAGACTGTTTGTTCAGGAACTCTGCATAACAGCTGACTGCTTTTGAAACCTCCTTCCATGAGACAGACTGTATAGAAGGGCTGTGTGTTCTTGTAGTCTTAGTCCAGTGCATTGTACTAAATGGATACGTTTGCATGTAGAACTTTGTATCAGGTGACAATTTCTACTATTAGATCAAATAACAAAGTGCTCCGTGTAAGCTGTCTAACTTTTTTTTTTTTCATTTCGAGCATTATTAGTCCCTTGTTCTTAATTAGACTAATGAGCGTTCAGAAATAACTTAGAAGTCTGGCAAAGACAACAGCTTCCCTCTATAGATTCACTTACTGGCAGGCTGCCAGCATAGACACATGATCTGCCAGCCAGTTCTTTTTAAATTCTTCCCTGAGGTGGAAGGAGCCTGTAAACATTGTTAAAAGCTGAAACATTTGCAACTTTTGCTCCCAAGATACCACATTAAGCCAAAAACTTTTGGTCTCTTGGCATGTGGTGACTGACAACTTTGTACTGTGACTAGCTGCAAATGCAAGAATTTAATGTTAGGGTGGTTTTCATATTTTACATTACAGAAAATTCCAGCTTTTTATATAAATTTATGGTTTCACTTACAAGCAGCTGAAATAATATATTTTCTGGGTTGGTGTTAGAAGTCATTAATTCCCCTTGAAGCAGTGGACCAAGAAAAATAAGGGGGTTCTGATTCTTACCATTAGCAGAGATATTGATGTACAATCCTGTTGCTTTTTTCCAATACATGGCCTGCTGTTTTCCAGCAACAAAAGCTTTACAAACATCAGTTTCTGCTTGTATTATGTCCATGCATGTGAATGAATATTGTATTTGCCTAACTACATCATGGTAAAATGATTATGCATATATAACAAAAGGGTTCTAAATGCTGACGACTAAAGGTATGGGTATACGTGGGCTGCTTTTTCATTTTCCAGTGGATTTCCATGCAATGAGATCGCTAGTAGGCTCTTGGAAAAAAAGTTGGACTACGGGCTTCTGATCTTCTCTCATCCTAAGCAGTTATTTAACCATAGCTTGGCAGGAGTAAGGCTGGCACATTTAACCACTTACAGATAGCCATTAGGCAACAATTTGGTTGTGTCTGTAAGCTGTTTCTCTCCTTCTAGCCATCAATAAGGAGATTAGAACTTAATGGACCTCTGACTTGCTAGCTGAACTATATATAATTCATTTAGAAAAAGGTATTAAGTAATGAGTAATGAAGATGGTGGGCCTTTGGTCTTTAACAGCTGTGTGACTATTTAACTGTAAGTTCTCCAGGAACAAGTAAGAAGTCGGTCCTCACTTATGGGTGACGTCGGCACCGACTGAGCCCGTGCGGAGCAATTCCCCAGCTTTCAAAGAAAGCCTTTGGGATTGCTACCACACATGCGTGGTCCTCTTCCTGCCCAAGGGTGCCATCCGGCTCAGTCTCCCTTTTTCTGCGGAGCCCTTTGGATGCACGTCCTTGTCCCTTGGAAAAAGACTTTGTGTTTGGCCTACTGGCCCTCTATTTTCCTGTTGCACTGGTCCTCTACCCGTCCTTCCCCTGCTCTACCTTTTTGGAGCTGTTAGGGGATAGTTTTCTTCGCCTTTTTACCAATGGGCTTCACACCCTTTTCTTTACCTAACCACTGGCTGCGTGGGTCTTTGACCTCGTGGGGGCCATTTTTGCCCCTATGGCCACCGGATTCAAAAATGCGATAGATGCTCTAAGAACCTGTCGCTCATGGACACCCATGACTGTTGTCTGCGGTGCCTTGGTACTGATCATGATCCAGAGCTCTCTTCGCTATGTAAGAAAATGTCCTCTGGTCTGGCGGAATGGGACCTGAGCATTAGTGCTCATGCAGCTTACGCATTCACCCTTCGAGCCAATGGCGATGTGCTCACTCTGGCACCTATCCTGGAAGGTGGTCTTCGTGGTGGCTCTGACCTCGGTCCACCGGGTCAGTGAGCTCCAGGCTCTCATGGCTGATGCCCCTTATATTAGATTCTTTGGGAATTGGGTGGTCCTCCATACCCACCCCAAGTTCCTGCCAAAGGTGGTCTCGTATTTTCATCTCAACCAGAAGATAGTTTTACTGACCTTCTTCCCAAGACCCCAGGCCGACCAGGCATCGGCGACTTTGCATACACTCGACTGCAAGAGGGCTCTTGCCTTCTATTTGCAATGCACCCAGCCTCATGTTAGTCTGGCTGGCTCTTCATGACTTACGATCCCAACCACCTAGGGCAGGCAGTCACGAAATGCACCCCCTCTATTTGGGTGGCGGACTGCATCGCCTTTGCCCATACGAAGGCTGGTGTCCCTTTGGATCGCCAAGTTACCGCGCACCGCATCCGAACCAAGGCAGCTTTGGTGGCTTCGCTGCACTCAGTGCCCTTGTGGGACATTTGCCGGCCAGCGACCTGGTCTTCAGCGAATACTTTGCTGCACCCTACTGCCTGGAGAGGGAGTCCCATCGGGACAGCACCTTCGGCCAGGCCATACTCCGTAATCTGTTCGGGGTATAAGCAATTCCTGCCCTTCGACCCTTCTTCACGGCTACCGAGGGCTTCGCCCCGAGAACTTGGGCTCCTTCGGGCATCGGCTTCTGCTCATGACATTGCGGAGGCATTTTTTGGTTACAGGTTTGGTAGCCTGTAGCTGGGGAGTCCCAGTGAGGACTGACTTCCTGCTTGTTCCTGGAAAAAGCGTAGTTACTCTTCTGTAACAGGTGTTCTCCAGGGACAGCAGGAATCAGTCCTCACTACCCTCCCACCTCCCCTGATGAGTTGCTGGCTTTTTATCCTTCCCTTGCCATCTACTTGGTAGGGCTCAAGCTAAGGGACCTGACTGAGCAAGATGGCACCCTTGAGCGGGAAGAGGACCACACGTGCGTGGTAGCAATCCCAAAGGCTTTCTTTGAAAGCTGGGGAATTGCTCCACGCGGGCTCCGCCGGTGCCGATGTCACCCATAAGTGAGGACTGATTCCTGCTGTCCCTGGAGAACACATGTTACAGGTGAGTAACTATGCTTTTTTAGCTAATGATCGGAAGTTTGGACTTGCTCAAACTCTAATCTAAATCTAACAAATAAAACTATATAATCAGTAACTTAGTGCAATATGCATAATTGCATTCCACACTGAGGATATTGTAGAATAAAATGTATATGGGGTAAATCATCTTTCTTAAACATTTGTTTCTTCTCCCAGATCTAAAGAAGAGCTGCAGGGGATGGGTGTGGGACCATCTCCACTACTGACCAAAATGTGCTAAAAGCAACATGAGGAGAACTTTTAATCCTTTGTTACAGAACTCCAGGAAGACGCCTTCCCACCCAGCTTAAAATTTGTGGGGACCCTGCAATCTGAGAAATTACTTTTTATGGCTAAATCGAAACTAAGTGGCGTGAAATGTCAGAACTGTGGTTCCTGGAGGAGTTGAGCTGTGTCTGTTTTGTGAAGAAGGGGACCCTTAATCACTGGTTGACAGTCTGCACAATGCAAATAGATTTATGCAGCAAAGCAGTAGCAGCTAATGTATTTGTTTTTAGATAATTCAGTTTACAGTTAAATAAAACTATTGTGCTCCCCTTCTTTGATTTATTCTGCTTAGTTTATTCTCCTGAGGAAGATAACTGTTCATAACATTTTAGAGGAATAGGCTTGCTTTTTGTGACCAGTAATCTAAAGAAATCAGAGGGGAGGAGTTGGTGCTGTTCAACTTAATTGAATCCCATGCTGCTGATCTGTTGATGCATGAATGCAGAAAAGTAAGATGGGGAGATTCATAAGAATGTAGGGTATGATCAGAAAAGATGCATTCCTCCATACCAAAATATAGCAATTGTGTAATAACAAACATTATACGAAGATAAAAGGGATGTTGAATCAAAAGGGGACCCAACAAAGTAGGTAGGCAAGTTTTGGAAGGAGAACATTTGATAAGCGCTCCAGTTCCATGCACATGCATGATCTATCCTCACTTTGCAAGATTTAGCTGGATATGTCTATCAGTACCAGATGCTCCTCTCTGATGGTGGAAGGAATGAGACCACCTCTTTTACAGGGTGATCTGTCTGCAGCATATTGGAGCTGTCAGATCTCGTTGAGGGTTCTAAGTCTTGGTGGGCCACACTATCAGCCTTGTTCCCATGGTACTAGATCTAGCTGTGAGTCTCCTGCAAATCAGCTGATCCAGTCATTGAAATAGGCATACCAATTCTAATGCCTTCAGCCAGAGATCAATGAGATGGATGCATACTGCCAAACTGGTAAGTAAGGATTTGCATAGGTATCCTGTCAAGTCGCAGGGAGATTGGAGGATGAAAAAACAATAAGTGGTTTGGGGTGTGGTAGTAAATGGATTGTTAACATTTTAAATCGCAAATTGCCTGGGTACTACTTATGGAACCTGTCAATTCTAGGCCTAGCATGCTCAGGGAGGAGACACAACCTAATGTCTCAGGGCCTAGGCACAGATACAGAATCCTCACACACAGGTATCTAGGGATGTGCTCAGCATTCTGTCACCGATAGAACTGTATTGGGGAAAGAGCATAGGGATGCAGAGCTTGTAACCTATAGTACTGGAATGCTGGGGATGGGTACAGGGTTTTGGTGTCTCTTCCCATCCTCAACCGCTTCAAGTGTCACAAAGTGACCCCCATGCCTTTATTTAAAGGTATCCATTTATGGTTCTGGGAGGAATGGAACTTCATATGCCCAAAGAACTCCACACTGCAACTAGAACCCTGCATGGCAGAAAAGTTATGAGCTGTGACTTGAAGTCTCCTTGCAGCCAGCAGAGGTTTGGGGGTGTGGGGGAGAAGGATGATTTAGCATAATCCAATTGCTCAGGCGTGGAAATAAGTGCAAGGATTATGCTAAATAAAATTTACATTTGTATTTCTTTATGGGGCAGTTTCAGTAACTCAGTACAAAATGTGGGCCCATTTTAGTATGTGTGATACTATGTGGCATATTTTCCATCTCCGCTATATGAGGCATGTGTAGAAATGGCCAAGGTACTTGCACCTGCTGTTTCTGTGTGTGGACAAAAAACAACGCTTACATCTGGTGGCAGACGGAGAGGTTGTTTACAGACCATTGATGTAATTTACCTCGATTTGGATAGTTGATGCCCTTTTTGTGGCCAAGTATTCAATGGAGATCTGAGGTTGGTTCTGAGGTCTGTACTCCCTGTTGTCACGATACTGGAGGCTTTTCTAGTGCAAAGTTCCTAGTGCTACATTTTGGTTAATGTGTGGAGCTGTTTTCTACTTTCATGAAGTATCATTATTAAGCTCTGATTTAGGCTTTTTGTCATTTGTCTGTTTCTTGATTTGGCAGTTTGGCTTTGATGTTTGAATAAAGCAGCTTAAAATCTTTTCAGGCAGCTGCGGTCTTCCCAGACTTGTGTGGGCAGCTGAGGAAGTCCCCCCTTGGGTTTTTCTGGTGGGCCTGACAGGTGCAGGGATTGTCCTACCAATCAGGAGTTCCTTTTTGTCTGTGACCTTTTCTTTTCCATTGAGCTTTTTTCCTTTGTACTTTTGTCTTTGACTTCAAGCTCTGCTGTGATGCTAGATGCACAGAGGTGTGCTACTTGCAGCGCCCATTGAGTGAGTTCAGTGGTGGACTCTTGTCCCCCCCTCCCCCCGGGTGCAGTTGAGAAGCCTGCTGGGCTGGGGGGGGGAGGGGGCACTATCTTGGTCAGTTTATTCAGGGATAGTGTTCCTGTCAGGAAGCTGCCTGGTTGATCAACAGACTAGAGACCAAGGTGATCCACCTGATTCTGGAGAAGTTTTGGTCCTCTTAAGAGCATAAGATTTGCCATACTGGGTCAGACCAAGGTCCATCAAGCCCAGGATCCTGTTTCCAACAGTGGCCCATCTAGGAGGTTAAAGCCAATCTAAGTGGCCAACCTCTTGGAGGTTAAAGCAGTTTTGAGTGTTCTTGGGTAATGCTAGGCAGTGATGTATATCATCCAGCAAGGTGGCACTTGCAGTGTTGCAATGGCCACAGAGGTGGCAGAGCGCTCTTTGGCAGAAGATCATCTGGCAGCAGCAGCCCATCTAGCAGCCTTTTACAATGTGCAGCCAACCTTGTGAACCTGAACACAGTAGATCCCAGCAAGTGGAATTTAAGCCCTCACACATTCAAATTCATCATGTGGTGAGGCCTGCTGTTCAATCTGATGGCCACCAGGGGAATGCCAAGGTGAAAAAAATGTTTTCAGCCACAGGAAGGATCCACAGGCAGCAGACTTGCATGCCCTTCAGAAGTGTCTCCTGAATATCTTTCCCTTGTGGTCCTTATCCTGCTAGACCAATCCAGGGCTTTGTCATTCTAGTAGCACCAGATTGACTTTGCAAGCCATGGTTCATGTATCTCTTGAGCCTGTTGGCAGGGTCTTCTCTATTGCTACCTCAGGAGAGGAGACATCTGCGGTAGGATCCCCTAGTCGTAGAGGGGCTGGTTTCCTTTTCATAGCCTGGCCCTTGAGAGGCATAAGCTGTCTAAGAAAGGATACTCTGGAATGCTGGTCTTAAGGCTCAGAGGATCTCTACATCTTTGTTCTATGCAAAGGTCTGGGGAGTCTTAGAGGTGGTGTTCCCCTCAGGTGCTGGATGCCAGGAAAGTGAACATAATTGCTGTTTTGTCCTTTTGTCAGTCTGAGTTGGACTATTATTTAGCTCTGAACTCTCTAAAGCTCTGAACTCAGCTAGTGGTTCTTGCGTGCTACTGAGAATGTGTTTTGGGAGTGTCCTTAATGGTGCACCCTGAGATGTCCTGCTTCCTCAATGGGATGAAGCAGATCTGTCCACCTATGATTCCAATTTTACTGCTGTGGAGTGTCTCAGATGTTTTGAAGGCACTGAAAGGTTCCCCCTTTAAGCCATTTTGGATAGGATTTGATCCTGAAGGTGGTATTTCTGCTGGCTTATGTATCTACCAGGTGGACATCAATGCTACAGGCTTTGTCCTGTAGTGAGCATCAATTGTGTCTGAGAATGATACCAGCCTTTCTCCCAAAGATGCTGTCTTCCTTTCATCTTACTCTGTCCACGATTCGACTTCCTCCTTAAAGAAGGACCTTCAGTTGGACCCTTCGCTGCATCTGTTGGACAAGGAGGAGGATAATACAGTATCTGGAGCTTCTTAATTTCTTCCATTGTTGGACCATTTCTGTCTTTTTCAGTGGGCTGAGAAAAGGGTGGGCAGTGGCCAAATCCTCAATTGCCTGCCGGTTTAAGGCTATTCATTGGAACCAATCAGGAAATCAGTCCTCACATATGGGTGATGTCGCCAACAGAGCCTCCACAGCTTTCAGAGAGAGCTTCTGGGAGGTTGATCAATCATGCGTGCCTGTCTTACCACCCAAAGAAGCCATCTTCTTTTTTTTTTCTGTGGAGCTCTCCAGACATCTGTCTGTGTCTTAGAATTCAGTTGACTTTTCTTGGCTGGTTTCCATTCTTTTTTCTTTCTTTTTCATGTTGTATGTGTTTTTTCTGTGTCTTCCTGCCTGACTCCAGAAGCGTTTGTTTCCTTGGCGTCGTGGTGTTCGGGGGTTTTCTTCTTTTTGGTGAGTGGGTTTTCTCGTGCCCCTCCCTGGTCAGCTAGGATGTTGGAGTCCTTTGACTTAGTGGAAGCCATTATCTCCAGGAACAAGCAGGAATGAGTCTTCACATATGGGTACGTCGGTACCGACGGAGCCTGCGCGGGAACGCTCCCAAGTATCCAAAAAGAAAGCCTTTGGGAGCATCCCACACGCATGCGTGCTGCCTTCCCGCCCATTCACTTCCCTCATCAGTTTTCCGCAGAACCGGCAGGACGTATTCCTGTCACCGCAGAAAATTCTTCTTTTTTATTCTTGTTTTTTGTGGTTGCGTCTGCCATCCCTCGACGCCACCGGTACTGCCGGTGCTTTTCTTTCTTTTTACTAAAAATGTCTTCTTTTTTTCTCAGGAATTTTTTTCCTGTTTAGTGCCTGACGGTTTCTAGGCCACTAGGCCTCTATCCTTTCCATTATGGAAAAGCCAGCCACTATCCCTAAGAAATGCTCAAAGTGTGGCGGTACAAATATATTTTTAGACACTCATACTTGGTGTCTAAACTGTTTAGGTCCTGACCATTGCCCACTGGAGTGTCTCTCCTGCAGGAGCTCAAATAGAAGAAGTCTTCAGGATCGAGCACAACTCGATACCCGTTTCACATCAGACTCGATGTCACCAGCCAGAATATCTTCTTTCTCACAGGATCAGGTAAACAAACAAAAGTTTGTTAAGACTAGCCATTCCTCGAGTGGTAGATCTCCTTCTAAGCATCGAGATGCCTTTGGCGTTGCCCTCAAGGACATTTTGGCAATAAAGCCCCGGCGGGAGTCTTCGGGCTCCAAAGCATTAACGGGGCTTCAGGTTTTTCCCAAGGTTCTTGCCTCCATGGACATACCTGAGCCATGCTCGGTGGTTGTGGCTGCTTCGAGCGGTACCGACACCCCGGCATCGGCTACGGTGTTGGATGAAACACTCCTCACTGATGAACGTAGTCTAGTGGTACCCAAGTAGCTGAGAGCGCTAGAGTTGCTGCAGACCGTTTCTTGAGTATCCGTATCGGCTTCGGTACCAGTATTGACATCGGCACCGGTGTCGGTACCGTCCATGCTTGCTTCGACAGACTCGCTTCCTTCGATGCCGAGCCTGGAACCGCTCACTAGCATGGAGGATTCGGTACTGACCTCGGGCGGTACCGAAGACATCGCTTTAAAGCTTCAGAGCAGATGCAGAGTCCAAGACTAAATACTGTGTACATCGGCATCACAGCCCTCGATGCAATTCAGAGAGCGAGGTGCGGCCCTCCAAGCAGCCCCAGTAGGAGGCTGCAGCTTGGGAGGAGGCTGTTACCATCAAGAAGTCCCTACTGAGGGAGCTGGCATTGGTGCCAGTTCTGCCAGCATCAGAGACCTTGCTCCTCAGAGAGAGGATGCAGGCACTAGAGAATAGCCTTACTGCCTTCATGGCCCAGTAGGCTTCCAAGGATCCAGTCATCTCTCGTTCTTTGGCCCTGGTAGCAGTGGGTGCCTCATCTGCTGAGGTGCAGCCCATTTTGGAGACATTTGCCGTCTCGGGCAGTTCCATGAACACTCTCGATACCAAGAATATTGCCACTGAGCCCATCAGGGTCAAGAGTTCCCTCATCCTCGTGTGAGCACCATCGCAGGGGACTTCCGTCAGGGAGGTACTTAAAGTTCCTCTCTGACATTGACATGGAATGAGGAACCGAGAAGGAATTGCCGGAGACTATCCAGTAGCATGACCTTCCCTCCAATCCCTCGCCTCCACGAGTGCAGGTCGTCTACCCCAAGGACCTCTCCTTCCTCAAGTTCATGCAAGACTTGAAAAAGGCTCTGCTCTTCACCATAGAGGCAGAGGAGGAGCTTTGAGCAAAGGAACTGGAGATCATCATGGTGCTGGTGCACCCCATTCTTGAAAGGCTTCTCTTTCGAATGTAGGAGACACCGCTTAGGGTGCTGACTGTCAGCGGGTGCCTCGGTTCCCTCTACTGGGTGTTAAAGAGCCCTGGATTTGAAAAGTCACAACTCCATGGTGGTGGAATCAGCCATGTGCTGAATTAAAAGTTCCAAAACTCCCTTCTCAGTGCCCCCGGGTTGGGAGGCATGCACCATGGATGGCTTTGACAGAAAATGCTACCAAGTCTTGATGCTTGTGACCAGAATCCAGGCATACCAATTGTACATGGGTATGTTTCTGCGGGACCTAGCAGGGGAAGCTGGCTGGGTTCTCTGCCAGTCTTTCTGGAGAACACCTTCAGCGTTTTAAGATCCTGGTGGCGAAAACTAAGGAGTGCTCCAAATACATCACCAGGGCTGCCTACAACAGTTATGAGTCCATGGCCACGATGGCTGTGGTGAGCATTGGTGCCTAGCATGGCTACAATACTTGGACCTGGAGAAATGGGTTCAGGACAAGTTGGCCGAGGGGAGAATCTCTTCAGCAAACCTGTGACAGAGAAGGCTGCTGAGTTGGAGACAGAGCAACTCACCATGACCTGCCTTTTGAGGAAGGCCGCTGACCCTACTCGAAAGAAGGCCTTGGGTAAAAAGGGTTTTGTTTTTTTACCCAAAAAAGAGCGGGTATTAACATACCTATGATACCCTGTACCATTCATACCAACAACCCCAACAGGGGCAACAGCCTAAGCCTCTGGGCCAGAAGCAGTACCGCAAGCCTAAGCCCTAACCAGTGCCACAACCTGGTGGGGGTTTGACTCCTGCATGAGGACCATGGCCCTTCTTGGACTCTGTTCCACCTCAGGTGGGAGTGTGGGGGGGGGGGGAGATTAGCAGCTGCTATATGTTGCCCATAGGTGGCCTATTGTAATCTCTGACACCTGGGCTCTCCAGGTGCTCTGCGAGTGATACCTGCTACATTTTCAACAGCTTCCCCCCACCTTTCTAGGGGAGTACCCCCTCCATCAACACTATCGCATGCTTCTCCAACAGGAGATCCAGGCCCTCTTAGCAGATTGGGCTGTGGAACTCGTTCCACCATCTCAAGTAGGAAGAGGGTTCTACTGCTACTACTTGGTCCCCAAGAAGACTGGCAGCTACAGACCCATTCTGCATCTCTGCACTCTCAGTCGCTTCCTGGAAAAAAAGTTCACAATGGACTCCTTGGAACATTTGCCCTACCTCCACCAGGAGATTTGGCTGTGCTCCTTGGATCTCAAAGATGCCTACACGTACATCCTCATTCACAACATGCACCGTCAGTACCTACACTTCATGCTCTGTGGACAGCAGTATTAGTACAGGGTTCTACCCTTCGGCCTTTCCTCTGCCCCATGGGTCTTCACAAAATGCTTGGCGGTTGTCACCGCTTTCCTTCGGAGCCAGGACATCCTGGTCTTCCCCTATCTGGATGACTGACTCATCAGGAGCACAACGCAATCCGCAACATGCACCATTCAAACACTGCAACAGTTGGGGTATGTCATCAACTACCCAAAGTCCTACTTTCAGCCCGCTCAGCACCTTGAGTTCATTGGAGCTCTCCTCAACACCTCTGGCTCAAGCCTTTCTCTCAACAGTCTGGGGCCAATGCCTAGCCACCCTATCACACGAGATCCAATGTTGCTCATTGGTCACAGCTCGACACATGCAGCGCTTCCTGGGTCACATGGTCTCCACTGTTCATGTCACCCCCTTGGTCCGCCTTCACATGAGTGAGGCGCAGTGTACGCTCTGCACACAAGTGGCATCAGGCAACCAGCTGTCTCTTGGACGGCATCATGGTAACTCTGCCACTCAAGGAATCCCTCTCCTAGTGGCAAGACCAACAGCACATGCTTGTGTGCCTTCCTTTCCAGGTCCTGCTGCATCAGAGAGTGCTGATAATGGATGCCACTAAGCTGGACTGGGGCGCACACTTGGTTGGTCTGTGCAGGATGGTGGAGAGCCTCCGTGAAATCAATTTCTTCAAGTTCTCCAGGAACAAGCAGGAAGTCACTCCTCACTTATGGGTGACATCGGCACCGATGGAGCCCGTGTGAGCCATTCCCCAGCTTTAAAAGAAAGCCTTTGGGATTGCTGCCACGCATGTGTGGTCCACGTGTAATCAAACTCTGGAATTTGCTACCGGAGGATGTAGTAAGAGCTGTTAGTGTAGCTGGGTTTAAAAAAGGTTTGGACAAGTTCCTGGAGGAAAGATCCATAAACCATTATTAAAAAGGGACCCAGGATATCAATGCTTGACCCAATACAAGCATTGTGGAATCTGTGTCTTTTGGGGATACTGCTAGGTACGTATGACCTAGATTGGCCACTATTGGAAACAGGATACTGGACCTTGGTCTGACCCAGTATGGCATATCTTATGATCTTATGTTCCTCTTTGTGCCCAAAGGTGCCATCTTGCTCACTCTCCCTTTTGCCGTGGAGCCCTTCGGATGCACGTCCTCGTCCCTCAGAAAAAGTGTTTTGTTTTCGGCCTCTGGCCTGTGTGTGTTCCGGTAGCACCGGTCCTCTACTGTCCTCCCCTGCTCTCTTTTTCTTGAGTGAGGGGACATCCTTTTCTGTAAAGGTTTTTTTCATTTGCAGGCTTCGTGCCCTTTCTTCCCTCAACCGCTGGCCACAGAGGTCTTCAACCTAGCGGGGGCTCTTTTTGCCCCAGTGGCCACCGGTTTTAAGAAATGTGACAGATGCTCCAAAAACATGTCGCTCACGGACACCTATGACTGCTGTCTTGGGGCCGACCATGACCCAGAGCTCTTCTCTCTTTGCAAGAAAATGTCCTCCAAAGCCCTACTAAGTCGTAAGCAGAAGTCCAATGACATTTTCTGGAAGGTGGCCTTGGAATCCCCGGTGGCATCCTTAGTCATCCCTCTACTGGTGGGATCCCTCACTTCGGCCCCGCACTCTCAATGACACTCAGACTAGGAGTCTCCCAAAGTGGAAAGGCGTAAGAAGAAGACGACGACCTCAAGGTTGCTGTCGGGGACTCCAGATAAGCGTGAGCGTTCCCTCGCTCGGTCGCTCAGAATCCCCCCCCCCCCCCACCCCCACCCCGGTGTTCCCGAGAGTCGGTACCTTGTACAGATGCGGAGGCCTCCAGCAATGGCGCCCGGTCTCCTGAGGGTCGTCCCAGTGAGGGCCCCCTCTCCCCCTCCATGCCAGACCTGGTAATCCTGGTGTTTGTGTCGCAGGGACCCACGTCTGCGTGGGAGTCCCGAGTGCTCGCAGTAGAGCGCAGCGTTTCTGCTTTCCTAGCTGCCCAGCAGGCGCTCATGCCCAGCACGGCTGGCCCGCACCTCGAGAGGGACACCAAAACCCTCCCTGGAAACCCCCGAGAGCCATGGGCCTCATGAGGGTCCTTGGCATCGGTCTCACTTGCCTTCCCAGTCCTCGGGAGCAAGATCCTCCAAGACCTCTGGCTCCAAGCGGGCCTTGGCCTTGGCCTTGGCCTCTGGACGGGGCGACCAGCCTGAGTCGGACTCCTTTTCGGACCTCTCGGGCTGGGAGTCGGACAGGGATACTTCCCTGGAGATTCGTGCCCACAGGGACCTTCCTTCGGACCCGTCCCCACCCGCCTCTCAGAGGCGGTCGCCGCCCGAGGACACATGGCACAGGCCCTCAATTTGGCTACACAGACACAAGAGGAGCCGCGAGCTGAAGAACTCGATATTCTACAGTATGAGTCCCTGCCTCGGGAGTCTCTTACTGTTCCAGTTCCTCCCATTTTGTCAAGACTGCTCCTCCGCATGTGGGAGACACCTGCTTCAGTCCCCATTGTGGGCAAGCGCCTCAACTCCATGTACAGGGTCCAACATAGCCTGGGTTCCGGAAGACCCAGCTTCCACACACACCTATGGTTGTGGAATCGGCGATGTGGAAGCAAAGAGCCTGAAATCACACTCTTTGGTCCCCCAGGCAGGGAGTCGATTGCCCTCGACGCCCTTGGGTGCAAAACCTATCAGGGGTCCATGCTCACATGCCACATCCAGGCATACCAATTGTAGATGGGCATGTTCCTACGTGACCTCGCCAAGGAGCTCTGCGGTATCTCCTCAGGCTTCTGTGGTGAACCCCACTGAGATCCATCACGGAGTGTTCGAAGTACCTCTCCCGTACCGCATATGATGGGCTTGAGTCCTCCGCCTGAGTGGCATCAGCCGGTATCTGGGCCTGATGCCAGGTGTGGCTCCAATCCTCAGACCTGGAGCAGTGGGTCCAGGAGAAGCTCCTGGACGTCCCCTGCCTCGGCGAGCAACTGTTTGGTAAACCTATGAAGGATAAGGCCGCTGAGATAAACTGAGTTTGTGACTCAAACTCGTCTCATGTAAGACTAAGTCCCTCCCTAGGAAGAAGCAGCAAACAAAGAAGCTGTTCTTCAAAAGAAAGGGGCTCACCTACCGGGGTTACCCACCCTTCATGGCCACTGCAAATCTAAAGGGCCTAAGGCCCAGCCACTGGCACCACACCAGCCTGCACAGGGTTTTTGACGCCGACAGCATAGCCTCGTGCCCCCTAGCAGCACTTCTGCCGGTGGGGGGGGGGATGCCTGTCCCTGTTCGCCCCGCAGTGGGTGTCGATCATGTCTGACACCTGGGTCCTCTGGGTGGTCCGAGACGGATACCATCTCCCCCTGGACAGGTGCCCTTCTCTCTAGCAGAGCCTATTTGAATCCTTTGGCACCAGACCACCTTGCAGTGGGAACTGTCCAACCTCGCCCAACAGGCGTTTGAGAAGGTACTGTTGCACTTTCGAGGCCATGGGCTCTACTCCTGCTACTTTCTCGTTCTGAAAAAGACGGGGGGCTTACACCCCATCCTCAATCTCTGGAACCTAAACAAGTTCCTGGTGTGGGAGAAGTTCAAAATGTTATCGCTTGGTGTCCTGCTGCCCTTCCTTCAGCAGGGCGATTGGCTATGCTCTTTGGATCTCAAGGACGTTTACGCCCACATCCTAGTCCACCCCCACCACAGGCAATACCTGCGCTTCAGGGTGCAGGGGGAACACTACCAATACAGAGTGCTGCCCTTTGGGCTGGCGTCTGCACCCAGGGTTTTCACAAAGTGCCTCTCCGTGGCCGCTGCCTTCCTCAGGCAGCAGGGCATACCCGTTTCCCCTACCTTGATGACTGGCTCATCATGGGGTCCTCGATAGGCGTACCCCACCTGGCAGCATTGCGCGTGATCCTTCTCAAACGCTTCGGCTTCTTGGTCAACTACTTAAAGTCCCACCTCAAGCTGGTGCAGACCCTGGAGTTCATTGGCGCATGCCTCGACACAGTGCGAGCAATCGCCCTCCTACCCATGGACCGGGCAGACCGCCTCTGGGCTGTGGCGACCCAGGTCCAGAACAGGGCTTGGGTTACAGCACGGGCCATGCTGCACCTCTTAGGACACATGGCCTCCACTGTCCATGTGGTTCCCCACGCCTGCATGCGGACAGCCCAGTGGTGCTTCAGGGCACAATGAAGCCAGGCCTTCAGGCACTTCAGAGACCCTATCCGGGTCTCCCGCAGTCTCCACAACTCCCGAGTTGGTGGTGGGACACTCGAAGTATCCTTCAGGGAATGTCCTTTCAGCCCCACAGCACGAGCTCGTCCTAACAATGGATGCTGCCCTGTTGGGGTGGGGAGCCCACTGCGGCACATTGTTCACGCAGGGGCAGTGGTCACACGAGGAATCTCAACAGCAGATCAACCTGCTCGAGCTTTGGGCAGTCCAATGTGCCCTGAGGGCCTTCAAGGGCTATCTGTGGGGAAAGTTGGTGCTCATGCAGACCGACAACAGGGTAGCCATGTTTTACATAAACAAGGAGGGGGGAACAGGAGCCCGTCCCCTCTGCTGAGAGGCGAGCCTCCTTTGCGTTTCACCGGGGGATGATCCTACGAGCAGTCTACCTCCCAGGCAAGGAGAATGTCCTTGTGGACAAACTCAGAAGGATCCTCTGTCTACACACGTGGTGCCTGGATCTGGAGGTCGCTGACCTCTTGTTCCATCAGTGGGGACCCCGTCCATGGACCTGTTCGCCAACCCAGTGAACGTGCAGCTTCCCCGCTTCCACACCCGAGCAGGGTGGCCCTGGATGCATTCCTCTTGAGATGGACCTCCGGCCTTCTTTACGTGTTCCCTCCCACTCCTCATTGTGAGGACCCTCCACAAGGTTCAACAGGATTGAGCTTCGGTGATCCTCGTGACACCCTGGTGGCCTCGACAGCCTTGGTTCCTGCTTCTGCTGCGGCTCTTGTCTGAATTTCCAATCCCCTTGGTCTGTGCCCCGGGCCTGCTGATGCAGGAGGGTCGGGTGTTCCATTTGACCCTGGCCTCGCTGTCCCTTACAGCCTGACAGCTGCATGGGTCATCTTAGCTGTGTTGCACCTCCCAGAGGAGGTTCTCCTGTTGAGGAAAGACTCAATGAGACTGGCGTACCCCTTTTAAGTGGTGACGCTTCTCGGTCTGGTGCTCCAAGCTCCAGATTAACTCATTCTCCTGCTCTACCCAATGGGTTCTTCAGTATCTCCTCCACCTCTCAAAGAAAATCCAATTCGGTTAGGGTACACCTGAGCGCCATTTCGGTGAACCACCTCCCCATTGAAGGGAAATCCCTCTTGGGGCAACCCTTGGTTTCCCGCTTCATGAGAGGTCTCTTGCTTTCCAAGCCTCCCATCTGGCCCCCTCTGGTGGAGTAGGACCTCAATGTGGTGCTCATGTAGCTTACACGATCACCCTTCAAGCCGATGGTTATGTGCTTGTTTTGTTATCCCTACTGGAAGGTGGTCTTCCTGGTGGCTTTGACTTTGGCTTACCGAGTCAGTGATCTCCAGGCCCTTACGGCTGAGGCTCCATACACCAGGTTCTATGGGAACAGGGTGGTCCTCTGCACCCATCCCAAGTTCCTACTGAAAGTGCTGTTGGACTTTCATCTTAATCAGGACCTAGTCCTCCTGACCTCCCTGACACTGCAGGCTGACCAGGCATCAGTGCTATTACATATACTCGACTGCAAGAGGGCTCTTGTCTTCTACCTGCAGTATACCCAAGCTCATTGCAAGTCTGACCAGCTCTTTGGTGCCTATGATCCTAATAACTTGAGGTAGGCAGTCACCAAATGCACCATTGGGGTGGTGGACTGTATTGCCTTTGCCCAAACAAAGGCTGGTGCGCCCCTGGATCGATGGGTCACTGCGCACAGTGTCCAGCCCAAGGCACCTTTGCTGCACTCTGTGCCTCTAACGGACATCTGCCGGGCTGTGACCTGGTCTTCATTGAACACTTTTGCTTTACACTACTGCCTGCAGAGGGAGTCCTGCTGGGACAGTGCCTTTGGCCAGGCTGTACTCTGTAATTTGTTTGGGGTATAAGCAACTCCTGCCCTCTGACCCTTCTTGGACGGCTACTGAGAGCTTTGCCCTGTGGACCCGAAGACTTGGGCTCCTTTGGGCATAGAGTTCTGCTTACGGCTTTGCGGAGGTGTTTTTGGGTTACAGGTTTGGTAGCCTTTAACTGGAGAGTCCCATAAGTGAGGACTGACTTCCTGCCTGTTTCTGGAGAAAGTGTAGTTACTCACCTGTAATAGGTGTTCTCCAGGGACAGCAGGCATCAGTCCTCATTCCCCCCCCCCTCCTCCTCCCCCCTTGGAGAGTTGCTATTTTTGTTCTTCCTTTGCCATCTGCTTAGTAGGGTCCTAGTGTGGGGTCCTGAGTGAGCAGGATCGCACCTTTGGGTGGGAAGAGGACTATGCATGTGTAGTAGCAATCCCAAAAGCCTTCTTTGAAAGCTGGGGAATTGCTCTGTGTGGGCTCTGGTACTGCTAACCATAAGTAAGGACTGATTCCTGCTGTTCCTGGAGAAGACCTGTTCCAGATGAGTAACTATGCTTTCTGTGTTATTGCTAATGCCTTATAAGTGTTCTGTAAACAGCTATCCAATCAGGTTGTCCTTATCCAAACAGACAACCAGGTGCCCCCATTCTACATTAAAAACAAGGTGGCATGGGTTCATATCTCCTCTGCTGAAAGTTTGCCTCCATGAACAATATGCTCCTCTAGGTAATTCATTTTTTGGGTAAGCTCAAGCCATTGGTGGATTAACTCAGTAGAGTTCTCCAATTGCATGAGTGGTCTCTCTAATCCTGGGTAACTGACCACATCTTTCAGAGGTGGGGCATCCTATCCCTAGACCTTTTCTTTTTTATATTTATTAAATTTTTAACATAGCCATCAGGCTAAAATCTTGTACAGAAAAGAGATTCTCTAGCTGAACAATATACCAAGACAAAGTCTAACAAGAATAAAGAAACATAATTCTTTTATAATCCACATTTGAGAAAGGGGGAGTGTTACTAAAGTAGGAGCAAACTCCAAAGGTTACATTTGGAAACAAAGCACAATAAAAAGATGACCACTGAGCGGTCCAAGGCATTAATTAAACATGATGGGGTAGATTGCTAACTGCAGGGTTGTGATTCTAAACAAAAGTTCCCTGCACATAGATCAGAGATGTGTGGAGAGTGCTATGCATGGCTGGGAAGGTGTGGGCTGGAGGACGAGTGAGGCTGGGAACCTGACCCACAATCTACAGGGCCTATTCTAAGGTCAGTCCTGTCCATCTGGGGCCAGTGGAATGGACAGGGGGACTTATTCCATCTTGGAGATGGGGGTACATCCCCCTAGCCAGATGATGTGACCAGTCCCAGAAAGGAAGGTGAGGGGCTTCCTGTGGCCTGACCCTGGCCATGGCATGCCCTATTGGGGGTGGGGTGGCGAGGGATTGTGGCTCCTGCATAGTGCTGCAGTTGCATAGCATCAGGATACCACAGCTCCATGTAGGAGCCTGGCTAAGCTATCCGGGTACATTTCTGTACATGGCCTGGGGCACGGCCAGTCCGTCCAGGCCAGCTGCACCCAATTCTGATCCCACGGGGACATCTATCTCCCACAGGATTGGAATAGGGTGCAACTCCAGCCTGTCTAGATTCTGGATGCCCAGGGATGCACAGTACTGAATTGGCCTCCATGTGATTATGTTGCACCCTGTGACACAGCAACTTGCAATGTAATGGGTAACCTGGTACTTATAAAGGCAACTAAGTCATTTGACTGGAAAAAGATATATTTAACAGATTTATACAACACCAAACATTTACATGGGAATCTCAGATGAAGGTACCTCCCACTGTAACACCCCAGGTTTTTGAAGCAAAACTTTCTTCCTCCTTTTTTGAGTCTCTTACGAAATCAGGAAACATGGAAATCGTGAGGCTACAAAAGGTATTCAGTCTCTTATAAAACATTTTAAGAATCCATTCCTTATCCATGGTCAAGGCACATGATACCAATAAAGTGGCTGGTTTATATTTCTCCCAACCAGAAACTTCCAAAAGTTCAGAAACCCACTAATATATCAACATTAGAATCCTCTCGTAGGCCATCTGGCTCTTTTTTTACCAGAAAGAAAATAATACATTTTTGTCAGAGGCGATATATGTTCTTGCAGAACTTATAAAACCTCCATCAGATAACGTTTGAACATATCAAGAGCTGAACCCCCACCCCCCATATTTGGGAAAGTTTAAAACTCGTTTCATAGCATGAGTAGAATTTTCTAATGCCTCCAACTTGCATCACAAAGCAGTGTTATATTTATTTATTTTAGTCATTTCTATACTGCTTTATCTTGGAATCAAGGCAGTTTACATTTAACAGAGCCAATTACAATAAACGTGTTTCTAATTGAACCAGAGAGGGAAGAAGGGCTATAACAGCAGCATTCATCTCAGAAAGCCTTGCCAGTTGGTGTTCATGATCATCAATTTTTAGCTTAACATTATCCAGAGTACCAATGGTGGCAGCTACCAAATTTGAATTCTGGTGGAAAGATCAGCTGTTTGCCTGGACATAGCATTGGAGAGCATGACAATAGCCTCCCAGATTACTTCACGCATACATTTCTTTGGTCGTGGAAGAGACAACAGGAGTGGAATAGAGGCTACTGCTGAGGAGGGTTCAAATAACTGTTCACCAATGCCAGAGCTGCCGACCAAGTGTTCCTGCCGCCAACGTACTCCCTGGGGACACTCCAACTTCTCTGATGGTAAGCCCACCACCAGAAACTTTAGAATCAGGGGAAAGAGAGTTGTCAAAATCTGAAAGTGGTAGCAATTCCTCCTTCCCAGCTGCTGCTAAGCCAGACCATTATCCCCTGCTTCTTATCCTTGGATACTACCACAAAGCGGTCCATCGGACCTCTAACGAAAAGCTGGGATTCAGAGGGAAATTCCCTTGCCTTCCCCCTTGTATTTAGGCATTCAGCAGCAAATCAGATCAGTTCGTTTCATTCTGCCTCCTGACTCTCTTATCAGTCTCATATTAGCCTTGGTTATGAGTAGATTAGATTACTGCAATGTGGTTCTAGCAAATCTGCCATCCTATCAGCTCCAATGGCTCCAACGCCTCCAACCTTTGCAGAATACAGCCGCCCGTCTTATCTGCCATGCTCGGAGATTCGATCACATCACGCCTCTCCTTTTTTGTCTTCACTGGCTGGCACTCTGTTTTAGGTTCCAAGCTTCTCATTCTGACACATAGGGTCCTCCACACATCAAATCCACTCTATTTAGCAAATCTCATCTCTCTCCACACACCTTACCGTCAACTTCGCTCACTACACGCTAACCGACTTTCCTTGCCTTCCCTGTCGCAGGCTCACTTAGAAAATAAACGTCATGCTGCATTCTTTTTCCTCCGACCCTCTCTCTGGAACATATTACTATCTTCCCTCCAGCTGGAACCCTCATACCAAAACTTTAAAAATTTATTAAAAACTCACTTGTTCCCAACAGTCTTGACCTTCCCTGTAACAGTTCTGCTTAGCTACTGCTTCCTTGACTGTCTCTAGTGCCTATACTGTTAATCTATCCCTTTCTGTTTTACAATGGTGTTCCTTTCTTTTCTTATAGTGTTAGCATGTTTTTATTGTGAACCGCTTGCATGTTTCGACAAGGGCGGTATATAAAGTGTTGGAATAAAGATAAAGGTAAGAGAGGCAACTGCTCAAGCAGCCATCTTGGACATGTGCCCTTAAACTTGTCCCTGGACCTTTCTGCCACCCCTCAACACCAAGCTGCTGCAGTTTTGCTCCAGGATCCCCTAAAGCAATTGGATAAGCTCTAATGCCTTTGTTTTGGATTGGAGCAACAGCCTTCTCTTTGCCTATCTGCCAACTCCATTAGTGGCCAAGACTCTCTTCAAACTGCAGGCAGACAAAGCCACCATGATTCTCATAATGCCATGTTGGCCCAGACAACCCTGGTTTTCCCTGCTGCTTCAACTCTCCTGGAGGACACTGATTCTTCTCGGCTATGCTCTGGATCTGCTAACTCAGGAGACCACCCTCCATCCCAACCTCAAATCCTTATCGCTTACAGCTTGGATGCTGAGCAGATTACTCTTGCAAACTTCAGCTTATCGATAGATGTCAAAGATATTCTTGCCTCCCACAAGGACTCCACCAGATGAACCTATGCTTTTAAATGGTGCTTATTTTCACTCTGGTGTGCAGACAGGGATTTAGACCCCTTCTCTTGTTCTATGGAGATGGTATTCTTACTTGCTCCATCTCTCTAATACTGGATTGAAATCTAACTCAGTCAGAGTGCAACTTGGTGCCCTGGCAGCTTAACACCATGCAGTAGCTGGGGAGCTTCTTTCCACCCATCCTCTCATTGGACAGTTCATGAGGGGTCTTTTATTCTTCTTTCCCCTAATCCGGCCTCCACCGTGGGACCTGAATGTTATCCTTGGACAGCTGCTCACTCCACCCTTTGAGCCGTTTGCTTCCTGCCCTCTCAAATTTCTTACCTGGAAGGTTATCTTTTTGGTAGTGCTCACTTTGGCGTGCAGAATCTTTGAGTTGCAAGAGCTGAGAGCGCATCCACCATTTACTAGGTTTCACAAAAATAGAGTGGCCCTTCGCATTCATCCCAAATTTCTTCCTAAGGCAGTTTCCATTTTTCACCTCAACCAATCGGTAGTCCTGCCCACCTTTTTTCCCAAGCCTCACACTAGCAGGACTGAGGCCTCCTTACACACTTTGGATTGTAGAAGAGTGCTGGCTTTCCATCTGGAATGCACTAAAGCCCACCACTGCTCCCCCAGCTCTTTTCTTTTGACCCCAACTGACTGGGTGTCACCATCTCCAAAAGTACCCTCTCCATTTGGGTAGCACACTGCATTTCCTTTGCTTATGCCCAGACTGTGCTCGATTTAGACCGCCATGTCATGATGCACAATGTCCAAGCTATGGCAGCTTCTGTAGCTACCCTCCACTCTGTCTCTGCAGTAGAGATTTGTAGGCCTGCTACGTGCACATCTGTCCACACTTTCACAGCTCACTGCTGCCTGGTTGTGGATTCCCAGTGTGACAGCACCTTTGGCCAAGCCATACTCTGGCACCTCTTTGGGAATTGATGCAGCTCCTTCCCACCAGCTCTTCTGTCTGTCCAGGCTACCGTAGAGTCGAACTGATGTTGATGCCTCTGCTTGATGCTGACCCTCAGAACCATTCCGTGTTTTCCACTGTTCTTCCTGGTTTGGTTTTTCTGGTTGCCCCGTTAGGCTTACAGTTTGTTTTTTTTCGGTAGCCTGTAGTTTGGGAGTCCCATCTGAGGACTGACTTCCTGCTTGGTCCTGAAGAAAGCATAGTTCCTCACCTATAGCAGGTGTTCTCTGGAGATATCAGGAATCCGTCCTCGCTACCCTCCCTCCTCCCTGTGAAGTTGTGGAGGTTTTTTTTTGGGGGGGGGGGTTAAGCTTTCTTAAGCTATGTTGTCATACTGAGGTAAGATGGCTCCTTCAGGTGGGAAGACTGGTACGCATGTGTGGTTGACCTCCCAAAGGCTTTTTTTGGATGCTAGGGTGCAGTTACCCATGTGGTCTTTGTTGGTGACATCGCCCATAGGCAAGGATTGATTTCTGCCATCCCCAGAGAACACCTGCTATAGGTGAGTAACTAACTACACTTTATTAGTTCAGCTTGCCTTATGTGTGGGAAGTGTGTGCTGGAGAGAGCTCACTCCACCAGGGCAGAAGCCTCCTGGTCAGAGTCTTCCTTGGTGTCTCTGGAGAATGTTTGTATGATGGTTGCCTGGTCATATCTGAGCACCTTTTGTGAAGAACTACAGGTTCCATGTGGGAACTGGAGTAGATGATGCTTTTGGCAGAGCTGTTCCCTCCAGAGCATTAACTTCCTCCCACCCTGGGTCCTCGCTGCATGGGTATGTCTTACAAGTGTGGTTTGATCTAGCAGGCTGAGGAAGGAGAATTTTCCATACCTACTGATTTCCTTGCATCTTATTAGACAAATCTAAGACCCACTCTTTGGAGACTACTCCAGATATGGGTGCCCTGCTTTCTTTTAACTGCATTTTCAGTGTTAATGTGATACGGAGTCTGCTGTGGCAAAAGCCAAAAATTTGTACAAAGTTGGTAGTGGTGTTTGAGGGAACCACTAGGGCCCAAGAGACCCGACATGGCCGTGTTTCGGCACAACTTTCTTCAGGGGTATTGGCCACTACAAAATATTTATTTAAAAACAATTAATCTCATGCCAAACAAATTAAAAACTTATTGGAAACAAATACCAACAGTTAACATAAGCAATGTCATCCTAACTGCCAAAGTGAAATAAAAAGAGGTCTATTACAAATCCTCTGTTGCCTCAGGTACCCATAGATTATGAGCCCTTTGCGCACAAGGGGAATGTATCCAGTACCTGTTTGTAGTGACTACATAATATAAACCGCTTTGATTGAAGTATAAGGTGGTATAGAAAACTGGTTAAATAAATAAATTAGATAAAAGAAAAATATCAATAAATGCTAGGATGCAATAGGTACAATAAGAGGAAGCATAAATAAATAAAGGAGCATGATAAAAGATAAGAGCAATCTTTTAAAAGACATCTTCAAAACTGATAAAAGAGAAATAAAAAAGGAAGCCAATATGTGATGAAATGACCAATAAATACCTAAAACCTCACACCACATCAGATCAGTCTGCATGAGTAGTAGTAGGATGACCTCTGATGCAGAAACCATACTGTAATTATAAAGGGGCAATTTTTAAATGTATAGGGAAGGAAGGATGTATGTAAGCTAAAAAAAAATTGATATATCAAAGGGTTACCATGAAATCAATGCTCAGTGTTTTGTGTACCGGGAGCTGCTAGCTTCATTTTACTATGACTGCTGCCGAAGCCAACTAGCACACCCGCATAGTCTTGTGAAACATGCCCAGGGAATACTTTTTTAGACTTAAAAATCCCTCCGATGATTAAATAAATAGAAAAATAAAGGGGATCATACCTTTATAAAATAGCCAATGTGAAAGTCAACGATTTGATTTGCAAAGCAGCTGACAGCCAACACTGCTGGTGCTTTTGAAGGGAGGTTGGTGCCAAAAGAGTCACCATAGCAACTGGATAAACAAAACTGCACTGTTGTTATGGCCAAGGTAAATTTGTGGTAGAGTTTAAGAGTATATGAAAAAGCGAAACCATGTGTAAGTTGCAAAAACAAGCTAAAGAAAGAGCCCCTGTACTATTCTTTTTATACGAGATAAGTCAAATCATGGTGTATTTAAAGAACAGGTTCATCCTAGACTACCCTCCATAGGAGAGATCACAGTGCATATCCAGCGTGGATAAATCTCCTACCCCTTAGGGCTTATAGTAGGGCCAATTAGAGACCAGATTGTTATTTCTGATCACAATGGACCTTAAAAAAGGACCTAAAAATAAACTGCACCGATGAGGGAAAATAAATACTTCATCTTCAATTTTCTAAAAAATTTAAACAAATCGATCTGGCTCTCAAAAGGATCATAATTTTGAGTGGGCACAAAGGAGAGCCATTTATTCAGGACAGATATTTCACCATTATTTAGAGAATATTTCAAAATGTTAATCACACCATTATTTATTTCTGATACAGGGGTTTTCGGCTGTGTGATCTATCCCTCCCCCATCCTCATCTCCCGCTTCCTCTCCTTCAACCCCTGCAATTCAAGGGTTCCCACTCGAAATCCAGATCAATTTGTTTAAATTTTTTTAGAAAATTAAGATTAAGTATTTCTTTTCTCACATGGAGGATCAAACTGACTCCCCTCTCCCTTCCCTCCTCTCCTCCCCCCTCTCTGCTTCCCTTCTCCTCCTCTCCCTCCCTTGCCCCCTTTTCTCCTTTCCCTCCCTCCTTCTCTTCCCACCCCTTCCCCCTCCCTCCCCCCTTTTCCCCTCCTCCTTTTTGGTAATATTCGTAGTTTGGATTTTTAACCCTTGCTTTTTAAGGTGATTTCCTGTGCCAGTTTCCTCTCTTTTTTTCTTTTTGCTTCTTTTAACTTTTTAGTTCTTTTCATTTTCAATTATTTATTATTCTTATTACTATGGAATGAGATCTATATAATTTTACTATTATTTATTTATGAAGATGATCTGTTCCTTGAAGGCATGACACTAATTTGGACAACAATATATGCTTTACCAGTGGTTGAATGATAGGTCTTGTTTTATTTATGTTTTTAGTATTTATTGTAATCAGAAATTACAATCTGGTCTCTATCGGCCCACTATAAGCCCTATAGGGATGGAGACTTATCTGCAATTTGACACATGCTGGATTTGCATCTCTCCGTATTACCTTCCCCTTAGCTAGTCCTATGGAGGGCAGTCCAGGATGAACCCCTTTTTAAACACCCATTTGACTTCTCTCCCTTAAAAAACAAAGTACAGGAACTGTTAGTTTGGTTTTTGTCTCTTTTTTAGTCCTTTTTTTAGCTATGTTTAGTTTGTTTTTATAATCAACATATGGTTTCACATTTTTATCTGTTCTTAACAATTTTATCTGTTCTTAAAAATTCTATTACTATTTTACTTGTATATTTCCTTGCTCATAACAGTAGTGCGGTATCTGTCCTTTTTGACGGCATAGTCCAACTGTAAAGCGGAGAAGAACCACAGCCACACCAGAATTATCTTCAAATTCTTGTTGAATATAATTCTGGTGTGGCCATGGTTCTTCTCCGCTTTACAGTTGGATTTTGTCTTCTTGCAGAGAAAGCGTAGTTACTCTCCTGTAATATTGATCTCCAGGAACAGCAGGAATTTAGTCTTCACATATGGGTGACATCGGTACCAATGGAGCCTGTGCAGGAACGCTCCTCAGCATCCTATAGGAAAGCCTTTGGGAGCATGCCATTGTGCCTGCATTGCTGCCTTCCCGCCTTTGTGACTCTCCCTCTTCAGTTGAGTTTGTAACTGAGATAAAGAAGAGAATAGAGAGAGGGAGAAAAACTCTACAACTCCTAGGGGAGGAGGGTGGGTTGTGAAGACTAAATTCCTGCTGTTCCCGGAGATCACCTGTTACAGGTGAGTAACTATGCTATCTCCAGGAACAAGCAGGAATGTAGTCTTCACATATGGGACTCCCTAGCTCCCAGATGCCAGAGAAAGATCCCCAGAATCAGTAGATTTTCCTCAAAGCAGGTCTCAAGAGGGCATGGATCTTTTATGGATGTCTGGCATTGAAAATTCCGGGACAGAGGGTAGGAGTTGACCTAAGTCTGAAAGAGGTGTTGAAGTACAGCCTGACCAAATATGGCATCCCGGCGGGAGTCCTTGTCCAAACAGTAATGTGCAGCAAAGGTATGCACCGAAGACCAGGTGGCTGCTTTGCAGATTTTGTCAATGGCTACAGAAAGCATTGACCTGCTGACAACTGGGCATTGGGGTTCTGGCGCAAAAACGGGGTAGTTTGGCATTCTGTGGAGTGGCAAAAAGGTCTGCCTCCGGAATTCCCTAGGTCTGAAAGATGTAGGAGATTGTCTCCTAATGAAGAGATCACTCGTGCAAAATGAGGATACGACTCAATCTATCTGTTAAGATGTTTTGGTGTCCTGGCAGATATACTGCTTGGAGATGCATCTGATGAGCAATGGCAAAGGACCAAAGATGGAGAGCCTCCTTGCAGAGGGCCTGTTCCCCCCCTGCTTGTTCACATAGAACATAGCTACCTGATTGTCCTTCTGGACCAGAACTGTGTGTCCCTGCAGTTGTTGTTGAAACACTTTGAGGGCATTGAAGATTGCACGAAGCTCCAGTAAATTTATTTGGTGTTGTGACTCCTGCTCTTGCAGAGGCCCTGAGTGGAGAGAGAGTCCAAGTAGGCTCCCCAACCGAATTTGGAGCATCTGTTGTCAGGATGTATTGATGTGTAGGCATCTGAAAAGGTGCCCGTACGAGGAGATTCCCCAGGGTAGACCACCAGTGCAGGGAGTTCATGAGAATGTCTGTGATTTTGATTTTGTTTGTAGGGTCCCAGAGGCCTGTCTCCATTGGGAGGCAAGAGTCCATTGAGTTGTCCGCATGTGCAGACAAGCATATGGCACTACATGAACCATAGAGGCCATTTGGCCTAACAGTTGTAGCATCTCTCTAGCAGAGAGATTGTTTTTGAACCTTACTTGAGATGCTATCTATACTAGGCGGGTACAATGGCCCTGGGGTAGAAATGCCCTTGATCATCGAGTGTCTAGAATAGCCCCTATGAACTATAGTGTTTGAGTAGGAACTAGATGGGATTTTGGAAGATTTATCACAAATCCTAGATCCTGTAGTATCTGAATTATACAAAGGAGGGATAGGTGAACTTCCTGAGAAGTGGCTGCCCTTATTAGCCAATCGTCTAAGTAAGAGAAGACGAATATTCCAAGAGTCCTTAGATATGCGGCTACGACCGCCATGCACTTTATGAAGACTCTTCGGGCAGAGGCAAGTCGGAAGGGAAGGATTCTGTATTAATAGTGATTTCCTTGGAAGATGAAGCGCTGTGGCCTGGATGAATAAGGATATGGGTATACGCTTCTTTGAGATCTAGAGAACAGAGACAGTCCTGACTCTGGAGATAAGGTAGAAGGGTTCCTAGTGAAATCATCTTGAATTCTTCTCAAACTAGAAACTTGTCGAGATTTCTGAGATCTAAGATGGGTCTGTACCCTCTGTTCTTTTTTGGGGTGAGAAAGTACGGAGAATAGAACCCCATCCCCTTCTGGGATGTTGGAACCTCTTCTATGGCACACTCTGACAGAACAGAGGTGATGTCTTGCTGGAGAAGAGCAGTAAGTGGTGGTTGGTAATGATATTCCCCCACTAGAGTGGTGGGGAGTATGCTTTGTAGAAGAAGCTTGTACCCCTCTCGCACTATAGTTAGTGTCCACTGCTCTGAGATTATGAGATGCCATCTGTGGGCATAATGGCAAAGTCTGCCTGCTATGTGGAGGGGGTGGGAGTTCTCCAGAGGCAGGGTGGCAATTTCTCTAGGAAGACGTCAAAAACCAGGCATAGATCGTGTCTGCTCTGTTGGTTGTGGTTTAGGAATCTGTGGCTTCTTCTGCTGATTAGGTGGCTGTTGCTTCCTCTGGGTACCCTGAGGCTGGTATTGAGTAGATGAGGGGTAAGAAGAGTGCAGTCCCTCACCTGGTGGCTTCAGAAGGGGAATCTTCTGCAAGGCCTCCTGTTCCAGTTGGAGCCCCCCACAAGGCATCCAGGGCCTGTGGTCCAAGTGGGAGAGTCTACATCAAATCAATTTCCTCAAGCTCCGGGCCATAGTGAATGCCCTCCATGCCTTTCGAATGCACCTGGCCAATCAGGTGATCCTGATTCAAATGGACAACAAGGTAGTAATGTTCTTTGTGAACAAGCAGGGGGGGCATGGGCTCATACCTCCTGTGCTAGGAGGCTGTTCACCTATAGAAGTTCACCCTGCTCCACAGCATGGACTTCTGGGCGACTGATCTACCCAGCGAGCTCAACGACCTGGCAGATCAACTCAGCCACACTAGTGCTGCAGTCACACTAGTGGACTCAAAAGGGAGATGGTGAACTGGATCTTCCAGGAGTGGGGCACTACTTTGGTGTATCTTTTCGCCATGGCACACAATGCCCAGGTAGCCAGCTCTGCTCTTGGAGGCTGGCCATTGACTGCCTAGCCTCAGATGCCTTCCTCCTCCACTGGGGGAAGGGTTGCTGTATGCATACCCCCCGATACCACTTGTGACAAAAACCCTCCTGAAGCTCTAGGCTGAGAGGGGATCCATGATTCTCATTGCCCCCTACTGGCCTCGGCCCCCTGGTTCCTGCTATTGCTGCAGCTCTCACAGAGACAGCCTCTTCGCCTGGGCTCCACCCCAGACTTCATCTTGCAGGAGGGCGGCACCTTGCTGCATCCCATTGTCTGCTCACTGGCCCTCACTGCGTGGATGCTAAGAGGGTAGTCCTCGCTGAGATTAATCTCCCCAAGGGCATTACCAACATCCTGTTGATGTCCCGCAAGGACTTGACACGCAAGATCTATGCACTTAAGTGGCAGAGGTTTGCCACCTGGTGTGTGGGTAGGGTGCTGGACCTCTTCTCCTGCACCGTGGACCAGCTGTTGGAGTATCTCCTCCACCTCTCCAACTCCAGCCTGAAGTCAAATTCAGTGCATGTTCACCTCAGTGCGATAGGGGTGTGCCATCTCGGCCTAGTTTCTTGTAATCTAATTCATGAGCGGCCTGCTTCTCTCGAAGACCCCAATGGTCACTTGGGATCTCAATATGGTACTCACCCAGCTAAAGTGGCTCCCATTTGAGCCACTGGACTTGTGTCCTGTGAAATTCCTGACCTGGAAGTTCATTTTCCTGGTGACAGTAACATCAGTGCAACACATCAGAGAGCTCCAAGCTCTGGTAGTTCACCCTCCATACACCAGGTTTCACTAGAACAGGATGGTGCTCCACATGCACCCCTGCTTTCTGCCAAAGGTGGTCTCAGCGTTCCACCTCAACCAGTCGATAATCTTGCCGATTTTCTTCCCTCTGCCTCATACCAACTGGGGTGAGGTGGCTTTGCATGCCTTAGACTGCAAGCGGGCTCTAGCCTTCTTCCTGGAACATATGAAGGCACACCGCCAGTCCACCGAGCTGTTTGTTTCCTGGCTGCATTGCTCATACATATTCCCAGGCTGGGTTGAGCCTTGAAGGTCATGTCACGGATCACAATGTCCATGCAATGGCTGCGTTGGTGGCTAACCTCCGCTCTATCTCCACAAAGATCTACAAGACTGCTACATGGTCCTTGGTCCATACCTTCGCAGCCCATTACTGTCTGGCTGGGGATTCCCAATGGAACAGCAATTTTGGCTCCGGCACCTCTTTGGTTCTTAGAGTCAACTCCTGCCCACCGGCCCTTCTATCCAATCAGGCTACCTGAAAAACTCCTCAGGTCGATGTTGCTGAGGATACTAAATCAGATGAGTCCCTCGGTGAGACTACCTTCCTTTTCTTCCAGTTTGGTGCCCTGTTGGCTGTTGTTCTCCTCGGGTTCCGGTAACCTGTAGCATGGGAGTCTTGTTTACAGAGGAAGCATAATTATTCACCTGTAGCAAGTGTTCTCCATGAACAGCAGGAATAAGTTCTCACAGTTCTCCCACTTACCCAGAGAGTTGCCTTTTTGGCTCCTGCTATGTTACGTGACTGGAGAAGATGGCACCGTGGCAGGTGGGAAGGCAGGGATGCATGCACGGTATACCTCTCAAACGCTTCCTTTGGAAGCTGGGGAGCATTCCATGCAGGGCTCTGTTGGTGACATCACCCATACATAGGAACTTATTCCTGCTGTTCACACAGAACACCTGCTACAGGTGAGTAACTGCTTTACTTTGACTGCCCTCCATTGATGATAGATGATTTTAATGATTAGTTTAGAAATCACTAATGATAGCTCTGGAAATCATGGGTGTAGATCATCCAGTCCAGGTGATTTGCTGCTCTTTAGTTTATCAATTTGTTCTACTACAGTACATGTTCCAGGTTCATAATGCATGGATGCATCTGGTCTGGCCTCCCAAGATTGTATTTTTAAATAATGTCTACGCCTGATGTAACCCTTTTCCTCATTTTTTTCATAGTCTCCCTTTCAAAAATCAAATACCAATACAGTAGATTTCCTCTGTATACTCACTCTAGCTATTAAGTTAAATGTGATCCTTCTCTAGTAAATTCCCAAACCAGCTGCTCCATGAAGCAGTCATTTATTTCATCTCAGAACTTTACCTCCTTAGCATGCCCTGATGTAACATTTACCCAATCAACATAGGCCATATGGTGTTTTTCTGCTGTCATGTTTCTATGTAGTCTGCCCTTCCATTTCAACACTATAGTCACTTTTTTCCTTTAAAGATCTTCTGTGCTTGTCCCATGCTTTCTTAAATTTAGATACTGTACTGCTCTCTACTACCTCAACTGGGAAACTATTCCATGCATCCACCACTCTTTCCGTAAATAAATATTTCAGCATATTACTCCCGAGTCTTTCTCCTTTCACCTTAATCTCATGTTCAAAAATTGCACTGCTTTCTTTTAATTGAAAGAGGCTCTCCTCCTGTACATTTATGCCACGGAGGTATTTAAATGTTTCTATCATATCTCTGCAGAACAAATCATCAGAGAAGCAGGATTGTATGAAGACAACAGAGGTGTGAAGATTGGTGGAAGACTCATCAACAACCTTCGCTATGCTGATGATACCACATTACTGGCTGAAAGTGAAGATGATCTGAAACATTTGCTTCTCACAATCAAAGAACATAGGGGCTTGTTTACAAAGCCGCGGTAGTGGTTCGCGATCGCGATCGCAGCCGCGGCCCCATTGAAATCAATGGGGCCGCGGCTCCGATTACGATCGCAAACCGCTACCGCGGCTTTGTAAACAAGCCCCATAGTCTCAAAATGGGCCTGCACCTTAATGTAAAGAAGACAAAGATCATGACAACTGGCATAATCAACAGGTTCATCGTTGAAGGAGAAGAAATTGAAATCGTGAACAACTTTAACCTACTTGGATTAACTATCAATAAAGAAGCAACAAGCAGTCAAGAAATCAGACGACGCATTGCTCTTGGCAGAATGGCTATGAAAGACCTAGATAAGATTCTCAAGAGCAGAGATGTCTCTCCATACAAAGATTCGACTTGTTCAAGCCATGGTATTTTCAATAACATCATATGGATGTAAAAGCTGGACAGTGAAAAAGATAGGAAGAAAATTGATGCCTTTGAATTATGGTGCTGGCGGCAAATACTGTGTATACCATGGACTGCCTGAAGAACAAACCAGTCAGTACTAGAGGAGATCAAACCTAAGCTTTCTTTAGAAGCTCAGATGACAAGACTTCGACTTTCATACTTTGGACACATCATGCGAAGAGAGAGATCATTAGAGAAAGACATCATGCTTGGCAAGATAGAAGGTCAACGTAAAAGAGGAAGGCCAGCAATGAGATCGATCGATACAATAACAGCAGCTACGGGTACCAGTCTGTCAACAATGAGCCACCTGACTCAAGACCGAACACAATTTAGGATAGCTATCCAGAGGGTCGCCATGAGTCGACTCCGACTCGACGGCACTTAACAACAACAACATCATATCTCTTCTATTCTGCCTTTCCTCTAAAGTATACCTATTGAAATCTTTAAGTCTGTCCCCATATGGCTTATAACGAAGACCACTGACCATTTTCATAGCCTCCCTCTGCACCGACTCCATCCTGTTTATATCCTTTTGAAGGTGTTGTCTCCAGAATATCACACAATACTCCAAATGAGGTCTCACAAAAGACTTATACAAGGGCACTATCGCCTCCTTTTCTCCATGGACAAATAGGAATGAAGCCCTCCTGTATGGGTGATGTCACCGACGGAGCCCCTTGCGGGAACTCTCCACAGCTTCTATTGGAAGCTTTTGGGAGGCTCCACCATGCCTGCGTGCCTGCCTTCCCGCCTGCTGTAGTGCCATCTTCTCCAGTCTTCGTTTTCTACAGAGCCCCACAGACGTGAATCAATCGTCTGCCAATAAACATTTTGTTTTTTCCTTTTTGGGGTCTTTTTTTTTCTTTCTGCCATCAGTAGCATCTCTTTCTGTCTGCCGTCAGTAGCGTTGGGTCAGTCAATCGCAGTTCTGCCTTGGTTCAGTCGCTTTTTTTGGTACCTTTATTTTCTCGGTTTTTTCCTGTGGTCTGGCTGGTCCTCTGGTCGCAATCAAGTCGTTTGATTTTGCCAAGGCTATCTTCCCAGACATGTCCCAGAAACCAGCCAGCGGGTTCAAAACATGCACCAAATGTGCCAAGACTATCTCGGTCACCAACGAGCACAATTGGTGCCTCCAGGGCCTGGGTCCCTATCACCAACCCTCTTCTTGCAATTTGTGCTTGCAGATGACAAGGGGAGACCTGAAAGGTCGAGAGAAGCAGAGAGAATTTTTCATTGGTCAGAGGTCTGATTCAGCATCTTCAGCACTAGCATCAGTCTCAAAGGCTCCCCTTGGTTCTGCCAAAGGTGCATTGACATTGAGAGGTTCCCAGCTTGTTCGGAGCTGAGGACTTATAGGGCCCTGGAGCATCAGCCATCGGTTGGTCTACACATGGAATCAAAGAAGACCTTGACTCCATCGGTGCCAAAGGAGGACCCCTTTGAGCACCGGGCTAAGTCTTATCTGCATCAACACTGCAGCCCTTACCGACACAATGTCGAGAGTGATGGCTGCAAATGGCCCACTAAGGTGCCCCAGAGAGAGGATTTGACCTCTATAGTTTTGGAGGAACACTGGCTATCTCCCCAGGACAGAGGCCATGTCTATACCCCTGCAGGGATGCCAGAGACATTGATCAAAGTTGCTCAAGCCCCAAGGCCTTCAGATTCAGCAGCCATGGAGGAGCACCATTGATATACTGCCTGGGCAGTATATCAAGAAATTACATATACATACAGTATATACATAGATGCTGGAGAAACAGCTGGCTGGTCCTTCGGGGCACAGGGCTTTGTCATTGATGTTGTGCAACTGATCCTTGAAATGCATGCTCTGCCTGCAGAGGCATCAATATCGGGAATTAAAGAGATCAGATGCCGGTTCCCAGCAGGTCCATCTCTCTCTCAAATGTCTCAGGTTCTGATATCTCAATGAAGCCCTGAAAGCACTCAATGCATCATCAATCCCGACACTGCTACTACTCCCCTTGAGGTTGGAGGGAGCACTGGGCAGAGTCTCAGAGGTACTTCAACTTCCTCTTGAAGTCTGACTTTGATGGCTGGGTTACCAATGTGGAATTGGAGAACCTGTCTGAGGCAAGGTCCCTTGAGCATCCATCAGACCCCTTCCCTCCACACGAATGGCGGAAGTCTCCTCCAGAGGACAAGTCCTTTCAGGACTTCGTGAGGGATATGGCCAAGGCCATTTCCTTTTCCCTGGAAGTGGAGGATGAGCCCAGGACTGAGGAGTCTGAGATCCTCCAGTATTCCTCTGCTCCCAAGGAAGCGGTGATGGTGCACCGTATGCTGCAAAAGCTACAAAGAGGATGTGGGAAAATCCTCCTCACTGTGGCTTTGGTCAGTAGGAGGTTGGACTCAATGTACTAATTTAAAAAGGCCCCAGGCTTCAAGAAGCCTCAGCTTCCACACCACTCCTTAGTGGTAGACTCTGCCCTTAAAAGGATTAAGTGCACCAAGGCTTATTCCTCGATGGCCCTAAGAAGGGAGGCTCGGACATTGGACTCCTTTGGCAGAAGGTGCTTCCAGAGCTCCATGCTCATGGCCAGAATGCTGTCTTACCAGCTCTACATTTGCATGTTCGTGAAGGACATCATGTGTGATCTTGCTGACTTGTGCCTGTTCCTCCTTCTGGAGAAACTGGACCATTATCATACCCTGGTGAGCCATGGCAAAGACTGCTCGAGGTTCCTGGTCAGGGCAATATATGACACCTTTGAGACAGTCTCTGGAGCGGTGGCTGTGGGTAGTGGAGCCTGCCACCTCACCTGGCTTCAGTCTTCCGATCTGGAGCAGTCTGTGCAAAATAAACTGGCAGACATGCCATGCCAGGGAGAGAACTGCTTCAGAGATCAGGTGAAGGAAAAAACTGGTGTTCTAGAGAAGTATTGTATAAGCCTCACTAGATTCTCGAGACACACGCACATCCGATCCCTATTGCAGAAAGTATCGGGGTGGGGGGAAGCCAGAAGAAGGCCTACTACCCAGATAAGCGCAGGTACTTTCCTGGATCTGAAGCATCCCAGAAAAAGTCACAGGCTCCTCGTCCGCAATGTCAGGAGAAGCCCCAAAAGGCTCAGCCTGCCCCGCAACCCAAACTGGAGACGGGGTTTTGACTGGTTCCTTCGAAGCATAGCCAATCTACCGGTGACCGTAGAGGGGGATCCTCTGGTGGTGGGATGGCTCACTCTCTTTGCCCACAGGTGGCCTGTAATCACATGGATGCGTGGGTGCTGCAAATAGTCCAAAGCGGCTACATGTTGCACTTTGCCAAACTGCCACCTCATTGCCCACCCAAAGGTGTTTACCCTTGACCCTCTGCATCTAAACCTTCTTCAGAGGGAAATCTCCACCTTTCTGGCTGATCTCGCCATCAAGTCCATGCCTCAGGAGCAGATCAGATTTTTTTTTATTTATTTATGCTTTTCTTCTATACCGCTTTTTCCCAAGATCAAAGGCGGTTTACAAGTAACACAATGAACAGTTTACAATTAACATAATGAACATGGTTTTTACATGGAACATCTTGTTTTTTCAAACTACGTACAATTAACTTTTCGTAAACAACAACAAGTAACATGGAATATAATTATGCAGATGTTGTAACTATTTACATTAGTTAAATATTTACATTATTCAATTGTTAATCGTGGTTTTTAATATACTAGGGATTTCTAGGGATTTTAATACACTGAGGATTCTAGGTTGATTTTTCTAAATGCGATGTGGTTTGTGGCTTTTTGATCTGAGGTTATGGAGGATTTTTTTGGAGGTGTGGTGAGGGTGCTGGAGGGGGTTCATTAAGATTTATAAAGTATTCTTTAAACAGATATGTTTTTAGTTCTTTCCGGAATGTCTGTAGGTCTTTTATTTTGCGGAGGCTTAGAGGGAGTTTATTCCATATGGTGGGGGCTGCATATGAGAATGCTCTTGATGGGGATTTTACTCCAGGTACTTTCTTGTCCCCAAGAAGACAGAGGGGGTTTTGTCCCATCTTGGACCTCAGAGACCTCAACACTTTGCTGGAGGAAGAAAAGTTCAAGATGCTCTCTCT
Source organism: Ichthyophis bannanicus (assembly GCA_033557465.1). Classification (NCBI taxonomy): domain Eukaryota; kingdom Metazoa; phylum Chordata; class Amphibia; order Gymnophiona; family Ichthyophiidae; genus Ichthyophis; species Ichthyophis bannanicus. The sequence goes on from CM066048.1 coordinate 120,523,711, forward strand.
AGGGACCCTGCTCCCTTATCTTCAGAAAGACGATTGGCTATGCTCCCTGGATCTCAAGGATGTGTATACCCACATACTGATCCATCCTGTCCACTGGAAATATCTCTGATTCATCCTGGGAGTACAGCACTTTCATTACAAAGTGTTACCCTTCAGACTGGCCTTGGCACCCTGAGTCTTTATGAAGTGCCTCACAGTGGTAGCAGCCTATCTCAGAATACTGGGGGTTTTTGTGTTCCTTTACCTGGATGACTGGCTCATAAAAAGCCCCATTCTAGACGGAGTCTGGCACTCAACGCAGTTGACCATTCAGTTGCTAGAGCTGTTGGGTTTCAATGTCAATTACCCAAAGTCCTACCTTCAGCCCACCCCACGACTGGAGTTCATAGGGGCTCTCTTCGACACAACTCAAGCAAAGGGCTTTCTTCTGCTGGACCGACTCCAGTGACTGACTGCTTTTGGTCTGCGATACCCAGCGGAGTTGGCAGAGAACAGTTCTCAGGATGCTGACTGTGCTCGGCCACATGGCACGTCACTCCCCTGGCTTGTCTGTCAATGAGAGAAGCTTAGTGGACACTGAGTACTCTGTGGAAGCAAGCCATTGGCTGCCTCCAGGACTGGGTGATCACCGTACCCTTTGTTCAGGCCCTGCATTGGTGGTTGGATCCTTTGAACCTACTCAGGAGCCGTACTTTTCAGAAGGCACCACCACAGAAGACACTGACTATGGATACATCCAAGCTGGGTTGGGGAGAGCATCTGGATGGCCTCCACATTGAAGTTGTCTGATCTGAACAAGAGAACCTGCACAAGATCTTTTTTTTTTAATTACGAGCCATAGTGAATGCCCTCAACACTTTCCAGAATCTTCTAGTCAACCAGATTGTTCTGATTCAGACTGACAATCAGGTCACAATTTACTATATAAACAAGCAAGGGGGCACAAGGTTATATCTCCTGTGCTGGGAGGTGGTCCAGTTCTGGAAATTTGCCATCGCTCATGGTATGGACTTAAGGGCCACATATCTGCCAGGGGAGCAGAATGTCCTGGCGGATCAGCTGAGCCACATTCTCCAGCCATATGAGTGGACTTTGGACAGGGATGCTGTGATAGGCTATGGCCTAGAATAACCTGCATAGCCTGCAGGAATAAGAAAGGCCTGTAAGTTAGGCCTGAGTCCCAACCCCCACTTGAGAATATTATAGCTGAGCAGAGCTGAAAGCCAGTAGAAGTTAGAAAAACTGTTTTAAACTGCTTTGATAAGAATGCAAGAATCTTCTATCTAGCTCCTTTATGTTGATAACAGATGTGTTCCAGTATCTTGCTTTCACACATTCTCTAAGCCGAGGAGGGACCTTGTAGCAGAATGTGTTATGTCTAGAAACTGAGCCATAGCTAGGGAGGCCTGAGCAGGGGGAACAGGTGTTAAGCCCGGTCAGAGATCCCCATTGGATGGGGTTGGGAGGGGGCACCGGGACCAATGAGGAGTTTGTCTGTATAGAACTGATGAAGAAAGGTATGAAAGATGTTGTTTTGTTGAACTCCATTGCTCAGACCATTTTGAATGTGACAGTGCCTGAGACTGTGCACAAATAAATTGGCTTGAATCTTAGTAAATAGACTCCTGGTTTTATTTATTGCGGACACTTCACTACAACATATTCCTGGTGCATTGGCCGGGAAGGTGGGGTACGTGAGTGGTGCGCAAGTGAATACTACCACGTATTACCGCCTCCAGGTTTGGAAAGGCTGGAACCGCGGCTGACCGACAGCGGAGAGGATCCCAGGCGCCGCCGGTCCACTTGCATTGGAGGGTTCCGCCCTGCCTCAGCGGCTTTCTGGGTCTGGCCGGCCAACACCTCGAACCCTGAGGGGAGTCCAGGATTCAACCCAAGGAGGGTTTGGTTGCACAGCGCATTGGTTACCGGATCCGGTGAGTAATGATTTTTCTGGTTCTTAGTCAGTTAGCTCTGGGAATGTCTCGAGACTAATATGGTATGGTAATGGTAAAGGGAGTCTGATCAACTTCCAGGGCGGTCCTAGTAACCCTGCATGAGAATGCGTGGGGCGAAGCCACTGACCCTTTTGGTTTGGTAAATTTTGGTTTAGTCAGTTAGCCCGGGAATTTTGAATTTGGGAAATGCTAGCATGTTTGGTTGTGTGACGTGTGCTTGAGAGGTCTTGCAATACAGACCAAGCGAGAGCGGACTCCTAAGTAGCGCAGTTCCTGGCCGGGCGACCGCGCCCAGGTCGCGAAAAGGAGGACGCGTTTGGTGTTTGTTCCCCTTATTGTTCTGTGGGCTGTGCGGACCCCTTACCTGCAGCCATCCTAGCCACCCTTTCTGTTTGCTGTCTTGTACGTCATACGTCATAATGGGAGGGGCGGAGTCCGTACAAACTCCGCTGAACTGTATGATCACGAATTTTAAGAAGGGATTTAGTGGTGATTATGGGGAAAAAATGACATCGACCCGCTTAGAAATATTGTGTAGTAGGGTGTGGCCGGTGCTGGACGCCGTGTGGCCACCAGAAGGTACTTTTGATGTCAAAATTGTGTCCCGAGTGCACAAGGTGGTGCGCAGATATGGTCCCGAACAGTTTTCCTATATAGACTCCTGGCTAGATATCTGTGAGAAACAACCCCCTTGGATGAAGCATTGCCGTGAGGGGCAGTGTAGAATTATGTTAGCAACTGCAACGGGAGTCCCTGCTAAGAGAGAAAAGCCCCCTATTTATGCAGCCCTAGAGCCTCCAGAGGTCCCGGGTTATCCACCCACATTTCTGTATACTCCAGTCCCGTCAGCTCCATTAGTACCCCGAGTAGAGCCAGAGGTGGAAAGACTACCTCCAGCTGAGGTACCCCCACCCGATCACCCACCTTCACCACTTCCAACACCTGAGGACCAGATCCCTCCCCCAAGGAGAAGTCAGAGCCCTAGTCCTGAGGAGAGCTCTGCAGCAGAACCATCATCCCCTGAAGGATCTGCCAGCGGAGGGTCAGATGCCAGTCCAGGGTCGTCCACTAGTCCAAGCACCAGCAGCAGAATTACCACCGGGTCTGCAAATCTGCGTTACGCCCTTAGAAGCAGGGCAGCGGGCCCGAGAGAAGTTCGCCAAATGCCACTTCGGCAGGTCCCAGGATTACCTATAGTAAATGAAGAGGGTCAGGTTGTGGTCGGACCGACCAGTCTAGTTTATGTGCCCTTCTCCACAACAGATTTATTAAACTGGAAAACATTATGCCTCCTATACTGAGAAACCCCAAGAGTTGACAGAATTGATGTCTAGTATTATGCAGACCCACCAGCCTACCTGGTCCGACTGCTGCCAGCTCTTGGCTACCCTTTTTACTACTGAAGAGCGGGCACGGATAGTGCGAGCAACCACTCGATGGTTGGAAGAGAACCCTGAAGACGGGAGAGACCTAAATCCCCAACAGGCAGCAGCTGTAGATTTCCCAAACGAAGATCCAAAGTGGGACCCAAATAGTGCAGATGGAGAGAAGGCCCTTGCCCGGTTCTGCCAGCCCTTACTGCAGGGCCTGAAGAAGAGAGGCCAGAGAGCTATGAATGTTGGGAAAGTAGCGGACGTTCTTCAGCGCCCAGATGAAAGTCCAGCTGCTTTCTATGAACGATTAACTGAAGCCTATAGACTTTACACCCCATATGACCCAGCAGCCCAGGAGAATTTACGTATGGTGAACGCCGCTTTTGTGAGTCAGTCCCAGGGAGACATAAAACGAAAACTGCAGAAATTAGAAGGATTTGCGGGCATGAACTCAGCACAGTTAATGGAAGTCGCACAAAAGGTATTCGTGAATCGTGATCAAGAATGCAAAAGAGAAAGTGAAAGAAAGATGAAGAAGAAGGCAGATCTGCTTGCTGCAGCACTAGTTGAGGGACGAGGAGGAGGATATCCTAATAGAAGAGACAGAGGATGGGGAAGGGTCCGAGGGAGCGCTCGGCCCCCCTTAGGTGCAAATCAGTGTGCTTATTGTAAAGAGGAAGGACATTGGAAGAACGAGTGCCAGAACATTGGCTCCACCCCCTGGAGGGGAGGCGGGAGCGCTAGGAGAGCGGGGGGGGCGATTCCAGCAGCGAGGGGGGATGCAGCGCGCACAGTTTCAGCAGCAAGAAGAGGCTGCCATAGAGGGAGTGGCAACCACCGAAGACTATTTTATGGATGAAGACTAGGCCAGACCGGGCTCCAAGTTCTTCCTGGGTCCCCAGGAGCCTATGGTCAATTTAAAGATTGGGGACCAGCATATGGACTTCATGGTAGACACAGGGGCTGAGCATTCAGTAGTAGCCAAGCCTGTGGCCCCTGTGTCCTCTCGATCTGTCACAATCGTGGGAGCTACTGGAACTAGAACCACAAGACCTTTTCTGCAGAACCGCGCCTGTGAACTAGGGGGACAGAAGATAACACACCAGTTCCTGTATATGCCTGAATGCCCAGTTTCCCTGTTGGGCCGAGACATGCTCGTGAAACTCCAAGCACAGATATCCTTTGTTGAAGGGGGAAAAATGGAAATGACTATAAACTCAAAATCTGCTGGCCTGATGGTGTTAACTGTCCCCCGAGAAGAAGAATGGTGGTTCTATTTACCTGCATCCAAAGCAGCAAGCTCCTGTATACCTACCAGTATTGCAGCCCCGCCTGGAGTATAGGCGGAGAATAATCCACCTGGCCTAGCGAAGAATATAGCTCCTGTGCTTGTCACCCTTAAACCAGGAGCAGAACCAGTGCATGTGCGTCAGTATCCCCTCCCACGACCAGCAATTGAAGGTATTCATCGCCACTTGAAGAAATTACTGCAGTATGAACTCCTCAGAGAATGCCAATCGCCCTGGAACACCCCCCTTCTCCCAATCAAGAAGCCTGGGACGGGTGACTACCGCCCAGTGAAGACCTATGTCGAGTAAACAGTGCAGTTGAAACCATACATCCAGTAGTACCAAATCCTTACACCCTCCTGGGACTGATTCCAGCAGAAGCCACTCATTTTACTGTTTTGGACTTAAAAGATGCCTTTTTCTGTATACGCCTGGCATCTGCTAGTCAGCTTTTGTTTGCATTCGAATGGCAAAACCCTACCACAGGAAGACGAGGACAACTCACTTGGACTCGATTACCACAAGGATTCAAGAATTCACCCACTATCTTCAGTGCAGCCCTCTTTTGTGTCCCGGATGGGTGGAAGCTTTTCCCACCAGAACTGAGAAGGCCAGAGAAGTCACTAAAGCCTTGCTCCGTGAGGTCATTCCTCGGTTTGGAATACCTTTGACCATGGGGTCAGACAATGGGCCCTCTTTTGTGTCACAAGTAACCCAGCAGTTAGCCCATGCTCTGCAAATACGATGGAAGCTACACACAGCTTACAGACCCCAGAGTTCAGGGACAGTGGAGAGAATGAACTGGACCCTGAAATCTCAGTTATCCAAGCTTTGTCAGGAAGTCCACTTAAAGTGGCCCCAAGTTCTTCCCATAGCCCTTCTCCGAATATGTTCAGCCCCCACCACGCCATTAGGAGTATCCCCGTTTGAGATTTTGTATGGGAGGCCCCCGGCCATAATTCAGGGGATAAGGGGGGATATGAATCAGATTGGATCAGCGATCACTAGGCAAGAATTGTTGGCTCTAAGTTCTGTTTTGCAGGGCCTTCATACCTGGGTGCAGGACTGGTTGCCTATCAATCTAACAGAGCCATCGCATCCTTTCAAGCCTGGAGCCTCGGTGTGGGTAAAAGAGTGGAAGAAGACACCGTTAGTGCCTCATTGGAAAGGGCCATATGTCGTTTTGCTATCAACCCCAACAGCAGTCAAAGTAGCAGAAATCGACTCTTGGATCCACCACAGTCGACTGAAGCCAGCAGCAGTTCCTGAGAGTCGCCCTTGGAACTCGATCGCTAATCCTGCTTCACCGTTGCGACTCACGCTGCAAAGAAAAGATCCATCCTCGTAACGACTGTGCCAACCTGCTCCTGGACATCACAGGAAAAGACGTCCTCCAGTTTTGCAGTACCTACCTTTCAGACTTTATCAATCACCAAAGACTATGATCATAATGATTACTAACTGTTGTTTCATTCTTGCGGTAGCCCTGGGACTCTTGAGAACCACTCTTGCTTTGCCCCCTTGCGCAGCCTGTATAACCACTACCCGGACTGGAATGCAAGTCACTCAGACTCTACTTTATCACTCTTACTATACTTGTACTGGCATAGTCAGCCGGTGTATCTATAATGGTACAGAACTGAACGTCTGTACTAAGGGAAAAACTCGTACTTGTTTCAGACCCCGACAGAATCCATCTTACTATGTCCTGGAACTGAGATGGAATGATGAAGATGGAGCCCTCGTCAACGCTACAAGTCAACTCTCTGATCCCACCCAACCTGCGTACCTGTATTTTGATGCTTGTGACTTAATTAACAGAAATAATTACTACAGGTGCGGATCATGGGAACAAACTTACTATTATGACAATAAGTATATGTGTCCTGAAGGTGCATACAGATGGGGGATATGCACTGGAATACACTCCCCAACAACGTATGGCAAGCCATCGGAAGCAGACTACTACTGTCCCAAGTGGGACTGTGTGTGCTATGCTACCTTGTCTGGCGGCCATACAGGACAGACTGGAGATAATCGCAAGGCTACGCTGGAGAAATTACCCTTACTGGAGCCTGAAAAGTGCAAGAAAAGTGCATGCAATCCCCTACGACTTCAGATCTTCGACCCCAGTCAGTGGAAGCAAGGATTTTGATTTGGCCTGCGCATAGCAGGAGGTGGAACTGATCCTGGAACCATCGTATACATCCAGTTGAATGTGAAGACTCATGTTTCTTCACCTTATCACATACATCATACCTTCCATGAGGCCATGAAGGCAGAATTTGTGGTTCCCCACGCTTCGCAGAATTTGTTCATCGACCTAGCTGGAGCTGTGGCCTCCAACCTCCATGTCTCGGACTGTCTCTTCTGTGGAGGGACTCAGATGGGAGACCAGTGGCCTTGGGAAGCACAAGAACTGAACTATTCCATACCGTATAACCAGACTAATTTGCATATAACTACCAATGAGTGGGTCCTAGCTCACTCCATAGTAGATAAATTATGTTTTGCACGAGCGGGGCCACAACTGACTGCACTAGTGGGACAGTTAGTCTGTCTGAACCAAAAATATTACAATGCCACTTGTCAGACGGCTGCCTGGGTGAGAATCTTCACAGTCTTGGCAAGTGCATATATCTATATGATTTGCAAGGGATTGTGGGCAATGCAGTTCATTCACACCAGACACAGCTGCTGACAATTATTTAGTTGTGCTCAAGTGTTAAAGCCAATAAGATATTTATTTATTTATGGGGTTATTTCTCCCAACACAGATATGCTTGGTAGCACATAAATCAGGTTACTTGCTTTCAGTGTTAAACTTGATAAAACAAAATAATCAGGAAAACAACCTTTAAACTTGTCAGGCATTAGCTAATGTTTTCTTAGCATATATCAAACAACAAACCAAAAGCCACAAAGCAAGAAAAAAACTGTTCTTTTCAGGTTAACTTCTGATAACTTCCCACATAGATTCAGAAGTGATTCTCTCCTAGCTCACAAGCAATTAGGTAAGGCTCAATTGCTAGCAGTTATCCAGCTGAAACCCCTTAGCAGGCTTGCTTTCTACTGTGTGGGTCAAATCCTGCTTCAGGAGCTTTTCTGAGTAGATTAAAGAACAAGTTTGTATTTCTTTGTGATGGTTGCTGTACTTTGTAACAGAAAGTTACCAAAGGAGTTTAGACAGAGAGCAATCCATATAAACACATTCTTCATCTGCAATCATTCCCCCTTCTTCAACAAGCATGGGTTCAATATCATGGATTGGCATAGATGAATCTCTCAATGGAGCACTTTCAGGAGAATACTTGTTTCCCTGCTGTCTTTCAAGGTTATAGCTAGGGCATAGATCAGTGTTCATACCTGAGCTTCCATTGCTGTTAGAGTTCCTCTCTATATAGCCTGGCCAGTATGTAGTCCAGTTCTTATGTCCAGCCTTCCAATCCAGATCCCTGGACACTGGATCTCTCTTCACATACCTTCTGGCACAGGTCTTAGGGTCCCTTCCACGTGCAGCCGTCTCTCTCTCACAGGTACCGTCTGGAGATTCCTAGCTCTGCAGCACCATTCCTCTGGCTTTCCCCAGTCCAATGGTGTATGCTGGCCCTTGGAATGCCTCCCAGTATACGTACTGCTCTGGACTCTTCTAGACCTCTCAAAGGCCTTTCTCCTCTTTCTTCCAAAGGGTTTCTTTCCCTCTCTGTCTGTCCGGTTTGGCTTCTGCTTCTGATGATCCTTCAGATGAAACTGATGATCAAGCTCAAGCTGATGATCCTGAGGATACTTCTCTGTAGAATAAACTCTACCTTTATTCGGCCTAGATGAGTGCTCCTCCCTAACACAGCGCAGCTGTGCTGAATCAGGCCCTGCCCTTTGAGATGAGAGCTTAGGGATTACCTCATAGCCCTCCTGATTGAACACATGTTTCCCCACTTCAGCTCCTCTAATGGCTGTTGGAAACCTGGTGCATTCTGGGACTGGTAGTCTTTTATGGGAAAATTCTGTTTTCTTATTTCTACCAGGACTGACAGGTTGCTTGTTCAGAGTCACTTCACCTTTTCTATAGCTCCTTCCTGAGCTATGATAAGCTTCCTTATCACATACCCCCCTGCTTAAGTTATTACGGACTGGTGTCACTGGTGAAACGTCTTCTCTACAGTCCGTAATACGGGAAAGGGCATCCGCATTCTTGTGTAACTTCCCTGCACGATGTTCAACTTGAAAATCAAATGCCTGTAAGGCCATGTACCAGCGTGTCAACTTGGCATTGTGGTTCTTCATTTGCTGCAACCACTTAAGTGGGGCATGGTCTGTGACCAACTGGAACTTTCTCCCTGTAAGGTAAAACCTTAACGCCTCCACTGACCACTTAATAGCTAAACATTCTTTTTCTATTGTGGAATACGTTTGTTCAGCTGGTGACAACTTCCTGCTCAGGTACATCACAGGATGCTCCTCCCCTTCATGATACTGGGATAGAACCGCTCCTAGCCCTACATCCGATGCATCGGTTTGAACCAGAAAGGGTTTCTTGAAGTCCACCCCTTTCAGTACCGGTCCTGTACACAATTTTCCTTTTAGGACTGAAAAAGCTTTTTCAGCTTCAGGTGTCCACTTTAGCTGGTTTGGACAATTCTTCCGCAGCATATCCGTGAAAATTGCACTTTTCTCTGCAAATTGCGGTATAAATCTGCGGTAGTATCCAATAAGTCCCAAGAAACTTCTTAGTTGTTTCTTTGTTGTTGGAGGAGGAAAATTCCTGATGCTATCTACTTTACTCATTAGAGGTTTAATTTTTCCTCTTCCCACTAGGTGGCCCAGGTATTTTACCTCCCTATTTGCAAAGGCACACTTCTTCGGGTTTAAAGTGATTCCCGCTTGCTTCATGGAGCACAAGACTGCCCTGATCCTCTTCAGATGCTCCGCCCAGGTGTTACTATGGATTATGACATCATCCATATATGCAAAAGCATAATTTTGGTGGGGTCGAAGTACCTGATCCACTAACCTGTGGCAGGTAGCCGCTGCTCCATGCAGTCCGAAAGGCATCCTCTTGAACTGAAAAAGGCCAACGGGGGTGCTGAACGCAGTCTTCGGCTTCGACTCCCTGGTGAGAGGGATTTGCCAATATCCTTTTGTCATATCAAGGGTGGTTAAGTATTGAGCCTGTCCCAGCTGGTCCAACAGCTCTTCAATTCTTGGCATTGGATATGCATCAAAAACTGATATGGCGTTTACCTGCCGGAAGTCAATACAAAATCTTAAAGATCCATCAGGCTTCGGCACCAGGACTATGGGGCTATTCCAGTGACTCTTTGACTCCTCTATTACTCCCATGTCCAACATCTCCTGGACTTGTGCCACTACTTCCTGTCTCTTGGCTTCAGGCAAGCGGTATGGCCTTTGACGAACTAATTTCCCAGGTGGAGTTATTATTTCATGGGCAACCAAATGTGTCTCCCCAGGTATGGGTGTCAACACATCTGGGAATTCTTAAGCAACTTCCTAATTTATTTATTTATTTATTTATTTATTTATTTAACTATTTCTTTTATACCGCCCCTTCCAGAGATCAAGGGCGGTTTACATATAACAGATTAACAGTCTTGTACACAATTTGTATACATTTTACATAGAACAGTAGAAATCAACTATTTACATTGAACAGTAAGTATAAACTTTGTAGGTATTGTAACAAAAAACAAGCAAACATATCAAACTTTGTACAAAAGTATATTTACATCGTGTAGTGTGTGTGGTGTATGGGGTAGAGATTGGCGTAGGTGCTGGAATTTAGTTCCTTTTATTTTTGTCATCTTTGGGGCGTGTGTGGGGGGGACAGGCTTGTGGTTAGATTGTTGGGGTTAAAGGAGTTTGTGCATGGGTGCCCACATTTGTGGTAGAGCTGGCTTTGGGGGAGTAGGGGATTTCGAAGTGTTCAGTGAACAGGTAGGTCTTTAATTCTTTTCTGAATTGGATGAGGTCTCTTATGGTGCGAAGTTCAATAGGGAGGTCGTTCCAGAGTGTAGGAGCAGTGAATGAGAATGCTCTAGAGCTAGTGGTATTCTTGGTTTTACAGATGGCTTTAGGTATGATGAGGGAGTGGGCTGCGTTTTGTCTGAGGGTCCTTGTCGATGTTGGAGACTGCAGTAATGTGGTTAAGTGTGAGGGGGCTATGTCGTTTATGAGTTTATAGGTTGTTAGGATAATTTTGTATTTGATTCGGCTGTTTATAGGAAGCCAGTGGAGTTCCAGCAGTATTGGGGTTACGTGGTCTGTTAGGTGGGCTTTAGCAATTACTTTTGCACAGATGTTTTGTGCTCTTTGTAGAAGGTATGTGCTTTTTTGAGGGAGGCCTATTAGGAGACTATTGCAATAGTCGAAGTGAGGGGTGATCAGTGTACTTACTACGGATCTAAAGTCTTGTGTTTCAAGGAGTGGCCTTAGGTGCTGAATAGTTTTGAGTTTGTAGAAAATGGTTTTTACTGTTTGTTTTATGTGTGGCAGCATGGATAGGGTGTGGTCTATTATTACCCCTAAGTATTTTACCTGTTTTCTGACAGGTATTGAAGTTTTGTTGATTGTGATTGTTTCCGGGTAAGTGTTTTCAGTCATAGAAGATCTTGTTACAAACATTGCCTCAGTTTTTTTGAGATTTATGCTGAGGTAGTTCGTTTCCATCCAGGAGGAGGTCTCGGCCATGCATTTGGATAGAGAGTCATATGTATGGTTTTTAGTGGTTATGGGGATAGCTAGCATGATGTCATCAGCATATATAAAATGGTTAATCCTGTGTTTTTTAAATATGTTTGTTATCGGTTGTAGATACAAGTTAAATAGGAGGGCTGAAAGGGCTGATCCTTGGGGTATTCCTTGTCCTTGGGGGAATGTTTCTGATGTTTGTTGATCAATTTGGACGCGTATTAATCTATGTGAGATGTAGGATTTGAACCAGTTAAGGACAATCCCGCCTATTCCTAGGTTTTCTAATCTGTTGATCAGTGTCTGGTGATTAATGTTATCAAAGGCAGCAGAGATATCTATAAATAGGAGTAAGAAGCCTTGGTGTTTGTCATCTGTGCCCTTGATGAGGAAGTCCATAAGTGTGATTAGGAGGGTTTCTACTCCGTGGAAAGGGCGGAAGCCAAATTGGTGTGAGTCAAGTGGTTTGTGTTCATCAATGTGTTCCTGTAACTGAATTTGAATTGTTTTCTCTATTATTTTAGCTATGAATGGAATGCTGGCTATGGGTCTGTATGAGTTTGGGTCTTTTGAGTCAAGCTTATTATTCTTTATTATTGGTCGGAGTGTTGTGAGTTTTAGGGCATCAGGCATGATGCCCTGTGAAAGGGATTGGTTAACTATGTGTTGTAGATTTACCGCTAGTTCATCTTTCACACACTTAATCCATGAAACGGGGCATGGGTCGAGTGGGGAGGTGGTGGTGTTTATCATTGTTATGATTTTGAGAAGTTGCTTTTGTTCTACCAACTGGAAGCTTGTCCATTCATGTGTGGTTTTCGTGTTTGATAATAGCGGGGTTGGGGTAGTGGTCTTGTTTTTTAGTTTTTCTGCAAAATGTTTTGCTAGAGTTTGTATGTTTATTGCTTGTTGTTTAGGTTCGGTGTTACTAGTTTTGGTTAATGTTTTTACTATCGCAAATAACTCCCTAGGGCGGTTGATGGATGAGTTTATTACTTTTGAGTGGTAGTCTCTTTTTGATTTGTTAATTGCGTTTTTGTATTCTATGAGTAGGAGCATGTATTGTGATTTGTTTTCATCAGATTTAAGTTTTCTCCATCTCTTTTCTTGTTTCCTTAGTTGTTTTTTTAGTTTTGTCAGCTCTTTCGTGAACCATTTTTCTGTCTTTTTTGTTTGTTTGTGTAAGACTTGTGTTTGGACAGCTGCTTTTTGAATAGTAAGATTCCAATGTGCTATGGTTGAGTTGATGTCTGGTGATCTTGAGTCTAGTTTGGGTAGTACTTTGTCGAGGAATGTGTCTTTGTCAAAGCGTATGAAGCGTGATGTATGTGAGGTTGTGTTCTCATTGTTTCTTGGGACTTGTGCTGGTAACTGGATTGTGATTAGATGGTGGTCTGACCAGGGTACTTCGGTTATACTCGGGGTGAAATGTAGTGAGTGACTGTAGAGTGTGGCTGGGAGGAAAATTACGTCAAGTATGTTACCTTTTTTGTGTGTAGGAGCGTGTATTATCTGTGTGAACCCCATTTGTGACATAGCATCTATGAAGTTATCTGATTGTGAGTGGTTCAGTGATGGAAGATTCAAGTCACCAAGAAGTATAAGTGGTTTGCTTCGTGGCGCTGTGCATGCGAGTTCTAGGATAGGGGTGAGGTTTTTTTGATCGGATGAAGGGGGTCTGTAGATGAGGGTGAGAGCCATGGTTTTATTTTCTATGTTAACAATGTCCATTCCATCTATATTATTTAGGTTTGTTAGGGTGAATTTTAGGTCATTTTTGGTGAGAATCAGTACACCCCCTCCTCTTTTTATATTCCGTTGGCAATTGAATATGTCATATTGATTTGTGGTAAGTTGGTTTAGTAGTATAGTGTCTGAGGGTGAGAGCCATGTTTCAGTAATACAGATAATGTCAGGGGATGTATCTTTAATTATGTCATTAATTATTGGTGTTTTGTTTCTTATGGATCGGATGTTTATTAGGATGAGTTGTAATTTGGTGGTTGTATTGTCATTTTGGTCAATTTTATCACTTAAGGGTTGGTGCTTTATTTGGATGAGACGGTGCTGGCGTTTGTGTGAGGTGTGGCGCGAATGGTGATTGTGAGAGTTTGAGTATGTAGAGCTATATATTGGGTTTTGATACTGATTGTATGTGATTGGAAGATTATTATAAGGGTTCCGGTTATAATTGTGGATGATTGGAATGTTTTTGTATGGACATTGGTTGGTTTTGTAGGTGTATATGTGTTGAGTTAGGAGGGTTATTAAGAAGAGAGTGAAAAGGAGATTTATAATCTTGGTAGGAGATATTGTTTCCATTATGATGTAAAGGGTAGAGTGGGAGAGGAGTAGTTGGGGGGAGGGAGATTATTACTGGTAACAGTATCTCAAGTTAACAGTGCAGAGAGGGTATTTACTACTGTCAACAGTTTCTTACAATAGCTAAAACTGGCAATGGTAGTTTACTATAATTACTACTGGCAACAGTAACTCAGAATAGCAGTGCAAGAGGGGTAATTACCACTGGCAGCAATGGGAAAATACTACTGGCAACAGTATCTCACAATAATTAATAATTAATTAATCTTACAATAATTAATACTGGCAATGGTATTTCACAATAATTACTACTGGCAACAGTATCTCAGATTAGTAGTGCAAGAAGAGGTAATTACCACTGGCAGCGGTGGGAAAATACTACTGACAATATTATCTGACAAAGATCACTACTGGCAACAGTATCTCACAATAGTTATTATTGGCTGTGATATCCATAATAGTTACTACTGGCTACAGTATCTCAGAATAATTATTATTGGCTGTGATATCTCACAATAATTACTACTGGCAACAGTATCTCAGAATAGCAGTGCAAGAAGAGATAATTATCACTGGCAGCAGTGGGAATAATACTATTGGTAACAGTATCTCACAATGACTGGTTATAGTGGGAAAATACTACTGGCAACAGTATCGCACAATAATTACTACTGGCAATGGTATCTCACAATAAAGGTGTAGGAGGGTAAATTATTACTGGCTATATAATATGAAATGGTTATTGTATACTTGCTATGAGATTACATTCCTTATATACCTCCATCAGGCCTCAACATACGGCCACTCAAGAAGAACCATGAAAATCCATGCAGGCAACCCCGATTGGGTGAATATTGCTGGTGCTGTTATCCTACCCCCGGAGGCTCTTTCCCCGACTGGGGAGCGCTGCTAATGATGGCAAGGGTTCCTCTGATGCTCCTTCTTTCGGTCCTCGCCTAAGGGCCACGCCAAAGGGCCCTCTGGTGAGGCCCTCAGGCGCGGGCCTTGATCTTTGTCCCGATTGGGCCTCGTGGGCTGCAGGCTCCTCCTGCCGGCGATGGCTCGATCCCCAGGGAAGGGGAGAGCTGTTGCTGGTGTCGGGGCTCAAGGGGACTGCTCCCGACGGCGTGCGGCCTTTAAAGGCCTTGATCTTTGTCCCGATTGGGCCTCGTGGGCTGCAGGCTCCTCCTGCCGGCGATGGCTCGATCCCCAGGGAAGGGGAGAGCTGTTGCTGGTGTCGGGGCTCAAGGGGACTGCTCCCGACGGCGTGCGGCCTTTAAAGGCCTTGATCTTTGTCCCGATTGGGCCTCGTGGGCTGCAGGCTCCTCCTGCCGGCGATGGCTCGATCCCCAGGGAAGGGGAGAGCTGTTGCTGGTGTCGGGGCTCAAGGGGACTGCTCCCGACGGCGTGCGGCCTTTAAAGGCCTTGATCTTTGTCCCGATTGGGCCTCGTGGGCTGCAGGCTCCTCCTGCCGGCGATGGCTCGATCCCCAGGGAAGGGGAGAGCTGTTGCTGGTGTCGGGGCTCAAGGGGACTGCTCCCGACGGCGTGCGGCCTTTAAAGGCCTTGATCTTTGTCCCGATTGGGCCTCGTGGGCTGCAGGCTCCTCCTGCCGGCGATGGCTCGATCCCCAGGGAAGGGGAGAGCTGTTGCTGGTGTCGGGGCTCAAGGGGACTGCTCCCGACGGCGTGCGGCCTTTAAAGGCCTTGATCTTTGTCCCGATTGGGCCTCGTGGGCTGCAGGCTCCTCCTGCCGGCGATGGCTCGATCCCCAGGGAAGGGGAGAGCTGTTGCTGGTGTCGGGGCTCAAGGGGACTGCTCCCGACGGCGTGCGGCCTTTAAAGGCCTTGATCTTTGTCCCTATTTGGGGCTCTGATTTTTCTTTACAATCAGATACCTGGGGTCCCAAATCTTCCTCTTCATTCACCTCCCTCTCTCGGGCACAGGTGGCAGCTAGGCTTTTAACCCCTTTGACATCAGTAGAACCAAAGCCTTTGGTTCCACATTCAGAATTCTCCAGGGATGTGACCTCCTCCACAGGTGGCAAACCCAGCCTCTCACAAATCAATTGGGCAATTCTGTCTCCTGTCTTCACGTGATAATCATTCTGTCCAAAATTAAATAACAGAACTTTAATATTGCCCCTGTAATCGGGATCAATTACTCCCGCACCCACATCGATGAAATATTTAAGGGCTAATCCGGACCTTGGGGCTACTCTCCCATAGCATCCAATAGGTATTTCTACTTGGAGACCGGTGTCAACCAGGGCTCTCCCTTGGCTAGGTACAGTCACATTTTCTATGCTGCACAGGTCAAACCCAGCAGCTTGAGGGGTTGCCCGCTTAGGAGCTTGGGCCTTCTCTGTGACCCTATGGTACTTTAGGACGAATGTCTGCTTTGGGGTAGCTTGGTCTTCTGGACGCTTAACCATCTTTTTAGCTGGGGTCTGAGGACTTCCAAATAAAGGCCCGGGAGCTATTACCATTAATCCTTCTCCCTCCTTCTTTCCTAGTCCTTCCACTAGACCCTGCTTAAATCTTGGCCAGTCTCTTCCTAGAACCAAATCAAAGGGTAGCCTAGGCACCACTGCTAACAGGACCCTCTTGTTCCCCCAGGCACTTAACCTTTAGCCTATAGGTGGGATATGATGTTGCAGCACCATGAATGCATCTGATGTGAACTTGGCTTTCAGGGGTTCTAGGCACAAATCCTTCTTGGGCCTCTATTCTCTTCCAAAGCCTTTTTGACATCATACTCTGGTCTGCCCCACAGTCTAACAAAGCATTTGTGGTAATTCCTTGCACATCAACCATCAAAAGAAATCCTTTGGGCTGTTTTAAATCCACACCCACTAAGCTAGTGTGTGTCTGGCATCTCTTTTCTAAATGTCCCCATTTTCCACACTTGAAACATTTCTTTCTAATCCACTGTGTCATCTGGTTTGATACAGTACATTCATTTTCAGAAACATTTTTAATTATTTTCTTTTCTGATACAGCACATCTTGCCTCAGCACCAATCTTCAGAGGGCCACCCATTCTATGGCAAGCCTGCGTGGCTTCCAAGAATCTCTCTGCTAGCATGGTTGCCTCTCCAAGATTTTGGCAATTTTGCTGTATAAGGAAAGTGTGCAAATCTTTAGGGACCGCAGACATAAATTGTTCAAGCATTATAATGTCTAATAACATTTCTACCGTCTTTTGCTCAGGCTCCAACCATTTTACAGCTAAACCTCTGATTCTCTGACTCAGAGCCCTGGGTGTCTCACCCACTCTCAATGTAACAGCTCTAAACATTCGCCTATACTCTGAAATAGACAACCCTAGGTGATCTCTAATAGCAGCCTTTACATCCTTATAATTCAAAGCCTGGGCTGCTGGCATTGCTCTGTAAGCTGCAAGCGCCTCTCCAGTTAATGAGGCTACCAGCCTTACTGCCCACTGGGTCTCTCGCCATGTTAAAGCTTGTGCCACTCTTTCAAAAGACTCTAGAAAATCATCAACATTATCATCTGGAGTTAGCTTCCCAAAACTAAATGCCCCAATTCCTTGATTGAGTCCCACACTGTCCACATGTGGTGTACCAGTATTTACTGCTGGTCTTGCATCTGTTCCACTTTGGTTTTTCAGCTTAACTAGGGCTTGCACCAGATCAAGCACTGGCCTCTGCTGGTCCATTATGGCTTTCATAGCAGTGTCCTGTGCCTGCTGCGATAGCTCCTGTTGCCTGCTAAACTGGGCTGCCATCCAGCTAGCCATCTCCCCCGGATCCATCATGATCCCTGCAAGAAACAAAGAAAAAAAACAGTGCACCACCTTCCAAACAGGTGTGTTTTTTTCTATTTTTTTTTTCAATTACCCCTGTGCCTTACTCCCATCCACCACTAGACATGCCCAGGTACTTATTACCTTGTGTCAGTGATGAATCCAGCTCTGCACAGGGTCTTTTCCTCCTGGGACAGCTTCCTGGAACAACCACTTCTCCTCCAAAGTGCAGTTGAGGGAAAATCTTTTTTTCCAGCTTTAAACTTGAACTTTAGTTGTAATCCTCCGCAAGTAAATCCCTTTTGTGCAAAAGCAATCCGAAAAACTACGCCATTCGTCAGACGGCTGCCTGGGTGAGAATCTTCACAGTCTTGGCAAGTGCATATATCTATATGATTTGCAAGGGATTGTGGGCAATGCAGTTCATTCACACCAGACACAGCTGCTGACAATTATTTAGTTGTGCTCAAGTGTTAAAGCCAATAAGATATTTATTTATTTATGGGGTTATTTCTCCCAACACAGATATGCTTGGTAGCACATAAATCAGGTTACTTGCTTTCAGTGTTAAACTTGATAAAACAAAATAATCAGGAAAACAACCTTTAAACTTGTCAGGCATTAGCTAATGTTTTCTTAGCATATATCAAACAACAAACCAAAAGCCACAAAGCAAGAAAAAAACTGTTCTTTTCAGGTTAACTTCTGATAACTTCCCACATAGATTCAGAAGTGATTCTCTCCTAGCTCACAAGCAATTAGGTAAGGCTCAATTGCTAGCAGTTATCCAGCTGAAACCCCTTAGCTGGTTTGCTTTCTACTGTGTG
Organism: Ichthyophis bannanicus; assembly: GCA_033557465.1. Classification (NCBI taxonomy): domain Eukaryota; kingdom Metazoa; phylum Chordata; class Amphibia; order Gymnophiona; family Ichthyophiidae; genus Ichthyophis; species Ichthyophis bannanicus. The sequence continues at coordinate 120,541,947 of CM066048.1, forward strand.
GGTCAAATCCTGCTTCAGGAGCTTTTCTGAGTAGATTAAAGAACAAGTTTGTATTTCTTTGTGATGGTTGCTGTACTTTGTAACAGAAAGTTACCAAAGGAGTTTAGAAAGAGAGCAATCCATATAAACACATTCTTCAACTGCAATCATTCCCCCTTCTTCAACAAGCATGGGTTCAATATCATGGATTGGCATAGATGAATCTCTCAATGGAGCACTTTCAGGAGAATACTTGTTTCCCTGCTGTCTTTCAAGGTTATAGCTAGGGCATAGATCAGTGTTCATACCTGAGCTTCCATTGCTGTTAGAGTTCCTCTCTATATAGCCTGGCCAGTATGTAGTCCAGTTCTTATGTCCAGCCTTCCAATCCAGATCCCTGGACACTGGATCTCTCTTCACATACCTTCTGGCACAGGTCTTAGGGTCCCTTCCACGTGCAGCCGTCTCTCTCACAGGTACCGTCTGGAGATTCCTAGCTCTGCAGCACCATTCCTCTGGCTTTCCCCAGTCCAATGGTGTATGCTGGCCCTTGGAATGCCTCCCAGTATACGTACTGCTCTGGACTCTTCTAGACCTCTCAAAGGCTTTTCTCCTCTTTCTTCCAAAGGGTTTCTTTCCCTCTCTGTCCGTCCGGTTTGGCTTCTACTTCTGATGATCCTTCAGATGAAACTGATGATCAAGCTCAAGCTGATGATAATCCTGAGGATACTTCTCTGTAGAATAAACTCTACCTTTATTCGGCCTAGATGAGTGCTCCTCCCTAACACAGCGCAGCTGTGCTGAATCAGGCCCTGCCCTTTGAGATGAGAGCTTAGGGATTACCTCATAGCCCTCCTGATTGAACACACGTTTCCCCACTTCAGCTCCTCTAATGGCTGTTGGAAACCTGGTGCATTCTGGGACTGGTAGTCTTTTATGGGAAAATTCTGTTTTCTTATTTCTACCAGAACTGACAGGTTGCTTGTTCAGAGTCACTTCACCTTTTCTATAGCTCCTTCCTGAGCTATGATAAGCTTCCTTATCACACACTACAGGGAAGACATCTTGGTGGTCAGGTGCCAATACTCCAGAACCTCCTAATCCTTTGATCATTTTTCCTCACTTGGCCAGGATATGGACAAATCTGGCTACGCATAGCACCTGTCAAGCTCCACCTGGACTATATTGGATTTGTGGAACTCGAGCATATACTAAACTCCCTGCCAAATGGGGAGGGGCGTGTGTATTTGGAACCATCAAACCTTCTTTCTTCCTCTTGCCTCTTTCCCACGGAGAACAATTGGGATTCCCTGTGTATAAAAGTCGACAGAAATGAGAGGCTCTGAAGATCGGCCAGTAGGACAAATGGGATGCGACCTCTGAAGAATGGCCACCGGAGAGAATTGTTTCCTACTATGGACCTGCTACCTGGGCTCAAGATGGTTCTTGGGGCTACCGCACTCCTGTATATATGTTGGACCGTATTATACGTTTGCAAGCTGTTGTTGAAATTATAACCAATGAAACTAGTAGAGCACTAACCTTGTTAGCTAAACAAGCCACACAGATGCGTACAGCCATATACCAGAATCGCTTAGCATTAGATTACTTGCTTGCAGCTGAAGGAGGAGTATGTGGCAAACTTAACTTGACTAACTGCTGCTTACAAATTGATAATGAAGGGCAAGTTGTAGAAGACATAGCCAATCACATGAGAAAGCAAACTTATGTCCCAGTCCAAACCTGGCATGGCTTGCAACTTGATGGCTGGTTTGGTTCTTGGTTTTCAGGAATGGGCGGCCTGAATACACTTGTATTGATTGTATTCTTGATTGTGGCTGTTTGCTTATGTATACCATGTTTCCTCCCCTTATGCTTGCATATGTTAAACTCAACCATTGATAGTATTATTGAACGTAAGGCAGCTACACAGATACTAGCAATGTGGAACTACTACCCTATACCACGGAGTGATCCCTCCACCCTAGTATGAAGTACCATATGTGATTTAATTCTCACCCTTTCTCACTTGCGGGTGAGAATAATCAAAGGGGGGAATGTGATAGGCTATGGCCTAGAACAGTGATGGCTAACCTTTTTGAGCCCGAGTGCCCAAACTGCCGCACAAAACCAAAGAATTTCCTCAAAGTGCCAGCACGTCAATTAAACCTTAACAACAATATTTTAGAGCCTTATAATGATGTTCCAGATCACCCATTTTGGGCAAGGATACTGGGGCGTTACAAATTACACAACACTTGTCTTTCACCATGATGAAGAAGTAGTCCATTTCCCATTCATCATGAAAGTGGTAGGTTTTGCTCTTCTTTGGAACCCAGCTCCCGCGCGGGTCCTATAATCTCGCGAGAGGACGGCGCACGAGCCCTAGCGTGCAGCTTCTCGGCGAGAGGCGCGCAGAAGCTCCGACCGGAAGGGGAAGCGCGGGGCCGGGCTGGGGCCTTTCTCCTAGCACAGGGGTCTGCAACCTTTAAGACATAAAGAGCCACTTGGACCCGTTTCCGAAGGGAAAAAAAAAAACTGGGAGCCGCAAAACCATTGCGACATTTAAAACAAATCTAACACTGCATATATTGTTTCTTACAGTGTACCATCATAATCACAATCACAATCATAGCCTGAGGTAAATATGAGGGCCCAAATGTAATCCACATTATAAATATATTATTATATTATTGTCACTTTTCTTTTAATATTTTTTTGACCCCCCTCAGAACTACTTTTCATAGAAACGTTAAATTTACTTACCGTATTTTCCGGCGTATAAGACGACTGGGCGTATAAGACGACCCCCTACTTTTCCTGTTAAAATATAGGTGTTTGGCCTATACTCGCCGTATAAGACTACCCCTCTTCCAGCGCACACCAAAAAAAATACGCCGGAAAATACGGTTAATTAATCACAACAAGTAACAATATTTGATTTCAAAATTATGATGATTTTGTAGTCAAATCACTAATATGAAATAAAATTATTTTTTCTACCTTTGTTGTCTGACCAATTTATTCTCTGATCATGCTGGTCCCGATCTGAGGCTTCTGCTTTCCTGTCTTCTCTTAGCTCTGTTTCTGTGGTCTATGGTCCATCTGCCATTTCTTATCTCTTCTTTCGTTTTCTTCACTTCTTTCCATCAGCCTATTTCCAGTCCCAGTAACCCTCCCCAGTATCAGCCCCTTTCCAGTCCTCACTCCCAGTACCTTCCAATGTCAACTTGCATTCCCATGATTGCCACTGGTGTCCATTCCCTTCCAGTCCCCCTCCTTCCCCACTGACCAGTCCCTTCTAGTACAAATACCATGGCAGCCCCTCTCAGATCCACTCCCTTCCAGTTCCATTCTCCCATCCCCTCGCATCAGCCCATTTGTAGCCTTAGCCCCCAGTTTTCTTCCAGGGCCAGCAGCTCTATCCTCCCCTCCCCACAATCAGCCCATTCTCAGTCAAAGCCCCCCAATCAGCTCACTTCCAGTGCTAATCCCCCCTCAACCCCATTACCAGTGCTAGCCTCCCCTAATCAGCCCAATACCACCAGTCCTACCCCCCCCCCATCACCAGTCCTATCCCCCCATCAGCCCATTTCCAGTCCTAACCTCACCGATCAGCTCATTTCCAATGCTAGCCCCCCATCAGTCCATTATCAGTCATACCCCCCTATCAGCCCATTACCAGTCCCAACCCCCCCCCTTGATCAGTCCATTCCCAGTCCTAGCCTTCAACCCATTACCAGTCCTAGTCCCCTCCCATCTGCCCATTACCAGTGCTAGCTCCCCCATCAGCCCATTATAATCCTAAGCCGCAATGTCTCTCGCCTCTCTCCAGCATTTATCCCGTCTGTCCAGTATGTCCCTGTCTCTCCCCTTTGTGCATGCCAGCCCCTCTCCCTCCATGTCAGCCCCCGTCCTTCCATCTGTCCATGTCAGCTCCCTCCCTCCCTCCCTGTCAGCCCCACTGTCCATGTCAGCCTCCCTCCATGTCAGTCCCCCCTCTGTCCATGTCAGCCCCCTCCCTCCATCTATCCCTCCTTCCATGTAAGCCCCCCTCCTTCCATCCATCCATATCAGCTCCCTCCCTCCATCCATCCTTATCCGCTCCCTCCCTCCTTGTAAGCCCCCTCCTTCCATCCTTCCCTCTCCGCTCCCTCCCTCCATGTATGCCCCCCTCCTTCCATCCATCCATATCAGCTCCCTCCCTCCATGTAAGCCCCCCTCCTTCCATCCATCCATATCAGCTCCCTCCCTCCATGTAAGCCCCCCTCCTTCCATCCATCCATATCAGCTCCCTCCCTCCAAGTAAGCCCCCCTCCTTCCATCCATCCATATCAGCTCCCTCCCTCCATGTAAGCCCCCCTCCTGCCCTCCAGCCATATCAGCTCCCTCCCTCCAGGTAAGCCCCCCATCCCCCCATGTCGATGGTAGCCCCCCCCTCTCCCCATGTCGATGGTAGCCCCCCCCCTCTCCCCATGTCGATGGTAGCCCCCCCCTCTCCCCATGTCTTCCTCCCTTCGTCTGCAGCCGCGGCTCCCTGCCTGTTAGGGAACCGCGGCTGTGCTTGTAAAATCGTTGCGGAGCCCTTCCTGTCTTGACGGGCTCCGTGCAGCATTGTCCCGCCTCTAAAGGAAGTTGTACTTACAACTTCCTTTAGAGGCGGGACAATGCTGCACGGAGCCCGTCAAGACAGGAAGGGCTCCGCAACGATTTTACAAGCACAGCCGCGGTTCCCTAACAGGCAGGGAGCCGCGGCTGCAGACGAAGGGAGGCAGACACCTGTCCTAGCGGACCTTCCCGCGTACCAGCTGCAAGGCCTTCGCGTGCCACAGCTGGCACGCGTGCCATAGGTTCGCCATCGCTGGCCTAGAATAACCTGCATAGCCTGCAGGAATAAGAAAGGCCTGTAAGTTAGGCCTGAGTCCCAACACCCATTTGAGAATATTATATCTGAGCAGAGCTGAAAGCCAGTAGAAGTTAGAAAAACTGTTTTAAACTGCTTTGATAAGAATGCAAGAATCTTCTATCTAGCTCCTTTATGTTGATAACAGATGTGTTCCAGTATCTTGCTTTCACACATTCTCTAAGCCGAGGAGGGACCTTGTAGCAGAATGTGTTATGTCTAGAAACTGAGCCATGGCTAGGGAGGCCTGAGCAGGGGGAACAGGTGTTAAGCCCGGTCAGAGATCCCCATTGGATGGGGGTGGGAGGGGGCACCGGGACCAATGAGGAGTTTATCTGTATAGAACTGGTGAAGAAAGGTATAAAAGATGTTGTTTTGTTGAACTCCATTGCTCAGACCATTTTGAATGTGACAGTGCCTGAGACTGTGCACAAATAAATTGGCTTGAATCTTAGTAAATAGACTCCTGGTTTTATTTATTGCGGACACTTCGCTACAACAATGCCACGGCCCAGATCTTTTGGAAGTAGGGTACCCCCTTGATAGATCTGTTCTGCCATTCATCTCAACACCCAAATGGATCAGTTCTGTTCCAAGGTCACCTCATGCAGCCGGCTGGCTCTGGATGTTTTCCTTCTGCACTGGGGGAGAGGTCCTGTTATACCCTTCTCCTCCCATACCTCATAGCGAAGACCCTGCTGAAACTCCAAGCAGGCAAGGGGTTGATGATCCTCATCATGCCATATTGGCCAAGGCTGCCGTGGTTTCCCTTTTCTGCTTCAATTCTCCCAGTGGGAACCTCTGAGGTTGGACTCTACCCCAGATCTTTTCACAGGAGAAAGGGAGGCTGCTGCACCCCAGCGTCAGCTGATTGGCCCTCAGTGTGTGGATGTTGAGAGGCTAGTCCTGTCGGAGCTTAACCTGCCCAATGGCATAACAGATGTTCTGTTGTCCTCTAGGATGGCCTCGATGAGAAGGTCTTATGCTTTCAAATGGAAGAGATTTGCTTCCTGGTGCAGAGCACAGGCACTGGATCACTTCAATTGTTCCATCAACAGACTTCTTGAGTACCTCCTACATCTCTGAGTCAGGTTTCATATCCAATTCTGTCAGGGTCCACCTCATGTGATTGGAGCCTACCACTGTGGTTTGGAGAGGGTCCATATCGGCTCAACCATTAGTGGTTCACTTCACGAGAGGATTGCTCCTATCAAGACCTCCCTTCAACCTTCTGGCAGTGGCTTGGGACCTCAGTGTGGTTCTGGTGCAGCTCATGATGGCTCTTTTTCAGCCGCTCAACTCTTGCCCTTTGAAGTTCTTGACCTGGAAGGGCTTGTTCCTGGTGGCAGTTACCTCAACACACCGTGTTAGTGAGCTCCAGGCTCTACTGGCTCATCCACCATACACCAGGTTCCATCATAACAGAGTAGTCCTGCGCACTCATCTTCAATTCCTCACAAACGTTATCTGCTTTCCACCTCAATCAGTCAATCATTCTGATGACTTTCTTTCCCAGGCCTCTTGAGGGGAAGAAACGCTGCACACACCAAACTGCAAGCAAGCTTTGGCCTTCTACCTAAAGCGTATGAAGGCCCACCAAACATCTATCTAGCTGTTTGTCTCTTTTGACCCCAGCAAGCTAGGGGCTGCCGTTTCCAAACATACTCTTTCTATTTCGCTGGCAGACTGCATCTCTTTCACTTATACCTAGGCTGGCCTGGGCCTTGATGGTCGTGTCACAGCTCCCAATGTCAGAGCCATGGCTGCATCGATGGCCAACTTGCACTCAGTCTCCATGGAAGAGATCTACAGGGCCGCAAAGTGTTCTTCTGTCCACACATTCATATCTTGCTACTTTCTGGATAAGGATTCCCAACATGAGAGCAACTTCGGCCAATCTGTACTGAAACATTATTTGTGGATTAGAATCCAACTCCATCCCCCCAAGACTACCAAAAAAAACAACAACCACAGAGTATGAATGTTCATGACTGAAACTCTATGGTTAAGAAGTTGAATCAGATGAGTTCCCCTTTGGGAACTGCCAGTGCTGTACATAGTTGATTCTCCAGTACTTTGTTCACTTTGCCCCTGTTGGACTTTTCAACCTCCTTGGTTTTTGGTAGCCTGTAGCTTGGGAGTTCCATATGTGAGGACTTCATTCCTGCTTGTCCATGGAGAAAAGGTAGTTACTTTGTATAGGTGTTCTCTGTAGACAGCAGGAATAAGTCCTCACAACCCTCCCACCTCCTCAAGGAGTTGTGTCTGCTACAGCTTTGTTATCATACTGGAGAAAATGGCACCATAGCAGGGGGGAAGACAGGCATACAGTCACAGTGGAGACTCCCAAAAGCATCAAAGAGAAGCTGGGGAGCATTCCTGCTTAGGGCTCCATTGCTGACAATATCCAGGGCTCCATTGGTGACTTATTCCTGCTGTCCATGGAAAACGCCTGCTACAGGTGAGTAACTACTTTTATTCTGCTGGCCATTCCTCTCCCTATGCACCCAAGCTCAATTTATTTATAAGTCTTTGCAGAATGGTGTCAAAGGCTTTACTGAAATCTAAGTACACCTTATCTAGAGCTCTCCCTTGATCCAACTCTCTGATCACCCAGTCAAAGAAATCAATTAAGTTTGTCTGACAAGACCTGCCTCTAGTAAAACCATGCTGCCTCAGGTCCTACAATCCACTGGACTTCAGAAACCTCACTATCCTCTGTTTTAGCAATGTTTACATTAATTTACTCACTGCAGAGGTTAGACTAACTGGACTGTAGTTCTCAACCTCATCCTTACTTTTGCATTTATGTAAAGAGACCACATGCGCCTTTCTCCAGTCCTCTGGGACCACTCCCAATTCTAAAGAAGCATTAAAAGGTCAGATAATGGAGCGGCTAGAACGTCCCCAAGTTTCTTCAGTATTCTCAGATGTATCCCATCCGGCTCCATCGCTTCATTTACTTTTAGTTAGTTCCTCACAAACACAGTCTTCTGAAAATCGTTCCAGATCCCCTTCACTTCTGTTCCTATTTGTGAGTGTTTTCTGAGGTTCTGCTCCTGGTCCTTCATTTGTGAACCCAGAACAAAAATATTTGTTGAGGAATTCTGCTTTATCCTCATCAGTTTCTACATATTCCTTCCCTTCACCCTTGAGTCTGACAATGCTGCTTTTGCACTTCCTCCTCACTAACATATCTGAAAAATGTATTGTGCCCCCATTTTATTGCATTGGTATTTCTTTTTCATTTTGTATCTTAGCTTTCCTGACTAGTTTTCCTAAGTTTTTCCAAATATTGATGCTTGTCTATTTCTTTCTGTGTTCTCTTGTATTTTACAAAGGCCACCTTCTTTTTCTTCACCTTTTCAGCTACTTCTTTTGAAAGCCATACTAACCTCCTTTTCCTTTTACATTTATTTACCTTTCTAACAAAAAGATTTGTTGCCCTTAAACTATCCCCTTTCAGTTTTGCCCACTGCTTTTCTACATCCTCCAGTTGTTCCCAACTCGGTAATGATTCTTTTAGGTATTATCCCATCTTGGCAAAGTTAGTTTTCCTAAAGTCTAAGACCCCCCACTTTTGAATGGACTTTATCAGCCCTAGTCCTAATATTGAACCACACCATCTGGTGATCACTGGATGCGAGATGATCTCCCCGTATAACATCAGAAACACTTTCCCCATTGGCAAGCACCAGGTCCAGTATGGCCCCTTCACGAGTGGGTTCTGATACCAGTTGCTGGAATAGTTTTCCCTGTAGAGAATCTAGGATCTCCTTACTTCTAGATGATACCACAGCAGTGATGTGCCAGTCAACATCTAGCATATTGAAATCACCTATCAGTAACACTTTTCCTTTCATGGCAATACTGTGTATGTCTTCTATTAAATCTGTCCACTTCTTCTGCCTCAATATCTGGGATCTTATTTCCCATACTACGTGCATTTATGCACACCACTTTCCAGATGGTGGTCCCTTTTACCCATTTCTACAGAGGTATTTAATGTTTCACTTACCTGAGGGCTTCTAATTACCTAGGGGTTTTCTTCAACCATCTCCAATGAATATAGTTTAAACCCCTCCAGTAGGTTAACCAGTCTGTTATGGAAGTGATTTTGGCCCTTCTTGGATAGGTGGATGCTATCTCTGCTTTGCAGCTCTTGGAAAATCATCCCATGGTCCAAGGAACCTAAACATTCTCGATGACACCGTCCACATAGCCATGCATTTATCTCCAGGATGCAGCTTCCTTGCCTCAGCCTTTACTCTCAACAGGAAGGATTGAAGAGAACATCACCTGTGCATCTATTTGCTTCACCCTCTGTCCTAGAGCCATGAAGTGACTCTTGATACTCTTGGAGAGATATCTAGCGGTATCATTTGTGCCAACATGGATGAGCAACACTGGATAATAGTGAGTAGACTTAATTAGTCTCAGCAAATTCTTTGTAACATCTTGGAGCTTAACACCTGGCAGACAGCGCATCTTCCTGGACCTCAATTATGAAGGTAGTCCAAGAGAAAACCACTGCTTATCCCAGGGGGTAAGGAGCATAGAAGTGGCTACTTTTGGGATATGCCAGATACTTGCGACCTGGATTGGCCACTATTGGAACAGGACACTGGGCTTCATGGACCTTTGTCTGACCCAGTATGGCGGTTCTTATGTTTGCAGTATCTTCGCAATAGGGATTTCCTGGATTAAACAGGTCAAAAACACTAGTATTCTGGGTGGTAGTATGCATCTGTTGGTGGTGTTGCATTATTTAGAGCCCAAAGACCCTTTTGCAAAAAATTTGCACTTTAGTACATGAGGCCAATGGTGGTCGATGGTTATTTTTTCCCATCTGCTTTATGTTGCACTTAAATGAATCACAGGTGGATGTATGTGTTAAATGTCACCATTATTTATGTATAAATGTCTTAATCAGTTATAAGGCTCAGTTATAAGGCTCATTTTGATAGGTTGTGCTCAGTTATAAGGCTCATTTTTGATAGGTTGTGGAGAGGGGAACTGAGACATCCATGTCAGGATATTCACTATTCCCCCTTTTTAAAACAAAAAAAGGCTCTGCCAAACACAGAGATCTTTGTAAACTACCTAGATGAATGTTGGCAAATTCAAGAGTGCCAGCACAGCAAGAGTTAACAGCAATTTTCAAAAGCTGCACATGGGAAAGAAAGAATCCTGCAGTTCCCCAAATCACATCTTCCAACATCCACACATCCCCTCAACCCCAATTCCTTATTGATTCTGTCCAGACCCCCTCCTGACCCCCTCATTACACTGGTAAACATTGAAATCGTTACTGACGTTAAAAGGCCCTAATCTGTAGTATCTTGGTGAGCTGAACATGAATATAACACTAAAAAAAATTTATTGGCTCTCGTTTTGAAGATATTGCATGTAGTTCATTTTTGACATTTCACCGTGTAAATTTATCCAGTAGGACATCAACAACATCCCAAATAAGCCTTGAATGATGTAATATTGCATCACATTGCATAATACCAGCATGCACACATCATCCAGAGTTGATTGCATCATTTTCTGATGCAATGCAATACTACTGCCAGACGGCTGCTGAAGCCATCTGACGTCAGCAGTGTATTATACGCAGTAGGAAAGGAAAGTAATCTGGTATTCTGTTCCGATACTGAAAGCCTCATGAATGCCTTAAAAATCACTCATGACCCACAAGACTGGAGACTATTTATAGACTCTTCAAAACTGAGTCTGAAGGCTGTGCTTTTGAACAATGGAAACCGTCTTCCATCTATTCCAGTAGCGCATGCCGTCCACATGAAAGAGACATACGATAACTTAAAGCATCTACTGACTTCCATTAACTATAACAAGTACAGCTGGCACCTCTATGGTGACTTGAAGGTAGTTGCCCTTTTAATGGGACTGCAGCAGGGATATATAAAATACATGTGTTTCTTATGTGAGTGGGATAGCCGAGCAAGGGATTGGCACTACTTGCAGAAGGAATGTAATCGCAGACAAAATGTAACAGTTGGAGAGAAGAATATCCAGCACCCAGCTCTGGTTGAGGCTCACAAAATCCTGCTACCACCCCTTCACATCAAACTAGGTTTGATGAAAAACTTCCTGAAAGCCATGGACCGCACTTCGCCAGCTTTCCGATACCTGCATGAAAAATTCCCTCGACTCAGCGAAGCAAAGATTAAAGAGGGAGTTTTGTGGGTCCTCAGATTCGAAAGCTCTTCAAAGATGCCCGGTTCAACAACTTGCTGCAGGATGATGCGAAACAAGCATGGAATGCTTTTCGCCTAGTGTCAACAAACTTTCTCAGCAATGTTAGGGGAGAAAACTACAAAGAACTAGTAGAAGACATGCTGATGGAGTATCAGAAACTTGGCTGCAATATGTCTCTAAAGATCCATTTCCTTGATTCCCATCTCGATTTCTTTCCTGACAACTGTGCTATGGTTAGTGATGAACAGGGCGAATGTTTTCACCAGGATATCGCAACGATGGAGCAAAGATACCAGGGAAAATGGTCCACTACAATGCTGGCTGACTACTGCTGGACACTCCCCAGAGAAACTCCCAAACAGCTGTACAAGAGACAGGCGAAAAAATCTAAGAAGTAGTCTATGACTTGTTTATTTACAGGTATTAACCGAAGGCCTATTGTATTTACTATTGACATGTATTTCATGATGTAAACATTAATTCTTGTAGATTACAAAAAAACTAGAGCCAACTTTGCAATTTCACTGTGATATTCGTGTTCAGCATATAAAAATTCATAAGAAATGATTATTTTTATTTCAGTAACTTAACCCTCCATTGCCTTCGGAAGAAAGGCCTGGCAATCTACTTCCGGTGACACTGCCAAGAAAACCCAGGAGCTTCTGGGTCGCCAGGAGTCAGGACTGACTCGAAGGCACACATAGCATTGCAACATGACTTTTGTAAAAATTTGTTGACCAGTGATCAGTGCAGTTCCTGACTTCTCAGCACCCTCTGACATACCACCATAGTTCCTAACATCTCCAGACAGCATTGCAATGCCAACCCCCCACCCACCAACATCCCCTTGATATAGAATTTAAGTCCCCAAACCGCCCCACAGATACACCCCCATCATCAGATTCCACAAGTTCTTACCAAGGACCCATGGTAGTGTAGGGGTAGCAAGAGTGATGCGCAATTCCTCCTGCTCCATTTAGTTCTGAGTTCTAAATGATGACTTTGATCCCTAGTGGGAACTGTAGTGCTATGTTAGGGGTCAAGAATTGTGATACTGTGTTGGGGGATGTAGGTGATGCTTTGTCAGGTGGAGGGGGTGGAGGACTGGTGTTGTCAGCCCTTGAAGCTGGCCTTTCTGTGTGCCTTAGGGCAGTTATATAGGCTGGGGTGCAAAGTTATTGTCCATTGCATGTATTCTCCTGGTAAAATGAAAAATATACATCTTTATTTTTGGCCCATACAAACCAAACCCCTTGAAATCTGTAGATAGTGTAGATCTCTACATATACATAGCAGCTATCTGAAATTGCTAATCGCACATGTGGCCAAATCTACACATGGAAATGTTTCTAAAATACCCAATGTATTGTTTTGGTTATATTTTGTGTATACATTAGATAGATATTTCTATCTTTTTGTTGAAATTTTTAGTCTGATTTACTAAGTCAGTCTGTGACTGAAACAAAAAAGCGTAGTCTTGAAATTTAGCCTTGGGACAATATCTCGAATAGGAGAGAGTATGGGGCAAACATAATAAATCCTTGCAGTGGGGGAGAAAGAGAGTAAAAATGGAGATCAATTAGGATTTGTGGTATTACAATAGTCAGAGAAATGGGCAGACTGAAGGCAGTTTATTCTCTTCATCCGTGTGTTCATGTTCTGTACTTTCCACAGTAAATATGATAGCAGAGTGAGTTGAGTAACATAGTAACATTGAGAAATCAATTATTTTTTTAGATATGCCTGTGATGCCGGTACAAAGCCTTTCTCAAAACTTTCTTCACCTCTTGGTTCCTCAGGCTATAGATGATGGGGTTGAAGACTGGAGTAACCATAGAATAAAAAATGGACACCACTTTGTCCAGGCGAAATCTTTTCTGAGTTGTGGGTCGGATGTACATAAACATGACTGTCCCATAATAGATGCTCACCACAGCGAGGTGAGAGGTACATGTGGAGAACGTTTTTTGACGTCCAAATGGGGACTGGATGCGTATAACAGTAGAGATGATGTGAGCATAAGATACCATGGTGAAAAGGAAAGAGGAAAGTATAATAGCCCACAAAAATGTAAAAGAAGTTATTTGAACTAAGGAAGTATCAGTGCAGGAAAGATTTAGTAGTGGAGCAAAATCGCAGAAGAAATGGTCAATGTTCTGAGGACCACAGAAATAGAAAGTAGACATCCAGATAGCTGGCGTTAAGGGAGCACAAAGTCCTGCAGTCCAAGCAAAGAGTGCTAGAAAGCCACAGACCCTGCTAGTCATAATATTTGTGTAATGTAATGGGTGGCAGATGGCTAGATAGCGATCATAGGACATCACAGCCAACAAAAAGTTCACAGTTGCTCCAAAGCCAAAAATGAAGTAGAACTGAATTATGCAGCCCTGAATTGAGATGGATTTGTTCCCTGTTACCAGGCCAGCCATCATTTTGGGGATGAAGGTGGTAGTGTACCATACTTCCAAGAAGGAAAAGTTGGAGATGAAGAAGTACATGGGCTTGTGGAGTCGACGTTCTGCCCTCACTGAGACAATGATGATAACATTGGTTGTGATGGTAAAGACGTAGATAGTTAGAAAGAGGGTGAAGAGGACCATCTGTATCTGTGGGATGGCAGTGAACCCCATCAGAATGAATTCGGTTACTGCTGAGTTGTTTTCCCTTCTCATTGCTTCATGGCTCAGGTCTGCAGAAAAGAAGTGCTTGGCAAGATATTAGAAAAGCCTAACAAAAACTGGCAACATAAGCTTAGAGATAAATTTATAAGCAACTTGACCATATGGAACAGCATTTTGCATGTTCAAATAGGTATTTTTAAAATTGCCCAGGTCTATAAGAATATAAGGAGTTCATGAGATGGACATCTGAAAATGGCCACTTAAACATGCAAATCACTGAAATGCCCATGGAGCCATATTAGAAAGCCATGTATATACAGTTGTGGTCAACATTATTGGCACCCTTGCAGTTCAAACTCCTTAATGTCCGATATCTCCTTAAAAACAAAAAGTGGCCACTGAAATGGTGTTGGACTATATATGCACATATATTTAAGCACATAAAAGAATCAAATAAAACAAGACCCATTAAAAAAGGAAATAGTATAAAACCTGCAGCATTGCCAGGACATGATGGCACTCTTATTAACGATTCAAATCAGTTTGAACAGAAAAACCATATTCCCCTTGCACTAAAATTAGATGCACCTGTGATCAATTGTCAGTGCTCCCATTATTTGAATCAACCAATGAATAATTGCTTCAATGTTTAAAATGGCCACGTTCATTCCCTGTTCCATTTTCACAATGATGAAGACAAGAGAGCTGTCTGAGACCATCAGAAAAGCCATTGTCACCAAACATCAAAGGGGTACAAGGCCATCTCCAAAGACCTTGGAATTCCTGAATCTACAGTTCGCAATTTTATTAAGAGGTTTTCTGCTCATGGAACTGTCAGGAACCTCCCAGGACATGGTGGGAAGAGGAAAATTAATCCAAGAAGACTTTGAAGTTAAGTGCAAACTGTTGAAAAAACACCACTTACAACATCGAAAGAGCTTAAGGCTGATCTGGAGCAATCTGGAGTGGTGGTTTCAACCCACATCATAGACTACATACTAAACAAAGAACTTCATGGATGAAGGTCAAGGAGAACACCTCTGCTCAAAGACAGAAATAAAAAGGCATGCTTGCTCTTTGCCCAAACCCACCTTGAGAAATTACAGTTCTGAGAAAATGTTCTGTGGACAGATTAAACCAAACTTGAGCTCTTTGGCAATGCAGAACAGCGATATATATTTTCAGGTGAAGAAATGAAGCTTATAAGGAAAAAAACACCCTTCCTACAGTTAAATATGGTGGAAGTAACATAATGTTGTGGGGATGTTTTGCTTCCTCATGAATTGGAGGCCTGGAACGTATTAAAGGAATCATGAAATCAGAGGACTACCAAGGAAGTTTGGAGCAAAATGTGTTACCTGGTGTCAGAAAGCTAGGTCTGGGTTGAAGGTCATGGGTCCTCCAGCAGGACAATGACCCAAAGCATATATCCAAAAGTACAAAGAATAGTTAAAAAGGGAAAAAATGGACTGTTTTAAACTGGCCAGCAATGAGCCCTGATCTCAATCCAATCGAGAATCTTTGGAAAGAGCTGAAATCTGCCATTGGTAAAAGGAATCCTGGAAACATTCATGAGCTGGAACAAATCACAGTTGAAAACTGGGAGAAGCTACCAGAAGACAAATGTATGAAACTTATAGATGGCTACAAGAAATGTTTGGAGGCCATCATCACTGCCAGGATTGCGCAACCAAATATTAGTGAAGGGTGCCATTAATCCTGTCCAGGTCATATTTTGGGGGGGTTGCAGAAATTACATCTATTTTTTTTGTTGTATTCCTTTAAACATACTGTTAAAATATTATGATGACATACAGTTGGACTATTTCCTTTTATTTCTCAAAATATTGTACACAACCATACCTAAAATGCAAGGGTGCCAATAATGTTGACCACAACTGTAGACATCCCCTGCGCAAAAACATCAAGGTAGCACAGGGTATGCTAGAGGCATGCCTTGGACAAAGCAAAGGAGTTGCATTTTGCAGTACAATTTCATGACAGCACAAACACGTCAGGCTCTGGTTGTTGAGGTGTCCATGTCTATGCCTGCTGCTGATCAGAAGTATGCAACAATTCCAGTCCATTTTCAAACCCAAGTATCCATGGATATCAGCTTTAAGTGCAGTTAAAAGTGCAAGCATATAAGAACATAAGAACATAAGATATGCCATACTGGATCAGACCAAGGTCCATCCAGCCCAGTATTCTGTTTCCAACAGTGGCCAATCTAGGTCATATGTACCTAGCAGTTTCCCCAAGGGACACAGGTTCCACAATGCTTGTATTGGTTCAAGCATTGATATCCTGGGTCCCTTCTTAATAATGGTTTATGGACCTTTCCTCCAGGAACTTGTCCAAACCTTTTTTAAACCCAGCTACACTAACAGCCTTTACTACATCCTCCGGTAACAAATTCCAGAGTTTGATTACACATTGAGTGAAAAAATATTTTCTTTTATTAGTCTTAAATAGTTTACCCTGTAGCTTCATTGCATGTCCCCTAGTCTTTCTATATTCTGATAAGGTAAACAATCGATCTACGTTTACCCGTTCCACTCCGTTCATTAATTTATAGACTTCTATCATATCTCCCCTCAGCCGTCTCTTTTCCAGGTTAAAGAGCCCTAACCTTTTTAGCCTTTCTTCATAGGAGTATCCTTCCATCCCCTTTACCATTTTGGTGGCTCTTCTCTGAACCTTTTCTAAAATCGCTATATCCTTTTTAAGATACGGTGACCAGAATTGCACACAATATTCAAGGTGCGGTCTCACCATGGAACGATATAGAGGCATTATAATATCTTTTGTTTTATTTTCCATTCCTTTCCTTATCATACCTAGCATTCTATTTGCTCTCTTGGCCGCTGCTGCACACTGGGCCGAGGGTTTTAACATGGTATCCACAATGACGCCTAAATCTTTTTCCTGGGTGGTAGTTCCTAATGTGGAACCTTGCATCGTGTAAACATAGTTTGGGTTGTTCTTCCCTAGGTGCAT
Organism: Ichthyophis bannanicus; assembly: GCA_033557465.1. Classification (NCBI taxonomy): domain Eukaryota; kingdom Metazoa; phylum Chordata; class Amphibia; order Gymnophiona; family Ichthyophiidae; genus Ichthyophis; species Ichthyophis bannanicus. The sequence continues at coordinate 120,558,675 of CM066048.1, forward strand.
AACCTTGCACTTGTCCACATTAAATTTCATCTGCCATTTTGATGCCCAGTCTTCCAATTTATCAAGATCCTCTTGCAGTTTTCCACAATCCTCTTGGGTTTTAACAACTTTAAATAGTTTTGTGTCATCTGCAAATTTGATAACCTCACTCATTATTCCACTTTCCAGGTCATTTATGAATATGTCAAAAAGCAGCGGACCCAGCACAGATCCCTGGGGTACACCACTATTCACCTTTCTCCATTGGGAAAATTGGCCATTTAGCCCTACCCTCTGCTTTCTATCTTTTAACCAGTTCCTGATCCACAATAGTACACTGCCTCCTATCCCATGACTCTTTAGTTTTGCCAAAAGTCTCTCATGAGGGACCTTGTCAAAGGCTTTCTGAAAGTCCAGATACACAATATCAACCGACTCACCTTTGTCCACCTGATTATTCACTCCTTCAAAAAAACATAACAGATTAGTAAGACAAGATCTTCCTTGTCTAAAGCCATGTTGGCTGTCTCCCATTAGGTCATGACTATCTACATGCTGAGTAATTTTATTCTTTATGATGGTTTCTACCATTTTTCCTGGTACTGATGTCAGGCTCACCGGTCTGTAGTTTCCCGGATCACCCCTGGAACCCTTTTTAAAAATTGGTGTTACATTGGCGATCCTCCAATCTTCAGGTATTAGAGATGATTTTAATGATAGTTCACAGATTACTAATAGCAGGTCTACAATCTCATATTTCAGTTCTTTCAACACCCTTGGATGTATACCATCTGGCCCAGGTGATATGCTACTCTTCAGTTTATCTAATAGTTGTAATACATCTTCCCGATGTATCGATATTTTATTCAATTCTTCCGCACCTTTAAATACCACTTCAGTCATGGGTAACATCCCTACATCTTCCTCAGTAAAGACTGAAGCAAAGAATTCATTCAGTCTCTCCGCTATCGCCTTGTCGCCTCTTAGTGCTCCTTTAACCCCTTTATCATCTAATAGACCAACTGACTCTCTCACAGGTTTTTTGCTACGAATGTACTTGAAAAGGTCTTTACTTCGCGTTTTTGCTTCCGCAGCAAGCTTCTTCTCAAATTCTCCCTTTGCCTGCCTTATCAATGCCTTGCATTTGACTTGCTAGTGCTTGTGCTGTTTCCAGGTTTCGTCATTTGGCTCTTTTTTCCATTGCCTGAAAGATGTTTTTTTGGCAACAACAGCCTCTCTGACCTCACCTTTAAACCATGCTGGCAGTTTTTTGGACTTCCTTACACTTTTCTTAAAGCGTGGAATACAGCTGGTCTGGGCTTCCAAGATAGTATTTTTCAACAACAGCCAAGCCTGATGTACGTCTTTAACCTTTGAAACTGCTCCTTTTAGTTTTTTCTTAACTGTTTTCCTCATTTTATCATAGTCTCCCTTTCAAAAGTTAAAAGGTAGTACTGTGGATTTCCTTACTATCCCTCCTCCACTAATTAAATCAAAGGCGATCATGCTATGATCACTATTGCCAAGTGGCCCCAATAACCTTATCTCTTGCACTAGATCTGGTGTTCCACTAAGGACTAGGTCTAATATGGCTTCCCCTCTGGTCGGTTCATGAACCAGCTGCTCCAAGAAGCAGTCATTTATTTCATCTAGGAACTTTATCTCCCTAGCATGTCCTGACGTGACACTGACCCAGTCGATACCGGGGTAGTTGAAATCACCCATTATTATTACTGCGCTGTAACGTTTGTTAGCTTCCTTGATTTCTTTGAGCATTTCATCATCCATTTGGACATTCTGGCCAGGCGCTCGATAGTACACCCCCACTGCCATTGCCCTCCCCCTTTTACATGGAATTTCAATCCATATAGATTCTACAGCAGATTTTGTTTCCTGCAAAACTTTAATCCTTTCTGACTCAATGCCCTCTCTAACATACAGAGCAACCCCTCCACCAATTTGATCATCTCTATCATTACGATATAGTTTGTACCCAGGTATCACAGTGTCCCACTGGTTGTCCTCCTTCCACCATGTCTCTGATATTCCAATCATATCTAACCTTTCATTTAGTGCTATATATTCTAACTCTCCCATCTTATTTTTTAGACTTCTAGCATTTGCATACAAGAATTTTAGAGAATGTATTTTATTCATATTAATTTGGCTATTGTTAGACATGGGTAATTTGGGATATTTAAGCTCTGTTTGCTCCATACTTGAGGGTATTTGGGCTACTTTACTCTTTTGTGGAACCTCTCTGCTTTTGGTAGTATCCTTCAAAGATACATTCTTCTGAACCATCCGCTCTTGGGCGACTGTCGGCTTTCCCCTAATATCTAGTTTAAAAGCTGCTCTATCTCCTTTTTAAAGGTTAATGCCAGCAGCCTGGTTCCATCCCGGTTAAGGTGAAGCCCATCCCTTCGGAAGAGCCCCTCCTTTCCCCAGAATGTTCCCCAGTTCCTAACAAATCCAAAACCTTCATCTCTGCACCATTGTCTCATCCACGCATTGAGACTCCGGAGCTCTGCCTGCCTTTTGGGTCCTGCGCGTGGAACAGGAAGCATTTCGGAGAATTCTACCCTGGAAGTTCTGGATTTCAACTTCCTACCTAAAAGCCTAAATTTAGCCTCCAGAACCTCCCTACCACATTTTCCTATGTCATTGGTACCAACATGTACCAAGACAGCAGACTCCTCCCCAGCACTATCTAAGACCTTATCTAGGTGGCGCGTGAGGTCCGCTACCTTCGCACCAGGCAGGCATGTTACCAGGCGATCCTCACATCCACCAGCCACTCAGCTATCTACATGCCTAATGATCGAATCACCAACTATAACGGCTGTCCTAACCTTTCCCTCATGGGCACATGGCCCTGGAGAAACTTCCTCGGTGCGAGAGGGTTTTACATCACCTGGAGGACAGGTCCTAGTTACAGGATCACTTCCTGCCACACCAGGGTGATGCTTTCCTGTCACGTGACCTCTCTCCTCCATGGCAACAGGGATGCTGCCAGACTGGAGGTGGGACTTCAGGACTATTTATTTATTTATTTAGCAATCATTTATAACCCGCATCTTCCAGAGTTCAGTTGTGGTTTACAATAAAACAATCCACAAAGCAAGAGCTTAGTTTTGTAACAATAAAGAATAATGGTTAACAGCATGAACTAATGCATAACAGCACAAGACTAGCTTGTAAACTATGTACAATAAACTATATACAAATACAAGTTGTGGGTACTTTAGAGTTGAATCATAGTGTTTTTAGGATAGTGTATTATCTGTTAAATTGTTAGAAATAGTATTACTCAGTCAGGATTTTTAGCCTTTATCAGGATTCTTTAGCCTTTATCTGAGTGTATCAAGGGGTTATCTGTGTTGCCATAGTGCATGGAGAATAGATAGGTTTTTAGTTTTTTACGGAGTTCCATAATTTCGGTCATAGTTCGTAGGTCCTCCGGGAGGGAATTCCAAATAGATGGGGCTGCATGAGAAAAAGCTCTGTTGTTAGTTAATTTATTTGCTTTTATGAAATCATTAGGAGTGTTTAGTTTATTTGAGTATCCTTTTCTGTGCGTAGTTTTTTGGGATTCCATGCTGATTAGTTTGCTTAGTGGGATTGGAGCCATGTTATTTAAAGCTTTATATGTTGTTATTGTGGTTTTATATATTATCCTGCTTTGAATTGGCAACCAGTGTAGGGAAGCTAATAATGGTGTTATGTGCTGGAATGAGTGTGCTTTCATTATAATTCTAGCTGCTGCGTTTTGTGCTAATTGGATTCTTTTTATGTTTTGTTTCGTTATTCCTATATCCCTGTAGGTCTCGTCTATGTACCTCTCTGTCTGTCTTATGCTTTCCAAGTCTGCTACTTTAGCCTCTAGAGAACGGACTCGTTCCCTGAGAGCAAAGAGCTCCTTGCACCTAGTGCACATGTAAGACCTCTCACCAACTGGGAGAAAATCGTACATGTGACACTCAATGCAAAAGACTGGAAAGCCCCCATCCCGCTGCTGGACTGCTGTCTGCATCTCAGTTTTAAGTTTGTGTTTAGATCTAAGTTCTTTACTTACTAAGGGTTGCTATGGATATTTATACTAATAAAACTGTACCTAATACGTGTAATATACCTTGTTCACCTGAAGCTTAACTAATCTCAGGTCCTTAGTGTATGACTGATGGTGTTGAATGATGGTGGGATCTTTGTACAATAGCTTCATTTCTACTAAGCACATACTTTTTGAAACTGAAATTTACATGTGTAGATCAATCACACCCTCAACCACCTCTTTTTAAGGTGAATTGAGCAAACCAGCCTCTGTTACTGTCTATCTTATGCCCACAGATCTCACCTAAGCCTTTGAAAATTGGGGGGGGGGGGGGGGCAGAAGGTCTGTGTATATGCCATCGTCAATGCTGACTCCTGGTGACCCAGTAGCTCCTGGGTTTTCTTGACGAAGTTTGCCAAGAAGTAGATGGCCAAGCCTTTTTTCTTTCCAAGGCAATGGAGGGTAAAGTAACTTTCCTAAGGCCACAAGGAGTGCTAGTAGGATTCAAATGCTGATCTTTGGTCACCAGGCTACTGCTCCAGCTACTAGGCTACTCCTCTGCTCCTGCACAATGTATACAATTCTTAGTCATAATTTAGACTCTGAAGACGTGCATATGGATGTCCAAATCATGGAGATGTCCCCAGACCCATTTTACAAATTACTTTTAAAGATGTCTCTGGTGCATGGACTTCCAAGTAGGCAGGGGGCATGGCAGAGGCATGTCTGGGGAAGTGTGATGAAAAGACACCTCTTCTCAATTTCAGAAATGTTGGAGACATCTGCGATCCCATCCACGATTAGACTTGCTCCAGGCACAAATAGACATCAGGAAAGTGCTTGTTTTGGCCCTAAAACATCCAGAGGGTATAGAGAAGATGGAGAATAATGTGACTAGCCTAAGATCACAAGGAACAGCACTGGGATTTGAGCCTTGGCCACCCTGGTCCTAACCCACTACTCTAACCGTTAGGCTATTAGACATCCCCATTCTGTAATGCTATTCTGGAGGCATTTATGTAGACATCCCCATTGATGTCATATTAACTTGTCAAATTGTATCTGAACTTGCACGTACCTGCTTTTTTTTCTTCTTCAAATGTTCTGGCTTGGATTTCCCAGATTGCACTTGGGTGTCCTTTGTAAAATGTGCCTTCACATGGTAAATAGGTAGACAAAGGTGAGCCAGCTGATATAGTGTATCTGCATTTTCAGAAAGCCTTTGACAAGGTCCCTCATGAGAGACTCTTGGGGAAATTAAAAAATCATGAGATTGGAGGCAGTGTAGTATTGTGGTTCAGGAACTGGTTAAAAAAATAGAAAGCAGAGGGTAGGGCTAAACGGCCAATTTTCTTAATGGAGAAAGGTGAATCTTGGAGTACCCCAGGGATCTGTGCTGGACCCGCTGCTTTTTAACATACTCATAAATGACCTGGCTATAGGAATAATGAGTGAGGTGATCAAATTTGCAGATGACAAGACATTATTCAAAGTTGTTAAAACGCAAGAGGATTGTGAAAAATTGCAAGAGGACCCTAAAACATTGTAAGACTGGACGTCCAAATGGCAGACAAAATTTAATGTGGACAAGTACAAAGTTATGCACCTAGGAAAGAACAACCCAAACTGTGGTTACATGATGCAAGGTACCACCTTAGAAACCATCAACCAGTAAAAAGATTTCGGCATCATCATGGATAATACGTTGAACCCCTCCGCCTAGTGTGCAGCGGTGGCTAAGAAAGCAAATAGAATGCTAGGAATCATAAGGAAAGGAATGAAGAATAAAACCAAGGATGATATTATGCCTCTGTATCATTCCATGGTGTGACTGTACTTTGAATATTATCTGTAATTCTGGTTGCCATAGCTTAAAAAGGATATAGCTGAATTAAAAAAAGGTACAAAGAAGACCAACAAAAATGGTAAAGGAAATGAAAGGATACCCCTATAAGAAAAGGCTTAAAAGGTTGGGGCTCTTCAACTTGGAAAAGAGTGCTGAGGAGTGATATGATAGAGGTCTATAAAATTAATGAATGGAGTGGAATGGGTAAACGTAGATCAGTTGTTTACACCATCAAAAAGTAGAAAGACTAGAGGATACACGATGAAGCTTGTCATGGGGTAGATCAGTCAGAGCCTATGGAGATAGGTAAATCTGAGCAAAACAGATCTGACATTGACAGCTCAGTGCAGCACATGGCCCAGAGTTGCTATAGGCAACATACACAAACTGCATCACAAGGTGTGAGAGCACGCCCGAATAGCAAGCTAGCTCACAGTCATTAGATAATGAGGGGCAGCTGGGAGGGGGCGGAGCCCAAGCAATCACCAAGTCACACTCAGATAAAATTCACTTACCGGAGGTTAGTGAGGGGAGACCGCCAGGGAATTCCAGAGCCGTTGGTAGCTGGGAGAAAACAGCTGGTAACTGGAGGACGTGAGGAACTTGGAAACCCGGTAGAACCAGGGCAGCTGAAAGAACTCAGAAGAACTGCTTCAGAGAGCAGAGCACGGCTAAACAGAAGCCCAGTGAACTTTACCAAGAAGGGGGCAGAGGAGACATTCCTGGACCCAGGCTTAGGAAAGCCAACCTACCAAGTAACAGGTACAAGGAGGGAGAGAGCTTCTACCCTGAAGGGAGTTTCAGGCCCCAGGGAAAACAAAGAGAGAAAAGCAGTAAAACGCTTTCGTCTTGGCAAGGCTCTGCTGTACCGAGAAACTCTGAGCAGAAAGACTGTGAAGGTAGGGGTATTGCTTCTAATAGAAGAGACATAGAAAGTGAAGACTTTCCCTGTACTTACCAAGAGTTATGTGACTCTCAAAATAGCAACTCCAGAGAGTGTGGTAATTTCCCATTCTACTCTAGCTGTGAGGAGGAGAGGAACTCTCTTAGCCATAGAGAGAGACTGTTTAAAAATAACTTGAGTTACAATCCAAAAGGACTTTATACAGAAGAGGAATGTGAAGAAATGCAATGTGATTTATATGAAGAACCTGCTTCTGATAATTGTATGGATTGTACATTGACTTTGTCTGATGAAATCATTTCTTTATGCTGAAGAGGTTTCTGGAAGTTTTGCTAAGGAAAGGAAGTGAAGAAACTTACCTTGAGTAAAAAGGACTGTTTAAATTACCTTTTTCTGTTCCACTATAAGCTGAAGATAAGCAGTATTTTTGTTCCAGTTGTTCCTTTTATTTTGTACCAGCCGTATGGTCATTTTGTTCTTATATCCATTGCTTTGAAAATCCGCCCGGGAAGGGGAAATAAAAAGTCCTGTCTTAAGCCTTGCTACTCAACTACAACTTGATTCTTTTGTTAGCTTGTGGGACTACAACTCCCAGAGGGCATTGCAATGCCTTTTGGACCACGCCCCTTGCTACTTAAGAGAACGCCCCGTTGAAATACCCACGCTTTTAGCCTCTGGGGACCTTCACGGGTGACAAGCTACAATGTAACCTATTTAAGACTAATAAGAGAAAAATGTATTCAAACTCTGGAATTTGTTACTGGAGGATGTACTATAGTAATAGCCCTTAGTGTACAGTCGTCCCTCGCCACTTCACGCTTCGACTTTTGCGGCTTCACTCTATCGCGGTTTTTTCAAATACATGTATATTCATTAAAAAGTTGATTGAGACAATGAAAATGATACAGCGCACGCTCGGTTGTCTGAGTCAATTAAACACCCCTGTATTACAATTAAAATTACTGTACGTATGGACTGTAGGCCTTTATCTAAGCCCCATGATGTCTCCTAAACGTGCTGCTTCTTCTAAGCCTTCTGATGATGAAACTAAGCGCCGGAGGAAGATGCTTACCAGCCAGAAGAAGGTAAAACTCTTGGATATAAATAAAGAATCCTACTTCGCGGAAATTCACTTATCGCGGTAGAGTCTGGAACTGATTGACCGTGATAAACGAGGGACGACTGTAGCTGGGTTTTAAAAGGTTTGGACAAGGTCCTGGAGGAAAGGTCCATAAACCATTATTAAAGAGGACCCAGGAAATCCACTGCTTGCCCTGGGACAAGCCATGTGGAACCCGTGTGCCTCTTTGAGAATCTGCTAGGTACTTGTGGCCTGGATTGGCCACTTTTGGGAACAGGATACGGGGCTTGGACCTTGATCTGACCCAGTAAGGCATTTCTTATGTTCTTATGGTTATCTGTTCAGAGTGGCCAAGCAACAGAGCTATAGCAACACCAGTCCTTAAGGTCCCTTTACTGAGTGGCCATTTTTATAATCCTAACATCAAGGAGTGGAGGAGTAGCCTAGTGGTTAGAACAACAGCCAATTGCCCAAGAAATCAGATTTTATTTCCACTGGCACTCCTTGAGCAAGTCAACTGTACCCTCTTTTGCCTCAGAAGAAAGGGCCTGGCAAACTACTTCCAGTCATATCTTGCCAAGAAAGCCCAGGGGCTGCTGGGTCACCAGCAATCAGCATGACTTGACAGCACTTAAAAAAATAAAACATCAAGGAGCTTGCTTAGGACACATACAGAGGAAGTGGTAAGCCTAGGTACATGGCATGGTGTTAGTGGGAGAGCTGGTGGTGTTATAAGTATGGAAATTGGTATGCTTATCTACCTAAATTATATACTTTATTTACTTTGCTCTTTTTATTGTATCCTGCTCTCAGTGATTTTTGGAAGGGCAGGCTATGTCTAAATAGATGCATAAATGAAATGGAGGAAACATAGAAATATTTTCATAGCAAAAACTTACCCTCTGACAAAAAAGGAGCAGAACTATAGGGCCCGATATTTATTTATTTATTTTATTTATTTAGACAGTTTTGTATACCGCCTTATCCTTCAATCAAAGCGGTCACAACACAATTGGGGGATACATTTAACACACGGGGATATGAGACACATACACTAATACTTACAGGGAACATGGGCAATGGAGGGTTAAGTGGCTTGCCCAAGACCACAAGGAGCATCTGTGGGACTAGAAACCCCAGTCCTTCCAGCCCAAGGTTGCTGTCCTCTAGTGGGATTTGAACCACCGACCTTCCGGCCTGAAGTACCTTGCCCCAACCACTAGGCTACTCCTTTAGTGGTGATGGTTATGCGCTTCTACAGCGCATAGCTGTCACCGCTGAACCTAACCGCTGATATTCAATGCCGAGCCATATCCAGCCATTGTCAATGAATATCCAGCTCTTCCACATAGTGCTGCACAACACAGAAGCTAACCAGACAGCAGCTCAATATCGCCACTGTCCAGTTAGCTGGGTCTATATTGCCGCTGCCCAATTAGCAACGGGCTCCACCCCAGAACACCAAGATGCCCCAATACTACACTGTTAGTTGGGGATATTCAGTGGCACTAACCATGTTGGTGCCGCAAAATATCCCTCTAAGTGGGCATTTACATGGTTTCAGGGCCAGGCCGTCCACTAAGCGGACTAGGCAGCTGCCAAGGGCAGTTGACCCTGGTGGGCAGCCCAACTCCATTTTGAAAGCGGTGGCACAAAACCGCCACTTTCAAAACTGAGTCGGGCCACTCTCACTGCCCCCCAAATCATTTCATTTAACTTATTAAAACTTGATATACCGCCCTCAGTGGGGACAACAGAGCGGTTCACAATAAAATGCAATAAAAACTCAAAATTAGAAAAGAACACCAATAATGTATAGGAAAGAACAAAGCCAGAAGACAGGACATCTCTCTCATCTTGAGGCGGTGGCGGCCCACCTCCATTTTGAAAGTGGCAGCTGATCAAAACAGAGTTGGGCCACCGCCACAAGATGAGAAGATGGATTCGGGGGGCAGTGGAAGGGGGGGATGCTGGGGCTGCAGCAGCAGTGGGGGACGGTGCAGCAGGATCTTCTGCCTGAAGTGGCAGAAACCCTTGGGCTACCACTGCACAGTTTGTAGGTATGTAAACTGTTGAGAGAGACTTGAAATGGGGTACCAGAGACCTCTGGAAGGATTAATATGGAGAATGGCTTAGAATTCACCAGCAACCTGGAGAGATATATCTTCTATCTGCAGTTCATTTAAAAGTAGGAGGACGTTTTAATAGTTTGTTTCTTGAAGAGAGTCCTTTTTAAGATGGCTGCTTCTGTAGTATGACATTAAGAAATAACGTTGTTCTGTGTGTTGTGGAGATATTCTTAAAGCACCTGCAAGCTGACACTTTTTATTTGTCAATGGTTTTCCGTTATAGTCTTGAAGAATTTCATTTGAGCCACACAACTGATGAAATATGAATTTTAGTGCTAGAAATTGATGATTGAAACTGTTGTTTTATAGCAGAAATTTTAAAAGAACGTGAAACCTGGGAAATATTTAAAATTCTTTTCCCGTGAATTCTGTAACACCTGAGCAAGTAAAAATACTTAGTTGGATGACTGATGGAATATATTTTTAAACTAAATGAAGCCCATATTAGTGTTGGAAATAAGAATAAGATTACTTTCCTTTTTTTATCCTACATCTTTTGGAAATAAGGTTCTATGACTGAATTTGCAGTTTTAATGTATTTGGACAGCTAGGGGGTTATTCTGTGCCATGAATAACGGGGATAGTCGACCCAACAAGACGTCCATCCCCACTATTTGTGCCTTCTCCCAGCCTCGACTAACTTCCCTGCCGGTTGTGCAGGGAAGTTAGACAGGGGTGGGGAAGGGGTGGCTTGGGGGCAGAATCTGGATGGAGTCCGGGCTGTCACTGGCCCTGGACATAGAGGGCCGATTCTAATGTTTGCCCTGTACGTTCAGGGCCAGCAACATATGCAAGGAAGTTATTCTACGAGGTGGAATAACTTCCCTGGACTGTTTTTTTTGGAACAGCCAGGATGTGGATGGGGCAGGGGGGCCGGGGGACATTCCTCGCAGCCCAAACCTGGCCTTAGGAGGACAGATTGGGGGTCGGGCTGCAGGGAATACTCTTTATTTTGTGACGGCTGGCATCGGAGCTCTTCAATGGAGCCACGGTGCCATGGCAACCTGGTGCCATAACGCTGCAGCTCCTTTGAAGAGCCTTGACTGAGTTAGCCAGGGACAGTCCTGCACGTGCAAGCCGGACTGAATCGCAGTCCCAGCCTGCACATGCAGGACTGTTTGCGATTCTGATCTCACAGGGCTAGACGTGCCCCGCAGGATCAGAATCATGATCCCCTCTGTATGTCCGGTTCAGACCGGACGTACAGGGGGGATCAACGTCCGGAGTAAAATCAGGCCCCTAGTGTTTTTTTTTTCTATCCATATGGGTTTGTACTGTAGTATGGAATGGATTTTCTGAGTCAATTGATTGGGATTGGAATGTATTGTACACTAAAGTAAGAACCTTAGAAGTAGACAGTGCAGATAAGAAATCTGGCAGAGTTTTGTGCGTTTACAGTAACTCCATAGCGAGAGATGTTGTCAGTTATCTAGCGAGAAGGCCTTGATTGTGTTTTGTTAGAGAAATTTTGTTTAAATAAAAAAAAATAGTTACAGTTAAAGTACAGCCTGAATATTGCTAATTCTTTCTTTTTTTCCCCGTGAATATATAGAACAACTTTTGATTCCAATTGGCAGCAGCAGAAATAAATATGCATGATTGTGATTTCATTTAAATTATGTTTAAGATTATTTTAGGGATCCTGGATATGACAAGTGTGTTAGAGGGGGGGGGGGGAGGAAACCCCCCAAACGATTAACTACACAGGTACACTAAAAAAATTTTTTTTTAAACTGCCTCTAATGTTTCGATTGATTTTTACGTTTTTTGGTGCGCTGAATCCAAATCTGGTAACCAATTTGCTCCATCACGTACAGATTTTTTGCTACATTGGGTTAGCAGTTTGAGGTGAACGTTTCAGATTGAGTGCGATCGAGATAAAAGTTTCTTGGATGAATTCTTTATACTAATTGTTTAGTAGTTATTCAAATAAGAATAAAGAAAATTGTAACAAGGCAGCACATAAGAATAGAGTAATGTCAACAAAACACACTGTGATGGTAGCAAAATTGTCTGCACTTAAAACAGCCACATACATGTGCACAAACATTGAGCATATAAGAGCGAGGTTAGACACAAAGCAAAGCAAAGAAATGTGCAAAAAATGTTGTACAGGTATGTATGTAAGAATAGAAAACGCAAACCGCACCATTGCAATACATGAAGACAAACATCCGATGGTGTGAAAATAAAATTCTAATAAATGAGATCCGACACTGTGGTAATAACTAGCAAATTTTTATTTCAAAGTTTAGGAAAAACACGATATTTGTCAACACAGTTTAGATTTTAAAGTCATTCTTGGGTCAATCAATCTCCTGGTGGGCCCGTTTCTTCTTCCCCCGAATGCTTCTCTTGGTGCGCTGCTTGGCGTATTTTTCATCTGGGGTTTCCCGCAGCAGCAACCAGCAGAAATCAGCCATCATAGTGGTGTTCCATCTTCCTTGGTACCTTCTCTCTGCGTCCTTGATGTCCTGGTGAAACCTTTCACCTTGTTCTTCACTGTACGCCCCCAAGTTTTCGGTAAAGTAGTTCACATGGGAGTGCAAGAAATGGACTTTCAGGCTCATGTTACAGCCTTGTTCTTTGAAGGCATTGAGCATCCTGGCAACAATATCCTTATAGTTCTCATCCCGCCTGTTCCCCAAGAATTTGAGAACAACATCCTTGAAGGAATCCCAGGCTTCTTTTTCCTTCTCAGACATCGTTTCAGTGAATGCTCCATCTGAAATGAGTTTCCTTATATCAGGGCCAACAAACACTCCTTCCTTTAGCTTTGCTTCAGAAAGTCGGGGGAACTTTGAGCAAAGGTACCGAAAGCACTCACCATCTTTTGGAAGGGACTTGATGAATTGCTTAATGAGACCCAACTTAATGTGGAGAGGTGGTAATAGAATTTTATCACAAGGTACCAAGCTCTCATGAAGAACATTTTTCTCACTGGGTCTCAAATACTCCCGAATTGGCCAGTCTTTTTTCCCCCAGTGTAGGTCGCGGGCCCGTCTATCCCACAAGCAAAGGAAGCAGGGATATTTGGTGAAACCGGATTGCTGCCCTAATAGCATGGATAGAATTTTAAAGTCTCCACAAATCATCCACTTATGCTCATCATAACGAATCTTCTGAAGAATCAGGGCCAAATTCTCGTATTTTTCTTGGAGAATAACAGAGTGAGCAATAGGAACTGAAGCGAATGTGTTGCCATTATGAAGAAGAACACCTTTTATGCTGTCTTTTGACGAATCAATGAACAGCCGCCATTCAGCAGGATCATACTTGAGTTTAAACTTTTCCATCACTCCGTATATATCGTTGCAAAATACCAAATCTTCCTCTTTGCTGAAATACTTCAAAAATTGTGTCTCGCGGTTGCGGTACCAATAAAAAGTTGTTCCTGGTGACAATAGATTTTTCTGTTTAAGCCGAGAACCTAGCAGTTGGGCAGCATCTTTTGGGAGTCCTAAATCCCGGACTAAATCATTCAATTCAGCTTGAGAGAAAAGTTCAGGTTTCGGATCTGGTTCAGTTTCAAACTCGGAAGTACTGGACTCATCGGGAAAAGCCATCTGATGAGTCTCATCATGATCAGAACTGTCCACACAAATATGATCCAAAGATTTTGGTGGTTCAGGCACAGGTACTTCGTTGCTATGAGGCATAGGCCTAATTGCTGAGGGAAGGTTGGGGTAACTTATTACGTTCTTATTTTTTAAGTTGTATCCCTTCACAATGCAAGAGCAAAAATAGCAGTCACTGCTGTGGTCTCTTTGTTCACGCTATATCATAGGTATTCCAAAACGAAATGCTTGTTTTTTACCTTTCATCCATAAGCGTAGATCTTCCTCACATGTCTTGCACACTTTGTGAGGAGCCCACGGTTTGTCTTGATCGCCTAACTTCAAACCGAAATAGGCGAAATATACTTTTTTAATAAATGCAGAAATGTTCCTCTGCCGCTTTTTCACGGTATATTCCCCAAAAATAAAACAAAAACTGTTCGGAGAGTTGACGCAACCTCTGGCTCTGTGAGCCATCACAAATACACAGCACTGCAAACTACAACTGTAGTGAACCACTTCGGAATAAAGCTGGATTACGACTGAGCAAACAAAAGGTAATAATGAACTTGCAAGAAACTGAAATTTGACAGGAACGTTCATGTCGCAACCACCGTGTTTGAGCGAGCGAACGAGGCGAGGCGAACAGGAAAGAACATGCGCCAGCGCGAGTACTGGATTTAGCCCCCCGCCTCCCAATTGTCCTGTTAATGTATAAAATGAATACAAAACACTCTAAAATATCATGAGGGAGTGTTTCTAGTTAGTTAACCATTACAACCTCTATTTTGGGCCAAGAAAATAAACTGCAGTCGGCTAAAAAGAAATTATGTGAACATTCCTTATATGGGTAAGAAATCTAATTTTGCAAGAAAACGTGACGTGATGGAACATTTTGGCTATTTTTCCTGGATTCAGCACCCCAAAATCTATAGGAATCAGTTGCAAAACTGGAGGCAGTTTTTTGGTAGTGTACCTGTGCTATTTCTGTTTGTGTTTGTACAGTAAATAAGTTTGATCCATGATGTGTGAGAATGTGCATGTTAAATGAAAATGAAAATAGGACCTCTTAGAGCTTCTTATATCTGTAGAATAAGATTCTCTAGAGTACATATTTAATTGATGTGAATGAATGGGAAGATCTTCAATGTGTGATAATGTTTTGATATATTTAGATATCATATATATTGTGTGAATTTGCATGATATCACAAAAACTGAAGGAAATGCAGATAGAAATGGAAACTGAATTGCATGTCAAAGTCAAAGCAAGTTTATTTGATTTAAAAAAATAAAAAGGTTAAGGGAAAAAAAATTAAAAAGTGACCCATATAGAATTGATGTTATTAAAGAAGTGTGCAGCAAATGTCCTGTTACAAGTAGAATAGGTAAAAGAAATGCCAAGATTGATTAACTAAATTAGTATCATTGATTGAGATAAATTTAAGATGTAGATAAATTTCCTGTGCCAGAGATTAATCAATCCATTATTATTATGCTGTTTGTGTTGAATAAAGTGTCAACAAAGAGAGGCTGTAAACAATGACAATTGAATTTCTAATTGATTTAAATTCTATGTTTTTTTGAAAATTTCTTGAGCACAATTCTGTTTGTCATGACCTATCTATATTTGTTCCTTTGTGTCTGGATTTCCTTCCTTTGTGAGCTGATATGACTTTGTTAATCAGATAGTGATATTACTGACAATATTCAAAGTAATGTGAGTCAAACCATTACCTGAGATAAGAGAGCTTTCCTAAGAATTTTTGGTGAACAATTGAAATGAGTTTAATTTAATTGTCATAAACTGTCAGTTATGTTTTGATGTTTGTTACCCCTTAAGTAATTACTACTACTACTGAGCATTTGTATGGCACTACAAGACGTATGCAGCGCTGCACAGACATGTAAAAAACAGTCCCTGCTCATCAGAGCTTACAATTTAGTCAAGACAGACAACACAGGTATAGACAGGGATACATATAGGGGGAATGGTAAAGAAGCAAGGAGATCAAGTGAGTCAAGATCCAAAAACAGCAGCAAAAAGGTGAGTGTTCAGCTTGGATTTGGAAAGGGTCAGAGAAGGCGCCTGGCGTACAGACACAGGTAGTTTGTTCCTGGTGTAAGTTGAAGCAAGGTGAAAGGAGCAAAGTCTGGAGTTAGCAATAGAAGAGAAGAGCACAGATAGAAGCAATTTGCCAGAAGAGCGGAGTTCCCGAGGGGGGGGGGGGTGTAGGGAGAGATAAGAGAAGAAAGGTAGAGAGGAGCTGCAGAGTGAATACACTTATAGGACAGCATGAGAAGTTGAAATGGATGCGGAAATGGATAGGGAGCCAGTGAAGTAACTTGAGAAGAGGGGTAATATGGGCATGATGAGGCTGGCAGAAGATTAGCCGTGCAGCAGAGTGTTGAACAGATTGAAGGGGAGAGAGATGATTCAAAGGAGACCAGCAAGGAGTAGGTTACAGTAGTCAAGACAGGAGGTGATTAAGGAGTGGATAACTGTCTTAGTAGTGTGTTCAGAAAGGAATGGGCAGATTTTGTTGATGTTATAGAGAAAGAAACGGCAGGTCTTAGCTCTCAGAAGGATGTGTGTGGAGGTGGAGGTGGAGGTGGAGAAGGAGAGAGAGGAATCAAAGACAACCCCAAGGTTGCAAGCTGAGGAAAAAGGGAGGAGTAGATAGTTATCCACAGAGACTGAGAAAGGAGGAAGAGGAAGAGGAGGGGAGGTTTTAGGGGGAAAAATAAGAAGCTCAGTTTTGGCCATGTTCAATTTCAAGTGGCAGTGAGACATCCAAGCAGCAATGTCAGAAAGGCAGGCAGAGATCCAGGTCTGGATTGCTGGAGATATTTCAGGCATAGAGAGGTAGATCTGGTAGTCATTGGCATAAAGATGATATTGAAAGCCATGGGAAGAGATGAGCACACCAAGGGACTCGGTATATAGAGAGAAAAGGAGCGGACCCAAGACAGATCCTTGGGGTACAACAACCGAGAGCGGAATAGCAGCAGAGGAGGAGCCACCAGAACAAATCCTGAAAGAGCGATGGGAGAGATAAGAGGGGAGAACCAGGATAGTACAGAGCCCTTAAAACCAAGCGAGGACAGGGTATCAAGGAGAAGGTTGTGGTCAACAATGTCAAAAGCAGCAGAGAGGTCAAGAAGGATGAGATCAGAGTAAAGGCCCTTGGACTTTGTCAAGAGCTGTTTCAGTAGAGTGTAAAGATGAAAACTAGATTGTAAAGGATCCAGGAGGGTATGAGAGGAGAGGAAGTCAAGGCAGCGGCGGTGAATCAGATGAACTATACGTTATATATTGTCACTGTTGGAAAATAAATTACAAACATAATTAGTGATATGCATATGTAAGTTTTGCACCTGTTAAGAGAGGTGTGTTTATTAGGCCACATGCTAACTTTAATTTGATAGATAAAGAGAAAAATTAAGGAATCTAGATGCAAAATAGAAGTATGTTGCAAGCTATCTTGGTCTCCATATAGGTAAATAAGTTGTATTAATTTAGTGCTAGCAGTAGATGTATTGTAATTAATTACAATTAGATCAGATAAGATAATTCTGTTCGGTAATTCTATACTACCATTAATAGTTGTACATGTTTGCCATTGTGGGGAATCAGAAGAATGCAAATTATATATTATATGCACTGAGCCTTATGGGCCGAAGACGACAACAACAACTGTGAATTAAAGGAAGGCAGCAATGCTACTGGAAGCCAGATTGGAGCAATGCTACAAAAAGATGTATGTGTAGCCATGATGCCTAGGTGGACAGTTACTGATACTCTCTGTCTAAGATGTGCATAGTGCAGCTCAGAATGAAAAAGAGAATGCTGCTGGAGAACTTGCAGTTGTGACCAATGTTGTGATGTGGTTGTGGGTTCAAATTCTCAAACTTCTAAAACATCTATGAAGGACAGTTGGCCACTGTCAGCATATTGTGCATGCAAGAATAATTGGTAAAGCTTTGCTTTCGTTACACATTCTTATTGAGATTCTTGCAAGGGCAAACAGTGTCACATAGTTTTGATTAATTTTTTTTTTTTTTAGTGCCATCAAGTCAGTGTTGACTCATAGCGACCCAGCTACCTCTGGGTTTTCTTGGCAATGTATCACCGGAAGTAGATTGCCAGCCTTTTCTTCCGAGGCAATGGAGGGTAAAGTGACTTGCCCAAAGTCACAAGGAGTGCCAGTGGGAATTAGTTTAATTAATTGGGATTAATTTTTAGGATGCTGTAATCCTTTTTCTGTATTGTCAAATGGACTATATACTGTAGCTATAAAGACTTCTTCCAACCAACAAGATGAAGTTCACCCATAGACCAGCTGTGTGAAATGAAGTGGAAGGTGTTTACAGCTGTGGCAAAAGATATATTTTATTTATTTATTTATCGATACATTTCTCTATTTATTTTAGACATGGACATGTTTTATAGTGATTCTCTATTGAATCGGAGGGGATGACTGTAGGGAGGGTCTTGAAATGGGGTACCAGAGACCTCTGGAAGAGTTTAATATGGAGAATAGCTTAGATTCACTAGCAGCCTGGAGAGATATGTGTACCCAAAACCAAGGCCATGTTTAGCAGAAAGGGATAGAATTATTTTTGTTTCTCTTAATTCAGCTGAGCAATATGCTTGTGCTTACTTTGTCCTATATCATCACTTGTAACATGCAGTTAAAGAAAAGTGGTGTTGATAATGCAGTTTTTCTCTCAATAAAGGAGGTGCTCTGGGCTAGCCAGAGAGAAGGAGATTTACAGGACCTGCTCAAGTTTGCAGAACTGTGGTTCCCCTCCCCTTAAGGCCTTAAGAGTACTGTCTTTTTATATCATTCTCTGTGTATGCGTTCTTATTTGTTTTGCATTTAGAGAATTAAAGTCAAGAACCAAGATCAGTTATTTGGTAGCCCACTGAGAAGTAGGCCATGGGTAAAGAAATGTCCTTCCTTCATAAACCATGTAAATGCTTTTGAATATCTGACCCATGCTATTTCTTGCCTAGTTTCCCTGGTTTCCCAGTTCTGGTCACTGTGGCAGAGTGACCACCCTTCTCCTTTTGCAGCCGGGCTGCCATACAAACTCCTCTGGTGACAGCGACCTGCCCACTGGAGAGTTCAACAAGCAGCACTGAAGAAAATGTGGCTGAAACATTGAGGATGACCTAAGGAACCAACAACTGACCATCGACGAGGCCAGAAATATCTCCACTGATCGCCAAGGTTGGAAGCGTATTGTGAATAACACGTGGAATCAATGGCACCTACAGCAGCATATTGGTTGAGAGGACAACCTGCTCCCCAAATGCCAGCTAAGGATTAAAGAAGAAGAAGAAGAATATCCGACCCATAGATTCTGTTATAGATACTTGTCTGCTATTCATCTTTAAGAACAGGGAGAACAATTCAATGCATTGTGTTTATATTTTATGCCAATGGACTTTAACAGCAACTGTGTTCTCCCATGGAGGGTCCTAGAGACTATTCTCTGATGTTTTTGTGTGTCATTGAGTCAATGCTGACTTCTGGCGACCCATCTTCTGGATTTTCTTCGCAAAGCGTGACCTCTACCCAACTATTTTTCAAACAGAGAGAACCCTTCTACCTGTCTCCTACAAAAGAATGAGTCTGATTTACAAATACAACATCTAGTTTTAGTATATCTATCACAAACTTTCATGTAGTTCTTAAAAAGTGTTAGTGCAAGCCTTCCATTTCTTGCAGTGGGCAAAGGTAAAGTAGCATTCACTCTGAAAAATCCCAGAATTGTAATGTTGGGAGGGGGGAGGTGTTGACGTTTGCTTATGTGATCATTCATGGAGAGGACAATATTGAAGCCAGTTTCTATAGGTAAAGTATGTTTTACCAACTTAATTAGGCTTTTTGAAACTTTTCCACCTATGATGTAGGTACAGCTTTTATCAGGAGGCATTTTTGAGGTTGGGGGGGGGGGCAAAATAACCTGTGTAGATTTCATTTTTAAATCGATGTGGGTAATTTTTTTCTTTAAATGTTTACCAACAAGATAACAAAAACGGGTGCAGATAGTACAGCAACTCTGTACACAAGTCAATAATCAAAGAGTAAAAAGGACCTTAAGGGAAAAATTCAAATAAATAATAAATAGATAACCAGGGATTTATACTAACAATGCAACAGCTGGAAAAGGAGGAATTTGGAATATCACTCCCAGCAAAAGCATCATGATAGTGAAGAAAGTAACATAGGAAATCATCTTCACTCATTAGCAGAAGTAGAAGAGGAAGCCAGAAAAGAAGATAAAAGAATATAAGCCAGCCATCAAAAAATTGCTGGAAAGCTATGAGCACAAACACTCATGGTCTAAGAAGTAAAGCCCTAATGGTGCAAGCGGACTTGGACATTGTGGCTATTACAAAGATGTGGTTCAATGAATCTCATGAATGAAATACAGCCATACAAAGCTATAACATGTTCAGGAGGATTATTTTCTTCAACATTTAGAATCTGATCTTCTCAATAAAATGTTTTAAAATGGCCCACAAGATCGTACATCCATCAAATAGCATAAAACACAGATAAAATAAACAAAACACAGGACGTATAGAGAGAGCCAGAGGGGGGAATTGGGCACGGATGCCTTGTGGGGCTGCACGTCCCGCAACCCGTGTTTGTAAATAACCTCCATAGTCTTTCTCAAGATTTATGTCCACAGGGAGAGTTTAACATTTAATAAACTTGATACATTCTTTTTCAAAACCAACATGAAAGCAGTATATATGCCATCAATTACATAAATATACAAAGCAATATGCGCCTTTGGGTCAATGCTGACTCCTGGCAATCCCACAGCTCCTGGGTTTTCTTGGCATTTGTATACCTAAAAGATATTAATGTACAAGAAACAAAACATTGACAAAGGAAAGGAAGCTGTAGAACTAGAAAACAGAATATGAAGTTGCGAGAAGGTAGAATTAGGGGCAAGATCCGGAAACATTTTTTCACGGAAAGGATGGTAAATGCCTGGAATGCTTTTGGATCCTGATCCCTCACTCTCTTGTTCATCACTTATGTGTAGCTTACCATACTCTAGTCCCCAGTTTTGTGATGTTTTTCATCTTGATTAGACAGTAAGCTCTGATGAGCAGGGACTCTCTCTTCCATCTACATGTGCAATGCTATGTGCTCCTTGTGGGACTATACAAATGATAAGTAGTGATAGAACAACTTCCAGAGGAGGTAGTGGAGACAAAAACAAAGATAGTCTTCAAAAAGGAGTGAGATATACATAAAGAATTCCTCAACAGCAAGAGGCTGGAAACCAAGCATTGCGCACTCTACCACAAAACAGCAGAGCAAGGAGTCCCTAAAACTAAAAATGAAATCTACTTACCCTTCTTTCTTTGGCACTGAGAATATTTACAGAAAGGAATCACACACTTCCCTCCTCAGGTCTTTGACCTGCATAAGAAAGATTTGTTCACTTACTTATTTAGTAAATAAAACATCACCAAGGGTATAAGGCTTGGGATAGAGACCCACCTTCAAGAGCAGAAGAAGCCTTCCTGAGTATGTCTTGGTGCATGTCCCTGGGAGTAAGAGGCGGGTAGTGTGTCCTTTTATGGGTGGTTATAGTTAAGGATGCACATATAATTGTGATGCTGTTAAGGGACAATTTTATGATGTCGTGGAATGACACACTTATTCCACTGGGTTCTTTTCTCTACAGCATTTTGTAGGTCTCCTGGATCAGCTCTAATTGGAGTCTACTTGAGCAGATGCAGCTTGCCTTATGCAATAAGTACAATCTCATTATACGATACAGAGAAAAACAGTGAACATAAGAACATAAGAAATGCCATACTGGGTCAGACCAAGGTCCATCAAGCCCAGTATCCTGTTTCCAACAGTGGCCAATCTAGGTCATACGTACCTAGCAGTTTCCCCAAAAGACACAGGTTCCACAATGCTTGTACTGGGTCAAGCATTGATATCCTGGGTCCCTTCTTAATAATGGTTTATGGACCTTTCCTCCAGGAACTTGTCCAAACCTTTTTTAAACCCAGCTACACTAACAGCCTTTACTACATCCTCCGGTAACAAATTCCAGAGTTTGATTACACATTGAGTGAAAAAATATTTTCGTTTATTAGTCTTAAATAGTTTACCCTGTAGCTTCATTGCATGTCCCCTAGTCTTTCTATATTCTGATAACGTAAACAATCGATCTACGTTTACCCGTTCCACTCCATTCATTAATTTATAGACCTCTATCATATCTCCCCTCAGCCGTCTCTTTTCCAGGTTAAAGAGCCCTAACCTTTTTAGCCTTTCTTCATAGGAGTATCCTTCCATCCCCTTTACCATTTTGGTGGCTCTTCTCTGAACCTTCTCCAATAATGCTATATCCTTTTTAAGATACGGCGACCAGAATTGCACACAATATTCAAGGTGCGTTCACACCATGGAACGATATAAAGGCATTATAATATCCTTTGTTTTATTTTCCATTTCTTTCCTTATGAAACCTAGCATTCTATTTGCTCTCTTGGCCGCCACTGCACACTGGGCGGAGGGTTTTAACATGTTATCCACAATGACGCCTAAATCTTTTTCCTGGGTGGTGGTTGCTAATGTGGAACCTTGCATCGTGTAACCATAGTTTGGATTGTTCTTCCCTAGGTGCATAACTTTGCACTTGTCCACATTAAATTTCATTTGCCATTTTGATACCCAGTCTTCCAATTTATCAAGATCCTCTTGCAATTTTCCACAATCCTCTTTGGTTTTAACAACTTTAAATAGTTTTGTGTCATCTGCAAATTTGATAACCTCACTCGTTATTCCACTTTCCAGGTCATTTATGAATATGTCAAAAAGCAGCGGACCCAGCACAGATCCCTGGGGTACACCACTATTTACCTTTCTCCATTGGGAAAATTGGCCATTTAGCCCAACCCTCTGCTTTCTATCTTTTAACCAGTTCCTGATACACAGTAGTACACTGCCTCCTATCCCATGACTCTTTAGTTTTGCCAAACGTCTCTGATGAGGGACCTTGTCAAAGGCTTTCTAAAAGTCCAGATACACTATATCAACTGACTCACCTTTGTCCACCTGTTTATTCACACTTTCAAAACAACATAACAGATTAGTAAGACAAGATCTTCCTTGTCTAAAGCCATGTTGGCTGTCTCCCATTAGGCCATGACTATCTACATGCTGAGTAATTTTATTCTTTATGATGGTTTCTACCATTTTCCCGGTACTGACGTGAGGCTCACCGGTTTGTAGTTTCCCGGATCACCCCTGTAATCCTTTTTAAAAATTGGTGTTACATTGGCGATTCTCCAATCTTCAGGTATTAGAGATGATTTTAATGATAGTTCACAGATTACTAATAGCAGGTCTGCAATCTCATATTTCAGTTCTTTCAACACCCTTGGATGTATACCATCCGGCCCAGGTGATTTGCTACTGTTCAGTTTATCTAATAGTTGTAATACATCTTCCCGCTGTATCGATATTTCCTTCAATTCTTCTGCACCTTTAAATACCACTTCAATCATGGGTAACATCCCTTCATCTTCCTCACTAAAGACCAAAGCAAAGAATTCATTCAGTCTCTCCGCTATCACCTTGTCGCCTCTTAGTGCCCCTTTAACTCCTCTATCATCTAATGGACCAACTGACTCTCTCACAGGTTTTTTGCTATGAATGTACTTGAAAAAAATCTTTATTTCGCGTTTTTGCTTCTGCAGCAAGCTTCTTCTCAAATTCTCCCTTTGCCTGCTTTATCAATGCCTTGCATTTGACTTGCCAATGCTTGTGCTGTTTCCAGGTTTCGTCATTTGGCTCTTTTTTCCATTTCCTGAAAGATGCTTTTTTGGCAACAACAGTCTCTCTGACCTCACCTTTAAACCATGCTGGCAGTTTTTTGGACTTCCTTCCACTTTTCTTAAAGTGTGGAATACAGCTGGTCTGGGCGTCCAAGATAGTATTTTTCAACAACACCCAAGCTTGATGTAAGTCTTTAACCTTTGCAACTGCTCCTTTTAGTTTTTCTTAACTATTTTCCTCATTTTATCATAGTCTCCCTTTCGAAAGTTAAAAGGTAGTACTGTGGATTTCCTTACTATCCCTCCTCCACAAATTAAATCAAAGGCGATCATGGTATGATCACTATTGCCAAGTGGCCCCAACACCCTTATCTCTTGCACTAGATCTGGTTTTCCACTAAGGACTAGGTCTAATATGGCTTCCCCTCTGGTCAGTTCATGAACCAGCTGCTCCAAGAAGCAGTCATTTATGTCGTCTAGGAACTTTATCTCCCTAGCATGTCCTGCCGTGACACTGACCTAGTCGATACTGGGGTAATTGAAATCACCCATGATTATTACTGTGCTGTAACTTTTGTCAGCTTCCTTGATTTGTTTGAGCATTTCATCAACCATTTGTTCATTCTGGCCAGGCGGTCGATAGTACACCCCCACTGCCATCGCCTTCCCCTTTTTACATAGAATTTCAATCCATAGAGATTCTACAGCAATTTTTGTTTCCTGCAAAACTTTAATCCTTTCTGATTCAATACCCTCTCTAACATAGAGTGCAACCCCTCCACCAATTTGATCAGCTCTATCATTATGATAAAGTTTGTACCCAGGTATCACAGTGTCCCACTGGTTGTCCTCCTTCCAACATGTCTCTGATATTCCAATCATATCTAACCTCTCATTTAGTGCTATATATTCTAACTCATATTATTTTTTAGACTTCTAGCATTTGCATACAAGCATTTTAGAGACTGTATTTTATTCATAGTAATTTAGCTATTGGTAGACATGGGTAATTTGGGATCTTTAAGCTCTGTCTGCTCCATACTCGAGGGCATTTGGGCTACTTTACTCTTTTTTGGAACCTCTCTGCTTTTGGTAGTATCCTTCAAGGATACATTTTTCTGATCCATCCGCTCTTGGGTGACTGTTGGCTTTCCCCTATTATCTAGTTTAAAAGCTGCTCTATCTCCTTTTTAAAGGTTAATGCCAGCAGCCTGGTTCCATCCCGGTTAAGGTGAAGCCCATCCCTTCGGAAGAGCCCCTCCTTTCCCCAGAATGTTCCCCAGTTCCTAACAAATCCAAAACCCTCATCTCTGCACCATTGTCTCATCCACGCATTGAGACTCCAGAGCTCTTCCTGCCTTTTGGGTCCTGTAAGTGGAAAGGGAAGCATTTCAGAGAATGTTACCCTGGAAGTTCTGGATTTCAACTTCCTACCTAAAAGCCTAAATTTAGCCTCCAGAACCTCCCTACCACATTTTCCTATGTCATTGGTACCGACATGTACCAAGACAGCAGACTCCTCCCCAGCACTATCTAAGACCTTATCTAGGTGGCGAGTGAGGTGCCATATTTAATATTTACTGAAAGCTTAATTCAAAGTCCACCACTCCACCTCTGTGTTTAATCCAGACAGAGTTGTAGAATGAAGCATATAAATCCATTTTTGCTCTTTATAATGCAACTGGTTATAATTACAGTTACAGTTGCATTATAAAGAGCAAAAATGGAATTATATGCTTCATTCTACAGCTCCGTCTGGATTAAGCACAGAGGTGGAGTGGTGGACTTTGAATTAAGCTTTCAGTACAATGTGTGTCATCTGTCATCATTTAATTCATATATTTAATATGTAAGCAACAATTATGTGAGGGGGCCTCCCCCTTTCATAGTTCACCCAGTCATTGAAACATCAGTCAATGGATGGGGGCTATGCACTAGTGCTTCTTCTGGAACCCTGCAATCCACTATGTATCAACGTGTCTAGTGATTATGACCCTCTCTCCAGGGGCTGTGAGTACTGAGTCCCCAGCATCTCCAGCTGTCGCTGACCCAGGGAGCAGAAGACTTGAGCTAGAAACTGAATCCAGGTCCTTCTGCATGGCGGTGCACGGTACGGACACTGACCTACCAGGCCGGCTCTCTGTGCCTAGTTTTATAGCCATCCAACCTTACTAACCTAACTGATTCCTCTGCATATCTATTTTTGATGTTGTGTGTTGAAGAGCAGTGCTGTGCCTTTTGGAAATATAGGCTAACACGGTCAGAGGTCAGTGTGTTCCCTGAGAGAATCATGGTTTCCTTTTAACTTAGTACGATGTATAACACTAAATTAAATCATCTAGAGCCTTAGGATTCTGTAACCATTATCGGAACCCATGAAGTCTTCTGTAAGGACAGCTCACTTGGCCATACCCTGGAGGAAAGGCAGAATAGGGGAGATATTGAAGATATAGTTAAATATTTCCAAGGTATAAATGTACAGGATGCAGGCCTCTTTCAACAGGAAGAGGGCACTGGGATGAAGAGTCATATGAGGGTGGAAGGGGTGAACTCAGGAATAATCTAGGAAATATTTCTTTACATGAAAGGCGGTGAAGGCTGTAGACAAAATGACGGTATCTGAATTCAAGAAGTACAGAGAATCTCAGAGAGAGAGCAAGAGATGGTAGAGCTGAGCAGTTGGTGTTGATGGGTGGATTGTATAAGCTGCATGGTCTTTATTTACTGTCATGTTCTATGTTTCTGTGTACTACAGCTTCACCACTCTGAATGATCCTGATCTCAGATGTTAAGCAGGGATAGGCCTGGTTAGGGCCATACCAAGGGCTGTGCAAGAGGTGCGGCAGCATAGGGCACGAGCACAAAAGGGGACGCTGATATCATTACTGAACCTAGCTGGATGGAGAAGAGCACCAGATTCGTTAGTCACACAGGGTGCATTTCTAACTTGGTATGGTCCTGGGCCTGGTTAGTACTTGGACAGGAGATCACCTTGGAATACCAGGTGTTATAGACTTACTATGCATAAGAAAGGCCCGACAATCTACTTCCGGTTGCACCTTGCCAAGAAAACCCAGGGGCTGAGGGGCTGGGTCGCAAGGCATCAGCATTGACTCGGTGACACACAACACACATGGTTCTGTGTTTGGTTGTAACATAAGGATACCTACAGTCACACCTACAGTACTGCCATGATACATTTCATTCTATTATTTCATGGACAATTTGGTTGATGATGTTAGTTCTCTGAGTTAAACCGAACACACACACGTTTGTTTGATGAGTTATGCAAGAGTAACTCTGACTGTTATATATTTAGCCTGACATGCAAATGAGCTTCATAGCAAGGCAGCAGTTGTGTAGAAGCTGAGAGCTCATTAAATCCATCTTTTTCCCGTTCTGCTGCAAAACATCTCTGAAGTTCTGAGTATCCGTATAAGTAGTAGACTGGATGGATCAGTATGTTAAGAAGTTAAATATACAGAGATTAAAATTTAGTGTATGGTCAATATATAATTGGAAAAGTTTAACTTAGACCATTTCAAATCATACATATGTTGAGCAACTTTATTTTTTTAAGGACACTCCTAAATAGCCATGTATAACTTGAAACATTTAAGTTAGATATTTCCAGTTACTGTATATGTTCTATTTGTACAGGCTGCTTGGACATCTAATTTAATAAAACAAAAAAAACACTCAACTATAACAAAAAGTAGGCTTATATCCAATTGTGGAATCAATTTATCAAAACATTCGCTGTTAAACACCATCAAAATATTCTTTATAGAAGAAGGTCTCAGCATTAAACAGTCCAGTGAATTCTGTGACATATAAATCACTAACACCGATTCTCACATGCCCCAGTGAGAATGGTGTTAAACAGTGAATGTTTTGATAAATTGATTCCACAATTGGATATAAGCCTACTTTTTGTTATAGTTGAGTGTTTTTTTGTTTTATTGATTTAGGACACTCTAGTAGTGACCGGGGTAATTTTTGATGGACATCTAATTTATGCATTTAACTGAATATCATGTATAAGTGAGACCGTTAAGTGTTGTAGCCCCCAGCCTGCTTCAGTTTCCATCCCCTTTTCGGATGATTAATTTTGGCTGTATAATGATTTATGCATTTAAATTTATACATTGAAATGGCCTGAATATGTCTAAAAAAGCCACTTGTGGTCAACCTCGCTGTCATTTAATACGTTATTATATCTGTTGGTGAATATGTTTAAGCCTCAGTTCTCATTGGTATCTTCCTGTGATGCTGGTATATGATTTTTCTCAGAGCTTTTTTCACCTCCTGGTTCCTCAGGCTGTAGACGATAGGGTTGAAAACTGGCGTTACCATAGAGTAGAAGACAGACATCACTTTGTCCCAGTGAAACGTTATCCTTGCAGTGGGTCGGACATACATAATAGTCAGTGTCAAGAAGTAGACACTTACAACAGCAAGATGAGAAGTGCAAGTAGAAAAAGTTTTTTGACGCCCAAATGGGGATTGAATGTGTAAGACAGTAGAGATGATGTGAACATAAGATACCATAGTAAACAGAAAAGAGGAAAGTATTATAGTCCATAAAAATGTGAAAGACATTATTTCAACCAAAGAGGTGTCACTACAGGAAAGGTTTAGCAGTGGGGCAAAATCACAGAAGAAATGGTCAATGTTTTGAGAACCACAGAAATAGAAGGTAGAGATCCAAACAGTTGGCATTAAGGGAGCAAAAAGTCCAGTAGTCCAAGCAAAGATTGCGAGATAGGCACTGACCCTACTGGTCATAATAGTTGTGTAATGCAATGGGTGACAGACGGCTAAATAGCGATCATAGGACATCACAGCCAACAGGAGGATCACAGTTGCCCCAAAGCCAAATATGAAGTAAAACTGAGTAAGACAGCCCTGGACTGAGATTGTTTTATTCCCTGTTACCAGACTAGCCATCATTTTGGGGATGAAGGTGGTGGTGTACCACACTTCCAAGAATGAGAAGTTGGAGATGAAAAAGTACATGGGCTCGTGGAGACGTGGCTCCACTCTGACCGTGCCAATAATTATGCCATTGGCTATGATGGTGAAGATGTAGATAGCCAGAAAGAAGGTAAAGAGGACAATCTGCAGCTGGGGGACGACAGTGAACCCCACCAGAATGAATTCGGTGACTTTAGATTCATTCATCCTTCCCATTACTTCACGGCTCAGGTCTGTTGAGGAGAAGGACATTAGAATAGACAATAAGTGCAAGCAACATTAGCTTAATGAGCAGAGCAGAGAGCAATGAATCTGTAGATCCCTGGTCTCATTATTCTGAAGCATATTATTGTAACGAATTGAATCCTCTTTCTTTCTACCTTTATGCATGTCTCTGTTTTTCTTTTTTATTTCTTTCTCGTCTCTTTGTCTCTGGTACTTTTTCTGTAAAAGCAAAGATTATGAGAGCAATCTGTTCATTTCCTGTTTTGCAATAGGACAGACAGGACATTAACCTGTCTTTTCTGTCAGCAGTTCTCTGTGTTTCTTTCTATGTATATTGTATCACAAATTGTCAGCACAGAAAAGGCACAAAAACTGAGTGGAGGATACAAGGTGAATCGGGAGAGCACTGAGAAAGTGCAAAGGGAAGTGGAGGTTTTCCTGTGTTTAATCAATAACCACTTTTTTTATCTTATCATCCTGTGTTTGATCTCTTTATTGAATTATTTAAAATTACACTTGCATGTGCAGATACAACACAAATACCAAAACATAACCATTCTGAACTATATATCCAATCTGTAATAGAATCTCTTAACACCCCCCCCCCCCCTCCCACGGGAATATAAAGCTATTTAAATTTTTTGCATTGGTTGCTTTTTTATGGATGTGTATCAGTTATAACCTAAAACCAGAATCCCTAGTTATAATGTCTCTCAACTTTAATGCAGTGAGGCAGCAACAGTCCTTGGTCTGAAACCATGCAGCAGAGGGTCCTTCTAGAATCCTGCAATCATGGGCCCTAAATCCAACCATTAGGTGTCCTCATTGCATGATAACTCTGACGTCTTGTCTTCATGGTGAATGCCGACCCTGCAGCATCCCCTGGCCAACCCAGGGGAAAGATGATCTGAGCCAGGAACTAAATCTCAGCCCCTGCGTATAGCAGAGTATTACAACATAAGAAATGCCATACTGGGTCAAAGCAGAAGCCCATCAAGCCCAGTATCCTGTTCAAAACAGTGGCCAATCCAGGTCACAAGTACTTGTCAGGTTCCCCAAAACTAGGCAGATTCCATGCGTCTTATCACAGGAGTAAGCAGGGGATTTTCCCAGTCTCCTCTAATAATGGTTTATGGACTTTTCTTCCAGAAAGTTGTCCAAGCCTCTTTTAAACCCAGACACACAAATAATTTTTACTACAGCCTCCTGTAACGAATTCCATAGTTTGATTAGGTGTTAAGCAAAAAAATATTTTCTCAAATAGTCTTAAATGTGCTACATTGCAGCTTCACTGCATGTCCTCTAGTCTCTCTAATTTTTGGAGGAGTAAACAACCGATCTACTTTACCCTTTCCACTCCACTCATTATTTTATATATCCCTATCATGGCTCCCCTTAGACGTCTCTTTCCAAGCTGGAAAAAAAAATCGAAAACACAATCCAGGTACTTTAGAGACTCTAAACTTCATAATATACAAAAATAAATAAATAAAATCTCTGGATACTCTCTCACATCATATAATTCACTGCAAGGGATACTTCATTCCAAACATGAGAAAAAAGACCTCTTTCTGGCTCCCCTCCCAGCCAATCACTGCTTACCCAATCACCCATTGATCTAATTCATAAAAAAAAAATACTCCCCATTCAGTACTACTGTTGAACCCATGCAGTCCCAAAATATCCACACTGGTTTGAAGAGAAATCCTTTTCAACATCAGAGAGAGGTGTTTTGTTTTGTTTTCTTTTGGGGGGGGAGTGCAAATTTCTGGGACTGTGATAGAAGCTATGTTTGCTCCTTGCCTTGCAAGTTTATATATTCAGGTGTTTGAAGAAAACTCCTAGGTATATCATTCTCCTTTCCTGAAATATATTTTGATTTGGAAGAGGTTTATCGATTATATATTTAACCATGGGCAGGAACAGAACTCCATTTAAAATCATTTTTGGACAAGATAAATGTGTGTGCGATTTGATATGCATTATCAGCAGAAAATTATTTTCCTGGATGTATTAATAAATGGAGACTAAATGTTTTGGAGATCACTATTTATTCCAAACCTACAGATCGTCATGCTTTGTTAAGATGTAATCGTTTTCAGCCAGTTCTCTGAAGGACCGTCTCCAATATTCTCAATTCGTGTTGTATCAGCGAATCTATTCTACGCCTCAGACAATAAGTTTCAGGTTGAACAGTCGAAAAATAAATTATTGGAAAGAGGTGATCCGCGTGGTGTAATGGAGAAGGCATGTAAGCGAGCAGGTTATAATCATCGTGAGTGGCTACTGGAACCATCAATAGATGGTTTAAATAAGAACGACGAAATATTTGCAGCATTCTTGTGTCTACTAAGGTAGCATCTACATAGAGACGCACTGGAGAGTATTGCAGGTGCATTCATGTTTTGGACAGGTTTGCAGGGGAAAGAACTTAGGGGATCTATTGTATCAGCATGGTGTTGCCACCTGTAGAAGAAGCTAGCACAATGCGGGGTTGGCCATTTTAAATGCAGATGTCAAGTCTGTCAAGTGCTACAATGTAACTAAATAGTGAGCCCTGGGAAATAATAGCAATGTATCAATTTGTTACAATTCTCATGGTTTCTAAACTACTTCAAAGCGAATCCCAATGGACTACTCACAAGTGACTTGAGGAAGCCTCAGTAGAGGGGAACTGCGTGGCTTGTAACAGCATTGCTTATATCCAGCTGCACCTCAGCACACGCTTAATACCCCCCCCCCCCCAACTTTCTCTTTCATCGGCTCCCAATTATGTTTCACAATTTTTTAGATGCATTTAAAATAAACTGAAAACACTTAACTTCAATTCGATCAAACACTGACTAGTATTGAATGGGGAGCGCTCTTTGAACCTCTTGCAAACCAAAATATATTCCAGGACAGGAGAATGGCATACCCAGGTGGGTCGCTTCACATGCCTGCATAGACAAACTTGCTAGCGATGGGGAAAACGTAGCTCTCATCACAGTCCCTGAAATTTGCAAACAAAAAACCCCCCTTCTTGATAATGGAACGATTTTTCCTTCAAAGCCTTGGAACCGCGCGGGCGGAGGAGTAGTAAGGAACGCGGAGTGGAGTTTTTATGAATGAATTAGATCAATTGTTGATGAAATTAGCAGTGATTGGCTGGAAGGGGAACTAAGAGGAGATGATTGGATGGTGAAACTGAAAGCACTTGGATTGGAGGAATTGGAAATGAGAGTTTGTAGAACGCCCTTGTTTCTAGGTGTGACGTGGAGGACGAGAGAAAAGTCGGTGTTGAGCTTCTGACTCAGCGATTACTCAACAAAGATCTTTGTCGGGCATAGGGCCTGCAAGGGATTTCCAGATAAGTGTTTGGCAACCTCTAGTTTGTGCGCATTATTCCAGGGATGATCATTATGAAAGATATGAACTGAAGTAGAAGCCTATAATGGAAAAAAGCAGGACGTGAAATGAACCGTTTTTAAAGAAAATTAAATGGTAAAGCTAACGAAGTAAATGATACATAGCAAATGGACTTAAGAATAAAACATTAATTTATAAGGGCTTGTTTTAGAAGCTGTAAAGGAATGTTGAGCGACAAAGAGCACACTGAGGTCTTTCTCTCCTTATTTTTGGAATGAGGTATCCCTTGCAGTGAATTATATGATGTAAGAGAGTGATAGAGATTTTTTTTGTATGCTATGAGAGCATTGGCAATATCGCTGAGGTACTGGGGCCAGCCCAGTTGAGGGATGGGTTTTTAAGAACTACTTTCAAAACCTTGTGTTCCCTAATTTTATTAATGGGAATTAACTGATTGCACACCTATTTTAGGCATGAAGTCATT
The DNA here is from genome assembly GCA_033557465.1 of Ichthyophis bannanicus. Lineage (NCBI taxonomy): Eukaryota > Metazoa > Chordata > Amphibia > Gymnophiona > Ichthyophiidae > Ichthyophis > Ichthyophis bannanicus. Next base: position 120,591,087 of record CM066048.1, read on the forward strand.
TGCAAGCCAAGAAAGGAACCTTTCTAAATCTTATTTCCAAAACAACAGCAGAAACTTTTGGAAAATAAATACACTTGAAAAATTTCAAGCAAAACCCTGAAAAATGTCTGTCTGCAAGTCTTTGGGTTTCAAATGCAAGAGCCCAGTCCGTGATCTAGTTTAATAATCACAGCTTCACAAGTATTTGAAGGCCAACCTTCAGTCTCCTGTGGTGGACCAAGCAAAGCATCATTCTTGTAAATTCTCCAAGTGTTGCAGGAGTTTTAGATAGTTCCTCTTGTCCTGTCTTGAAATCTACCCTGTCTTTCCCACCCTACCTGTAAGGGACATTTGTTGATATCTAGTGTGTGGCCAGGACATCACCACTAGAGTTTGGCGCTAACTGTCCATGGTGTATTAGAGTTGCAAGTGAGAGGGTTAGGAGCGCAGAGTGGGTGGAGTGAGCACCGTGTGGGCGGAACACTTATGGTGGGCAAGTAGTGCAACTGTACTCGCTGCCACCTCCATATGCTGCAGGTACCCATGCTACTGTCATGCCGCAGCAGGGCTGTGTGCTTGGCGGGAAGTGCTGAGAACATGTTTTCCATGCCCCTTGCACTTAACATGATGGTGTTGCCTTAACGTGCCATGGATTCGTGCATCATCAGTGTGCTTGGTGCAACACCACAGTGCCCACAGTGCAACACCGAAGACCATTTCAGATCTATCAAAGTTGGATTACAAACTATTGGGTATATTAAATCAACTTACACGGTCAATGGCATAAAAGCACCATCACATATTTGCAATGAATCAATTCTTACAGGGTCTCTCTGGAGTCCAATGGATTACAGGATCCGAGGCAGCATGGATTCACGAGAGTCAGTTCTTGTCATACAAATCTGATTGATTTCTTTGACTGGATGACCAGAGATTTGGACTGAGAGAGAGAGCCCTAGATGTGGTGTACTTGTATTTTAGTAAAGCTTTTGACACCGTTCCGTACAGGCAACTTATAAACAAACTGAGCACGCTAGGGATGGACCCTAAAAGTTACCGATTGGGTTAGAAATTGGATAAGTGGGAGGTGACAAAGGATTCACTCTGAGGAAAAAGAGCTCACCATTGGTGTGCCACAGGGATCGTTCCTTGGTCTGATTCTTTTTAGCATCTTTGTTAGTGATATTGCGGAAGGGCTGTCGGGTAAGATTTGCCTCTTTGCAGATTATACCAAAATCTGCAATAGAGTAGACACCCAGGAAGGAGTAGATAAATTCAGAGAGATCTAGTTAAGCTTGAAGAATGGTCGAGAATTTGGCAGTTGAGATTTAATGCTAAAAATGCAGGATCATGCATTTGGGCTACAAAAAAATCAAAGGGAGCGGTACAGTGTAGGGGGTGAAGTACTTCTGCCACAAAAGAAGAGTGGGACCTGGACATGATTGTGTCTAATGACCTTAAAGTAGCTAAACAAGTAGAAAAGGTGAGGGCAAAAGCTAGAAGGATGCTTGGGTGTGTAGGGAGGGGAATGGCCAGCAGAAAAAAGGAGTTGATAGTGCCTCTGTATAAGTCTTTGCTGAGACCTCATTTGGAATATGGTATGCAATTCTGCAGACCACACCTTCAAAAGGAGGGTGGCTACTAAAATGATTACTAGTCTCAGTTTTAGAGCATATGAGGACAGACTTAAGGATCTTAATATGTATACTTTAGAGGATAGGCGGGATAGAGGAGGTATGCCATGGAGGTATTTAAATACCTCCATGGCATAAACACACAGGAGGAGAGCCTCTTTTGATTGAAAGCAAGCTCTGCTACGAGGGGACATAGGAAGAGGGTGAAAGGGGATAAACTCGGGAGTAATATGCGGAAATATTACTTTAAGGAAAGAGTGGTAGATGCGTGGAATAGTTTTCTAGTGGAGGCAGTAGAGATGAGGATAGTATCTGAATTTAAAAAGGCATGGGACAAACACAGAGGATCTCTTAAGGAAAAAGGGGCTGTTGTAGTAGTGGTTGAGATGGAAGGACAGACTAAATAGGACATGTGGTCTTTCTGCCATCATGTTTCTATATCTGTGTATGTGCACACCGCAACACAAAGCATGGTCCTAAAAACAAAATTTAAAAAAAATCCTTCTTACCCCTTTATGCTAACACAGGAACCAAAAATATGTGTGGAAGGGAATCACTTCATTTGTCAGATCTTTGGCCTGTCTAATAAAAATCTTTTCTCTCCAGATTTAATACAAATCAAATATGCCCTAAACAAATAAAATAGACTATTGGACATAGACCCACCTCCTACAGTAGATGAAGCTGTCCTCATATGTTTCTTGTTGCATCTATCTGGAATCTGCAGTGTCCTTTTATAGTAGCTAATAGACTCGGAATGGAGATGTTGTGAGGTGAGCTATCCCATAGGGGTCTTACATCTACAGCACTTTTTGGGTCTCCTGGCTCAGCTACAATTAGAGACTTCTTGAGCAGTTGAGCGTTACCTCATGGAACAACTGTAATCTCATCATAGGAGGTAAGGGAAATCTTATGCTGAAAATTCAAATACATAAGGAAAGAGTGATTTACTGCAAATTTGTTAGGCTATTCTGTGATATGGAGCTTGTTGAAGCATACACAGAACACTGAGAGAATTAAGGAAATATTGGCCGCACCCCTCGCTTTTTCAAAACAGAGGTGATAGGGGTGTGCATTTGGTTAGTGTGTATTCAGTTTGCTAATGTGCCTTTAACAAATGCAGTGCTCATTAAATTAATTTAATGCCCACTAATCTACTTGCATGCCTTAATTTGATGATTAGTGCACATTAAGTCAGTTTAACATACCCTAAAAAATTCCCTATTGAAACAAATGTTTGAAACTATCCAACAAAACACCCAAACATTGGAAAAGGTTAGTGAAAAGAAAGTTTATACCTTGTTCAATCCCAAAAATGATTAGATTGATTTGTCTCCTCCTGGATTCCCTTAACTACAATCGTGGACAATGTTAAGGAATCAAAAGCCTGATCTGTTACCTGTAAACCACACTGATTTTTAAAGAGCGCAGTATAGAAGAGACAATAAATAAAATAAATAAAATTATAGAGTTTAGAAGAGTCTTGAAATAGAAATTGAGAACATTGATGAGAGAAATTCTATAAAGCTTATCAGTCTGTCCAATTTCCTTTCTGTTGTAGTACAAGGGATATCATATGATCTTGGACGTTTCCACTTTACCTTCACTCACTTTCAGCTAAGAATTCTTTGGGTCTGGTTGTCGGTCAACGGAATATGTAGTCCTACATTTAACCTCAATAAGCTGTCTAGATAACTAAGAAGTTATTTATGAGGTCCAAATTAGCCAGATAAATAGTGCTGAATATCCTCACTACCTGGTTAATTTTAAGTCATGTCCCCAAAATGCCTCACGCTCCTCCTAAACTTAATTGGTCAGCAGACAGGAAAATTAAAAAACCAAGGGCGTGATGCTTAAATTGATTAACATTGTTGGTAAACCTGTTAACCACATTAATTCTGGAAAACAGAATATCTAGTGGCACTACCACGATTAGTGCTGCTGAATATCTGTGGATTCCACCGCGAGGCTCTTAGATGCTAATCGGCTCTGGGGCAGAATGAGGCTGGTACCCAGAGATAACCGATAAGTGGCCATATTCGGCCTCTGCCCAATTATCGCTCAGTAGCAAAATCAGGTGCAGTAAGGCTGACTTCACCACCACCACCACCACTGAAGGTGACTGGACTGCAACTGAATATCGCTGTTGCCCAGTTAGCTTCCTGGCTATCCGGCCGACCTAGATATTCAAGGCTGGTGACTTTATAAGGCTCCGGCATTGAATGTACAGGTCTTGGCTTCTGAAGCAATTGTTAGCTGAGGTAATTGCGCCTGCCGCTAATGCTAAATATTGGGGCCCCAAGAATTAGTGTGCATAACTCCCCAAATTACCCAGACAAATCATTTTGAATATAGACCCCTCTGCATTTATTTAAAGCTCTCTTTTTACTGTTTCCCTTCCATCTCCTCGACTGGAAGGCCCCTTTATGCATCTCTACCATTTCTGTGAAGAAATATTTTATAATGTTTCAATTTAAGCTTCTTTGAACTTTGTATTATGACTTTTTCTTCTACAGCTTCGTTTTTACTGAAAAATGGTTTTCTTTGGTGAATTACTTATACCTTTTGGTGAACAGTTCTCAAAGCAAGTTGATTGGATAACTATATAGTTACCTGGATAAATTTTCCTTTGCTGACAATTGTCCTCTGCTCAGCAGATAAATATGTGCACAATTTCAAAGACCTCGTACTAGTCGCAGGGCAATGTGGGGCAAGGGAAAACTCACATGGGATTTGCATTTTGAGGTCTGTGTGCATGCTTTGTATAACTTTGTCCCTGTAAAAAAGGAAGTACAAAGTTATTTAGTATGTTTGCACCATCCAACTTGACTGAACCTAATTTTCAAAGCAAAACTATGTGGGTGATTTTTAACTTTTGAAAGCTGGCTTCCAGGTTCATGGATACAAAAGAACCCAAGGACCTGAAAACTCCCAGCCCCCTCACCCCATGAGGAATTGTGACAGGACATTGTCAATTACCTGCTCCAAGTGCCAGATCAACACAAAGCAAGAGCCCAGCCGAGCATGTGTAGCAAACATCTTTATTGTCCTGAAAAATCTGTTCCTTCACAGAAAACAGCACAGTTCCACACCCCCGAGGCAGGTCAACATAAACTCTATGCAAAAAAACCAAAAAAAGCGGTGAACTCCACCGCACCAAACAGCCCAGAAAAAAGAAAAGCAGAAGAAATATAAATAACCGATAAATATTGGCAAGCTAACCAAATACAAACATCTATTTCCAAAATAACAAGTACTATATAACTTAAAATATGACATGAAAACACAATGATGTATAACATCAATCTGTTTTCACATATCTCCTTATGACTATCAGTCTATACAAAAGAGAAGTTGCTCAACAAGTTTCAGTGTAAAGTCTGCCTCAGAGGACTTAACTTGGATACAGCTGATGTTGCAATTGCAACCAGAAACAGAAGATTGAGGTGAGGAGTAACCAAGCGGTAGAACCTAGGAAAAATCATGGGTGGGGAAAGGGAATTTTTTTCCAAACATAAAAACCAAAATAAGGTTTAAAAAAAAACCACCCCCAATAAAGATACAAATATCAAAATATGAGATCAACTAAAAAGCTTATCCTAAAGGGGGCAACCCTATACTGTATAACGTAGCAATTGGCCATAAGGAATCCAAAGGAACAGAAGCTACATATTGATAAAAATGAAAATTTGAATTCCAAAATCCAAAAGTTTAAATGGGGGAGGGGGGAAGTGCTTCAGATAAAATAATAGAGAACAATAACTAATATAGTAAGAGGGGAGACTACCATATTCGTTAATGGTATGTCCTCCTGTGAAATTCTGCATTTACCACCAATTCCCCACTTCTAGAAATTCTGGAAAATACTGAATACAATGAAAATATATAATACATAATGTAGATATAATTGATATACACATTAAAGAATCAAATTGTTCTAGAAGATAGAGCTGGTAAACCATTATATATCAGGTACCACAGACATGCAGTATAAGTCCTAACTCATTTCCCTCTGGGCTGGTGTCTGATTCAAAATGGCACCCATGATCCTTAGTATTTAGTCTTTCAGTGATACTGCAGGGGGCTAATGCCTAGCGATAGTACCACACAATTACCATTAGGGGTCATGAGTACCATTTTGAACCCAACACCAGCCCAGGCAAGCTAGTTGGGGGTCACCCATTTCTATCCCACCATCATGCTTTTATGAAGGTAAGCCAGGGGTTCCTAGGGGATTGGGAGGTTGGATTCGGGTCTGGGGGAGGGGGGGAGGTACTGACTGTACCTTTTGTTGGGAGTGGAGGGGCAAAGGCATGTGCAGGAAGGGGGGCCTGATCCTTGGTGATGATGGGGGTAGGGACCCCTGGACCACTTGCTCAGTTTACATCTCACAACCCCTTTAAAACTGTGGCTGGGAACATTGGGTGGCATGTTAGAGGCTCAGTGCTCTCAGCCGGTGAAAATTATCACCAGCTTAGCAACTATTCCCCTCTATGTCATTAGGGACAGGATTCAGCTGGTCCTGGTTTTGCACCTAGAGGACTTATAGCTTAGATTTCTTTTAAGGAAAGCAGGAAGATCGCAAGTGGTAAAGCTACAATATGGCTCAGCCTGCCCCTTAGGATTGCTACATGCTCTACATCCAATTAGGTAGGGTCAAAGTTGTTCAGACAAGTCCTCTATGAATATATATGATTTCCATTCTCTGAGAATGTTCAACACTGGGAGTTCTGGCATAAAGTAACAGGAGGCATCAGAAATTTGATAGAAAACAACTGTATTTCCTCAAGTTCATGACCCCTGTAGAAGCACATGGCATATAGCAAACATGAACTTCGGTAGCAGTGGGGAGAGCAATATTGGGGTGCTCAATTCAAATATTCCATTTTCTGCAACTCCCCTTGAGGAAACATTTCTTCAGAAATGTCCGCATTCCTTCTTGTGAGCATGTGGAAAATGTGAACACTCAATCAAATTCCCATATTTTCCAATTGGTTTTCCCACAGAAGTAAAATATTTAGGTGACCCATAGTAACATAATGGATGGAGGCAGATAAGGGCCAACATGGGGTGAAGTTCTATCCTTAAAAGAAGAGCAGGACCTGAGCATGATTGTTTCTGATGATCTTAAAGTGGCTAAACGGGTAGAAAAGGTGACTGCAAAAGCCTGAAGGATGCTCGGGTGCATAGGGACTGGAATGGCCAGCAGGAAGAAGGAGGTGATAGTATCTCTGGTGCAACCTCATTTGGAGTATTGTGTGCAGTTCTGGAGACCACGCCTTTAAAAGGATATAGACAGGATGAAGTCTGTGCAAAGAGTGGCTACTAAAATGGTCAGTGGTCTTCATTATAAACCATATGGGGACAGACTTAAAGATCTTAATATGTATATGTTAGAGGAAAGGTGGAACAGAGCAGATATGATAGAGACTTTTAAATACCTCTGTGGCATAAATGTATTAGTCTTTCAATTTAAATTAAACTCTGCTGCTCGGTAACCAAGGGACCAGGGTCTGATTCCTACTAGCACTCCTTGTGACCTTGGGCAAATCACTTAAACCTTTATGGCCTCAGAAAAAAGGCCTAGCAATCTACTTCTGGTAACACTGCCAAGAAATCCCAGGAGCTGCTGGATCACCAGGAATCCGCACAGACTCAAAGGCATGCATTGCATTTTGCATGAGGGGACATAGGATGAGGGTGAAGGGGGATAGATTCAGCAGTAATATGCGGAAATATTTCTTTATGGAAAGTGTGGTAGATGCATGGAATAAACCTCCAGTGGAGATAGTAGAGATGAGGACAGTTTCTGAATTCAAAGTATGGGACCAACACAGAAGATCTCAAAAAGGGGGGAGGGTAGGGACTATAATAGTTGATATGGAAGGCAGATTAGATAGGCCATATAGTCTTTTTCTGCTGTTAGTTTCTTTGTTGTTGTTTTTTCCAGTCTGCCCAGTAGAGTTGCTGGGGCAGAAACTACAGCAGAGTGCAGGTTACTTGCCCCATGCCTTTGTTCTCTTTCTTTGAAGGGGGAAGAGGGTTGTACCTCCATGCATTCAGGTTACTTTCCCCATGTCTTGGGTTCTCAACAATCCGCAAACATAATGCACTTGAAGTCCCCAGCCTGCCATAGGACCAACAAGGCTGTCATTCTTTATGCGACCAGTCTAGGGTTAATATGAGGACTTTAATTTTGCTAGAGTTTTTCTGGATTGCTTTTTTAAAAAAAATAGCTTTTTAAATCTTTAATTTCATAAACCATTTCCTGTATTAAATTTCATGGTAAACAAATCCACATAACTTAGAAAACAGTTTTGCAAAGGTGAATACAGTATTTTGGCATCTTTTCATTATTCCTGCTCATGCTGGTTTGCAGTGTTTTCACTAAGTACTTGAGGCAAGGTATTAATTCACATTACACTTTAAAGAGGATCCAATTTCTACAATTCTGAGCAGTTTTGAAATGGCACATCGTATGCCCATGCTTTAAGTTCTTGACACTTCTGGAAGGGAAAGAAATTTACACGAGAGAGTGTAAAGCAAAAACGTGTTCACAGAATACTCTTTGGGCTGAATTTACTAAGTCTTTTTTGAATTCCTTTGTCTATAGGGAAAAAGGCTCCATAAGTCAGAGCATTTATGAATGTTGTACAATCCTTGAAATTAGTCTAATGAAGGTCAGTATTTAAAACCACACAGTCAACAGTAGCACCACTCGCAGAAGATCTTTAAAAAAAAATTGTCCATGAACAGATAATTTTGCGGTTTAAATTGCTAAATGCTTAAAGTTTATGTCTTTCAGAAATGGGCATGGCTAGGGACATTCCAATGTTGGCCACAGTCACCATCTATGTGGTGGTATTCAGCCAACAAATGCCCCGCTCATCTGTTGGAAATGGTGCTGCACAGACGGCTTAATCATGTGACTGTACTATATATCTAATATGTGTTTAACTTTCAGCAACAGCATTACTGAAAATCCATGGATAAAGTCTGCATAAACCCATTTAACTTTATGTAGTGGCCATGAGACTGAAAATTGACTTCCATCACTTGGAATGCAGGAGAGCATTTTGCAAAGAATGAGAATTCTTAGCACTGAGAAACAGAGAGTAAGATGGGAGAATAACTTGTGTCTTGGCCGTTTTGCAGTGTGTGTGTGTGTGTAATATTAAATTTAGGAACTGGAAAAACTGGAGGGGATGTATCATCATAAACTTTCATGTTGTGCTATAAAATAAGTCTAAACATCAGTTCTATTTTTTTTAATTTTATATTTATGCAATTTTACAACAAAATCAAGCAAAAGCTTGTACAGAAAAAGCAACCACCGCATATAAAGTACATATTAAGTCATTACAATAAGTAGGAAAAATAAAATATTATACACAGGGTTAATTTAGCCCACAATACAGGGGAAGTGTAAAGAAAATAGATAAATAATTGAGGCTAGGTAGAGCCTCATCCCATTTTAAGAAAAAATATTGCTAACACCAAGAGGGAGACACGGCTTGGAACATATTTCATATAACGATGAATTATCCTAAAGGTGATGAAGTCAGCAGGTGAGATGAAATAAACAAAGATAAGTCCTCAGGCTGAGAAAATATATACTTGTTATCCCGATAGTACACAAGGCATTTACAAGGAAATGGAAGTATCATTATAGCCCCAATAGAAAGGACACCAGGTCTTAAAAGCAAAAAAGCCTTCCGTCTCTTTTGGGTCTCTCTAGATACATCTGGGAAAATAGCAATTTTCTGTCCCATAAACAATACATTTTGCTTCTTAAAGTATAATTTCAAAACCCAGTCCCGGTCAGAGGAAATAGCAAAAGTGACCAACAGAGTAGAAACCTTAATGTCAGTTTCTTTGGGAGACTGTGGCAAAGCAGACACATCAAGAGTGTCCGCTTTGAAAGCCCCCAAGTCCAACTGATCCCCACGCTTAGCTACAGGGAGAAAATAAGCTTTTACTACTGGTGGCAATATATTTTCAGGGACATCTAAAGACTCCTGTAGATATCTTTTAAACAAATCCAAAGGGGAAATACCACTAACCACGGGAAAATTTAACAGGCGTATAGTAGACGCCTGAACAGCATTTTCCAAAGTTTCTAATTTCCCACGAATAGTAACGTTGTCTTTCACAATTGACTCAGCTAAAGACGAAATTTGGGAAACTTTCTGTTCACCAGTATTTATCTTTTCACCACACACAGTCAAGTTCTCCTTAATAGCCTCTGTTACAGTCTCCAACTTCTCAAGATGCTGGGAAGACATGGCCATCTGTTGAGATACCACCGCAGAAAGCTGTGAAATCGCGTCCCAAATTGATTCCAGGGAGAACACCTTTGGACGTTGCAAAGGGGCAATTCGAGGCAAATTTACCACTGCCGAGGGACTCCCCACCGCTGAAACTCCATTAAGCTGTAAATTTCACCTCCGTCTCCAACAACTGCCGATCAGACCCATCCACAACCTCCGATGCCAGAGAGGACTCTCCGGAACTCAAATCAATCGGGGCCCGCGCCGGGTAGGCTGACTCACCACTCGATAGAAGTGGTTCCAGGGGGGCTGAGCGCAGAGGAGGCGGTCGTTCATCCGGGGAGAGAGATACTTCAAGGGCAAGTGAGACCAGGTCTACCTCCACCGGCGCCACAGCACCCACTCTAATCTCCCCCTTCTGCTCCGAAATTGACACAAAGCAGTCCATAGGGCCTGAGGTAACGGCAGGCAACGGCTCCGCGGGCAAAGCCTTATGCTTGCCCTTGCATTTAGGCATAATGCAAGGAAAAACTCACGCCGCCATCTTGGAGATAACCACTCCCCATCAGTTCTGTTTTTAAGATTGTCTGTGGTGCTGGCATATAACTTTTCTCAAAGCTTTTTTCACCTCCTGATTCCTCAAGCTGTAGATGATGGGGTTGAATAGTGGTGTCACCATAGAATAGAAAATAGATACAATTTTGTCCCAGTGAAATGTTGTCTTTGCTGTGGGGCGGACATACATAAAAATTGCTGTCCCATAGTAGATGCTCACCACAGTGAGGTGCGAGGTGCATGTGGAGAAGGTCTTTTGGCGCCCGAATGGGGACTGAATGTGTAGGACAGTGGAGATGATGTGGACATAAGATACCATAGTGAAGAAGAAACAACCGAGTATTATGGTCCATGAAAAAAAGAAAAAGGTGCTCTCCACCACGGAGGTGTCAGTACAGGAAAGGTTTACCACTGGGGCAAAGTCACAGAAGAAGTGATCAATGTTCTGAGGGCCACAGAAGTATAAGGTAGAGATCCAGACAGCTGGCATCACTGGAGCAAAAAGTCCTGCTGTCCAAGCAAAAATTGCCAGATAGCCACAAACCCTGTTGGTCATGATGGTCATGTAATGAAATGGATGGCAAATGGCTAGGTAGCGATCATACGACATCACAGCCAACAAGAAGTTTATAGCCGCTGCAAAACCAAAGATGCTGTAGAACTGAATGATGCAGTTCTGGACTGAGATGAATTTGTTCCCTGTCACTACACCAGCCATCATTTTAGGGATTAAAGAAGTGGTGTAACACATCTCCATGAAGGAGAAGTTGGAGATGAAAAAGTACATGGGCTTGTGGAGGCTTGATTCCGCCTTTACCGTGCTGATGATGATAAAATTGGTTGTCACAATAAAGATGAAGATGCCCAGAAAAAGGATGAAGAGGACAATCTGAAGCTGTGGGATGACTGTGAACCCCACCAGAATGAATTCAGTGACTGCAGAGTCATTTCCCCTTTTCATCGCTTTGTGTTTCCGGTCTGCAAGGGAAAAAGACACGTAAACATTAGAACAGATTCTGTAGAAAGGAACTCTGATGTTGTATCCAGCCCGTTTAGGATTCTGTGACCAAGCAAATTGCATTTTTGGGATGTTGACCTCTGAAATGATGCACCAAGAACCATTGGCTTCTGTTCCAAGAGAATTTGGGGTGGATTTACAAAAAGATCTCACCACCTAACTTTGGGAGTTAGCTGATGAGATCCAAGATTTTTAACCTTTACTGTCACAGCTTTACTAAATATAGGCAGTTTTTTTCTTTAGCTCCTTTTAAAGGAGGTGTTCACTGGGTTGTGACGGGGATAGAAAATAAGCTTAGCTGACTGAAAAAACAAGTCTGTGCTAGGCAGCTAAGTTGAGCTATCTATGCCTGTGTATAGGAAGAGCAGATACTTGTAGATGAGTAATTGTCAAACTATTGTAAATAATGGATATCGTCCAGGATTCATGGTATATAAACTTTAAATTAAATTAAACTAGCCCATCAACTTTAGAAGAATTTTTCAACAAACTTTATTGGGTTATTTTGAAAATTCTCTTAAAGCTGATCAGCATACAATTTCCTACTGCCAGTACTGATCATTTGTATAGCTCTGCAAGGTGCTCACAGTGCTGTAAAGGCGGTCCCTGCTCATCAGAGCTTACAATCTAGTCAAGACAGACAACATAACAGCTGAGGACAAGGATACATGTAGGAGAGTGGCAAGGAAACACATAGGAGACTAAGCGGATCAGAATCCAAAAGCAGCCTCAAAGAGCTGAGTTTTCAGCCTGGATTTGAAAAGGGCCAGAGATGAAGCCTGACGCAGAGACTCGGGTAGTTTGTTCCAACCTAAGAGCAGCAAGGTGGAAGGATAAAAGTCTGGAGTTGGCAGTCTGGAGTAGAAGTGAAGGTCACAGATAGAAGTGAAACGGCTATTTGACTGTGGAGGGTGTTACTGAAACTATACCGTGTATTTATGAATTTTGCTACTCCGAATGGAAACTGGTTCTGGTGGTGCTTCAGCAACTAAAACACGTATGAGATTTACGTCTTATCTTTCTGTCTGTCTCGTCCTCCCTTCTTCCATTGTTTCTGTTTTTTTGTCTCTAGGTTCATTTTTCAGTGTATATTTCACAAAATTTACATTCACGGTTTCCTTGAGAATTTATCTCCAATAATGCATGAAGAGCCGTGTATAGTAAACGCTAGCACACGCTATCTGCTGCAGCACCCATGTTCTCTCTATGGGCACGACGGCAGATAGTAAATATGACCCTAAGTCTGGTAAAAGAGTAACTCTTGGATGTGTTTAAAGTGCACAGTCACTGGCATAGTTATATTGAAATATTGCGTAATTATGTAGATTCTTCCGGTATGTCTGTATATGCATTGCAATGCAAAGAATAAATCCCTAAAAATAAAATAAAAGTATGGAAAATTTAATTGTATGTAACCTTCTTGTGAATATGTACAGAAGAAAACTATTTGCGTCCCTCCTTGGGTCTTTCACACACCTAACAAAAAATCCTGCCCAGATTTAGGGAAAATAAAACATACCCTACATAGAAGGGAGAGGCACCGAGATAGAGACCCACCTCGTACAGCAGCGGAAGCCTCCCCTGTTTGTAACTTGGTGCATGTCTCGGAAAGTAAGAAGCAACTACATTGTCCTTTTTATAGTTAAGCTTGCAAACAGAATTAAGATACTGTGAGGGGATTGGTTTACCCACCGGACTCTTCTCTAACCAAGTATGAATTCTCTTTGCTCAGCTCTAATTAGGGAGGGGAGGGAGTTCCAGTGGGTGGGGGCATACAGAGAGAATGCTCTTACCCTTGTGGTTTGCTTGCATTTGCAAGTCTACAGTGGAAGACAAAGGAGATTTTGGATGCTCTTTCTTCTTGGTCTGTCGGAGTTTGGGATGTGGATTAATATTTGGAGGTGCTCTGAAGATTGCTTATCTAGTGTTTTGTGGATAATGGTTGGGACTTTGTATTGTATTCTTGAGCTGGTGGGAAGCCAGTGGAGGTGTTTGAGGATGGGAGTTATGTGGGTTTGCCTTGAGGCTTGGAAGATGGTTCTAGAAACAGTATTTTGGACGCTTTGTAGTGGGAGGAATGCGTACTTAGGTAAACCTTGGTAAATGGAGTTACATTCCGCTCAGTCTGCCAAGCCTATAAGACTACTGTATCAGTGGAAAGGAGGGGGTGAAGGTTTCATAGAGTTTTGGGCTTAAAGTATACTGCTTTGGTGATGCTTTGGATTTGGGCTGTGAAGGTCAGTTGCTGGTCGAGTATGATTCCAAGGTATTTTATGTCGGAGTTGACTCTATTATCATTGTCGATTCTGATGGAAGCAGGGAGGATGAAGTGGGGTCCTTTGTTACAAGGAGGAGCTCTGTTTTATTAAGATTGACAGATAGAGTGTGGAGGTGGAGCCATTTGACTACTTTGGTAATGCAGCTTGAGAGCATGGAGTAGTCAGGAGAAGAAGTGGAGCATGGTGTGAAGATCATTATGTCATCAGCGTATATCAAGTATTTGACTCGGAACTGTCAGAGGATGGCACACAGCGGTTAAATGTATATATTGAATAGCAGAGAGGAAAGGGATTATCCTTGCAGCCGTCTTTTCCAAGTTTAAGAGCCCTAATCTATTAAGCCTTTCCTCATAGTGGTATCCTTCCATCCCCTTTACCATTTCGGTGGCTCTTCTCTGTACCTTTTCTAGTAACACTATATCCTTTTAAAGATACGGCGACTAGAAATGCACACAGTATTCAAAGTGCGGTTGCACCATGGAATGATATAGAGGCATTATGATGTCATCCTTTGTTTTATTTTCCATTCCTTTCCTTATGATTCCTAGCATTCTATTTGCTCTCTTGGCAGCCGCTGCACACTGCACAGAGGGTTTGAATGTATTATCCACGATGATGCTTAAATCTTTTTCCTGGGTGGTGGTTCCTAATGTGGAACCTTGCATCGTGTGACCGTAGTTTGGGTTGTTCTTTCCTAGGTTCATAACTTTGCACTTGTCCACATTTAAATTTCATCTGCCATTTGGATGTACAGTCTTCAAATTCATCAAGGCCCTCTTGCAATTTTTCACAATCCTCTTGTGTTTTAACGACTTTGAATAATTTTGTGTTCTCTGCAAATTTGATCACCTCGCGCTCTATTCCTATTTCCAGGTCATTTATGAATATGTTAAAAAAGCAGCAGGACCAGCACAGATCCTTGGGATACTCCTACTATTCACATTTCTCCATTGAGAAAATTGGCTATATAGCCTTACTCTCTGCTTTCTATCTTTTTAACGAATTCCTGATCCTCAATAGTAAACTGCCTCCAATCCCATAACTTTTTTAAAAATTTTGCAAAGAGTCTTTCAGGAGGCACCCTGTCAAAGGCTTTCTGAAAATCCAGATACTCTATCAACCAGCTCACCTTGGTCTGCCTGTTTTATTCACACCTTCGAAAAAATATAGCAGTTAGTAAGACGAGACTTTCCTTGGCTAAATCAATGTTGACTTTCTCCCAATAAACCATGACTACTACTACTATTAATCATTATATAGTGCTACAAGGCATATGCAGCGCTGTACAAACATATAAAGAAAACAGTCCCTGCTTATAGTGTGGCAGGTGCAGGCCTGTGACCCACGGTGTCTGACATAGGCAGGCCAGCATGGCTAGCTTGACCTGTAAATGAGGCCTGTGGAGAGGCATATAGGATTGCACATCCCCCAATATGCTGCTATTGTAAGATAGAACTCAGTAGAAGTATTGAATTAGCTTAGGTAAGCAGAACTGCAGAACTGAGAAATGGAAAAAATACAGAAAAGACATGTTTAAAAGTTACTGATAAGGAAAAGTACATCTGCAAAGAAATAATGAGGAGTGCTGACAGATGAGTTACAGAACCTCGCTCTTCTGTATGCACAAATTGGTTCTATAACCTTGAGAGTGTGAAAGTAACAAGTTGATGAACTGACCATTGTAATTGGGACTAGAAGGGGGGCAGGCAGGTGTCATGCCCACAGAAGGGACATAACTGGATAAACTTATCAGTACCGGGACCAATAGAAGAGGTACGGGAGGTCACCGGGACCAATGAAATGTTTTTCTATACCTAGAATGGAACAAAAGTCTATAAAAGTTGTTGTAATGCTTGAAAACTTGGCTCAGCCATTTTGAAATTGACTTGCTTGAGACTTGTGCACAAATAAATGATTTGGACCTTCTGAACAGACTCCTGGTATCATTGGTTTGTCTGCGCTTTGCTGCTACATATTCCTTGGTGCGTTGGCCGGGAAGTTGTGGAATCAAAGTGTATATAGGGCAATATACCATGACTTTCCGCCTCTATAGGCTTGGTCCTGCCGGGATCGCGCCCTTCCGACGAGGGCTGCTCCCTGGCGCCACCGGTCCCTTGTATCAGAGGGAGCTGGTCGGACCTCGGCGGGTGCCGGGCCCGGTTGGAGCCAACGCCTCGAACCCGAGTGAGGGGAGTCCGAGGTCCAACTCATGCGCCTGCTTGGGAAGTTTGAGGACCGGATCCGGTGAGTATAGTTTTGATTTTGGGTCTAGACAGAAATAGAAAGAGCAGTACTGCCATTGGAATTTGGAATTTGTAATCTCGAGATATTGGGAATTGGTAAGAGAGCTCTCCAGGAAGAGCCGAGTAACCCGGCATGGGAATTCGCTGGGTGAAACCCTCCTCCTTATTGTAATTGGGAAAAAGACTAGTCAGAACAGATAGAAACGAATGCATTCTGGGATACGTTGCTAGCATGATTGTGTGAACGAAGTGTGAATGAGAGGTCTGGCAGCACGGACCAAGTGAAGGCGGACCCCTGATTAGCGCATTTCCTGACCGGGCGACCGCGTTCAGGTCGCAAAAAGGGGGAAGCGATTGTCGTCTTGTCTTGTTATTTGTACTCCTTATACGTTTCCAGGGCCGTGAGGACCCCTTACCCACGGTCCGCCCTCCTTTTCCCTTCTGTCTGTTGTTGCGCGCACACATCGAAATGGGAGGGGCGGGGTCTACTAGAAACACTCCATTAGAATGTATGATCGCACATTTTAAAGAGGGATATTCAGGAGATTATTGTATTAAAATGACAGCAGCCCGTTTGCAGATTTTGTGTACTAGGGAGTGGCCCGATCTAGACCCCATCTGGCCCCGAGAGGGAACGTTCACTGTAGAGATTATTCAGTCAATACACCGTAGAGTGCGGGTAGCGCACCCCGATCAGTACCCCTATATAGATTCCTGGTTAAGTATTTGTGAAGATCCGCCCTCCTGGGCGCAGCGCTGTTATGAGGAACAGTGCAGAATAATGTTAGCTAAAACAGATTCTAGACAGAAAACGGAACAGCCTAGAATGAAAGAGCAGGATAAGAAAGCCAAGAAGAAGCCCATCTTGGTAGGTCCTGATTCCCCAGAAATAGTCCTCAGGCAGCCCCGAACCCCAGGTCCAGTAAGAGTAGCCCGGCGTCCTGCCCCAGAACCCCAGAGACGGCCAGAGCCGAGGCGGGACCCAACCCCTGATCCCCCTCCTGGAGGAGAGAAAGAGGAAGAATTAGTGGAAAGAGAAGAGGAGGACATAAAAGGCGAGTCAGAAGTGGAGATAGAAGAAGGAGAAAGAGAGAATTCCCCAGAAGAGGAGGACGGTGTACAAATAATTGAGAAAGCCAGCACTAGCACTAGCACGCCAGTGAGAGAGAAACCCAAAGCAAAACCTGTTGAGAAAAAGAAAGTGACTCCTGCAAAGGCAACAACAATAACCCTTAGATCCCAAAAGACGCCTGTGACAGCCAAACTGTTTCCCTTACGGCAAGTCCCGGGAGTGCCCGTAAAGAATGATAATGATGAAGTGGTAGCGGGACCCCTAACTTATGTGTATATCCCTTTCTCTACAACTGATTTGTTAAATTGGAGGTCGCATTATGCCTCCTATACTAGTAAGCCCCAGGAGCTGACAGAATTAGTAACTAGTATTATGGAAACTCACCAACCCACTTGGCCAGATTGCCGTCAGCTCCTGACCACCCTATTTACTACAGAAGAACGAGCGAGAATTAGAAAAGCAGCTATTGAATGGATGGCAGAAAACCCTGTAGCTCCGGCACAGGGGCAGAATATAATAGACCGTAGGGAAGCAGCTCAGAGAGAATTCCCGAATGAAGACCCCCAATGGGATCCAAATACAGATGAAGGATCCACAGCCCTAGCCCGTTTTCGCCAAGGCTTTTTACAAGGCCTGAAAAGGGGGGGCCAAAAAGCTATGAACCTTTCCAAAGTTGCAGGAGTTATCCAAGGGATAGATGAGAGCCCAGCAGATTTTTATGAAAGATTAACTGAAGCATACAGAATGTATACTCCCTATGATCCCGAGGCACCAGGAAGTTTATGTATGGTGAATTCTGCTTTTGTAAACCAGTCTCAACCAGACATTAGACGTAAATTACAGAAATTAGAAGGGTTTGCGGGCATGAATGCAACACAGTTATTGGAAGTCGCTCATAAAGTGTATGTGAATCGTGATACTGAAAGACAGAGAGAATGTGATAGAAAGATGAAGAAGAAAGCTGATTTTTTGGCTGCGGCCATAGTTGAAAAGAAAAGGGGAGGTGTCCCTAGTCGAAGGAGCAGAGGAAGAGGGCGGGGTCAAGGCGGAGGCCGGACCCAGAGACTAGGCGTGAACCAATGCGCCTATTGCAGAGAGGAAGGACATTGGAGAGATACGTGCCCGCAACTCGAAGACGCCCAGCAAGATGACGACAACGATCATCAGTGGCGAGAAGAAAGACGAGGCCGTCCCCGAGGCCGAGGAGGAGCCAATCGAGAACAATACCAGCGAGAGAGAGAGAGAGGAGGAGCCATTCAAGCATTGGCCACACCAGCCCATGATGAGGATGACGTGGATTAGGACAGACCGGGCTCCAAGTTTGCTTTAGGTCTCCAGGAGCCTATGGTCGGAATACAAATAGGAGACCAAATTATGAACTTTATGGTTGATACTGGAGCACAGCATTCAGTAATAGACAAAAAGATAGCCCCATTCACTACAAAAGCAGTCACCATTATAGGAGCAACTGGTGCCAAAGCCACAAAGTCTTTTCTTCAAAACCGAATATGCAGTCTAGGAGGACAGCAAGTAACTCATCAATTCCTGTACATGCCCGAATGTCCAGTACCACTACTGGGACGAGATATGCTAGCCAAGCTTCAAGCACAAATATCTTTCTCTGAGCAAGGAGAAATGCAAATGACAGTAAATTCCCAAGCCAAACCAGCAGGAGTAATGCTGCTGACAGTTCCCCGAGAAGAAGAATGGAGATATTACGTTGATGACTCCATCCAAGATACCTATTTTGAACAAACTTTAAAGAACATCGATGCACCACCTGGAGTATGGGCAGAAGGCAGTCCCCCAGGCCTAGCCAAGCATATAGCTCCAGTGATTGTAACCCTCAAGCCTAGTGCTACACCAGTGCACGTCAAACAGTACCCTCTCCCAAGAGCCGCAATTGAAGGCATCCATCGCCACCTACAAAGATTGCTCGAGTATGGCCTACTAAAAGTATGTCAATCCCCATGGAACACCCCACTTTTGCCAGTAAAGAAACCTGGGACAGATGATTATCGCCCAGTGCAAGATTTGAGAAGCGTAAATGATGCAGCTGAAACCATACATCCAGTTGTACCCAATCCTTACACTCTTCTAGGACTGATTCCTGCTGAAGCTACCCATTTCACTGTACTGGATTTGAAAGATGCATTCTTTTGCATAAGATTAGCCCCTGTAAGCCAAATATTGTTTGCATTCGAATGGCAGGACCCCATCTCTGGAAGAGGGGGCCAACTTACCTGGACAAGATTACCCCAAGGATTCAAGAATTCACCTACCATCTTTAGTGCTGCACTAAATCAAGACCTTTCAAGCTATCCAGTAGCCCCGGGGAAGAGAGTGCTTCTCCAGTACGTGGATGATCTGTTGATAGCTGCCGTATCAGAAAGTGAATGTATACTAGCCACCAAAGATCTCTTGCAGTTACTAGATGAAGCTGGATACAAAGTTTCCAGAGCCAAAGCACAGCTATGTCAAAAAGAAGTGAAATACTTGGGATTTCGTATTACCCAAGGAAGCAGAAGATTAGGCAGAGAAAGAAAAGAAGCAGTATGCAGAATTCCAACTCCAACAACCAGAAAGCAGGTCAGAGCCTTTCTGGGAGCGGCAGGATATTGCCGAATCTGGATACCCAACTTTGCCCAAATTGCCAAACCACTGTATGAAGCCACAAAAGGAGAAGAAAAGTCACCACTGGAGTGGGGACTTGAGCAGGACACAGCCTTCCAGAAGTTAAAAGAAGAATTGATGTCATCACCAGCACTTGGACTACCAGATGTCCACAAACCTTTCCACTTGTTTGTACATGAAGCACAGGGAAATGCCTTGGGCATGTTGACTCAGAAATTAGGAAATTGGGAGCGACCTGTAGCCTACCTATCGAAACAATTGGACCCTGTGGCCAAAGGATGGCCACCTTGCTTGAGAGCAGTTGCAGCTACAGCGCTATTAGTGAGTGAAGCAGACAAACTCACACTAGGACAGAACATACGAGTCACTGTGCCACATGCAGTCCTTGCCCTTATGGAACAAAAAGCGAATTATTGGCTCACCAATTCCCGAATGTTGAAGTACCAGAGCATGTTATGTGAAAACCCACAGATACAACTTGAAGTGAGCCATGCCCTGAATCCAGCCACCTTGATACCCATCAGTGAAGAACTCCCAGAACATGACTGTATCGAAGTCATGGAGACTGTGTTCTCTAGTCGACCTGACTTGACAGATGTGCCCATAGACAGTCCCGACCAGATCTATTACGTTGATGGGAGCAGTCTCATCCTTGATGGACGACGCTGTGCCGGATATGCAGTCGTCACTCAACACGAAGTAGTTGAATCATCAGCTCTAGCCTCAGGCACATCAGCCCAGAAAGCCGAATTGATAGCACTCACCAGAGCATTGTTGTTAGGAGAAAAACTTGTGCTAAATGTATATACAGATTCCAAATATGCCTTCACTACCTTGCATGCCCATGGAGCTCTCTATAAAGAAAGAGGGACTCATCACATCCGGAGGAAAATCAGTCAAATATGGTCCCGAGATATTGATGTTACTTGATGCAGTTTGGGCCCCAACACGTGTAGCTGTCATGCATTGCAGAGGACATCAAGCAGGAAAAGGAGAAGTTGCCCGAGGGAATAGATTTGCAGATGCCTCAGCCCGACAAGCAGCTATGACAGGACAAATTGCCCCACAAGCTATGCCAATGCAAGCAGCATTGTTTCCAGTACCTTTGAATCTATGGACCCCACGATATACCACCAAAGAATTGGATTACTATTGTGACAGAGAAAATGGAGTACTGAGAGATGGATGGATTGAGCTGCCACCAGAAGAGGGCAGTCAACCTCCTGGACGAATAGTAATTCCTGAACTATTAGGACCATCCTTTGTCAAAGCTTTCCACGAAGCCACCCACTATGGGAAGAGTGCTATGGAGAAAGCACTCAGACCACATTTCTACATCCCTCTGATGACACCCATATCAGCCTCAGTAGCACGTCAATGTGTAAACTTGTGCCAAAAATAATGCCAAGCAAGGCCTTATTACAGCACCCCGAGTTCAGTCAGGAGGTGTCACCCCATGCACAACCTCCAAGTTGATTTTACCGAAATGCCAAAAGCCAATGGATACCATTATCTACTAGTATTAGTTTGCACTTTCTCTGGGTGGGTAGAAGCATTCCCAACCAGAACTGAGAAAGCCCGAGAAGTTACCAAAGTCTTAATGAGAGAGATTGTCCCCAGATTTGGAATCCCAGCAGTAATAGGGTCAGACAATGGACCCTCATTTGTCTCCCAAGTTACTCAGCAGTTAGCAAAAGCTTTGCAGATACAGTGGAAACTCCACACTGCATACAGACCCCAGAGTTCAGGGAAAGTTGAGCGAATGAATCGTACCTTGAAAGCCCAAATGTCTAAGCTTTGTCAGGAGACACACTTGAAATGGCCCCAAGTGCTCCCCATAGCTTTACTCAGAATACGCTCAGCCCCTGTAAAGTCAACAGGATTTTCCCCTTTTGAAGTTTTGTATGGTAAACCCCCACCAATAGTGCAGGGAGTCAAAGGAAGTTTAGCCCAGATTGGTTCAGAAGTAACCAGACAAGAACTCCTAGCTCTTAGTTTTGTTCTGCAGACTCTCCATACGTGGATCCCAAGACCAGTTGCCTATCAACTTGACGGAACCCTTGCATCCCTACCAGCCTGGTACTTCGGTGTGGATCAAAGATTGGAAGAAGATACCGTTGGAACCCCATTGGAAGGACCGTACACCGTCATCCTGTCTACCCCAACTGCAGTAAAGGTAGCCGAGATCGACGCCTGGATCCACCACAGCAGAGTCAAGCCCGCCGCTGATCCTGAACCAGAGCAGTGGACAGCAGAGCAGCATCCTGATGTACCCTTGCGAGTTACTCTGAGATGGCAACCAGCAGCATAGACACTTCATCACAAGTGCTTTGCAGTAGCCAAGTCTTTCGAAGAGGATTGCTGTTTTCCATGCAACAACAGTTTTGTTTCAACGAACCCAACTTGTGTGTGATTTGACACACTACTTTGAGACTACAGTGACTAAGCCAGACTTCACAAGCCAGCTGAATTGCTAAGTTGGTTAATGTGTACTGAACATCTTGAGGATCTTCAATCAATACTCAGCACCCGTTAAATTGCTTCATTAGCAAACGGGACGAAGAATAAAAGACCGTCGTGATCAAGATCAGCAAGCTGAGGATTCAGAAGAACTCCAATCAACATCAACATGTATCTTTGTTTTTGCTTTGCCTTGGTTGCCCTCTTTGGAGGTTTGGAACTGACTTATGCTTTACCTCCATGCACTGCTTGCATTACTTCTACTAGAACTGGATTGAAAGTAACTCAGACTTTGCTTTACCATTCTTACTATACTTGCAAGGGAACAATAACTCGGTGTATCTACAACACCACTGAACTAAATGTTTGCACTCATGGCAAAATTAAAGCATGCTATAATCCGCATCAGAATCCATCCTATTACACGTTGGAAATAAGATGGAAGGATGCAGATGGACCTATATTAGCTGCTACACCACCACTTAAGGACATTACTAAACCTGCTGTTTTGAATTTTGATGCATGTAATGCCATTAATAGAGATAGTCAGTCCACCTGTGGTACATGGGAGAAAGCGTATCGAAATGACCATAAGTATATGTGTCCAGAAGGTGCCACAAATTGGTGGAAGTGTACAGGTAAAACGGGATCAGGCTATAGTACTGCTACAGCGGCAGATTACTATTGCCCGTATTGGGGATGTGTTTTTTATGCTACCTGGAACACTGGTATAACTGATGAGAAAATAGATAAGCGGATGGCTACTCTAACCAAGCCAACCACAAATGATAAATGTCAGAAAGATGCTTGCAACCCCTTACATTTGCGTGTACATAATCCCCATGCATGGAAACAAGGATACAAGTTTGGTTTACGCATTGCTGGAGGAGCAATAGATCCAGGGACCATTGTGTATATCAGATTGAATACTCAAGCCCACAAGTCATCTAAATATCATATTCATAATACCTTTTATGAAGCTATGCATGTAAATAAGTTTGAGATCCCTCACCCTTCACAGAATTGTTTCTAGAATTAGCCGGAGCAGTAGTATCTAGTCTTAAGATCACAGATTGTTATTTCTGTGGCGGAACCCAAATGGGAGACCAATGGCCCTGGGAAGCCCAAGAATTGAATTATTCCATGATTTACAATCAGACTGAATTACACAAGACTACCAGTGAATGGGTGTTAGCGCACTCAATCGTTGGACGTCTTTGCTATGCCAGAACTGGACCCCAGTTTACCCAGAAGGTAGGACAGCTGGTCTGTCTTAGCCAGAAGTACTATAATGCCACGACCAAAAAGACAGCCTGGTGGTCAGGAATTAGACATCCTGAACCTCCTAACCCATTAGCTAGATTTCCTGAACTTGCAGGCCTATTGACTAACCTTGCCAAAGTCCAAGCCTGGCAAGCCCCACCTGGCCTATATTGGATCTGTGGAAACCGAGCATATGCCCAACTTCCACCACACTGGGGAGGAGCATGTGTCTTAGGAACCATCAGACCTTCTTTCTTCCTGTTAAACACTGAACATGGAGAACAATTAGGATACCCTGTATACACTACCCACAGACACAAAAGAGCATCAAGACAGAAAAGAGAAGCCTTACAGATAGGCAAATGGGAAAAGTGGCAGGGTGATGATTGGCCACCAGAAAGAATTATTGAGTATTATGGACCTGCCACTTGGAATGATGATGGTATGTATGGTTATCGTACCCCAATTTATATGATTAATCGTATTATTCGCTTACAAGCAGTAGTTGAAATAATAACCAATGAAACTAGTCATGCTCTTACGCTCTTAGCTAGACAAAGTACTCAGATGCGCACTGCCATATACCAGAATCGCTTAGCACTTGATTATCTGCTAGCAGCTGAAGGAGGAGTATGTGGTAAGCTGAATTTAACTAATTGCTGTTTGAAAATAGATGATAAAGGTCAAGTAGTTGAAGAAAATTGCTAAAGATATGCAAAGACATGCTTATGTGCCAGTACAGACTTGGCACGCATTGAAATTTCCTAACTGGTTTGCTAACCTTTTCTCTTGGCTGGGAGGATTTAAGACTTTCATTGTTTTAGTACTAATCCTGGTTGCTGTTATCCTCTTATTACCATGTTTAATCCCATGTTGTATGCGTTCCATTCATAGTGCTATTGAAAGTACAGTAGAGCGGAAGACCGCAACTAAAATAATGGCTTTATACAAAGCTAGCCCTAGTAGAAATCCTTCAATCATGATGTGATTCTTCTAAAAAGGTGATTTAATTCTCACACCTTATTGAGTAATAGGGTGAGATTAATCAAAGGGGGGAATGTGGCAGGTGCAGGCCTGTGACCCACGGTGTCTGACATAGGCAGGCCAGCATGGCTAGCTTGACCTGTAAATGAGGCCTGTGGAGAGGCATATAGGATTGCACATCCCCCAACATGCTGCTATTGTAAGATAGAACTCAGTAGAAATATTGAATTAGCTTAGGTAAGCAGAACTGCAGAACTGAGAAATGGAAAAATACAGAAAAGACATGTTTAAAAGTTACTGATAAGAAAAGTACATCTGCAAAGAAATAACGAGGAGTGCTGACAGATGAGTTACAGAACCTCGCTCTTCTGTATGCACAAATTGGTGCTATAACCTTGAGAGTGTGAAAGTAACAAGTTGATGAACTGACCATTGTAATTGGGACTAGAAGGGGGGCAGGCAGGTGTCATGCCCACAGAAGGGACATAATTGGATAAACTTATCAGTACCGGGACCAATAGAAGAGGTACGGGAGGTACGGGAGGTTACCGGGACCAATGAAATGTTTTTCTATACCTAGAATGGAACAGAAGTCTATAAAAGTTGTTGTAATGCTTGAAAACTTGGCTCAGCCATTTTGAAATTGACTTGCTTGAGACTTGTGCACAAATAAATGATTTGGACCTTCTGAACAGACTCCTGGTATCATTGGTTTGTCTGCGCTTTGCTGCTACAGAAATACAACTAGCAGAAGTTAGATTTAAACTGGAAAGGTTGGGCCAGAAGCATTATGAATTTGGCAATAAGGCTGGGAAACCTTTGGCCTTTCAGTTGAAAAAGCTGAAAGAGCGGAACAATTTTTGGGAAATAAAAGACAAACAAGGGGATCTGGTACAGCACCAAAAGGGGATACAGGAATATTTTTATTGACTTCTATAAGGAATTATATATCCTGGAGTGGGAGGCCCCAGAATCCTTAATTGACCAATATTTAGCCAAATGCCAGTTACCTCAGCTAACAGAGGGGAGAGACGAGGGTTATGGGATGAATGATCTCAAGCATGGAGATTTTACAGGTGATAAAGGCTTTGCCCAAGTCAAAAGCCCCGGGACTGGACGGCTACACTAATGCTTTTATAAGGTCTTCCAAGGGGAAATAGTGGAACTATTGACCAGGATGTATAACAGTTTCTTAGAGACTCTAGCAATGCCTCCCTCCATGTGGGTGGCAGGAATTACTCTGATTCATAAGGATGGGAAAGACCCATTGCAATGTGGGTCATATCAATCCATATCCCTATTGGGCATAGACCAAAAAATACTTGCTAAAATTCTGGCCAACTGCCTGCAGTCCTTCCTACTCAATTTAGTGCATTGTAGTCAGTCGGGTTTTTATACAGGGAGGGCAATGCTTAGACAATATGCGCAAGATCTTGAATCTCTTCACCTGGCAAAGAAGAGGGGGGAGTCGGCATTACTCCTCATGGTCGATACAGAAAAGGCCTTCGATAGGGTCTTCTGACCTTTTATGTTCCGGATTTTGGAGAAGTTTGGCTTGGGGGGGGACCCTTTAGGCAGTTGATCCAAGTGCTGTAGACAAAGCCCACTGCACGCCTGAAAATTAATAATTCCTACACCCATGGCTTCAAGTTGCGGCAGGGCACCGGGGAAGAGTGCCCGCTGTCACCTTTATTGTTTGCATTAGCATTGGAGCCTCTGGCTTACATCATTTGGCAGAGGAGAGATATAATGGGGATAGACGGGAATCAGATGCAGCATAAAATAACTATGTTTGCAGATGATATAATATTCTCATTGACCAGTCCATACAATTCCTTAAAAGGGGTGGGAGAAGAGTTGGCAGAATTTGGCTATAGCTCGGATTTAAAATGAACCCCTCTGAATCGGAGATTCTGTAGATTATGTTTACAGCAGGAAGAGAAGGGAGTTCTTCGGGAATCCTATCCATACTGTTGGACCACATCTTATGTGCAATACTTAAGGGTTAATATAGCAGTGGACGCCTCAATTCTAGCTTCCCTGAATTTTGAATCCCTATGGAGGTCGGTGTGTTCTAACCTGCAGCAATGGTGGAACCTGGGAATATCATGGATTGGATGCATTAACTGTGTGAAAATGATGATATTACCCAAATTTCTGTACCTTTTTTTATTTTTAAATTTTTATTGGCATATACATATAAGAACATTCAGGTAATTACATGAATGAACCAAGAAAACTGGCAACATCATATATTAAATCCACACATAAATGCCAAGGAAAAATTAACATCATTAGCAAAATTTTAGACCACAACAAAGGGGGGGGGGGGGCACCAGGAAAATAATGCAAAGAAAGTCTCCAAAAGGAAATAATCAAGGAAAAATAAATTTCCAGACAGGATAAGACTTATGCGTCAGCCATGTGTGGACCCAAATCTACCTTGATCTCATCCCTAGCATTTAAGAAATCAAGAAGCTGTTTAGGCTTGAAGAAGAGGAAATTCTTTCCTTGATAGGAAATATAATAACGAGATGAATATTTTAACAAAAAAGTAGCACCCAGGGAGACGATCCTAGCCCGATAGGTTAGGAACTCCTTTCTCCTTAACTGGTTTGCCCGAGATAAATCAGGAAATATACGCACTTGAGAGCCTAAAAACTTCTCATTAATATTCTTAAAAAAATATCTAAGAATCAAAACCTTATCGGACTCCAGTGCCAGAGTCACTAGCAGAGTAGATCTCTCTGTTATCACTTCCATAGAACTTTCGAGAAACCCAGTTAAGTCACCCACTCCACACATTACTTCCAAGTCGTTTATCCGACCTCCCCTGGCACTAGTAGAAAGATATTGTGCCCTAGTCACAGGTGGTAGATGTTCAGATGGAATTTTAAGCACTTCACAGAAGTACTTCAGCACCATTTCCAAGGGGGACACGAGAGGGGATCTGGGAAAGTTCAACAGGTGTAGATTGTTCCGTCGTGCTAGATTTTCTAAATACTCAGTCTTTCGAGCCAGCACTGACCTTTCCTTCATCAAAGCAGCATGTTCCTCCCGAAGGCCTCTCATATCTTCTTTAACTTTTAACAGTGCTTCAGCCTGTGACTCCTGGCCCCTTGAAGCCTCCGAAACCACTGATTTAATAGTAGACAATTCCACAACAGTAGATAGGGTAGTAGTCATAGCAGATATGGCATCCCACAGCACATCAAGTTATTGCCACAGGTTTCACCAAGCTCTGTTGCACTGGGAGCAGCTCGCCTCCAGGCTCCAACAGCCACGGATCCACCGCTGTAAGGGGTGGCTTAATATCTCCGCCTCTCGTCAGCTGTTTCCCTCCTCTGGAGTATGAGTCAGACCCCTCCGGCACAGACCCTTCACCCCGCAGCTCTCACCCGCAAGCCTGACAAGGGGGGAAGAAAAACGCCGCCGGTCGATGACAGACTTTCCGGCTGTAGCGGGGCCACCCGCAGTTCAGGTGAGAGACTCACACCCGATGCGCCCAGCGCAGCCAACAGTTCTTCATGCTGCAATGGCAAAGGCGCCGCTCCGGAACCAGCAACCGCAAACCCGCACAAGTCCAGGGTTCTCTGGCCAGCAGAAGAAGGCAGCAAGGGAGCTCCAGGTAGACTCGCTTGCTTTCCTTTCCTCCGCCCCATAACTAACGAGGAAGAGTTCTCCACAAGTGCCGAACACTGAACCTTACTGCAGAGCAGCCGCTGACGATTCACTTCCTGCCGCCATCTTGCCCCTTCTGTACCCTTTTAATGCCTTTCCTGTCAGGTTCCAGTGGGGGAAACTGCGCAAATGGCAAAAGGGTCTGCTGGATTTTATATGGGGCTATAAAAACCTTGTGTGATCCTCTATAGGACAAAAGCCGATGGAGGGTTGGCAGTCCCGAACTTACTTAAATATTATGAAGCGGCCCTATTGTAGGGGGCTGTGGACTGGCACATGTCGATTTGGAAGGAGGGGTAGTATTACAACAAGAAGCAGTGGGGGAACAACCACTGGGATATTTGCTATGGACCAACCCGCAACAGTTGGGACTGGGAGTGAAGCAGAACCCATTTGTCCATCTTACAATTCGGATGTGGGCGAGAATATGACACAGATTATGGGGGAAACAGCAAATATTCTCACTCACGCCGCTGAGGTGGAACCCTTCCTTCCCGGCAGGGCTAACTGACAACATTTAAAAGATGGGAGAAAGTGGGTTTGATGTATGTGGGGCAATTTATGAGGCAGGGCACTACGATTCCCTTCTTAGAAATCCCAGGGATATATGGACAGATTTCAATACATGCAGGTAATCCATTATCTACAGGGAGGTCGGAGGGAAGGGTAGCGAAGGGGAGAGTTCAAGGGGGTGGAGGAGATCTTCCAAGCAGAGTCCATGCGGAGCTGTGTGCCTTGCCTATATCGGGCATTAGATGAGGGATCAGCCATGACAGTAAAGCATATTGTGCACTGGAAGGAAGATTTGGGGATAGCTTGGACAAGGGAGGATTGGACCCAAATATTTACATTGCTGACCAAGGGGGTAACAGCTATAAATATGATTGAAAGTGCCTATAAGATGTTATACAGCTGGCACTTCATCCCAGAAAGTGTGCAGAAGTGGGGAAGGGGAGATGGGTTGTGCTGACATCTATGTGGAGAGCAGAGGTCCTACTTTCAAATGTGGTGGAGCTGTAAATATATAATTCCATACTGGGCACAAGGTTTTACCATGCTCACTTCAGTAAGGGGGAGTTTGATACAACCAGAAGTGACAGTTGCTTTGTTAGGAGTGTGGATGGGGAATTATAGGAGATCCACTGCTGCAGTATCTGCTTATAATGGACGTCTCATTCTGGCACAACATTGTAGATGCACAGAGATCCCTAGATCTCTAGAGCTGGTAATACGCAAAGCACAGTAAATTCAACTTATGGCTAGATTGGCAGCGGTAAGACAGAACCAAGGGACACAGTATGACAGAATTTGGGCACTATTTGAGGACTGGGTAAAGAATGAATGGGAGAAGAAAGAATGATTTAAGTGGTGCCCCTAAATGGGTGAATACTGTTAGAGGGGAGGGGGGCTGGGGAGTACACAAGTGGAGTAATCGCTCGGCAGACATGGGCTAGAGGCATGCAATATTTGGAGCAATGAACCCATTGGTGTGGTATCTCTATGCTTTGGACCTGTCTCGGGGGGGGGGGGGAGAGTGAGGAATTTTTGCATGTATATGATATATAGGGTGTAGGACTGTAATGCATTATATTAGATAACTGTTTGGAAGACGATGGGGGAGATCCAATGTTTGCTGTGACTATGATGTGAATTGAAATGTTTGTACTCTCACTTGTGCTCACACTATGTCCATAACGGACTGCCACAACTGCTGTCTTCAATGCCTCGGGGCCAACTACGACGACTCTACTTGCATGCTCTGTCTCCAGATGAAGAGCAAGGGTCAGAAGAATCACGAAAGGCAGTGGAAGGCGCTGTTTAGCTTCAAGGCCTTGTCTTCAGCCCCAGCCTTGACCATGGAATCGATGCCCTCGGGGGCTGCAGCAGCATCACTAGCTTCATATGATGACTGTGCCTGCTCTGAGCCCTGGGTTCACGGAGCATCGGACCAGGGATTGCCCACAGAAGACCATCCCTAGAAGGACCAGAATCCGCCTAAGGCCGGTGCCGGCACTGGGGGTAAGATCCATGGTCGCTGGCACCACAGTCCTTGGTGCAATGCTGAAGGCAATAACCTGGAGCAGCCTCAAAGCTGCCCCAGTGAAAGGAGACTCACTCTTTCTCGGAAGGCTGCAAGAAACTCACTAAGGCCAACACCTTCAGTGAGTTCCCACTGAGGGAACTGGCTTTGGACCCGCGACCATCAGGACTCACGTCGGTGGCTGCGGAGCCCTTAGTTCTCGAGGCCAGGATGGCTTCCTTGGAGCGTAGCCTTGTGGCTTTCCTCCAACAGCACAATGCCTCCATGCCTACTGTCTCCAGTTCCTTGGGTCTGGCCACCGGTCCCTCTACTGTGGGGTCATTGCCGACAGAGGTGCAGCTGGTGTTGGAGCGGTTGATCCTGTTCCCAGTCTGCTCACCATTCCTCCCAGCTGAGCACGTTGGGTTCCGAGTACTGAGCACCTCGGCCCCCGGCTACTCTAATTGGGCATTGGCACGATGCTTTTCAGCAGTTCGAACTCCTTTTGGAGTCCAATTCCAAATGGGAGGATGAATCCCCCAAGACCATTCAGCACTGTAATGCTCCTTCGGACCCTTATCCTCCAGAGGAGTACTGGCAGTCCCCGTCCAAGGACCTTGCCTTCCTGGAATTTGCCCGGGACATGTCGAAGGCCTTGGCCTTTACACTGGAATTGGAGGAGGAACCTTGGGCAGAAGACCATGAGATCCTCCAGTACGATTCCCCTCCTATGGAGGTTCTCACAGTGCAGTTCCCCCTATTTTGGAACGACTCCTCTTCAGGATGTGGGAAGCCCCGGTTACGGTTCCCATTGTGAGCAAGCGGCTCGATTCCATGTATTGAGTTCACAAGAGCCTGGGGTTTCAAAAGACACAGCTACCACACAATTCCATGGTGGTGAAGTCGGCCATGCACCAAATCAAAAGCCAAAAGATACACTCTACAGTGCTCCTGGGTCAGGAGGCCCACACTATGGATGGCTTTGGTAGACAGTGCTTCCAGGGCTCGATGCTCGTTGCCTATATCCAGGCATACCAGCTATACATGGGCATATACCTCAGAGACCTGCCAAAGTAGCTTGCCGGGTTCTCAGCTGGTCTCTCTGTTGATCACCTGTTGGCAGCTGTCAAGGATGCTCCAAGTATGTCACTTGAGCAGTGTATGAAGGCAGTGAAGGCAGCAGTTGTGTATGTTGGTCAGGGACATTATTTTGGCATACCGATCACACTTTTTAAAGCCACTGGTAGCCATGGAGGAAAAAAGCACCCCAGTGAGGTTGAAGACCCGCAGTGCTGCCAGTTGGAAAAAAGGTACAAAGGCACCGAAGAAGAGAAAAAAAAGCTAAGAACCCGAGATGCAATGCCAGGGCAGCAAGCTCGGGTGGCGGGAAGAGTACTGGTGTACTACCAGAGGAGAATATGAAACTCAGGTTGAGAAAATCAGCATTTTCCGGAGAAAGACCAGACAGACGTCTGAAGGGCTCCATGGAAAAAAGGAGACTGAGCAAGATGGCACCCTTGGGTGGAAAGGGGACCATGCATGTGAGGCAGCATCTCCCAAAGGCTTTTTTTGAAAGCTGGGGGATGCTTCCGCGAGGGCTCTATCAGCAACGAAGTCACCCATATGTGAGGACTGACTTCCTGCTTGTTTCCGGAGAATATCTGATTAAGACCACGGCAGTTCTCCTGTCTAACTCTGCAAGTAAAGCATAGTTACTCACCTGTAACAGGTAATCTCTGGGAACAGCAGGAATTTAGTCTTCACATATGGGTAACGTCAGTACCGACGAAGCCTGTGTCCAATAGGAGCCAGTGTCCAATAGGAAAACTTTTGGGAGCATCCCACTGCACCTGCATAGCTGCCTTTCCACTTTTCCAGCTCTCCCTCCTCAGTTGAGTTTGTAGCTAAGATAAAAGTAGAGAAGGAGAAGAGAAGAAGAGAAACTACAACTCCTAGGGGAGGAGGGTAGGTTATGAAGACTAAATTCCTGCTGTTCCCAGAGATCACCTGTTACAGGTGAGTAACTACACTATCTCCAGGAACAAGCAGGAAAGAGATGATCTCAAAGAGAGCTGTGGATCACAACCATAACTAAGTAGGTCATATGTCCTCCAAGGATGTCTTGTATCGAAACCCGGGACGGAGGGTAGGAGTTGATCTAAGTCTGAAAGAGATGCTAGAGAACAGCTTGGCCAAACAAGGCATCCCGGCGGAAGTCCTTGTCTAGGCAATAGTGAGCAGCAAAAGTGTGGACAGGAGACCAAGTTGCTGCTTTGCATATCTCATCAATTGCTACAGAGCGTAGATTTGCCATAGAGGTAGCCATTGCCCGAACATTATGTGCAGTGACATGATCCTTGAGAGAGAGTCCTGCACTTTCATAAGCAAAGGAGATGCAATCCGCAATCCATCTGGAGAGAGTTTGCTTGGATACTGGCAACCCCAGGTGACTTGAGTCAAAGGTGATGAAAAGCTGGGAAGCTTTTCTGTGCTCTCGAGTTCTCTGGAGATAATAAGCCAAGGCACGTTTGCAATCCAGAGTGTGAAGAGTTGCTTCTTCCCTAGAGGAATGAGGTCTATGGAAAAAGACAGGGAGGTAGACTGACTGCTTTAAATGGAAGGGCAAGACCACCTTTGGCATAAAGTGAAGATGAGTCCTAAGGACTGCCTTATCATGGTGGAATCATGTATAAGGAGGGTCAGCCTGGACCTCACTAATGCATCTTGCTGAAGTGAGGGCAATAAGGAAGGTGACCTTCCATGTGAGAAACTTCAGAGAGGTACTGGCTAGAGGTTCAAAGGGCAGCTTGAGAAGCTGTTCTAAAACAACATTAAGATCCCATACCACTGGAGGGGGCTTAATGGGAGGTTTGGTTAATAGATGACCCCTCATGAAGCATGCTATAAGCGGCTGAGAAGAGATGGGCTGACCATCTAAGGGCACGTGAGAGGCCACAATTGCACTTAGGTTTACTCTTACCGAATTGGTTTTGAGTCCAGAAGAAGATATTCAAGTAATGCATCCACTGGAGCTGAGAAGGGGTTAAGCGCCCTCTGTGAACACCAGAGAGAAAATCTCTGACACTTGAAGGCATAGGAGCTCCTGGTGGAAGGCTTCCTAGAAGCTAAAAAGATATCCTTAGGAGATCCCACGTGATGCGTGAGTGAGCAGGACGGGTTCTTGCTTGCTCCGGGGCTGCCCTGAGCAATATTCTGCATTTATTAATCCCAATCCACCAAAAGCTCTCCTGTACGACCGCCGACTCGGCCATCTGGAAAATAGATGAAGCGGGGCCTGAGAGCGGGCGGAGAAATGCCAAACCCGCTGAAAAAAGAGAAGGAAAAACCGGGCAAACCGGGGGCCTCAGTTACAGCAATGGCGATGCCGACCTCCCCTGGTGCGCTGAGCACGGATTCGATGGCGGAAGACTTAGCCAGGGAAGTGGCGAGCCTACTGGAACCCAAGTTTGATCAAGTAATGAAAAAATTGGACACTCTAGGAGACTCCCTCGCAGATATGGGCAGGAGAGTGGAGGAGTTAGAATATCGAGTTTCCAGCGTGGAGGAGGGCGAGGGGCAAATGGAGAGAGAATTAACTGAGCAGCGGAAGCAAATAGAGACTCTCCGGTCCAAACTGGATGATCTGGAAAACAGATCCAGAAGAAACAATTTACGAATTGTTGGAATACCGGAGACACAAACAGATCAAATGCTGCTACCACTGCTGGAGGAATGGCTGCCTAAAGAGCTGGGCCTCGCTTCCCTGGTGGGGCAATTGAATATTGAGCGCGCACACCGACTGGGCCGGAGACAGGAAGAACAACAGAGGCCGCGGGTAGTGATTCTCCGAGTCCTCAATTTTCACCATAAGGTGCAACTGCTGCGAGCCTACAGAGAGAAGGGCGAGCTCAAATGGGAGAATCACAAACTTTTAATGTTTCAAGACTATTCAGTATTGGTGACCGAACAGAGGAAAGCGTATTCCGTGGTGTGTGCGGCGCTGTTCCAATGGAAAATTCGCTTTACGTTAGCTTTTCCAGCAACATTGCGAGTTTGGCACCAGGGGAAGAGCATGGTTCTCTCGACCCCGGCAGAAGCGCAACGCTATTTGGACGAGAGAAGAGGAGACTCTGGCAGTGCGGGAGAAGCGCAGAAGAGAGATCAGCGCTGAAGATACTGTGCTGACCGCAGAGACTGTTTATATTGTTCTGAGGACGGCGGCAAGCCGAGACGCTGACAAACAGGACTCATATATAAAATCCTATGGGATCTAGTGTGAGAGAGCAAGAAATTGGTATGGTTGTGTGAGTGCAGATAGTTGGTCTGTATGTTTATGTGTGTGACTATGCGAGTAACTACTGTTCTGGGTGGAGATCATATAGCGCAACGGGTGGAGCTTGTTCATGGCTGGGGGCAGCCATGTTGCGTGTTGGGATCTCATTCTCAGCAGGGGAGGCTGAGCTTCATTGTTGATGTGTTTTACGGGGATGGGAGGGGGAGGGGGTGGGGGGGAAGGGGTGGGGGCGGAGGGGGGTAACAGACGGGAGGGGCTAGGGAGCATTATCCATGACCAGTTTACACTTCCATCTTATGTGCTACAAGGGCGGTTCAGAGAGCTCGAGGGGGGCGGCTTCCCAGAGAGTGGTACTTTGTTCGAGGCCGAGGCTGGGCGGCCTGGAACAAAAACTAACGCAGTAGATCCTGCACGGATAGCCGTGGCCATCTTTAAACGCCGTGCATTCTGATTTAAGGATAACCACGTGGAATGTGGGTGGGATAGGCACACCGGTGAAGCGGACAAAAATTTTGCAAGCTTTAAAGAAAGGGAGGGCACAAGTTGCCCTGCTGCAGGAAACCCATTTAACACAGCGGGAACATGCTAAATTAAAAACAGACTGGGTAGGGCAGGTCTTCTCTGCCTCCTCAGGGGGAAGGAAGAGAGGAGTGGCAGTTTTGATTCGGCGAGGGATCCAGGTAGAGGTTCTCAGTGAGGACTCTGACCCTCAGGGGCGATTTCTTTTTCTGCATGCCAGAATTGCTGGGGAGGAAATGTTCTTGGGAAATATTTATGCCCCTAACAATTATGACCATACCTTCTTTAAATTGATCTTGCGGAAGATCACGGGGGCACCTAGGATTCCCTTAATACTTGCGGGGGATTTCAACTGCCCTCATGATCCCATGCTCGATCAGTCGCAGGGTTTGAGGAAAGGAGAAGGCGGAGGGGGGAACTGGGAAAATAAAGGCGTGGGTTATCTATGTCAATGGGGAGATTTGTGGGATGTGTGGAGAACTTTGCATGAGCAGGAAAAAGACTATACGCACCTCTCGAGGGCGCATCATCTTGGTCCAGAATTGACTATATCTTAATTTCCAGGGACCTCTTTGATAAGGTGTTGCGCACAGAGATCGAGCCAATAGTTATTTCTGATCATGCTAAGGTATTCCTGGACCTCAAAGGGTGCTCCCCATCCAGAGGCAGATGGGCCTTCCCAAGGCATTTGTGGAAGAATGAGAAGTTTCGACATTATTTAGCACAAAATGGGAGGAATATTTGAGTCTGAATGAGTCCCCAGACTTGTCAGTCTCGACTTTCTGGGAGGCCGGAAAGGCCGTTCTTCGGGGCCACATTATAGCATATGTAGTGAAGGAGAGGAAGCGTGTTAATGCCACCATTTTGGAGCTAACCCATGACCTCAAGGAGGCCAAGCGAGTTGCTCTAGCGCGCAAAGACAGCCTGGGAATTTATTTGCAGAAGCAGAAAGCTCTTAATGCTGCGTTGCAGGAAAGGGCGATATATTCCGCGCAATATTATCGCCATCAGTTGTTTCGATATGGGGACCGAACGGGAAAGCTTCTGGCGCGATTGGTGAAAGAACGCGGGGGTGTCCAGAGCGTAACGATTATCAGGGATCAGGCTGGGATACGGCAACGAGATCCAGAAAAAATTTTGCGAGTGTTTGGGCAGTATTATCAAAGTCTATATACCCCTGAGAAAGCGGATAAGGTCCAGCAGCGGGATTTCTTGTGGGCTGTTCAGCTCCCCAAACTTA
Source organism: Ichthyophis bannanicus (assembly GCA_033557465.1). Lineage (NCBI taxonomy): Eukaryota > Metazoa > Chordata > Amphibia > Gymnophiona > Ichthyophiidae > Ichthyophis > Ichthyophis bannanicus. The sequence goes on from CM066048.1 coordinate 120,627,232, forward strand.
CGGAAGAGGCTTTGCTTGAATTGAATGCGCATATTACTGGGGAAGAAGTGCAGAGGGTCATTGCGCAGGGGAAACCATATAAGGCCCCTGGGCCTGATGGATATAGCGCGGAATTCTACAAACTTTTATCGGCTTCGATTACCCCTACACTGATGGCTCTCTATGAGGAGGCGAGAGAAGTGGGATTTTTCCCGAGGGATATGCAGACGGCAGCGATAACCATCATCCCAAAAGCGGGAAGGGATCCGGAGAATCCAGCCTCTTATAGGCCCATCTCCTTAATTAACTACGATATGAAGCTTCTTGCTTCGATCCTGGCAGGGCGACTGCAAAAGGTTTTGCCTGGACTGGTAGGGAGCCATCAATCAGGATTTGTCAGAGGCAGAGATGCCTTTACGAACATCACGAGAGTCTTGCTGGGAATGGAACGATGCTTGCTACGAGATACTCCTTTGCTACTGGTCAGTCTGGTTGCCGAAAAGGCGTTCGATAGAGTATCTTGGGATTATGTTTGAGGTGTTAGCTCAGTTTGGATTTACGGGCGCTTTTTTGGCATGGGTGACAGCGTTATATATGGATCCGTTGGCCTGTGTCGTTAGTGGCGGTAGGGTCTCCCAGCCCTTTTCTTTGAGACGAGGCACGAGACAGGGCTGTCCCCTGTCCCCCTTATTATTTGTGCTGCAATTAGAGCCTTTGCTTCGGGAGACTTATCCAGGAACAGAAGGTGGAAGGGATAGAGTGGGAGGGCGGAGGTATTAAGCTCAGTGCTTTTGCGGACGACATGCTGTTGTGTTTGTGCAACCCAAGGGAATCCCTTCCAGCGGCCTTGCAGCTCATGGAGCTGTTCGGCTCCTTTTCGGGGCTGCGTATTAATCAGATAAATCTTTGGCTTTAGATGTGGGGGGACGAGTCAAAGACAATTGGCAGGGCACCTTTCCTTTGGTGTGGGCACAGAGTAGTTTGAAATACCTAGGCGTTCATATACCGGAACTACGGCACGACTGTATGAAATAAATGTTAAAATCTTGCTTGATAAACCATTGCTCGGTTGCAGAAATGGCGAGATCTCCCGCTGTCACTTATGGGGCGTGTGGCTCTGCTGAAAATGGTGGAGCTCCCTAGGTGGATATATGTGTTACGCCCCCTCCCAATATGGTTGGCGCGGAAAGACCTGCAGCTACTGCGGAAACACATTGGCCTGTTTCTATGGAGAGGTAGGCGATCTCGCATAGCGTTTTCGGTACTTATGAAAGCCAGGGAGGAGGGGGGGATAGGTCTACCATCCTTACGCCAATACAACTTGGCCTGTTTGCTCAGGCCTCTGGTCGATCTTATAGGGCACACTGGAAACATTCTTCCATTGACATTACTCGATGGGCTATCGGCGCCATATCATCCGGTTTACTTATTGCATGCGCCCGGAGGGCTTTTACCGGAGGCTTGGAAAGCATCGGTATACCTGAGGGCAATGAGGCAAATTTGGAGGATATTGTGTCAACAGAAAGGTTAAAATTGGAAATGCACGGATTGCCTCCCTTTAGCGAGGAATAAGGATTTTGCTCCGGGCTTGCAGGGCCTGACTTCTCAGAGCTGGGGGAACAAGGGAATTGAATGTATTGGTCACTTACTAATGGCAGATGGTAGTGAATTGGACTCTTTTCAATCGCTGGCAAGGCGATATCATTTGGAACATAACTCCTTTTTCTTCTATTTGCAAGTGCGTCATTATGTGAGGGGCCTTCAGCAGCGATGGGGATTGCGGATAGGTCAGGGGGCTATGTGGGAGTTTTTTGTATCGATGGAAGGGGGAGTTTCCACACGGGCTGTCCGACAGGAGCTATGGCCGGGAGGAGATGGAGGGGCCTTAGAGAGGTTGGCGCAGCGTTGGGTTTGCGGATGGGGTACCGCAGATGACGGGGCGTTTGCTGCAGGAGGCATTCTCCAAAGTCGAGAGTATCTCGGAGTCGGTACGCCTCCCAAGAACTGCACTATAAATTTTTATGGAGAGCATATGTTCCCAATGTTTGGGCTGCTAAGATGGGACTGGTCTCGACTGATCTATGTACACTCTGCGCAGTAGAGCGTGGGACTTGCTCCATCGCTTTTGGCATTGCTCCAAGATTCGGAGTTTCTGGCATGAAGTGGAGCGCAAGTTGATGGATTGGCGGTCTGTGAGTAGTGCTTTTTCCCTTCAGTGGTGTCTGTTTGGGGTCCTTGCAGGGGAGGGGGTGGTGGGGAAGCAGGCTAGACAGCTGTATGAAAAGGGATTCATCATAGCGAAACTCTGTATTCTGCGGCATTGCTTAGAAGGGCACCCCCCGGGAATTACTGAATGGGAGACCCAAATGCGAGATTTGTACTGTATGGAGTTGAAAACAGCTAATATGCTGGGGCCGAAGCGGGTTGAGGTGGTCGCGCAGATTTGGGATGGGATCTTCACTGGCTAACTGGTTTGGGTAGGTATCCCTGGAGAATAAGACGTTAGATTGACCCCTGGGATATGGGATCTCATCCAGAGGCTTGGTGGGTAAGCCAGGAGCCGAGATCGGGGAGGGTAAGCTGGTTATAGGGAGGGTGGGACAGGGAAAGGGGGTGGGGGGGAAGTGGGGGGGTGGGGGGTGTGGAAGAGAAGAGAAGTGCAGCGGAGGACTAGACATACACCTTAGAAGTCTGGAACGGAAGGGGAGGATCTAGCTCTCCGTATCCATAGAAAATGGGCAGTCTCTGAACACAGTTTTGTATCGAGGGTGAGTGCCATAGTAGTTACATTGTTGCTGTTTATAGATGACTTTCCAATAGAAACCATTGTTTTTGCCAGTCCCAACTGCTTTTGGGGATGTTGTGGAAATGTTGGGGTGATTGTTGATGTTGTTGTTACCTTCTTTAATGAATGTCTTTTTCACGCATGTCATTGTACGGTACAGAATGCCTCGTCCCTCAGTTCGACGAGGGGGTGGGTGAACGGTATACCTGCATGCTAACATGTAATTTATGCGTAATGTACTTTAAGCCCATTGTATGGTGGACACAATGTAACATCGTAATGTTGGTTTCATCTTTGCTGCAGTCCTGGCTGTTGTTCTGATTAGTAATAATAATACTAATAAAAAGTACTTTCATAAAGATATCCTTAACCTATTGAGAGAAGTTAATGTCCTGTAAGATGGAGGGACTGCGGATTGGGATGGAGCAGCATCCCCTCCTCCTGAGAGTGGAGATCTGGAGCAGACCCCAGATCTATTGGTTGAGCCCGGAGACAGACGTAGAAGGAGAGGATACCACGGTTGTCATGGCCAACGTGGGGATATGAGTATCATGTAGCCCCTGTCTCTCTGGAGTTTGAAAAGAGTCTTGGAATTGAGGGGAATGGGAGGGAAGGCATATAGGAAACCTTGACCCCAGTCGAGGTGAAGCATCCGCCTGCTGGCTGTCTGGTGCAGGAGTCCTGGAGCAGAAGTGAAGAAGCCTGGTATACTGAGAACTTGTGAACAGTCTATCTCTGGGGTTCCCAGATCTGAAAAATATGAGCAACCGTGTCTGCATGGAGAGGACCACTCGTGGGTTAGAAGGACTCGACTGAGTTTGTCCGCCGAGACATTGTGTTTGCCTGGAAGATATACCTACAAGTAAGTGAATGTGATGCTGTATGGCAAAAGACCATAGATTTCAGGGCTTCGCTGCAAAGAGTCTAAGAGCCTGTTCCGTTCTGCTTGTTCAAGTAGAACATGGCTACTTGATTGTCCATTTGGACTAGAACTGTGCGGAATCAAAGATTGTCCTGGAACACTTTGAGAGCATTGTGAATGGCTCTGAGTTCCAGCAGATTTATATGGAGTTGTGACTGAGTGGAGCCCTGAGTGGAGAGATTGTCCAGATGAGCTCTCGAGCCCAATTTAGATGCATCCGTCACCAGGGTACATTGATGTGCTGGCATCTGAAAAGGTGACCCTACCAGGAGGTTTTCTGGGGATTGCCACCACTGGAGAGACGAGATTAGTTTGGGTAGAGACCATTATTTTGTCTCCCAGGTGACCTGATGCTGAGACCACTGGGAAGCCAGTGTCCCCTGAGCTGCGCGCTTATGTAAATGAGCATATGGAACACATGTACTGTTGATGCCCATATGACCCAGAAGTTGTAGGAGTTCTCGAGCAGTGAGAAAAGTTCTTGAGGCATGCCTGAGTTGTCAATTGACTGAGTCGAGCGACTTGGATTTGGGGCAGAAATGCCCTTGATTGTTGAGTGTCTTGGAGAGCCCTATGGACTCTAGAGTTTGAGAGGAAACGAGTTGGGACTTGGAAGATTTATTACCAATCCCAAGAGTTGCAGCACTTGCATTGCATGCGAGAGGGAAAGACTGGCCTCTAGAGAGGTGTTTGCTCAAACGAGCCAGTCGTCTAAGTAAGGGAAGACAAACATCCCAAGAGTCCTTAAGAATGCGGCTACTACCACCATGCACTTTGTGAAGACCCTTGGGGCAGAGGCGAGGCTTGAAAGGCAGGACTCTGTATTGATAAAGTCTCCCTTGAAGTATGAAGCACGGGAATTTTCTGTGCTGTGAGTGAATAAATATGTGAGTATATGCCTCCTTTAGATCTAGAGAACAGAGCCAATCCTGACTCTGAAGATAAGGAAGAAGGGTGCCTAGGGAGATCATTTTGAATTTCTCCCATAGTAGGTACTTGTTCTGTTCTCTGAGGCCCAGAATGGGCCTGTACCCTCCTGTTTTCTTTGGAATGAGGAAGTATGGAGAATAAAGCTCATTCCCATGCTGGAATGGTGGAACCTCCTCTATTGCGCCCTGAGAGAGATGGGTGGTGAACTCTTGTAACAACAGAGCAGCGAGATGGGGCTGAGAGCAGAACTCTCTTGAAGGAGTCCGGGGGGGTTGACTTCGTAGATGAAGCTTGTACCCCTCCCGTACTATGGACAGTTGTCCACTGCTCTGATGTGATAAAATGTCACCTGTGGGCAAAGTGACAAAGTCTGCCGGAATGTGGATGGGATCTGGAATCTACAGAGGCATAACGGCTATGTTCTCCAGAAAGACCTTGAGGAGGCTGGGTCTGCTGAGGTGGCTGTGACTTAGGCGGTCTGAGCCTTCTTTTGCTGTTTTGATGGCTGGTGACCCTTCTGGGGAGTATGGTGTTGACCCTGTACCGCAGGGGTGTAAGAAGGGTAGCACTTCTTATTGAAAAAAGCTTTCTTCACTGTCTTTTTCCTAGCTGGGTTGGCAGTAGCTCTAGTAGTCAATTAAGAGTGGTGTTCTCGGATTCTAACTGAGAGGCCTTGTCCTACCAATCCTTGCCAAAAAGGTTTTCACCAGTGCAAAGGATATTACCCAGGTTATCTTGAAACCACTGTTCAAGATCGATGCTTGGAGCCAAGCAATCCTGCGTGCACTGATTGCAGATAGACAACGTTCTGCTGATGTACTCAAAACAGTCAAAAGTTTGCCCTGTTAACAAACTTTGAAACATTTTGAACATACTTTGCAAGGGCAAGATCATCTGCTCTCTTGTCATCAGGGAGAAGAGGAGCCAAATCCCTAGCCACCTCTCTAAGGAACATATACATATATAGGAACTGATCCTGGCCAATACCATGGAGGCCTGAAAACAACGTCAACCAAAGGCGTCGAGGGTTCTCGATTCCCTACCTGGAGGGTTCGAGGAATGTGTCTTAGCACTCTTTATTCGATGCATTGCTGATTCCACCACCATGGAAGGGTGTGGAATTGCGTCTTTTGTAAACCAGGCGACACTCCAGTACCCAGTACATGGTATCGAGTCTTCGGGTTTTGGAGAGATGGTAAGGGGTGTCTCCCACATATGTAACATAAGGTCGTGAAGTATGCGATGAATAGGGAGAGTAGCAGCGTCCTTTGGGGCTGTAGGATATTGAAGAATTTCAAGTTCTTCAGCCCTAGGCTCTTTCTCCAAAGTCACCATTATGGACAGACCCCAAGCAACATCGCAAATAATGTCTTGAAAAGACATGTTCCCCGGAGGGGACATGCGATGTTGTGGAGACGGAAATGGGTCTTCCGGGATAGTTCTCATGTCCCGGGTATCGGCCGATTCATCATCCGACGAATTGGAGTCCAAAGACTCAAAGTATTGACGGGCAGGGTAAATGGTTTGGCAGCTAAAACTTGCGGTGCTGGAAACCTCGGTACCGGAAATGGATTCGAGGGCCCGCATGGGCGGTAGTGTGGTAAGTGGCAAAAATGTCAATGCAGGTTGTGTCCAGTACCGAAGCCAGTACCAATGCCTGAGGGATCGACCGTAAAGGCTTTACAGGTATGGAGGCTGCCAGTAAGGCCGCTAAACTCCGCTCGATGGCCAGGATACGTTGATCCATGGAGCTTGCTGAGGCTTGGGTATCGGTACCGGAATTGCGGGCCATGATCCCTGAGCATGGCACCAGGAGCTCTCTGGAAGTTGGAGGCCTTGAGAGCATCCTGGGACCCCATTAAGGCTTTGGAGACACGGTCTTCCCGCCGGGGTTGTTTGGACAGTGTGTCCCTGTCCAGGGCAACCCCCAAGGTATCTTGATGCTTAGAAGGAGACCTACCCTTTGAGGGCTGGCCAGTCTTAGAAGAAGACCTAGGTTTCGATACCTGAAATCCTTGAGAGGAAGATGAAGCTCTCAATGACGTCAATGCTAAAGAAACTGCATTGGAGGCAAAGAGTGTGCCCAGCACTGCAGCTTGGTTCTGTAGGCCTCTCTTTATCATCTTCTTACAGAGAGGACAGTCTGAGGGTTGATGATCCAGTCCTAAGCATTTTAAACACCAGTCATGGGTTTGTCTGGGCCAAAATGGTACTAGCCACATGTGAAACATTTCTTAAAAACCAAAAGGGGAGGCCTACGCCTAAGATGGCATCGACGCGCATGAAGGAAGGAAATGATTCTATTCCCTCACACAAAGTAAGATTTTTTTTTGTAAAACAGAAAGAGAAAGAAGCAAGCACTGAAACCCCCCCCGGCAGGGCCGGATTTACCTGGACGTGCAGGACCTACGCCAACAATAAATTGTGGGCCCCCAGCCAGGGGCGGCCCAAGGGGGGGTGCGTGCGGCTCTCATTTGCAATAAGGGGCCGCATTTGCATAAAGTATTTGCATATGTTACCAGATACTAACTTTTAGTATAAACGTGCCTCTTAATTGAGTCGTATGGAGGTAAAGGAAACGGACTAAAAGAGTTCTACATTACCTATAATCCAGTGCCAACTGACTAGACACATTAGGCAACTACTACAAACACTGCCCATGTTTAGCAACCCGATAGTAAACCGCCGTAATCCTAACAGCACTACCATGACTCACAAAGCACCTACTCTACCAATCAAACGGCAAAACACTGTCAAAGATATTTAAAGCCAAGACATTTCATGAGAACAACAATACATGATCCTACTGGGGACAAGACGAAACAAGTGGGCAATGTCAAATAGGAAATTATATAAACAGAACCACCTCAGCTCAGTTACACATGCAGAACCATAGACCATGCACCAAACAGTAATACACAATTTTAGGAGAACAGGAAGACAATAATTAAACTGGGAATCCCAAAAGCCCAAACTTGGAATGTACAAAACACTGTAGAAATTAAAACTATACATTAATTTGCTCTTGTACTAAACAAAGCGCAGACGTTAATGATGGCACATTTACCAGAGATGACATATTCCACATTAATAAATTCAAAATAAAGAGATTTATTCTTCTACCTTTTGTGCATTTTTTTCAGCTGCAATTGCTCCAGCCACTTTCTTCTGGTTCTTCCTTCGTGTTCTTCTGCCTAACTCTCCATCGTCTTCTGTCCATTTGTCCTTTCTTCTCTCTTCTAGTTTTTTTTTCATTCTCTCTGCTACATCTGCTTTAAGCATACTAATCTTTTCTCCTTTTGATGTCTTCATTCATTTCCTATTTCATCCACTCAAATTTTAGCCCCTCCATCCTCAATCCCCAACTTACTCTCCCAATCAACCGGCCAATTGTAGATTTTTTATCCCTCCCACACAAAAGATTTTTGCCCTTCTCCATTTTACTCTTCCAGCCCCATCCCATGTCTAATCCCTCCCCCAACTATCAGCTTCCCTTCTAGTTCCAGCCTCACCCAGCATCCATTCCCTTCTAGTCCCTGCATCAGCCCATTGTCCATGTTCCTAGCCAACCAATCTAGGCCTAATTTTCCAGTCCTAGCAACCCGCCCCCAACTCCCCAAATACCAGTCCTAGAACCCCCCCACATTTTCACAAAAATTTCCCACTTACAGTCCTAACTCCCCATCACCCATTTGCAGTTTGAAGCATCCCCCATCCCCACCTATAACCCATTTTACCAGTCCTAAACCCCCATCAGCCCACTTCCAGTCCTAACCCCATCAAGCCCATTTTCCAGTTCAGCCCCCCATAGACCATTGCCAGTTCCTACCCCCCACCATCAGCCCCCAGCCCATATTCCAGGTGGGCCTACACCCCATCACGGACCCAACTCCAGTTGTTAACCCCCCAGCCCATTTCCACAGTCCTAGCCCCCCCATAGGGCCCATTATCCAGACAACCCCCATCAGCCCACAGCCCATTACCAGTTCTAAAAAACCCCCCCCCAACAGCCATTAATTACCAGTCCTAAACCCCATTCAGGCCCACCTCCCAGTGTATTGAACCCCCGGTCAGCCCATTTCCAGTCCTAGCCCCGCCCCATCAACCCACTTTACCAGTCCTAACTCCCATCACACCATTTTCAGTTTAAGAAGCCCCCCTATAACCCATTACCAGCTCCTAACCCCCCGATCAGCCCACTTCCAGTACTAACCCCAGTCAACCCATTTCCAGTCAGCCTCCCCAGAGGCCCTTGCCAGTCCCTACCCCCCCATCCAGCCCACAGCCCATTGAGACACAGGTCCTAACCCCATCAGCCCACCTCCAGTTTTTAAAACCCCCCCAGCCCATTCCAGTCCTAGCCCCCCCCACAGCCCATCTACTCAGGCAACTCCATCAGCCCACAGCCCTTACCAGTCTTACACCCCCCCCAAAAGCCCATTACCAGTTCTAAAACCCCCCCAACAGCCCATTACCAGTCCTAACCCCATCAGTCCACCTCCAGTCTTAACCCCCCCAGCCCATTTCCAGTCCTAGCCCCCCCTATAGCCCCATTACCAGGACAGCCCCATCAGCCCACATACGCGCCATATACCAGTACTTAACCCCCCCCAAAGCCCATTGCCAGTTCTAAGCCCCCCCAACAGCCCACAGTCCATTTACCTAGTCCTACCCATTCAGCCCACCTCAAGCCTTGAACCCCCCCCCCAGCACATTTCCAGCCCCAGCCCCCCAATAGCACATTACCATGTCCTACCCCCCCATAGCCCATACCAGTCCTACCCCCCTCCCCACCCGCTCACGGCCCCCCTTCCTAAAGTAAAATTTAAGTAAAAAAAAAACCTGCTGTGCTAGCCGCCGCGGGGCCCCCTCTGGCTGCTGCGCGCAGCACCGAACCTGTGACCCGCGGGGGCCACCCTCTGCAAGCTGACTCCGTCGGTCCGTCGATCCCTCCCTCACTCCCTCCCTCCGTGCACGCTGTGAGAGGCGCGAATGCAAGAGGTGAGAGTGTCTCCTCGCGTCTCTGTTAAGCCCGCAGGGGCTGATTGGAAATTTCCCATCAGGCCCCTGGCGGGGCTTAACAGAGACGCGAGGAGACACTCTCCTTTCGCATCTCTCACAGCCTGCAAGCCTCGACACCCTGCACGGAGGGAGGGAGGGGAGGGGAGGAACTGGTTTAACCGACGGCTTTAAAAAAAAAAAAAAAAAAAAAACAAGCTTTTGTGTAGAGGGGGCCCCCGCGGGTCAGTCGGTGCTTGCCGCTTGGCCAAGCAGAGGGGGCCCCGCGGCGGCAGTCAGCGAGGTTTTTTTTGTAGAATTTGGTATTAAAAAAAAATTAAAACTTGTTCTTTTATTCTGTTGTGCCCCTGGCCTGGCTAGTGGGCCCTACGCCATGGCGTACATGGCGTGATAGGTAAATCCGGCCCCTGCTGACAGGAGTCGGTACCAGCGTCCAACGGGAAGGCAGATGCGACCACAAAAAATAAGAAATGGACACATTTTCTGTCGGGTGACAAGAATTGCTTATTGTCGGCTCCGTGGAAAATGACAAGAACTGAGGAGGGAGGAGCTGGAAAAGCGGGAAGGGCAGCTACACAGGCACAGTGGGATCCTCCCAAAAAGCTTTTCCTATTGGACGCTGGGGAGTGTTCCTGCGCAGGCTCAGTCAGTACTGACTTTACCCATATGTTGAAGACTACATTCATGCTTGTTTCTGGAAGATTATTCCTGTCCACTTCGTCATTATTGAAACTATGACATAACTTAGGTGAACCACCATGGAATATGAAAATACCCTTAAAGGTGATAATAGTGATGAATATAGCTAATTAGTACTGAAAAATGTGATACAAAGCCCAAAGAAAACACCCCTTTATTAACAGAAATTATATAAAATAATGGGTGTCCAGTTCGCGTAAGTTTAACTCACCTGTAAACAGTTGTTCTCCAGAAAAGAGTAAAGTTAGCAGTGAATCAGTCCTCAGCACATGGGGTGACGTTCGGCGCCCGACGGAAGCCCTCGTTACGGAGCATTTCCCCAGCTTTCAAAGAAAGCCTTTGGGAATGCACGCGCGACATGCGCGGTCCCCTTCCTGCCCAATAGGGTGCCATGCTTGCTCAGTCCTGATGACATAGCTAAAAGACCAGCCCCCCACCCCCCCCCACCCCAAAAAACAAAAAAAGAAAATATATGAACTTGCAACTCCACATGGGGAGGAGGGAGGGTGTGAGGGGGGGGGGGGGGGGGGGGGGGGGGGGGGGACTGATTCCTGCTGCTCCTGGAGAACAGCCTGTTTACAAGGTGAGTAACTACGCTTGTCCTCCCAGTACCAAGCAGGAAGTCAGTCCTCACATATGGGAATCCCCAGCTCTAGGCTACCGAAGAACCGCAAAGCTGAAAAAATAACGCTCCCTCTAGAGCCTCAGCCAGATGCGAGATATAAGATTTCTTCTCTGAGAACGCCCCCAAAACGGTAGCCCAAGGGCCGGGAGGGTAGGGAGTTGCCTAAAACCTCAAAAGAGATTATGGAGAAGTACCCGCCTGACCGAAACGCCCTGTCCCTGCGGGGACCCTCCTATCGAAGGGCACGTAATGGGACCGCAAAACGTTCTGGCTTGAAGGGACCCAAGTCAGTCGGCCCTGGCAGAATTGTCTGCCAACGTAACAGGAGCGGAGATGAGCTACTGACGCAGCCTTTCGCGCGTTGACACGGTGGGCAGTGACTCGACCCTGCAAGGAAGAGGTTGGCTTGCCCTGTTACGCCCAGGGTGATACAGTCTGCTACCTCAAATGGAACAGGTTGACGCTTTGTGAGACCAGGTAACCCCAGCCTATTAGGGTCAAAAGAGACGACAAAGACGCTGGAACAAAGCCCCTTCAATTACCCCTGCGGTACGGTCCAATGTTAGAAAGGACTAACGCTCTCCTACAGTCCAGGGTTAATGCAAGACTATTTTAGCCCGGCTGGTCATGCGGCCTGGAGGAAAAGAAGGTCAGAACGAACCACCTCTGATTGAGGTGGAAGGCAGGAGACAACCTTTGGAAGGAACTATCAGAAACAGAGCTTGTTAGTTCACTACACATGCCTGGCCGAGGTAAGAGCTACCCAAGAAACAAACGGCCTTCCAGGAAGAGGAAACCGTAAATGACCGGTAGCCATTGGCTTCAAACATGTGGGCGAAGTAAGTTGTTGCAAGACCACTATTCAAAAATCCCACATCGAGGGGCTGGTGGACGAATCAGAGGGCTTGAGCAAGAAACGCAGGCCCTCTGATGGTAAACGGGCCACTAAGGGGTGGGACGACCAGAGACTGGCCCTCCTACCGTGAGTGAAAGTGGTGCACTGACAGAGCACTGAGGCTGGACCCGTAACAGAGTTGGACTTAAGGGCTAGGTCGATAGAGTGAAGCAGATACTTGCAGCACCATGTGTTACTCAGGCAACTGGGGGGGAAAAAACGGATCCTCTCGATGCTGATGCACACCAGGTGGAAGAACCTAACGCTCCTTGAGGGCATAAGATTTCGGGTCGCATCCGGGGTGGTGGATTGTCCTACTAAGATGGTCAAAACCAACCTACCTCCACTTCCCTAGGTAGAAGTAAGGGGGCTACAACTACACATTATCACGGCAGCCAGGCCCATCAAAATGGAAGAGGACATGGAGGTTGGGGTACAGAAGCCCCAGCAATCCGCTGATCCTGAGAGAGGAAGATCGGGTTGCACCCCCCATAGAGGGAGTGTTGTCTTTCGGTGTCCACCGCCAATTGCAGAAAGAGTGTAAACCACGGGTTGCCTCGGCCATCTGGGGTGCTTACCAGGATCAGCGACGGCCCTGTCCCGAAAAGAACCTTGAATAGGGTTCAGGCGCACTAGAGATTTGGAGGAAAAAACGCATACAGCAGGCCCGTAGACCAATGAGGATTAGGAAGGCATCGGGTGCTATTTCCGCAGAAGGATTGCGATTTGTCTGGAACAGAACCTGGGTATTTCACGGTTCAGTGGACTGGCAAAAAGATCGATGGTTTGGAAAGACCCCATTTTAGGAAGATCTGCTGGGCCACCAGGGGATTCAAATGCAATTCGTGAGGGCTGTAGAATCCTGCTCAACCTGTCTGCCAGGAGTAATTTTCTTGGCCACGGTAGATAAACTCCTCTGGAAAACATTTCATGTTGGACTGCAAAGGGCGCACAGGGACCTATGCTTCCTGACCAAGAAGCCTGGATCCTGTGCCCTCCGTGTTTGTTCACATAGAACAGTGCTACTTGGTTGTTCGGTCTGAATTCAATGACAGACTGGCGAGAGAGGATACGAGAGAAAGTTTGTAGAGCTCACCTGAATAGCTCGCAACTCCAACAGATTGATAGCTGTGTTGCCTCCCAAGGGGACCAGAGACCCTGTGTGCATGCCCCTTGGCAATGTGGCACCCCAACCTTGAAGAGAAGCATCTGTGGTCAGAACCTGTGTGTGTGGTGGTGCTTGGAAAGGCCCACCCTTTTTGGTCAGGTTCGGGAGATGCAGCCACCACGTGCAGGGCCGGAACCCAGACGTAGTTTGGACACTCTTACTCGGTCTATTAAGTTGGCTGTGGCCTGTATCCACTGAGCTCTGACCGGCCCCATGGGACAGGTCGCATATGCAGACGAGCATTTGGAGTTACATTGTACGTGGATGCCATTGTAGACCCAAAAGCCTCAGGAAATGTCTGGCAGAGACCAGAAATCCTACTGCGAAACTGCTGTGCCAGAGCCATCAGTCTGTGAGCCCTGTCCAGGGCAAAGAAAGCCATCGCTTGTAAGGTATCCAACCTTGCCCCTATGAACTCCACAGTCCTCGGGAGGGGAGCAAAGTGGACTTTGCGAAGTACTTACTAGCCCGCACAAACCCAGGGAGGAGAAGGGGGGTGGAGAAATGGAGGGCCAGTGCGAAGAGTGGCCTGTCGGGTCTCGGGTGGAGACGGACCCCTGATGAGCCAGTCATCCACGTATGGAAAGACAAAGGCTTGCCCTGGTGTATGAGATAGGCCGACACCACCGCCCAGGCATGTGGTTGAAAACCAGGGTGCGGAGGTTAGGCCAAATGGAATGTACCCTGTACGAAAAATGATTTCCTCCACTACAAATCTTGAGATATTGTCTGGGGTCTGGTTGATAGAGGATGTGAGTATACGCATCCTTTCGGTCTAAGGAGCATAGCCAATCTCGGGCTGGAGTGCTGGCAGCAGTATTCAAAGGGTAAAGCATCTTGAACTTTTCCCTCTCCAGGAACCTGGTTGAGGATTTCGCAAGTCTAGGAGGGTCGTGAGGCCCGGTCCTTTTTGGTACCAGAAAAGTAGCTGGAAGAGAAGCCTCGTCCTATCAGGTGGAGCTGGCACGGGTTCCACGCCATGTTCCTGTAGAAGACTGTGCTAACTCCTGAAGGCGAAGGTTCCTGTGTAGAGGGAAGTCGTGGAGGCTCCCCTGGGCAAATAGGCGGGAAGGAACTGGTAAAAAAGGAAGGGTACAAATAGCCCTTTTGGACTATGCTCAAGACCCAGGTACTCTTGTTATAGCTGACCATCTGTGGAACCTGGCAGCCGGCCTCCTGTGCTGAGTGGAGCCAGCTGTGAGGGAGAAGGCTATGCAGTGGGAGTCAAAAACCCACTCCTGCTGTGCAGGAGCCGGAGCTGTCGGCTTGGGGGTTTTTCTGCCTACGGTCCCATGTCCATGCCCCTTGGCATGCTGACCCTGTTGGGGAGCTGTAGAGGCCTGGAAGCGAGGGGGTAGGATTTGTAGGCAGGGAGGCACTCCTTGGTAAAAGGGCTTTTTCCACGAGCCCTTCTTCTTTCTGAGAAGGGCCAAGCAGAAAGAAGACTTTCCTGGACAGCCTTGTCCTGGTGAGGAGTCCCAGTCTCGATTCTTGCAGCATGTTCAGCCATGGGTTTGCCAAAGAGGTTCTCACTCGGCCAAGGGACATCGACCCAACTTGTCCTGGAGCCCATGGCTCAAATAGTCGGATGACTGTAGCCAGGCCTGACGGCGGGCACCGAGGTCGGCCGCGGCCTTGCTACACTGGGCTCGATAGCCTCGAAGCCATCATAGGACTGCTCGAGATATAAAATTCGAGCACTCTCGAACTACACGATGACCAAGCCTTGACCTTCTGCCAAAGGTTCACGTGAGAGTGCCAGCAGGAGAACCCGGCAATCTCCTTTGCCAGGTCTAGAAGGTTACATGCCCATGTACAGCTGGTAAGTCTGGACACGGCAAGCACAGCATAGAGCCCTGGAAGCACTTTCTACAGGAGGGCATCCAGGTTCCCTGCAGACGATGCATGGCCGATTCCACAACCATGGAGTGGTGCGGTGGGTAGCTGTGTCTTATGGAACCCAGGGCTCTTACGGACTCGATAAATGGAAATCGGACCCGTTTGCTGAGAAACTGGCGCCGATGCCGGTGCCTCCCACATGGCGGAGAGAGGAGCCGTTCCAGCATCGGAGGGAAACCGGTACAGTAAAGGCCTCTTTAGGTGGAGAGTCATACTGGAGGGCATCGAGCTACTCGGATCGAGATCCTCCTCGTGATCCGCAGGGTAAGGCCAATGCCTTGGCCATATCCGGCACGAAGTCCAAGAACCCAGGGTATCCTCCAGGGGGGGGGGACCTTCTCCGAGGCTCGGACTCCGGTGGGTCAGATGGGACGCAAAGAGGCCAGAAAGTGTCGGGGAACTCCTTGCCCTCCGTCTCCCACGCCGACCCCTCCGAGGAGGAATCGAGCAGCTCGGGTCGGGGCAGGCACCGATGCCATCCGCACTGAAGCTGGGGGTTACGGCGTCGATGACCTCGGACCTCCATACGGGAGGCAGCAGGGAGACCTTGGCCGATGATTGAACCGAAAATTCATTGCCTCGAGGAAGGCTCGGCACGCGGGTCGACACTTGGACGTCGAGGTCGTGGGTGGTCTGGGGCAGGCCTATGTGCCACCGGTCAGACTGGCGATCAGGCACCCGCTGATCGGTTCCATGAAGGCAGCCAAGGCTGTCTCGCCAAGGCTGTCAACCTGAGCTTGAGCTCAGGAGAATGCAGCAGCGCCCGACTCGGGTTCCCGACGTCGGCTGCCCTGGAGGAGAGTACATGAGGACAACAGCACTCACGTGACTCGGGGACTACGGCTCCACCCGAGGCAATTTGGCAGGCCTCTCCGGCTCGAGG